>OX596278.1:29762884-30451833 GCA_951394225.1 Harpalus rufipes | reverse complement strand
TAATTTTTTTATATTTTTATTTATTCTAATTTTAGATGCAGTTTTAATGTTACCAATAAAAATAAATAAAAAATTAAAACAAATAAAAACACAAAAATACATAGTAAAAATTAAAATTTAAAAAAATTAAGGAGGTGTTTGAACCCAGTACCTTTGGAACAAGAAGCAAGGACGTTACCATTGTGCTACGGTCGCTTATGACTTAATCATCCTTTTATGAGTGATAATAAGTATTATTTTAAAATTGCTAAAACATTTTCATATTTCTCTTAATTATTATTTATTAATTTTAAACGATTTATTATTGATATAATGCAATGTGTTCCCAAACATGTGTGCAAAGTTTTACTACAATAAGTTTTAATAGGAGGCAAATATTCAAATTATTCTTATTTCCCATGTTAAATGCCTATGTAACGGACTTCGAGCGCCACCCGGTATACATTCTTTGTTGTTTTTTAACAGCTATAACGAAACACTCACTTAGGGTGACCAGACGTCCCGACTTTCCCGGATTCGTTCCTGTTTTGAGTTGTTTGTGCCGGAGTCTCCATGAACATCTTCGGGACACGTAATTGTCCCGGTTTTCATACCCGACTCCATATTTATTACTTATATCATCTATCGACGTTTGTAATGTGCATTTTATTACTAATTTTTTAATTGTTTTATATATTTTAATTTTATGCGGTACATTAATTTTATTTCTTGCCATTATGTATATGTTTTAGTCAACAATCCGTTAAATATATTCTCTTCTAAAATGTTTTGTGATCTGGCAATTTATTTTTGTACATGAAAGGGGAAAAACATGCAGCTTCGCATCCCTTGAAAAAATGTAACTTTCAATTATTAGGCATTTGACCTTGAATGAAAAAAAAAATTCTGGATACCTGGCCTCACCAAAGTTTTGTGGCACGAGCCGCCACTGGTTTTACAATCCTTTGAAAAATTCCCCGAGTTTGCAATTTATAAATCTGGTCACCCTTACCCTCACTAGCTCTTCCTGTTACTGCCTGTTTTACAGCAAACTGTTGAAAGGTATGATAATCTTTTAGAAATGTTAGGATAAATGTCATTTCTCTGTTCAAGTAAGTTTCGTTTAGACATATAATTTCGTGTGCAACAATAAATTCTGTTTCGTTTGAATCTAATTTGTGAATATTGGCTATTCCTTGTATATTCCAGAACATTACAGAGAGTGGGGCCTTTAGTAATATAATGTTGTTTAGTTTGCTTTTGAGTTTGTATAAGCGTGAAGTCTTGTTTGTATTAGATTTTCTGTGTTTACCGAGGAATCTTTCCCTTGTTTATGTGTTTTACCAACTGCTGTTGGTTTAGATGTCAATGGTGCACTGTTCTTATTTATTTTTAAATTTGTTGCTTCTACTTGATCGTTCGTAATATTACTATTAGTAGCTACATCATTATAACTGGACTAATTGCGCTGGGTTGTATTTCGGGGTCATGTTCAGTGTATTTTGTCAGGTCATTAAGTGATATAGAACGCCTGCGAGTAGTTTGAAAATCATCATCGTTGTTGACTATGGGTGTATGGTGGATCATTTGTGTAATTAATTTTCCTTTCGGAGTTATCAAATTCCTTGTTAGAGTAGGCTGTGTTATTTATTATTAGTTTATCGTATTTAAGATTTGCTTTATATCCATCTTCGTATGATTGTTTCATATATGGTAATAATAATTTTCTTTCTTTTACAACGCTTTCGACAATTTCTTTTTGAATACTAAAGTTTGTGTTCCGGTAGGCTGTGATAACAAATTGATCATTTGTTTGTAACAAAATATGGAATATTACAAAAATAACTTACTATTTATACAAATAAGTTAAATATTACCACAATATTATCTCAACTGTTTTCACAGCTTGTCTGATATCATGGCTTAGCAGTTTAATTATGCATCATTTTCTTGAATAAAAATGCACTTCAAGCATTTCGTTGAATTTGTAATTTTACGTAGATTCCAAATATGTAACAATATGAAAAATGAAAGTTAATGTCACTTCCGGTTAAACCAGAAGCGCTACCATCAAACCAAATACCATGATTTGTGGGCCCCTAAGACAAGTTTACAAAATATGGTAAAGAGAATTAAAAAAATAATTACAAATAAAAAAGTTATTTTGAGTGGCCCGTTTTTCAATGTCACCTGTATATTGGATGTATGTTTATTTTATTTGAATTCAAATTTATTTTTAATACGGTTGAGCATACTGTTTGTCGTTCCAAGAGCATACGTGTACTTGATTATTGTTTATTTGCGAAGCTAAGTGAGAAACAAATTCTGACCTTAGCAAAATGTTTAAGCATAATATTGTAATATTTTATTTATATAGGTAAAGTGTAAAAATCAGAAAAATATTATTAATTAAAATAATACGTTTATTAAACGATATATATATATATATATATATATATATATATATATATATATATATATATATATATATATATATATATATATATTCTTAAGGCGAGACACTTCTCTGTAAAGATACACCGTAAACAATACATTACTATCTTTAACTAATTCATATTTTTTACATAGATTGTAGATAGTGTTAGGAAAGGGGGTATGAAACGATAATTTCGAAATAACTAATAGTGTCATCAAAAAAAATGTCTAAATTGTTCAAATTTACACAATATTTAAGTTCGATTTTGTAATGATTCTATTTTAAAATTTAAGATTTTGCTTCAACAGCCCCAAAAACCATTAAATAAATAAACATATTCTTTAAAAAAAAATTAATTTTCTTTATAAACAGTAATTTAGAAATGCATATTTTACTATTTATTTTTCTCTCGAGATGTCACTAGTAGAACATCGCTTGAAAAGGAATAATTAGTCTCGCCCCGGTCCCGCCTACTGTCCCACTCTAGGGTGGGCAAAGGGGGTGATTCAACCGTTCTGTTCAAATAATGTTGGGGAGATTGATGTCTGGACCTTGACGGTTTTATTTACGTCTGTTCATTTGTTTTGAAAGAATCGGATCGGCAAGTGTTAGTAAAGTGTGTTGGAGAAATTATGGCGAAAGGTGACCGAACAGCTCGTCATCCACGATTATCGTTAGCGCGAAAATCAGTGAAAATTAAATTACGTCGTGCACGCGCAAAAATATATTCAAATAAGAACAGAGAATATGGAACTGTGGTTTCAAATTTGGTTTCTGAAGAAAATATTGAGAGAAGTTCTGTGGATAATATTGGAGAAACATGTAGTACTACATTTTCCTGCTGCAAGGTATGTGTATAAATTTCTGTTCTTGTGTACAATAATAATTAGAGGAAAAATAACTTTTTTGATTTGCAGACTTTATTTAATAGCCTGACTTAAACTGGCGTTTCGGCAATAACAATCGTCGGTTTAAATTAGATTATTCAATAACGAGTACAAATCCAAAAAATTCTTTCTTATAAGTAATGTGAAACCAGTCGATTGTAATAATTTTATTACGTAATTTCAGTATTTCTGAAAAAGATATTGAAGAAAGTAGATGCAGTTTGATGAGTACTGATGATGAAAACAGCGAGTTTTTAATTACAAACAATATTGGAAATTCAAAGAGCAAAGAGAGGTATGTATTTTTTTTACAATGTTATTGTATTTTTTTAGTAAAATCATTCATATTCTTTTATAGTGAAAATGCAACAAAATCATTTTTTCCTGTTGGTAGTAGAATTATAGACGTAGAATATTGGTTTAGCACTTTGATAATTTTTGGGATACAAAAATGAGAAATAATTTGAAGACCTATTATGATTATATTTTCCCCGAAATAATAGATCCACAACATCCACAAAAATTACCGATAAAAGATCCACTGTGTAATGAAAGAAATAAAAATACATTATATAATTCCATATGTTCCTTTATATTTTTCTATTTAAATGCATTTCACCTAAAGTGTAATTTTTAGTACCATTGAATTCGTATACTCTTTAACAATAACAAATTAAATTACCCAATTATATAACATTATCATATTAAATAACATTTGTCTTTAAAATTTTATGAATAAATATATGTATCTAAGCACGTATTATTTGGGATTTTAACTGACATATTTTTTTACAATAAAACATTTTGTTCGATGAAAATTAATGTAGTTATAACATTGTTTTCTATTATTTTAATAAAATAAAGAATAAGTACCCTGACAGTGAAACATCTCCTCCTCCAATGCCAAAGATACAACAGAGAAAGACAGCATCATAATATACCAACTACAATCCAAGAAGCACTGACTAATAACAAAAACACTAACAATATTATATCTTACCGACAAAATACTAATCTATTAAATCAAATATAAAACAACTATGTACCCCAATGTAAAGAATTATACATATGTAAACAACACAACATAATGTATTATATATATATATATATATATATATATATATATATATATATATATATATATATATATATATATATATATATATATTATACGAGTGATTTACCGGAGCCTACATAACCTCCGAAGTTGAAAGGCTCCCTAAATATGTCAATAAAAAAAAAGAATAAGTATTATATTATACAATTTTACGATTTGCAGACCACTGTCATATTTTTATGTTCTTTTCATAAGTAGACGACTGATTTACACTGTGGCAAACGGTTAAATTTAGTTATAAAATTTGATGAAAAATTCAAATACAGAAATTTCATTTGACAATGTTTTTTTTTAAATCTGTAGATGACATTTATTTCACAAAATTTTATGCAAAACTTCAAAGTTACTTAACGTAAATTTCATTTATTTGAACTATTTATGTTCTAGTGCAGATAAGTTGTTCGAAATTTCTTATCAATAAATGAGCGGGATATTTACTGATTCATGTTTGATGAAATATCAAGTTTTGAGACAGTGTTACATACAACCTCGTTGTTCAGTGTGAATACTGAAGTACCCGCCTATTTTACGGAGTAGGGGAAGTTTTCTGGTCCAGCCTACTGGCTACTTCCCCCTTTACACTTGCAAAACCGTAGATGGTCAAAGATTGTAAGTGTATCGTCTTAACTCTATGATTTTAATATTTGGTTTGATGTTGAGAGCTTCATTTGTGTAAATCGTGGAAATGTCCAATCGTTTATCAGAAATTGTAATCGGCAGCAATAAACCACGTGTAACAAAAAACAAAAGAGTTTTAGAGAAAATTGTTGAATTTTTAAGTAAAAATCAATAATTTAGTCTAAAATTAAATTTTCTCTAAAACTCTTAAACTAAATAAATATTGATTTTTGAAATGTCATTTTTGTTTTATATTCACAATACCTTTGTGTTAAAAAAATACATTAAATAAATATTTATATATCTTTATTATTTCCATTCATAAGTTATTTTATTTTTCAGACTATTTATCATCATTATTTCAAAGGAAGGGTGGTAGGAAATATTTTGCTTCTATATTTATATTGATATTAGTTGCCTAGACAATCTCATCTTATTCTAGACAAACGCTTAAAAACTAATTTAAATTTTGAAGTTTTCCTACATTTATTGGTACATTCGGGTATAAAAGTAATAGGATATTTTGAGATATAATACTAGTTCTAAACTACAAGTCGGAACTGCAAAACAAATTAATATATTTCTTTCTTAAAATTTCAAAAGTAGTATTATACTGTTAAAACTTTTCATGTTTTTCACGTAAAATACCCATTTAAAAAATATTTCCTTCGAATGTACGTTTGAAATTCCTTTAACCAAAGAACACCTCTTATTTGCTAATGCCACACTGGGCATTGTTAACTTATACTCCATCTGGAACGCTTGTACATGGTTGTCAAGTATAAGTGTACCTATTTATCGTATCCAGATTATAATTTTCTAGAGGCAAAATTAAATCTGGGTAGTAAATATTTTCAAATTTTTATATGAAATCAGTTAATTGGTTTTCCATAACATACTACCCAAGTAACACTGACCGACGGTCGACCAAAAAGTGACGTCGATTTCAGGTTGAATTTAAGTCATATACTGCCGGCTAATCCGACGTCTATACGACGACATTGTGACGTTGATTTTTGGTCTGAAATAGGACTATTTAGACGTCTTATCCGACGTCTATTCGACGACACTGTGACGTAGATTTTTGGTCTGAAATAGAACTATTTAGACTTCTAATCCGACGTCTATACGACGACAATGTGACGTTGATTTTTGGTCTGAAATAGGATTATTTAGACCTCTAATCCGACGTCTATACGACGACACTGTGACGTTGATTTTTGGTCTGAAATAGGACTATTTAGACGTCAGATTTGTGGTCGCTATGACGTCCATGTGACGACTTTATGTGGTCATAATTAGGTCTATTTAAACCTTTTTTAAACGTCTAATTTGACGTCTTTATGACGATTATTTTTACTTTATTTTTAATATTATTAAAAATTCATATTCATATTTTAAATTTATTTTATTTGGCAATTAATAACACACGAAGGGATATATTATTTTTATTTAAATATCAATTCTTTATGCAAAAGTATAAAACAATATATTGTTTATTATGATTGTTAAATTAGAATAAATGTAATATAAAACTTAGTTCATATTTACATATATTTATAGTATATATTTTTATTTATTATTGTCATGACCAAAATCTACGTATAGAAGCAGATTGGCACACCCAGATATGGGTAAGCCGTGGTGATATTTTTATTTTATTTATTTAAAACATTACATTTTTACATAATTATTAATGCGAAACAGAAGCAATTTATATCTGTTATATTTTTTGGTATAAAAATCATGGACATTAGTTTTCAACAATTTAAACAAAACCTAGTAGTGCTTTAAAATAAAAACTTTTTAAGAAATGTTGCTAATACAAAAGAAAAATATAAATAAAGGGAAATATATAATATAAAAACAAAGATTTATCTATAGTTTTACGGTTTTACCTGAGCATTTCCTATAGCTCCAAAAATCCCACTTTCCTAAGTTTTCCAAGAATCTTTACACCTTCCCTTTCAATCTATTCTAGAACGATTGGTTCTATGTATCAGTTTCAAGTAAACCATCGACAAAGAGACATTATAGTGATTTTTAATTCATATTTCGATTCTGGTGATCTTGACTAATTAGCATTTTTTTTTTTAATGGAAACTTAATTTCTAATTTCTCTTTTGTATTTTGCTGTAATAGAATTTATTGGTACAAATTCTATTTAAAACTGCTGAAATGTTAGCTGCGTAATAAAAATAATAAAAATTATTGCGCTCGGCCCGAAAATTTGATATATAAAAAAATAAATTGGTACGCGCAAATTTACAATTATTCCCAGCAGCCCAATTCTGAATATAAATTACGAGGTGGAGATTTTAGAATTATTTGGTAAGTCGGAAGAATAATATTTTCATTTTTGTTTTTACAAACTCTTCTCTAAAATTAAAAGAAATTACAGCAAAATAAAAATAAATCAAATAAAAATTTACATATGCTCAGACTACATTATCGTATGTATGAACGCACTCACCGCCATGTTTGTGTCATGTCTCATGTAGGTGGTCGTTGCTCATATCCAGCATTTTAACTACCACGGAAGAATACTGTAAATAACACTTCTTAATACGATTATTGAAAATTTAGTATATTGTAAGTAGGTAAAATTGTGCTTATGTATATTGCTTATTACAATTTATTTTTTTATAGATATGGTAAGACACGAAATGAAGTGCCATTATGAAGAATATAAACAAGCAATGGTGAACTAGTTGAAATATGCACCACACCACAACGTGCAATACAGAATTTTTTTTCTAGATATAAGATGCATTATTTCTTATTTATTTAATTAATTTGTATTTTACGTAATATTTTTTTTAAATGCTTTTTATGTTTAATATCTATTGTTGATATATTGTTTTGCATTAATATTTTTAAGTATTTTTTTACATTATACAGTATAAATAAAACTAGAATTAAATTATTTTTCCTACCATCATTTATGTTTATACCATAAAAATTACATCGAAACAATGCCCTGAAATGATGTCGAAACAACGTCTTAAAATGACGTCGATACGTGTTGCAATCACGTCGAAACAACGTCTTATATTGACGTCGATACAACGTCTTAAAATGACGTCTAAACAACATCTTAAAATGACGTCGTACAGCTCCACGCTGAGACGTTTTCAGGACGTCTATGTGACTTAAATTAGGACATCACAGTGACGTCGATTTTAAGTCGTTTATGTTACTTGGATAGTTTTTCAATTAAATGTCGGTTTGGATGTAAAAGTTATAATTTAAAATGTTGTTTATTTTGCCATTTCCTATTCTTCACTGTTAAAAAGGCCAAATTTAATTGCAAATATTTCAGCTACCGCGTGGTCAATTGTTTTAAAACTTGGAGAGTAGGTAGATTATACTTAAGTTGAGATATACTTAAAGTTTCAATTAATTCTGGGTAAAATGGTTCCACGATATAACTACCTTAAACCAAATGGCCCGAAAAAGTTATTATATATAATATAATCTGAGATGTTTTTCAATAAAATGGGACGCACCGTTTTGAAGCTACAATGAAAAATATGACATTTACTTAATATAGAACATATGTACAAAAGGTCAAAAAAATATATTTAATTTTAATATTTGTCATTTAGGTATCTTTATAAGCTGAGATTTTTTCCAATAAAATAGTATGCCCCGTTTTTAGCTACATTGAGAAATACGCAGTCAACTCTATAACAGAGACAGAGATCACTGGAAATATGGCATTTACTATTGCTCGATACAGGAACCATGTACAAAAAGTGCTATCTTTAATTGCATTAATCTCAAGTTTAGGATAATCGATCAATTTTACCATTAAGAGAATATGTAGATGTTATTGTGTTGTACATACAGTTACAATTTCATAAGATTCTTATGAAACATAATCACATGAATACTATCTGAACTTTTATATTATGTATTTAACCCATTGAAAACAACTATTGTCGAATGTTTTATTAAAATAATAACTTTTTTTATTATATATGAAGCATACTGACACAAATTTCCAATACGTTCACCAAGCCACAATATAAAAAAAACAACTATACTTACTGTAAATCAGATAAAAGGAGTGTTCGTTCGAACTGTGATTGTGATTTTCTAAATCATGATTCGTTTAAAAATGATTCCATCCAACCATGATTAAATTTAATTCCAAAGAAACAACAAAATTAACCCGCTGACACGAAACCTATACATCGTCGAACGAACTAGTGTCAAATGTCTACGACGGCTTGGAAGGGTTAGGGTAAAATATTTTTTTCTCTAAAATCCCGACATTTTAAAGTCAGGATCCCGAATTGTAAACTCGGGATCCCGACTTTTTAAACTCGGAATCCCGACTTTTTAAACTCGGGATCCCAACGTTTTAAACTCGGGATCCCGAATTTTTAAACTAGGAATACCAACTTTTTAAGCTCGGGATCCCGACTTTTTAAACTCGGGATTCCGACTAACATAACCTTAACGAATGAGAATATTTGTATCTCGAGTTTAAAAAGACGGAATCCCGAGTTAAAAAAGTCGGGATTTTAGAGAAAAAAATATTTTACCCTGACCCTTCCAAGTCGTCTTAAATGTCAAAGATAAATCAACTGTTCTAATTGAGCTGAATAAATTATCTGTGATAAATCCAAAAACAAAACAATTTCTAAATATATTAACACAACAAAACCTTACATATTTCCCTTACAAGCAATATTTTCCTTTTCATAAAATGTAGGATGAGACCCATCCTACACAAAGGCGAGCTAATTTTTATACAACGCCACATTGAGACCCAATGCGGCGTTGTATAAAAATTAGCTTGCCTTTTATCCCACAAACCCCACATTAAAATATTTCATTGCTACTGTAAATGTAAACCACTGCTTTTTCCGCTCTTTTTCAATCTTTTGTGATTTGAATCACAGTAATCATGAGAAAAGACTTATTCAGAAGGGAAAAGGGAATAGCGTGTTGTAATCACAAAATGAAAGAGTGGGGATAACGAATAACGAATGAAGAAACATAATTCTTCTTGATCATGTTCACTTTGTTCAATTTTATTACGAATCACAGTACGAACGAAACCGTCTAAAATCGTAAGTATAAAGTGATATTAATTTTGAATAAATTATTTCGCATAATAAATAAATATTAATACGAACCTGTAGTTTTAGATTTACCAGCATTTGCCTCTTGGTCTTCAGATACAGTCTCGAGCAAAGCAATGTTATCTGCAAAATGAAGGCTATTTGTATTGGACAATACGCCAGCACTGGAGCTGGTCTCCATTCTCGCACCTCCTGCATCAGAATGGCTTGAGCGTGGTAGGCTACTGTAGCCTAGATGTGGCTGTAGTGGCGTCGAAGGTGTTGCAGGGACGCTAGATGCTTTTCGTCGAAGACTCGACGTGCGCTGAATTACAGGCTCTTCACGCGTTGGAGCACCTATATCTTCTAAAATTTCGCGTTCTGTTCTACCTATTAAAATATAAACGAATAATTTACTTTAGTTTATCAAATTTGTCTATACTATGTCAACTTTGTCTTTCGAAATATTAAGTAGCTCAAATTAATAATACATTTAGGCTTATTCTTTACTTATATTTTAGCGATGAAAATTGTCAATCTACAGCCTCAGTAAGGGTTTTAAATGACACCAGTAAGCATGTAGTGCGTAATAAGAAAATAACTTTGAAAGTTAGGTATATATATATATATACCGTGTGTTAATTAAAAACCTGGCCATAGGCATTTAACATGGGAAATCAGTTTTTCCTTGCGTAAAAGTTCCCAAATATATATATATATATTGTAATGGTCTTAATAATAAAATCGTTATCGATGTCGTCCAAAATTCCGGCAATCAAAATTCCTGACAGCCCATAATCCTAACAATCGAAAACGATTGACAGTTCAAGTTTCACATTATTAATTTAGTAACAGGCATACACTATGCCGATGATATTTTTCTTAATAAATAAAATGTTTACTGAACTTCGTTTTATTTTCTAATATTAATTTACACATAATGGATCATATATTTATTGTACTTGAAGATTTACATCTTATTACGTCATAAAAAAATATTACTGTCTTTAATAATTAGTTGTTTGACAGTTGGATAGACAAGACTGCACTCATATTTTATTTTTTTCTGTCTAATTCGTTACAAATATTACTTACACAAATATGTACATAAAAATTTACTGTATCTTTCTGAAAAAGAAAAAAAATACGTTATTCACGGTGCTATTAAAAATTTATTGTCTAATCATGGACACTCTAATTTCATACAGCAGTGGTTCAACTAATAATTACAAATATTATCTTACAAGATGACATACCCATTAGACCTGTGCGCCGACGAGGGTCAAGGCGGCGGCGGCGAATTGTTAAAAAAATAGCGGCGGCGGCGGCGCGCCGGCGTATGTGCTTTATTTTTTGACGGCGGCGGCGTACTTGATATTTAGGCGGCGCGCCGGCGTTTTAATACAAAAACTGGAGTGATTTACTCAATCATACCTACATAAAACGTAAACTTAAAATGAAATAGGTGAGAATTATGTTAATAATTTATCGCACTAGTGTAAATTATATCACATACCACATTTTTTCTTTACAAATATCAATTATCGTGTATGAATATAATTTAGTTTACGAAGAGTGGCGATAATGAACTTCGTTTCTAAACATTTTTTACAATACACTCGTTACGTATTAATGGCAATGGGAACTTCGTTATTATTTTTATTTAAAGGTAAATAAACAAAGTGTTCTCAAATCATACTTTTACTTTTATATTAACTTGAAATGTCCTTCTGATTTTGGTTTGGTAAAATAATGAAATTTTTGATATATTCCTTTACACAGTTTTCCATTTTATGAACTACTGAAGATGTTTGGCACAAATTTGTTGATCTGTTAATTAAGTTGTCATTGTATATGTACAGTCAGTGTTCTCTCCCAAACTTTAAAAGTGATTTATCCCTCCAAACACTCTAACAAAATTCCAATTGCAGACAGTAAATCCCTATCTAATAATATAGCGGGAAATTCAAATATTTTCACTATTAATTGATTACATATAACAAATACATAAACAATAATTCTAGCAAATAAAAAAAAACAATTTTTAGTCTCTGGTCTTCATCTACTACTTATTTATAAGTGAATACATACTTTTAGCATGTTTTGAATGTGATCGGGGCCCACATTAAATATGTAGCAGTTAAATTCACTACTTCGGTGTAGGAGATTACTATATTATACCAGAACGATTTTTGCATGGCGAATGTTTAAATATTTTCCAAATTTTATATATAAGAAAATTACCACAAAATTGAAAAAAATACCTCAATCCCCGGTAATACTAAAAAATCCTACGATTTGGGAACACTGTGTACAGTACAGATGACAGATCAGAAAAGCAGTTAGTAAGCAGTCTTGGAAATCACAAGAAAAAAGATTTCTGTATGTTAATATTTACGATTAATATGAATCTATTTACTGAAAATATAATCATTTATAATATTATAATGACGAGAACAACGACGGCGCGTCGTACAACAGATAGGCGGCGCGCCGGTAGTTGAAACGCCGGCGGCGGCGGCGTGAAAAATATGTCGGCGGCGTGGCGCGGCGGCGCACAGGTCTAATACCCATATGGAGAGTGAAACCAAATTCATTCAAATAAACGTTCTGGTATTATAAGCAAATTTTTTTATTTTTTTAGAACTGAAGCAGAATACTGGCCAACGGGTATACAATATACACATGTTTAGTTAAATCGTCTCATTTTGGGTCCAGTAATTTGTATTTGGGAACTACATAGAAAAAGTAAAATTATGCTATTTTCAGTTCAATCGGAAGAGATGACTTTAACTTCCTTATTTAAAATATAACTATTTGCAGTGCAGTGTTCTTACTTTACAAAACTGAACTTCTGTATCCCATTATAGCAAGGTCATTTTTCTTTATAAATTTTTGTTAAAAATTATTTAAAAAAAAATAGATGTATAAAAATACACAATATCTACGAAAACAATATAAAAAGTATAACATAAATGAATTATAAAAACGAAATAAAGAGGCCCTTAACACCGTAGTAACAAATTAGAACATGGGTAATTTATACTAAAAATAGACCTTAAAACTGAATGTTAAGGACTATCAAAGTGTAAAAAAAAATTATTAGTTTTTAAAATAATCGAGTTTTTAATACCAATGTCACAAATTTATTCCAAATTCTCATTACTTTCAAGCCATCTGCTATCGCTTTTCTGAAATACGGAATCCATTTAAAAGTATATGAATGCAGAAAAAACCAAACCACCAAATACCACTTGTTTAAATTTATGATGCCATGCTAGATTAATATGCCATGCGTTAGTATGAAAGCGAAAGATATGTTGAAGGCTGCAGGTGGCACTCAAACCTTGACTACAATATACGTAGTTTTTTATTAATTATTTTATTAAATTGCTTATTAAGGTTTGAAAAAACACTCGGTATTATTTCACTTAAAGTGAAATAATACCGAGTGTTTTTCAAACCTTATTCAATATGTTTCACCTAGTGCCAACAGCATCTTCTATCAATATTATAAATTGCTTATTATCCATGTATATATCCAATTATTAACCACAAAAGTTATTTTAACATATTTATATATTTTTAAAAGTACTGAAAAATAGTATATTATGTGGCAAGTGTGTGAAGCTGAAATTTTTACATGAGGGTGGAGATTGCGACACAAGCCGAAGGCGAGTGTTGCAATCCACCCGAATGTAAAATAGGCTTCACACACGTGTTACTAGGGTTTCATCAAGTCAAGTAGCTTGATGTTTTTGTAAATTACTTGACTTGACTTGAAAATTAAGCTTTTAAAAAATTCATTACTTGACTTGACTTGATTTTCTATCGTTACTACTTGACTTGATCAAGCAATTTCAAGCAAATTCAAGCTACTTGATAGCGAACCGATTATGCACGAAAACGCGCGAATCAGTAAAATCGTAACCTAGCTGTGTATGGGACGGCATGGCGCGCCATATGCTGTGCTGATACACTACTACAAGTTAAAATCTGTGCAGAAGTTTAAAAAATTCACTCAATTTTGGAATATATACTAGAATGACCCAAGAATATGTCGACAAAATTTGAAGCTATACTCCATTCGAATTAAGAATAATAATTGGGACTTCAGATTTTGTCCACATATTCTCGAGTCATTCGTCATTCTAGTATATATTCCAATAATGAATGGATTTTTTAAACCTCTTAATATCTCGGAAAAAATTAAGTTCCAAAATTTGCCAAAATCGAATGTTATTTAAATGGGGAAAAATCAAGTGCATTTAGGCACGGTTAAATATTAAATTTAAGCGGAATCATTGCCAGTATAATTTTTTTATTTACTTGGAACCACTTTAGGAGACGGCCCGGTTAAAATTCGATTTGCCCCCATTTCAGATCCACCATAATAATACATATACTATAAAGTATAAATAGTTTGATAATTCATATATTATACTTATAAATCTTTTTTTTACCTTCCGTTACCTTTAGGTAAGGAAGGTATTGTCTTTGGTCAAAAAATTCAATGATGAGTTTTTAGAGTATAAGCATGTTTTAGAGTCCCTATAATATGATTTTACCATTTTTACGATGATGTCTGTGTGTGTGTGTGTGACAAAAGTTCCGGATCCCATAACTTCAATATCACGATTCCAAAAATTATATTTTTTTCGTATTCCTCAAGTTTACATCCAGAAGAACAAGTGATTAGATTTTGGTTATAATTGGTGAACCGGAAGTACCCTCATTTAAAGATTTAACAGTTAAATTTGATTTATTGACATTTAACGTTATTATAACTTAAAGAATATATTATTCACTATACGATTTGATTACATTTTATACTACATATTCAATAGATACAGAGTTAAAGAATTTTTTTAAAATTAAAGTTTATAATTCAGCCAGCTATGCTAAACATGGAAACTATTAATATATTCATATAATTCAAATTGACAGATGTCAGTATCAATAAAAAGTAAATTAATGTGGCAGAGATGAGGATGTTGAAGTAGATGTTGGGGAAAACACGGAAAGATACGGTACGAAAATAATTCTAGTATTATAAGTTTCTAGAAAGATAAAAGAAAGATGATTACATTGGTTTGAACATGTCATGATGAGGAGAAATGAAGAATTATATTGGAACAAGAATGAATAGTTTAGTAATAGGATGTTGAAGAAAAAGAGAAAGACCAAAGATAAGATGGAAGGACTGTATTGCGGAAGACTTGAGAGAAAAGGTACTGAATGATAACGACACGCAAAAATAGCGACCCCTAACGAATGGGAAAAATTAAAGAAGAAGAAGATGTCAGTGTCAAGTGCAATTTGAATAGTTTTTTTATGAAATAATTTTACTGGAAATTTAGAATCTTTTGCAAGAAAAAATATGTATCGAATTTATACATTATACACAGGATTGACGGTGCTGGCCATTTTTTTAATTTTTAAATTTAATGTATGATTTATTTTTATGAATAAAAGTCTATATTTCAAGGTATATTACTGATATTGTTATAAAACATAAGGAACTATATGAAAATGTAGTCTTGAAGAACTTCTTGATTTTTCTGGTAATTAAAAAAATAACTACTTGATTTTTTCAAGTACTTGAAATTATAACTACTTGACTTGACTTTCAGCTACTATTACTTGACTTGAGCTTGGCTTGATTTCAAGTCAAGTCAAGTAGCTTGAATATCAAGTCAAGCCGTGAAACTCTACGTCTTACATACTATACTTTTTCTCCGACCTTGCAATAATTTTTTTTTATAAACTGATAACACATTTCTCATGAAGTTATTTCTACGGATCATTTACCAACACATGATTTACATGTACATAAAGATATTCATTGTATGTGTTAAAACTGAACTATTTACTTTACGCACACTATGCGTGAAGTGACACTTCACGCGCAGTGTACAAAAAATCAAGCTTCACACATAAAAATTGATACGTGAAGTACTCACTTCACGCATGGGAGTAGAAAAAAACAATTTATATGAATGCAATGGGGTATTCTCTCATGATCATCAATATTAAAAATATTAAGTTAATCGGTAAACAAGAGGGAAAAACATATAAATTAACTGTTGCAAAAGATATAAAGGATTTAATTTTTTCTGATGTACTAGTTATACTACCAATGGAAGTCCAGTTGAAATCCCTACCCCATGATCAAATGTGATAAGAGGCCGCATCTTAAGTGCGCACATACTCGGGTCAAGTTCGGATCGTTCGGGAGTTCGTATACAGTTGTATTAGCATTTATTGCTAAGTGATTTGCCATCTTGTCACTAAATGAACTACATGTCAACTTATTAATATGTGTAATATTAAAAATTTGTTAAATACTACGTACAAATACATATTTGTGTATCTAAATCGACATACGGATGGCGTTTTAATAATTTTAAAAATTAATATCTCGCTTATTATGTTCTTTAAGAAAAAAAATTGATGAGAGAATACCATATTATTAGAGAAGTCCACCGTTTGAGACAAAACCATCTTTATATCTACGTCAAAGAACATTTATATATATATATATATATATATATATATATATATATATATATATATATATATATATATATATATATATATATATATATATGGGCAAGTGATATTTTAAGATGTATCAAAGTCGGCGAACATTGTTAAAAAGAAGAGATCGAGAAATCAAGTAGCGGTGGACGACAGATAGACAGTTGATGATTTTTTTTCAATTTTGACGTTAAGATTATTATTTGATTTTGTGTTGTATTTATTATAAATAAATATTGTTGTGAGTAAGTTTTATCAGTTATTTCTTCATCTTATTGCCCAGAATCCCACAATTTGGGGGCTCAACCGGGATATGGAAATATTAGCCAAATATGTGCACAGCTGTACAGTTGAATAAAATTTACAAAAGTCCATGGTTGTAAATTATAGTTTCGGCGAAATAAAGAATAAAGGTGAGACAAATTGCATGTTAAGATTTTTGTTTTATAACCACGCTAATTAAAGTTGGATATCGTAAAAGTTGTTACATATCAAATAAGTTGTTGAATTTAGTTGTGGTTTAAAACGATAAAAAATTGCAAATCAAGCCAAGATGTCTGTGAAGAGCGCCGACAATGTAGAAATGGAGATGAGCAAGACGGTAACTCGAGAGGAGAAGAAGAAAGATAGCAAAGTAACAAACGTTGAAGAACTTTGTCTTTCAAAACAATTTTTGGAAATGACATTAGACGGAATAGATCTTATGTCTGCCGAGACGTTGCGAAAATACTTACGACAATTTAATTTACCGGATGATGGTAAAAAAGCGGCACTTCGAGATAGATTAAGAAAATATTTTGAAAGTATTTTGGGCAATGAGAAAAAAGAAGATAAAGAAGAACAAGAAACCGAAGTTAAAGAAGATGTAAAAGAAAGTAATGTCGAAGATGAGGAAGTAAACGAAGAAGAAGAATTCGAAGATGAACTCAATGAAGAAAGCGAAGATGAAAATACTGAAGGAAGTGAAGATGAAAGTGCCAAAGATGACCAAGTTGATAAAAGAAGACATCGAAGACAACGTTACGAAGCAGAAGAGAAAAATCGAAGACGTCGAAGACAATGTAACAATGTAGAAGAGAAGAATAATTTTACTATTAAGGATGTCGAAGATAGCATAACGCATTTTTCTGGTGATGACACTATGCCAGTAAAGAAATGGATTTCTGATTTTGAAGACCTAGCTAAATTATTATATTGGAATGATTTGCAAAAATTCATATACGCAAAGAGGATGCTAAAAGGATCAGCGAAAAAATTTATTATGTATGAGAAGAACGTAACATCGTGGCAAATACTAAAAAATAAGTTGGCGAAAGAATTTAAGCAAGAAATTAACAGCGCAGCGTTACATGATCAGCTGAAACGACGGAAGAGAAAATCGGATGAAAGTGGACGACAATATATTTACGCGATGAAAGAAATAGCTAGTCAAGTTTTAGTCGAAGAAGATGCTTTAATTCATTATATTATAAATGGCGTTATAGATAATGAAACAAACAAGATAATTTTATACGGAGCTTTGACGATTGAAGAATTAAAGAGAAAATTTGAAATTTACGATCAAATGAAGGAGAAAATGAATTCAAAAAGAACATTTAATCTGAATAAAAAGTAAAATACGAAAAAGAAGATAAGAAACTGTTTTTCATGTGGATCAATGGATCACGATATTGGAAAGTGTCCAAACAAAGACAAAGGACCAAAATGCTTTAAATGCAATAACTTTGGACACATTGCAACAAAGTGTGACATTAGGACAACAGAAAAGAAAAATAAATCTACACTTGCATGTATTTTGAATGATTCCAAGACAGTACGAGTAAAAATAAATAATATGGAATTCAATGCATTAATTGATAATGGAAGTGACGTTAGCTTAATCAACCAAACGGTCTATAAACAAATCGGACAACCAAAACTTAGTTCCACGTCACATTCGTTCTCAGGATTGGGAACAACTGTCGTTAAGGCAACTGGATCATTCGTTGCTGAGGTCGAAGTAAATAATGAATCCTTTTCATTAAAAATGTTCGTCATTTCAAATGGCGATGCACCTTATTCCGTTATTATTGGAGATGACTTTTTGAATAATGTGGAAGTCACCATTAGCGGAGGAAGTATTACCAATGTGAAACGTTTGGCTAAAGAGCAGACTTTAAAAACAGAAGAGAAAGATATTGGTAATTTTACTGATGATTCCATACAAAATTGGAGTGAATTGGGATTTATAAATTGTATTACAACTAATGAACTGGATGTCGACAGCGTATATAAAGATAAATTCCAAAAATTAATTAATAATTACCAACCTAGCACAGATTTCAAAACAGAAGTTACGACAAAGATTGTATTAAAATCAGACATGCCTGTGAATCAAAAACCTCGTCGATTGGCTCCAAAAGAAAAAAGAATTTTAGACGAACAAATAGAACAGTGGCTCAACGAGGGAATAATTCAACAAAGTAACAGTGAATATGCAAGCCCTATAGTTATAGTACCAAAAAAAGACAGCTCTTATAAAGTTTGTGTGGATTATAGGAAATTAAATAAAATCATTGAAAGAGACCGATATCCAATGCCGTTGATAGAGAATTGCCTGGATTCGCTTACTGAGGCCAGAATATTCTCTGTTTTGGATTTAAAGAATGGATTCTTTCATGTTCCGATGCATGAAAATAGTCGAAAATATACATCTTTTGTGACACCTGATTCGCAGTATGAATTTTTAAAGACTCCTTTTGGATTATGTAATAGTCCAGCCAGTTTCATTCGTTTCATCAATGAGATATTTCGAGATCTTGTGAAGCAGAAAAAGGTTCAAATATATGTTGACGATCTAATAGTTCCAGGTAGAAATGAAAAAGAAGCTTTTGAATTTTTAGAAGAGGTACTTTTGGTTGCTGCAGAACATGGTCTCATTATAAATTGGAAGAAGTGTCAATTCATGCAAAGAAAGGTAGAATTCTTGGGGTATATGGTTCAGGAGGGGACTATTTCACCATCTACGACGAAAATAAAAGCAGTTCAGTCTTTTCCAATACCAAAGACACGGAAACAAATCCAACAATTTCTGGGATTGACTGAATATTTTCGAAAATTTATTCAAGATTATGCTCGAATAGCTAAACCTTTATCAGATTTGCTTAAAGGAAATCAAGACATAATGAAGAAAAATCAATAGATAAACCTTAACACAGAGGAACAACGTTCATTTCGCATGTTGAAACATAGTTTGGTAGAAGCACCAGTTTTGCGAATATATAACCAGAACGCTATCACGGAACTACATACCGATGCTTCAATGGAAGGATATGGGGCCGTATTACTTCAGAAAACTCAAGATGAAAACACTTTTCATCCAGTGTATTATATGAGCTGTAAAACGACAGATGCAGAAAAGAAACGACATTCGTATGAACTTGAAGTCTTAGCAGCTGTGAAGGCAGTGAAAAAACTTCGTGTTTACCTTTTAGGAATAAAATTCAAGCTTGTTACAGACTGTCAGGCTTTTGAGAAAACCTTAAATAAAAAGAACATGACACCAAAAATAGCTAGATGGGCTATGGTTTTAGAAGAATTTGATTATGAAGTAGAACATCGTGCAGGGGTGCGAATGCGACATGTTGATGCCCTAAGTCGTCAACCTGTAATGGTGATTGAAGATACTCTCTTAGGAGCTATTAGAAAACGACAAGACGAAGAAGAGAGCATTAGAGTTATAAAACAAATATTATCGACTGGACCCTACGAAGATTACATGATTGAAAACGGTATCCTGAAGAAACGATTTGGATCAACTAATGTTATTGTTTTACCAACCTCAATGCAGACAGAAATCATCAGAAGAATTCACGAAAATGGACATTTTGGAATAAGAAAGATGACCCAAGAAATTCAACAAGAGTTCTACATTGCAAACTTAAGTGACAAGCTGGAAAGATTTTTGAAATGTTGTGTGACCTGTATATTATCTGAGAAAAAGAGAGGCAAAAAAGAAGGTTTTCTAATACCAATTCCCAAAGGTGACACACCATTACAAACCTTTCATATAGATCATCAAGGACCAATGACAAGCGCAAGTAAGAAATATAAGTATATTTTAGTAATAGTGGACGCATTTACAAAATATGTATGGTTATATCCAACGAAAACTCTCAACGCTAATGAAGTTATTGATCGACTATCAAATATACAAGCAATTTTTGGGAATCCACAACGCATAATTTCAGACAAAGGGGGAGCTTTTCGTTCAGAAGTTTTTGAAAACTACTGTAAAGAGGAAAATATTCAGCACATTTCCATTATTGCCGGAGTTCCACGGGGAAATGGTCAAGTGGAGAAGATTAATGGAATTATCATTCCAGTTTTAACTAAAATGTCATTACAACAACCAGCGACGTGGTATAAACATATACGTTCCGTGAAAATGAGTTTGAATAGCACTTTTCAGCGGAGCATTGGCATGACTCCCTTTGAAGCAATGATTGGGACTAAGATGTATCACAAAGCGAAGCTTGAAGTGATATCCATAATTGAACAAGAATCAGTTCAATTATATAACGATCAACGTGACGATTTAAGGAGTATAGCTAAGCAAAATATTTTAAAAATGCAAGAAGAAAACCGTCGTACTCATAACAAAAGGTGTAAGGAAGCTAAACAGTATCAAGAAGGAGATTGGGTGGCTGTGAAACGTACACAGTTTGGAACCGGACAGAAAATACTACCAAAATTTTTAGGTTCATATAGAATATCTCGAGTCCTAGGGAAAAATCGCTACGAAGTAACGAAGATTGGTAACGGCGAAGGCCCTCAGGTAACCACTTCAGCTGCTGACTTCATGAAACCCTATCCCTCAGGGTCTGAGGAAATGTCAGGAGAGGCCGAGTGTGGGCAAGTGATATTTTAAGATGTATCAAAGTCGGCGAACATTGTTAAAAAGAAGAGATCGAGAAATCAAGTAGCGGTGGACGACAGATAGACAGTTGATGATTTTTTTTCAATTTTGACGTTAAGATTATTATTTGATTTTGTGTTGTATTTATTATAAATAAATATTGTTGTGAGTAAGTTTTATCAGTTATTTCTTCATCTTATTGCCCAGAATCCCACAATATATATATATATATATATATATATATATATATATATATATATATATATATATATATATATATATATATATATATATATATATGCAGTGTGTTAATTAAAAACCTGGCCATAGGCGTTTAACATGGGAAATCAATTTTTCCTTGCGCAAAAGTTCCCAAATTATTTTAGATAAAAATACTTCAAATAAATGTTATAGAGATTTTATTTTCGACGTTTCATAACCGAGAAAATCAATTTCAAAGTTTTTCGAAAATTGCTGATTTATAGCGATAGTCATGAAACTCAAAACAAAATTACGAACAATTGTATGACATTGACACAATGAATTAGAATTTAACTTTTTTTAGCCCTAACTTAATGTATAAAACAAATTTGTCTCTTAAATACATGGTTTAATTTTAGAATACATAGCTGTCAACATATACAAAATAAAATAAAAATGAGAACAAGAATAATGTATTTATTTAAAAAGAAAACCAGAAAACTAGAATGAATATAATTTTATATTAAATGTTCAAATAACCCGCCGTTTTGCGCTAAGCAATACCCAAGTCTATTATAAAAGCCATGTCGAACATTATGCAGCTGCCTGGCATTTATTTTTCTACATTCATTGGAAATTACAGCTTTAAGTTGTTCAATATTTTCATATCTTTTTCTGTTTACAACATTTTTCAAATGTCCCCACAAAAAAAAGTCGCACGGTGTTAAATCGGGCGACCGTGCAGGCCAATTAATTGTTCCTCCTCTGCCAATTAACTGTTCGGGAATATGTCATTTAAATATTCTCGTACTCCATAAGCATTATGTGCAGGACAGCCGTCGTGTTGAAACCACACAGTTTCCAAATTTAAATTAGCAATGTCTGGTCCTACCTTCTCCATAAGAAGTTCTAAATATTTGTCGGAATTGATTTTTTCAATAAAAAACGGTCCAATAATATGGCTACCAAGTATACCAGCCCACACATTTACTCTTTCTATGTATTGAGAATTAGTTTCTAAAATGTTGTGCGGATTATGCTGTGACCAATACCGAGAATTATGTAAATTTGGCTTTTTGTTTAAGGTGAACGTACATTCGTCCGTAAAACAAATATTTTTTATAAAATCTCTACTCTCATTTGCTTTTTCCATAATAATTTTGCAAAAACTGGCACGATTTTCAAAATCTTTGGGAAGAAGTTCCTGATGGCAGTGAAACTTGTACTCCTTTATTACGTCCAAGTTGATGCTAATTTATTTTCCTGATAGATGAAAGTATAGAAAATTTATAACATGTAAAGGTAATATTTTATGAATTTATTTTATATGTATTTATATACAAATAATAGATAATTACAGCGTCACTGCTTGCTACCTTCAACCATACAAACACGCTCTGACATGCCAACTTATGGAACACCCATACAGCTAATTATAAATTCGAGAAATTCGAGACTCTCGAGTCGAGAACGAGAATAGAGGATGAAAAATATGACGAGACGAGACGAGAACAAATCTCGTCTCGAAAATTCGAGACGAAACGAGAGTGAACTGTTTCTCGCCGTTTCTCGTCTGGCGGCATCACTAGTTGCAGTTAAACCAGTGAAATCGCTGCGCAATCTTTCAGTGGCGTAACTAGGATTTAGAGCCCCCTCCCCGCAAAAACAAATGTAGCCCCCCCCCCAATAAACTTCTGAAAATTGTATGATTAGGTACAAGAAAACACAATGTATATTTTGATTAATTTTGTTGTAAATAATTATAAATACGATATTTATTTTTGCCAATTAACAGTAAATGTCCGATTTTTTGACAGCTAACAATCTGTAAAATAAGAAGAAAACAAAAAAAAATTCACATATTCAAAATATACTAATCAAAAGTGAATAGGGATATTAAAAATATTTTTTTAGTGTCAGTATTGATATAAATAAACATAAGTTATGATTCGCTGTCATAAAAAACTTCATGACATGCCTAGTGAATAGGGATATTAAAAATATTTTTTTGTGTAAATATTGATACAAATAAACATAAGTTATGGTTCATTATCATAAAAAAACTTTTTATATCCCTATTAACTTTTAAGTAATTTATAAATTTAATTAGATGTCACATATACGGGCTTTTTGATTAGCAGAATCCCTAATTACACTTTTTAAATTTAAATTTTGAGCTGCAATATGCTCTATTGCCAAAAGAGAGAGATCGCTTAATCGGTCTTGCTCATGCTGTTTCTCAGGTATGACTATATTAATTACAGTTGACTGATAGATCTTTCTGCTCTAGCGACAGTTACTGGAATAGTTAAAAAAGTAATAAAGCGGTGCAAACTTCACAGAAACAAAGGATTGACTAATTTTAGTGTTTTTAGCGAGCTGTTCTTCACTTTGTGTTTTCTTTTTTTCGTTTTTGCGCCCCACACTCGTGCTTTCGTTTATCCATAATTCTACAATAATAAATAATAACATTAAATTTACCCTACGAAATACAACTTGTACTATACTAATTCAATTTATAATATTACCTTTGATTTCTTTATAATTATATTATAAAAAGAAACAGTAACACTATATTTAACACCTGTAGTGTGGTTGCTATCATTCACCTATCATTGTCAAACTTACAATTTATTTTTATTTAAATCGTGGCCAACTTCATTGAACGTTTATAAGTGTAGCGCAATTCAATGAAGTTGGCCATGATTTAAATATATCAGTGCCTCCATTTTACATCCCTTCTCCTGACTAATGTAGCGCGCGAATTTTGAAATTTCTAAACTGGCGCTTACATTACTAAAATATAAATTAATTGATGATAGTTTCATGGCATTTTGGGGCTCCTATATGTGCGCCTCCTACATTGCGGGGTTTTTCGGACCTATTTACGCCACTGCAATCTTTCTAATGTTTTGTTGACTTCAAAATGGCCTCCTCCAGATCCGTCATGGATCTCTTTCATTACGCCTGGTACTCTACTCTTAGGAATAACCAAGTGAGTTCTCTTCTCAGTTCTATCGGCATTCTCTACCACACGCTTTAACAGGCCATCCTCAATCACCATGGAGTCCCATTGCGCCCAGTACGATGTACGATGTGCACAAGAACTCGGCCTTTCGCAGACTTCAACTTGGCGAATTTTTCCAATAAGCTGCAATCGACCGATGCCCTTAAAGTCAACATAACCAATGCCATCGCTCAAATTCAGCCGGATCTATGCGGCAGAGTCATTGAAAATTGGACCACTCGGATCCGTGCCACAGTGAGAAGCCGCGGCGGACATTTGAACGATGTTATATTCCATACATAATGGCATACATGAGCCTTTCAAATAACAAAAAGAATTTCGTTAATACCTCACACACAGCTTGTTTTATTCCATTTCAACATCAACCCGCCCTTATTGAAAAACCCTTTATATATACTGGGTGTGGACCATAGGAAATACAATGGTAAAATTTTGATATTACTGTAAATTCTGCCTTATTAATTTTAGACCAAAAATGTAAATACAAAAAATGTTTAGAATTAAAAACTGCATCTAACAAATCCAAAGTTATTGTTTACTTGCGTGTCGTTTGTGAAAGAAAGGCAAAATAGAAGTAATATTTTTTAGCTATTTACAGAGTGCCATGAGCAATAGCACAAAATTTTAAACAGTTATGTATTGCTTGAGATGACATCTGTCATAAAGTTTTAATAATTATTGAATTCATTAATTTATTTATCCTAAGGCATGGATACATTTACCATCGCAAAACAAACTTGACTTGTATGTTTTGTCATGCATGGCACTTTGTAAAAAGGTTAAAGACGGGTATTCTATTTTCCGTTTATCTCATGACAAGTGTAACGTTTTATTTATTTGGGTAAAGGTAAAAATAAGAGAAATATTATTAATTAAAATACCTTTAATAAACGATAAATAATTAGGATAAATATTAAAAATTAATAACAATAACTATCACTAGGATTAAATAATATAAACACTAATTTAAGACTACAAATATTGTAGACTATTTATATCACCCACTGTTCATTGCTCGTTACTTCTATATATCAGACTATATCTCCCCTGTTGTTCGGACGGTATTTATACAGCCCAGCGTCCTTCTGGAACCCTCCGGCGCCACAGTGATACCGAGCACAATAGATTTAGGTCATAGGTCATCAACACGTCTTACGCGTATGGGTTATTCCGTCGCCGGGATTACGTCATCGCTCGGGAACATTCCACCAGTAGCGGTGCCCGAATACTTTTCAGTCAGTGGCGCACGTTACACTATTATATCAATAAATGTGGCGCAGTATTTAATTCTGAACATTTTTTTGCATTTGCACTTTTGTTCTAAAATTAGTAGGGCAGAATTTACAGCCATATGGAAATTTTACCGAAATATATATATTACACAGGTGATCACGCACCAATGAACCAGCAATTATCTCCGTTATTAAGCAAGAAAGCGATTATTTTCAAATAAAAAAAAATTACTATAGGCAATATTGGCTATAAGATGTCATATTAAGAAAAGTTCTATTACTTCCGGTTCGGAAATGCATGATACCAACTTTCAAATTTCAATTGGAACATACTATTTTGTTATATTTGAAAAGTACACAAAATTTTCTTTACATTTTTAAAATCCTTAAACTTTCTATTACAATATTTGTCTGAAACATTTTTTTCTATCTGGCCAAAAAAAGTTTTTATTCACTTACTTGGCTTGCATAAGTATTAACAAACTAAAAAAAACATTTAAAACGAAGTAGCTTTTGAAAACAATGAAACGAAAAAGAGATTAGATTTGACAAGTACGTTATTGGACCCTACATTCTCCCAAACCGATTGAATGGTGAAAATTATTTTATTTTCTTGGATACTGTGCTGCCGGAACTACTTGAAGACTTGCCACTAAACAGAAGACTGAGACTTTGGTTTCAGAATGATGGGGCACCGGCTCACACAACGCGAGAAGTCACCGCATTGTTAAATAGAAAATACCCGAATAAGTGGATTGGGAGGAGAGGCCCAGTTGCCTGGCCAGCCCGGAGCCCCGGCCTAACTCCACTAGATTTCTTTTTTTGGGGTCAGATGAAGACCTCTGTTTACGAGACACCGGTGAACACAGAGTTAGAACTAGTGGCTAGAATCGTGGCAGCAGCAGAAGATATAAAAGAGAAGCAGGCAGTCCTTGCGAAGGTCTCCACCAACATCAAAGCACGCTGCCGGGCTTACGTTTCTGCGAATGGTGGCCACTTTGAAAATCATATTTAGTCCCACCCTTGTTGTTTCATTGTTTATTGTTTTATTTTTCGTGTTTGTTTCTTGTTTTTCTTGTTTAATGGCAGCAAGCCTACTTTGTTTTAAATGATTGTTGCAGTTTGTTAAAATTTATCTTGCAATTCAATTTGAATAAAAACTTTTTTTGGCCAGATAGAAAAAAATGTTTCAGACAAATATTGTAATAGAAAGTTTAAGGATTTGAAAAATGTTTTATTTTCGACAATCGATGGGGTGGTTTTCAAAATATCTTGTTTTGAAATTTTTGATTGGTCGCCATTTTGTTATTTGATGAAATAGAAAATAATTGTAAATACAAGTGTTTTAGAGAACCGAAAGCAAATGCTGAAAGTTTTTGTATTTTTTAAATATTCCTTAAAATAAGGAAGTTATGGCGATTTTTCGATAAACAAGAGAACGCCAATAACTATGAACTGGGGCTTCAAATCAAAAATTTGAGCTAAGAAAAGTTGTTTGTTTTAATGAGTTCTATCTACCATTTTCGGGTGTAACGACTTAGTATTAACACCCTATATATATATATATATATATATATATATATATATATATATATATATATATATATATATATATATATATATATATATAAACGGGCCACTCAAAATAACTTCTTCATTTATAATTATTTCTTAACTCTCTTTCCATATTTGTAAACTAGGCTTAGGGGCTCACAAATAATGGTATTTGGCATGATGGTAGCGTTTCCGGTTTAACCGGAAATGTCATTAACTTTCATATTTCAAATGGGACACACTATATATTTTTATATATTAGGAAGTTACGTAAAATTGCGAATTCCACGATATCCTTGAAGTGAATTTGTACTGAGGAAATAAATTACAAAACTGTACAAGAAAATTATGAATAATTAAGCTGGTACGCCATATCAGGTAGGCTGTGATAGAAAATTGATCACGTTTTTTGTAACAAAATATGGAATCTTACAAAAATAACTTATTATTTAAATAATTAATTCACAGCTTGCCTGATATCATGGCTTAGCAGGTTAATTATGCATCATTTTCTCTTACGTTTTTGTTTTTTTATTTTATTTGATCAATAAAATTTCACTTCAAGCATATCAAATATTCTGTTTTGGTATCATTGTGAACATGCTAAAAAATAAAAAAATTATAGCTCACGCCTAATTTTTTTTTATTTCTTCTTTTTTTTGTTATAAGATAATAAAATTGTTTTCATAGCTTGCTATGTTTTATTTTGTATGGAATTTTATTAATACATATTTTGAGAATAGATGGTTGCCATTTTGAAATGGTGAAAGTAAAACTATGATAATTTGGTATCATTGGCCTAGTTTACACCGTAGACCTATATTCGACCTATACCCCAAATTCGACCTAAATGCATTTGGGCCACCTGGTGTAAACACTTAAAATATGGAGCGGTCTGGCTTAGGTCAGGCCACTTTTTCATGTGACCTGACCTATACTGGGCCTCGGCCTAAATGTATTTATTGCGGTGTAAACAGCTAATATCTAAAATAGTTCGAAATTTGTACGGTAGTGTAGATGTCGGTAATATTTACACACACAGATCTACATATAAATTTATATGTAGATCTGTGTTTACACATATTGTGACAATTTTATTTGACAGTAAGAGTAAGTACCTAAATAAGTAGTGAAATTTTGTATATAAACATGAGTGATAAAAAAATAAAAGGAAGAATTGCTTTTTTAACTTAAAATTTAACCGCTAGATGGTACAAACTAGTACCTATATTCCGCCTACATCCCACCTATCCTAGGCTCTAAAGTATGCGGTGTAAGCAATACGATATTTTTTTGACTTTGTCCTAATATAGGTCACATATAGGTCTGGCCTACCTCAGGTCATACGGTGTAAACTAGGCCATTGTGAAGCAAATTTTATGTACATTCTGAAAAAATATATAAAAATACCGATTCCCTATGCCAGTTTTAAAGTTGTACCCATTTCCGCTAAAACCGGAAGTGATACAAAATTTCTGCTATGATCAT
Organism: Harpalus rufipes; assembly: GCA_951394225.1. NCBI lineage: Eukaryota > Metazoa > Arthropoda > Insecta > Coleoptera > Carabidae > Harpalus > Harpalus rufipes. Next base: position 30,422,780 of record OX596278.1, on the reverse strand, counting down.
CTTATGAGCCCCTTTGTCTAGTTTAACTTTGCTTATTAACATTTTTTGTATCTCTCAAAATAAACAAAATATTCGTGGTGCCGGACTTACGCCAAACACCCTGTATACAGAATGATCATGCGAGAATGAACCAGAAATTATCTCAGTTAAAAACCTTAGATTTTTTTAAAAAAGTAATAATAAAACTGTGTAGTTATACAAAATAACAAAATAAATACTACAACACTTCATAAACTGTAAAATAAAAAATTAACATAAATAAATAAATTATAAAAAATGCTACTGACGTACAATTTTCAAACAACTTCTTTTTCTATAAGCAGTCAGTGGTAGATAATTCTAAGTCTTTATGGTTTTATAGATTTCACATTTAACAATAAATAAGATTTAATAATTTATTCTACCTTGCGTCCCGACAAAGGTACCGCAGTCTGGCCCCGATTTAAGTTTTGACGTCTCATTTATGACGACAGAAATGGTTGGCATGAGATTTTCATATACAAGATGATCACACGAGAATAAACCAGCAATTATCGCTATTAGTAAGGGAGATAGCGATTATCTTCAAATAGGCTGATTTACTATAGACATAGGCCCGGTTTACACCGGTATATTGGTAAGCTGACCAAATATTAAATTATCACTATATTACTACTAAGTAGTTTAGTACGCTTCATGTAAACACTGTCACACTAATCTAGTCAGCTATGTTCAGTGTTGCCAACCGTACAATAATTATCGTACATGTACAATATTTTGGCCATTTGTACGATGTACGTAGTCACTTCAATATCGTACACACGTATACGATAATTTTGCCATCCAGAAATTTTCTTTTTATATTAAACACAAAACCAACTTGTAATATTTTCTTCTTGTATCTTGTCGCGTAGTTTTTTCGTTTTATGTATGTCATGTGTCAACTCATGGAGCTTCGTACAGTTTCGTGATGTCATAGTTTTGTTACCATGCAACTTGTGTACTTGGGACGCAAGGTAAGACGCGCTTTGCTGTGATCCCCCATAGTATAGACGTAGATTATAGATATTTGTGAATTGTGTACGTGTTATATGGTGTTGCGTACTTTAATATTTCCACCGTAATATTTCTTTATGATAAAGACCCGTTCCTTATTCGAATAATCATTATTATTATTTAATTTACATCTTACAAAAAAAAATGACATAAATAAAACAATATTGTTTTTTATGTTCCAAGTCATGGCCTTTGCTACTAATTGAAAGAACTTTTTAAATTTCTTTTTAAAATTGTAAAGAAACCGAACACATAACACATTTAAAAAGTTTCGCATGCTTTTAATTTTGTCAAACTTTGTACTCTACAGTTTTTGCCGAAATATAAACAAGAGAACAGGAAATTGCATAAAATTAAAGCCCATGTTAAATCCCTATGTTCACCTCTAACCGCCACCATCCTGAATATTTCATGTACATGTGTACGATAATTTTGTGACAAATACGATAATTTTGAACCTATTGTACGATAATTTGTTTTCTTTTGGGTTGGCAACACTGGCTAGTACCAAACCAAAGTAGTTAGCCTGGCTATAAGACATTTTTCCCTTGTAAACTTTTCAAGACAGATTTGCCAAGTTACGCATACGTGTTTCCGTATTTTAAATGCCTATTTGTTAGGTTATATGGAAAGCTCGGATTAAATGCATATTTTTGCATTTTTTGCATATTTCACCTAATATTTCCATTTTTTGCATATTTCATTGTGATGTACATATTTGTGCATATTTTCTAAATGTTAGGTTATTTTTATCAATTTTAATAAAATTCTAATAATAATTCTTGCATTTTTTTGTATATTTCAATGCGATGTGCATATTTTTAAAATTTACGTTACTTTGTTAATTTCAATAAAATTCTCATATCTATTGAAGAACATTGAAGTCACCGAACCAGTGATAGGCCGCCAAAAATTACCTAGAATTTCATTTATGGCTGTAATTTCCTAATCCTAATCCCTTACAGAGAAAGTAACGGTCATTCTAGCTTTAAATATTTCTGTCGGTTTCATTATCTTAGTATAGAGAGGGGGTGGAAACTGTACATCACTTTCAACTATAAAAAAAGAGTGTTTTTAGATATAGTGAAAGCAATAATAATGTTATACTTTTTGCCTTCGCTTAGTATTTTTTATATCCTATTGTTGGGCGAAAAATCCAGGTATATTACACAGGAAGGTATTGCGAATAATTTCAATGATGCACTTAATATAGGTACATTATTATTTATTTAATTAATCCACTACAATATCATTATCATCATTATCACTATCAGAATTACTATCCCCTAAATTAATAATAAAATTATTATAAATATTACTTATGTCTATGGACTTATTTTCTATTTCTATTACATGCTCCATGCTCTTAAACCAACCATTTGATACATTTATAGTTTCATTTTTAATAATATCAATTATTTGCGGACAATTTGTTGGTAAGGTATTATTTCGCCTAATATTAGATTTAAGTTGTCCCCACATTAATTCTATTGGATTAAATATACGATGGTACGGAGGCAAACGTAACACAGTATGACCATATTTTTCCGCGATTTGATCACAAACATATTTTTTTCCTATAGGCTTAATCTTAATTAATTCTAACAATTGTTTTTTTGTATAACTTTCTTCACAATAAATGTCCATGGAATGTAAATATTCAAAGAGCTCTACTTTTGTCGATGATTGGATAGGCAAATTGCAAGCGAGAATGGTAACTTGCATTGTCAATCACTATTACACTGTTGGAAGGTAAATTGGGAATAAGCGAATTTTCAAACCACTGTTCGAACACATTTGCGCACATATTTTCATGGTAGTCCACATTACACTCACTGATATTTTTTGCTGAGAGAAATAGCGCGTTTTTGATCTAACCCTCATTCCAACCGGCATGGAGTATTATTATTCTTTTTCCTCGGGAAACTGGTACATCTAAGACACATTGTTGGCTGTTGTCTGACCAACCTTTGGAAACGGTGTCATGCGTGTCGTACGATGTCTCGTCCAAATATATTATTGCTTTGTTTTCCAATCGAATTTTTTTAATACTACGTAAGTATTCAAATCTCCACTTACGTATTCTTGGGCACTCCATGATTGTTTGTCGTTTGTCAAGTTTTTTATAGGTGAATCCATTTTCTCGTAACACTTTATATAGCGTTGACAAAGAACACAAAACCGAATTCTCATTTGTTAGTCTTTGGTGCAAAGTTCTTAATGACGGAACAAAATTTTCCTCGTACATTTTGTAAATCATTCTTCGAATTACATCAACTTCAAAACTGTTTATATTTTTTATGGTACCTGTATCTTTTCTTTTTTTGCGACCGAATATTCCACTTTTTACTATTTTATGCACTGTACTGATGGGAATATTAGTTAAATGTGCAGTGCGAGTAAATGCCCCATCATTATTTTCACTTTTAAGAACATTATACACATTTAGAATAATTTTTTTTGCGTCATCAGATAGATGATTTCGTTTATTGCTGGAACCCACAACATCAATAACGCAATCACTATCATCACTCGACATTTTACACAAAATTGGTGAATATACATACAAACAAGTTGTAGGAATATACCAGACTAACAAAATTTCCTTCTGACATTTCTCTTTTAACTCCATCGTACAACGGGAAATTTTAATCGGCTTTACGTATTACATTATGTAATGTTCTCGTTGCTATAATGTTAAAAATTCCTAGATTGTCTTATACTTGGGAAATATCTTCAGATTTAAATTTAAATCGATAACTGACTAATTTGCCTTCGGACACTAATTTGTGTTTAACCCCTACATACCACGGGACAAAGCAATCAGCTTAACGTATTACAAAATGTTACCGTTCATGAGATTAAAGAATCCTAGATTGTCTTATATTTGGAGAATATCTTTAAATTTAAATGTGAAAATCTGCATAGTTGCACCCTGTCCTCTAATGCAATAAATAACCGCAGTGCAGGGGCTGGCCCGCACTTACCGATGATTTACTGCTTTCACTATATCTAAAAACACACAATACATTTTGAAACTATTTATTCAGATTTTACCTACGGAAACAGTAACGTTTTTAAAATAATGGCTTCAAAATTATTTGCGTGGATTCTTCCCTACCCGGAACTGTCTATAGACGGCGACAATATTTTCTGTAAACCTTGTGGCAAGTCGGTAAGTTATTTAACATACATTTGTTTTTAATAAGAAATTTAATTGATTTTATTTGTTATTTAATAGATATCCAGCTCAAGAAAGTACCTGATTGACCAGCACTGCAGGACTTCTTTTCACAAAAGAAATTATGAAAAGAGAAATACATCGAATGTATAATGTATCGCAGACATCATACGGGAATCTTTGTTGGTTCATTCAAGAAAAACTGAAGAGGATACATTTAAGTTCGATTTATGTCACGCCATGCTTGCATCGAACATTCCATTATATAAGTTAAGTAACCCTAGTTTTAGGATCTTTCCTGAAAAGTATTGTAAAAAGAGCATTCCGGATGAAAGTACGTTAAGGAAAAGAACTTTAGATACATGTTACGCAGAAACTTTGTCCAAAATTAAGACACATTTACTCGTAGAAAATAATTTCTATTATATTATTGTTGATGACACTACAGATGTATGCGGTCGATATACAGCAAATTTATTAATTGGCATTTTATCTGAAAATTTTGTAGCAAAACCTTATTTAATTGCAGTTATAGAATTAGAAAAAACGAATAACGTAACTATCAGTAGATTTATACAAGAAAATTTGACTAATATGTATTTGCCAAATGCTGTACCATTCGATAAAATCGTATTGTTGCTAACTGATGTTGCTACATACATGGTCAAGGCTGGAATACATTTAAAAGTATTTTATCCTAATTTAATACATTGTACTTGCGTCGCTCACGGAATAAATAGAGTCGCCGAAGAAATACGAAATCAATTTCCGTTTGAAAAGGATTTAATTAATAACATGAAAAATTTTTTTATTAAAGCTCCTATAAGATTTCAAATATATAGAGAAATTCTAACAATGTTCCACTTCCTCCTAAACCTGTAGTTACACGATGGGGCACATGGCTTAACGCGGCTTTGTTTTATTTCAAATATTTACAACAAATTAAAGAAATAATGTCAAAATTTAATGATGATTCCTCTGCGGCAATAAAGGGTGCAAAAAATATTAAATGATCCACAAATAGGCCAAAACTTGAGTTTTATTAATAACAATTATAAATTAATTATTGACACAATGACAAAATTAGAAAGACCTGTAAATGAATCAGTTAAATTAGTAGCACAATTAAAGTTAACTGTTAATGAAGCACAGGGGCTTACTGCTCAATCAGTATCAAAAAAATTAGAGGAAGTCCTCAAAAAAAACGAAGGTTTCACCACTTTAACTCTTGTATCAACAGTTTTGGATGGGGAATTTTCAGACGAGCTAAGAATTGACCATCAAATATTGTCATCATTGAAATATGCCCCTATTACATCTGTCGACGTAGAACACAGCTTTTCTATGTATAAACTTATAAACACATGCTAAGTGACAGAAGGCAATCATTTAAAATGGGTAACTTGGAAAAACATTTAATTATTAATGCAAATGAGTTTATATTCCGTAGTTCGTAGTAATAGATTGTAAATTTCTGTAAATAATTTATATTAAGCATGTCAATATAACTGTGTTTATAAGCAAATAAATTTGTTAAAAACATTATTTTGTTTATATTTTACATAATAAAAATAATTCTATACTGTATTTAAACTTTACGTAGATATTACAGCTGATATGTAGATGGGTGAGTATTTTTTTTGCTATATTTTTTTTGTATTCTTGTACTGCATATTTTGCATATATTGGACACCTAACTGCATATTTTCCAATAAAAGCCTGCATATATATGCGCATATTCTTCCTATTATCCTTGCATATAAATCCGAGCTTTAGTTATATGAACCGATTGTGTTATACACAACGCAGTTAAACTAAGTTATTTTACATTAAAAATATATTGTATGAAGTATTCTTTTGTTAATTCACATATTTCAATAAGTTGGGTTAATTTGACAATTCTAGTTTTAAAAATGGCGATACTTTTACCAAATTACAACCAAATGAAACTTGATCTTGCAAAAAGAAATTACGGTGTAAACACACAATAACTAAATTTTTAATCTGGTTAAGATATGGTTAAGGTAGTTTCTAGTCAAATACAATTAATTTGTGATGAAACTAGAATACAAGTTCTGTAGCTATTAAATTTTTAAATCGCTGCGCCGCTTATAACCAGAGATATTTGCGAAAATGACACGAGGCTATTAATAAAAATGTAACATGTTTTCTTACTTCCGTTAATCTAAATTAACTTTTTATAACAGAAATAACATTTAAAAAAGTTGGTTAATTTTTGTGTGAATCAGTTATTGATTATAATTATAGTATTCTTTTAAATATGCTGTTGCAGTACTAATTACGACAATAAAAAAATAGGCTGGGTTTATTTATATTTATATTAAAAAGAATTTTATTATAACTTATTTTATTATTTACTATCTTATTTTTATGTTTATTATGCAGATTATTAATGTTCATACTACAAAAAAAAAATAATAATAAATATCTTTTTAAACATATTAATAAATAAAAGTTTTATTCTTTTAATAAAAATATATAACATTAACTATTTATTACTTAAATTATATAATTTTTGGTTTTAGACAAATTTTCAAAGAACTGAAATTTTTTATTTTATCACGCGATACAAATTGCGTACTTTTTATTTCACTTTCAAGTCTTCGAACACCGTATTTATTTCTTATATCTTTACCCTTTTTCTGTTGTTTATTTCGTAACTTAAACACTTTTTCTGTTACTAATTTCCTCTTCCAAAAGAACTTTTTTGTGCATATTTTTTGGACTTTTTTCCATTTTAAATTAATTATCAGCTGTCAGTGGTGCAGCTGATCGCAACTCGGAGCATGCGCAGAGTGTATACGTCTGCATAAATCAAACGGAATTCGAATTATGAATGTCTTGACTGATACCCCAGCCCGCGAAATTCAAAATTAGTGAAAAGGTTTTTCATTTTTTATTTAAAATTGTGTAATGTAAACTGATTTCTTTGTTTATAATAATAAGAAGGAAACAATTTGTCATGAAAATATAATAGTTTCAATAATATTTGTATCTATTTATTCACCGAAAACAATAATTTAAATATTATTTTTTAAATATCTTCAGTTATAAACGAACGATTTTATTTAAAATTGCTTAAAATATTTATAGCAGGATAGGGAACAAAATATGTGAAAATTTAAAAAAATGAACTTCGAGAACAATTTTAAAAATACAAAAAAACCTACATTTTTCATACATTTTAATGTTTTTCTTGTATACTAAACGAACAATTTTGTTTAAACTTTAATGTTTTGAAGAATAATGTTATACATATCATATAAAAAAAAATCAAAAATTAAACTTCGGGAACACACTTAAAAAAATGTTTAATTTTATTTTTTTCTCAAGTGTCTGAAGTTCTATTTTTAAATTTTGTTTAGTTTGAGATACTATATACAAACAAATTCGGTAAGAATTTTCATGAAATATAAGGAAGTGGCGCTATGAGTAGACCTAGTAGTGGCTAGATAAACTATAATGAAATCGGTGGCTCCATGAAAAATTGAAAAATATTTATAGTTCCCGCCGAATTTATACACTGTCTTAGATATTTCTCGCAGTACTCATTTTATAGTACGTTTCGTAATGTAAAAGTGTATTCGATCTATTTGTACTCACGTGTTTTTATTTTGTGAAAATGGCAAGCCAAAGTTATTTTGTCGCAAAAAGAGTAGCAAAAGAGGTTTTAATTTCTTAAAATCGGGTAAATAAAATTTACAATTTTTTATACGTGTTAAATATGAGATAGTACGTTCTTTATCAATGCATTGGTCATAGGTATTGTTACTATGAATACAAAAAGTTTATAAATAATTCGCAATATCATAATCATTTTCATTAAAATGTAAACTTCTTAAGAACGTTGGAAACCAATGGTAGGAGATTTAATAGGTAGGAGATTTAATAAAAAATATATGCAGGCCTTTGGGTTCACATATTTAATTTACAATTATATATTTGGACGTTTCGGGTGTATAACCCGTCCATCATCAGCAATTACAGAACGTTAAAAAATTTACATTGTATTATAATTATTTTGAAACATAATTACAAGACGTAATTTATAATACAAAAAAATAGGTTTTGTGGGGGAGTCGGTGTTACAAGGTGAAATTTTCACACATGAAAGTTAATGACCTAACAAACCAAAATTTCGAAATTGTTACACTTTAAGCCTATCAAAAGGGAACTACAATCAAACTTTGAGGTAGAGAAAACGATAAAGAGAACATACTAACAATTTTGTTCAAAATAAAAAATGTCTACTTTCGTGTGCGTTCTATTTTTAATTATTTAATATGAGATACATTGAGGCTTAAGGGCTTGAGAAATTTGAAATTGATATTGTTTTTAACGGCACACATTATTACAACTTAAACTTGTCTCGAACTCAAATTTTGATTGTAGTGCCCTTTTGCCAGGCTTAAAGTTTAACAAATTCGAAATTTTGATTTCTTGGGTTATTAACTTTCATGTGTGAAAATTTCAGCATGTAACACCAATTCCCCCACAAAAGTGAAAATTATTGTTCTCTGGCACTCTACTATACGTAATCATTATGCTGCACAGCAAAGTAGTCTTCTAAATAAACAATATTTACAGTGCCGGCTCGTGGGTCGAACAACAGATTAGGCGACAAAATAAGCAATAAAAAAAATTGAAGGAAAAAATGTGTACAATAAGTACATATGTTTGATTTAATATTGGATATTAAATTTATACGCCGATCTTTTAACTTAAAAATAATTCAATTATTTTATTTGTAAAATTAACTAAGAAATTTCAAAAAATAATTTTTTCTCTATGGATAACAATGAAAGAGCTGATAATCTTTTATAGCATTGAATTTCTGAGGTAATTTTTAAACGTTTTAAACATGATAAATGACAGCAACACTGGTAATTGGTATTGTTGCAAAAAGTTTATAAGATTCTGAAACTATTTTGCAATAATAATTTTCATTAAAATATTTATTTATTTTATTTTATTAAATTTTGATTTCAAATTAAGTGAGCCGATTGCGAAACTGCAGGCTGGAGCTGGAAGCGACACAACATTCGTTTATACATACGGCTCGAGCAGCGATAAAGCTATAGTCAAATTTGGGCCGATGCCAAACAGTATTATACTACAGAAAGTAAAGGATATGCCGCTTTATCATAATTGCGATATTTATAGTTTTATTACTGTACCCGCCAGAGTCAAAAGATTTGACTATACTAGTCCTATACGCAGGCGCGTAACTAGGACAGGTGTTGAGCACTGAGCAGGCGAGCGGCTGTACAAATGAAGTTTCTCATCGTCTTTGACTCTGCTTTGTAAAGCCCGATCCAGACGGCATGACAAATAATTGGCATATTTTAGCGCATGTAATATGAACCAATGTTGGTTATAGATTGGCAAATATGAACATTTGCCAATGAGTAGCATCCACACGATATGTCTATTGTAGTTTTTGAAATTTAGGCGAACATCATTTCCAGCATTTCCAAAAATGCAAAGTGACGAGGAAGTCGCTGTTGCAAGTGCTGCAGTTGTTGTAATTTGCTCTGCAGCAAATTTATTATTAAAAAAAATTATCTATAATGAAATTTCCCGCTAATTGTTCCCTTATTTCATTCCAGGCATCATTAATTTTATTTCTGTTTTTGTGATTTAGATCTTCTGGATCCCATAAAAGTTGATATTTTTCATACAGTGCAATGAAATCAAAGATTAAATCATTAGACCATTCACTTTGACCCTCAGACATGATGACTTGTTGCTTGTTGCACCACTGAATGAATGCAAAATGCAATGAAAATAATACTTTAGAAGACAAGTTCGTTCCAGTCGTTGGTTATTCCTTTGATGTGTGTACAGTTTACCGCCTCTGAAGCGAACGTCGACCAATGCCAAAATTTGTGATGGTTGGTCATGGTTGGTCCATTGGTTACCCGTACACACGACATGGCCAACTATACAAATGTAAACATTGGTTCACATTTGCCATGTCGTCTGGATCGGGCTTAAGCATTTCGATTCCAATTACGCGTTTTTGGGAGTTTGAAAAGTATATTTTCTTTTTAGCTTGTAAATAAATAAATAAATTAGAAATTTTATAATCTATTTTCTAAAATTAAGTTAAACGTTATCTCAATAAAACTTTGAAAATATGAACCAAACAACTTATATTTTACTTTAAATTATTTATTGTTGTTTAAATAATACAAAAAATATTAGTTGTAGAATAAATCTAAAATATTTCATTTGTATGTCTATCGAAACAATACTCAAATAAGTAAATAAAAATTGAATAAGTAATAATATACCATTTAAGTAATATTACTTCAACTTATTACTTGATGCATTGTATGTATAAAAATGTTAAAAAGGGTAAAAAAATTTGATGACACGTATACATTTCGGTGGGCTTATTCTCAATCAAGATTTTTTTCCAAAATTCGGATTTTTTTTATTATTTAATTCTCATATACAGTTTTAGTGAAACTGCCGACATGAAATTTTTAATAAAAATAATTAAGAATTAATTTATATCTTATTCGACATCTGTCCTGTGATTTTTAATAAAATTGAGAATCAGTATATCGAAATGTATACCATCCATTTTTTTTCCGTTTTTTAAATACCCCATGTAGATAATATTTCAAGAAAAAACGTTTTCTCTATTTTATATATTGTCGGTGTTACAGTAATTTTTATTTTAAAGATGTCCGATCAAGGTCATCTACGAATTGTATGAAGATTTTAACTCCGCCCATTCTGTGTAATTCAGTACTGTCGTTTACTTAATATTTCTAAGGGTACATAAGATAGCAAAATTCAAAACTAAGTTAACTGTCAACTAGTAAGTTTATTAGCAAATGTAAAACCAAATATGTGAAAAATAAGATATTGACACAGTGTCAGTCACTGACAGAAAATAACGTTTTTCGTACGGAACATAAATCTTTTTTAGCAAATATGTTTTTAGAAGAAATTACAATATAGAAAAATTATAAATAATTAAAATTCCACTTACCTGTAACCGATACGGTTATCTTTTACAATATTTATTTAAATCGATAGATCTAGGCTAGGTATTTATACGAAATTACAATTGTTCAGTACACTCATTAGATTTTTTAATTGTTTATTATTAAATAATATAAAAATAAATAAAAAAATATAAAATCATAAAAAAGGAAAATTTTCTTCCTGTTTTCATTTCTTTTTCTTTCTGACGTGCTGACTTTCCTCCTGACTTATTGGAGCACCCCACAACACAACAAGTCACCATGTTACAAACAATCTGCAAATAATTACCTATGTTAAATGAAACATTTAATATTATTGCAAAAAACTTACATATTGCAATGCAAGAGTCAACTAGTATATTATAAAGTCCAAATAATGTTTGTTCTGTTGAACTGCTATAAACACAAAATACACGTTGACTTAAAGTATTAAAATAAAACAATAAACTCACATAAATAAAAATCTTAATTTTCACCAAAACACTTAAGAAAAGTCATTATAAAACAAACACGATATATATTAAAAAGTCACAAACGGTAAACACTTCTCCACAACACGTACACGTTTAAAAACAAACAATGCTCAACGTCAGATGACAGCAACAACCTTGTAACTTCAAACTGACAACGGTTACAATGTAGAGGGGGAAGTGGCTTCTCTAGCGATTGCAAATACTCCCTCCATATTTATTCCTACCTCCATGTTTTAAACTTAATATCATATACAGTGGTACCTCGGTATTCGTTATCGTATCCGTCCAGATCCTTGAACTTATACCAGACTGGACGTATACCAAACAAACGAAACAAGGGTAAACAAGGGTAGTGCACACGCAGGACTCATCAAACTCGAGTCGTATTCCAAGCAAATATCGTATAGGTACAAAAAAAAGAAAAACTTCGCGTCCAAACAGGACGTATATCAAGTTGAACTTATTTTAAAGTGAACGTATAGCGGGGTACCACTGTACTCCAGAACCGGTAGTAATAGAAAATAGAACCCTTCTTAATACATATTATTGCCCATACTGTCTACAGTAAAATCAATAACGGAGATAACTGCAGATTCATTCTCACCTGTTCGATATCAGATTGTAAAACCCGTCTTTTAATAAAACGCGGCCAGATTGTCAAACTTTCATTAACATAGCGATGTTTTACAATCTGGCTGTATTTTATAAAACAACAAACAGCTTACTTAGCTTGTATATTTCTCTAAATATAACAAAAAATAACCTAACAAGGTGGTTATTCAAGTTGGGGGGAGGGGGCGGGGTTAATTTCAACAAAAAAAAAACTTGCGTCATTATGTTCTTTGATTTTCCATACACACGTTAAGCTTAAAACCAGGGTAGTTAGCCCCGTAAAATTAAAAATAAATAAATTTGATAACGTGAACTTTAACATTCTCTTAAAGGAGCTGCCACTTTTTTACAGGAAGTATGCAGTTATTTGCGTAAAAAAAACTTTTTCATGTACAAAAACGAGATTCTGAATGATTGGAGTGTTTAGATTTTGATGATTTTATACAATGTGAGGGTAACCATGTAAATATTAAATATATTTAAAGCTGGATTCACATGGACCGTTACAACCGTTTATTTTACGGCCGTAGCGGCCATCATAACAACTACTCTGTTCACATGCTCCGCCATAAATATCGATGCGCACAATTCCAAACTTTAAAAAAAAATATTACTAATAGCTGTATTACACTTCACAATAAATTGTACTATTTTGCGACCTTTAATTTATGGACAATTTATCGGCAAGTGTAATACAGCAAAATTGTACAATTTCTTTTGAAAATAATTTGGACAATAAATTGTGAAAAGTAGAACATGTTCTATTTTCTCACAATTTTTTGGTTACTTTACCAGTGCCAAATGTATAATATTTGACATATTTAACTATTTCTATTTGATTATTTCGATGTTTGACGCGTAGACCACGGGCGTAGAAGGAGAATCGAAAATTTAAAACGAGTAATATTTGCATTGATGCAAACACGGAACAAAACACGAACAGTAAACACATACAACAAAAGGTTAACCTCAAAACGAAACTCAACACAACAAACAAAACAAAAACATTAACCTTAGCGATTGGTAGCCCTGCTCCCAACAACAATAAATTGATAGAAAATCGTGAAGTTTAAAATGCTTATATTTTCAAAATAAATTGTGCAATTTATTGTGAAGTGTAATACGGGCATAAACATATGTTTTGACCTCGGTTATATTGCCGGTTGTCATAACCTACGATCAGTTTTCTTTCGCCGGTTTCGCCATGGGCAACTTTTCGGAACTCTTAATTGGCGAAGTAGTAAAATACCCCTGTTTATATAATCCACCCAAAAACAAACATAAAGAAATAAAATACAATAGATTTTATGTCAAACTGCTTTGAGTTGGTATTATTGAAATGTGTTCTGATCATGCGCAGTTAAAATTTACTGCGATAACGGTCCGCAAACGCCGTGAAAAATAGAAATATTTCAACGGCGGCCGTCGACGTTCGTAGCGTCGATGATTTCAACTAATCACAGAACAGAACGGTGTAAACGATAAGCAATTCGACAGTGATCTGTATATTCTAGAACTACACGCTCAGATCGCTTCCCACCGCTTGCCCCGTTCATCGTACATCAAGCAGTAGCAGTAATCAACACAGCGCACAATATACAGGCTGTAAGGCAGCGGTCACACTGGACAAGTGGGATCGACTAACGCCGATTGATTGCGATCGATTAAAAATTAAACTAACACTAGCTTATGGGAATGGTCACACTGCATGCATCCACTATGGTCGAACGATGTCGAACGTCGACGAGCGGTTTGATATATCAAACATATTTGATATTCTAGTCGGTCGACAGCGATTGATGTGATTACGCATGCTCAGTGTTGTGATATTTTTCATACCAACTTAACTGTTTTGACATTTGTGTACAGGTTAAAAAGAATATTGTTAGAATATTACAGCCATATTACTAGTATCATGAAGGAAATGTGGAGAGTTAATGAAATAGACCATAGTTGAAAAACTGTGTAAGAAATAATGTACAATTTTATGATCAAAGCACACCAGGAAACAGTAATAATTGTAAGACAATGGAAAAATTATGGATGCAAATTTCTCTAATTTTAAAAAAACTCCTAAGGTTTGTCATTTATTTAAATATTCCTGAAAACATATATTTGCGGCGATTCAGTGCAATTTTTTTTTCTTTCCATTTAAGTTGGTATCATTTTTGTGGAAATATTTACGTCAATTCATGCAGTGTGACATATCTCCTATAATTTCGGTCGGTCGCTATTGATCTACGACAGTTGATCTTGGTTGATCGATTGCATTCTACTCAATGTGACCACTGCCTAACCCAGCCTGTGTAATCAAATTTAAGGGTGTCTAGTATTGGGCGCACTGATTATGAATCAAAAAGAATTTCGTTGAAATTCGCAAATTAAAAAAAAGAGTCCAAGCAAATGAATAGTTTTGGGCCACTGGGTTAATAGCAACTCTTAATATTACAATATTTGATAGAAACATCAGATAATTAATAAGTACCTAATAGAAGATTGAATAGGTATTGTGTACTACAAAAATTAATCAAATAGTTTTTTCTATCAGTAAGTTTTTGGTAGTAACTTGGTGAACTTGTTCGTTGTTTTTCCGCAATTTCTTTTTCCTGTTTTTCTAAATTATGTGACATTCTATAAGTACCTACAAATTTGTGTTCTTTCTGAAGGAGGGTCTTATTTGATTTTTTTTTATTATTTAATCGAATTTCTTTTTGATTATTTATGTGCAGCATATGCATTAATAAGAGCATAAGTTTGTTCCAATCTATTTATAAATAAAATAAAGAATATACTGGCATGTTACATTATTTATGATTTTAATATTTTCAAATCAAATTTTATATACTAGTTACATGTGTGTACGAATATAAACAATATAAATTTAAGAATAATAAAAGTTTATAATTAAAAAAATATTATAATTAAAATATCAAAAGGTTAATAAATTGTACAAATTAAATAAAATTATGAAAGTGATAACACGAGTAAATATAATAATTTTGTGTATCGGTGCACTCGTAATAATTAATTTAAAAAAAATTGATTTCCACCTTAAAAATAATTTTATTTCAACAATGTCATATATTATGCATTGTTATAAAATTACAAATTGTGAAATATATTTATTATTATTAACTGGGTAAGTGTTCAATTTGCACCCTAAAAATAATTTCATTTCAACATGTAACGTTTTATTTATATGGGTGAAGTGTAAAAATCAAAGAGATATTACTAATTAAAATAATACGTTTATATAACGATAAATAATTAGGATAAATATTAAAAAGATAATAAAAATAACAAACACTATGGATTAAATAATTATAAACACCAATTTAAGACTACGAATATTATTAAATGCTTAAACACTAAAATTATTTATTTAAACAATATTTATATCACTATATTTATTTATGTTGACCACTCGATTATTTATTTATATCACCGACTTCATTGCTCGTTGCTTCTATGTATCAGACTATCTCTCCGCTGTCCTCCGGACGGTATTTATACAGTCTATTATTTTTCTTCCATCATCGAACACAAAAGAATCACCCCAGCGGATGTAATTAACCAGTCTGAATGCATATGGGTTTTCCCTGAGGGGATTACGTCATCGGGGTAATTCCGGCGAGGGGATTACGTCATCGCTCGGGAATATTCTACCAGTAGCGGCGCTCGTATACTCTTAAGTCAGGGGCGCACGTAACAATATGTATTTATTTAAATAATAGCGTTCAAACTTAAGACTATGAATTATTGGCTAATATTGCAACAATGTCATTTATTATGGATTGTTATAAGAGTGCAAATTGTGTAATATATTTATTATTATTAACTAGGGTAGTTCTCTATTTGCACCTTATGCCTAGGTCACACCTGTATGATTCTGTACGATGTACGATGAAACTTGACTTGTACGATGAAAAATAGAAGCGTTTCTATTTTCGTCGTACAGAATCATATGAAATATTTGCTACTAATTTCACAACTATGCATACTAGTGGATCTCAATTCACTGTATTGTTTGACATTTGAGAATTTTAGGTTAATGCTTTTTTAAATCTTGACTTTTCTTATCTTTCTTTATAATCTGTTTAGTTTTTTGTGTTGCTTTTTTGCATTAGTATTGTAGCTTTTATTATTAATTTTATTTTCTTGTAGTAAACTGGTAATTTAGTAATATAATTTCCTTTATTTTATACAATATTTTGTTTTATTTAGCAATTTTTATACCGTATTGTTTATAATATTTCATATATTTATACTTATACCTATATTATATTTTTCTTCGGGATAATTAGTTTTTGAATGTATTTATTTTGAATACATTGACGAACATGATATCGAGTAGTAGTTCCGACGAAACCATAATTTTAATGTCTGCGTGTATGTTTATTAACAAAATAAAAAAGAAAAAGGTTTAAGAAGCGAAGATCTGTGTGACCGTGTGGACCAAGAATTGGTTGAAAAAAAATTATAAAACCAAGCGTCTCAAACATCCAAACAATAAACATGAATGAACATAGGTTTAACAGTGTTCGAAAGCTTCGTCGTGAAATTAGTAATACATGGTATCATGTTGAATAATCTAAAGAAGATAACTTTTTCATATGGTTTTTGTCATACAAGTGTGACACCATGCCTATAGTTTTTCATCGTACATTTCGATTTTCATCGTACATCGTACAGAATCATACAGGTGTGACCTAGGCATTAAGAATAATTTGAATCTAACATGTATTTATTTATTTGACAAGCAACAAATAAATACATGTTGAAATGAATTTTTTTAGGGTGCAAATTGGATACTACCGTAGATAAAAATAAAAAAATTAATTTCATAATATGCACCGTTATAACAATCCATATAATAAATGACATGCGCTGTAAGTACGCTCGTATAGTCATAAAAATAATGTAATTATCTATAACTTTAAAATTAATAAAGATAGGGAAATATTTTTTTAGGGTACAAATTTTGTTGTACTGCTAATGCTAAACATTCCCTTAACAAAATGTTAAATTTGGACACTTTATATGCTGGTAATTAAAAAGTTATGAACAATTACTTCAAAATGGCGAAAAAAATTATGATCCTGAATACTTTTAGTGTTGGCGTGAAGTTGGTACAAAAAAGGTTAATTGTAACTTTTGAACTAAGTTTGATTATACAAAATCACTCAATGCCAGAAATCCTTACACCAGAAAACTCAAATCCAAAAAATACTCGAAGTCGGTATACCAGAAAGTAGTGAAGTTATCCTATTTATCACTAGATGTCAAATGTCAATGTATCTCTTACATCCGATTTAGTTACAAAGATGGTGGTATTGTTGTTCTTATGCTGGCAGTACACTATCGCCGAGGCTGCTCGCCGAATGGCTCGGCGAGACTTTTATTATGGCGAGGAAGCACGAGTGGAGTGCAGTACACTCTCGATTTGCCTCGTCTGGGATTACACAATACGCATGCGCAATAATCAATATTAACCGTCATGAACGACGTTGAGGTTGAAGTTGCTGCTGCTGCAGCTTATTGTGCAATTGCATATTATAATTATGTTAATATATATTAGAAGTTCACTTAAACGAATACATACCGGAACTCAGAAGTCTAATAAATTCAATTTTTTATAAGTTCGAAAACGACGACAGCCGAACACGCTTCGTTTTCTATCGTAGAAAGTTTTGAAATCTGTATTACTCAACTAAAATTTTGTGACATGACTATTGTTAAACGTGAACGTTATTTAAAATTGTTTTGTAAAATAAATCACACAATATTTAATATGTTTCATATAATGAACACCATTATAAAAATTATTAAATGCCGTAAGTAAGAAGGTGCAGATTGAAATAGGATATAATTTGTAAAAATTAACTATCTTTTATATTAGGTTTTTTTTCATTTTAACAATATTTTAAAAGGAACAATAAAAAAATGAAGGATATATTATAATAATAATAATCACAATAAACAAATAACAGTGTCATATTGCAAATGAGAAGATGACAAATATCGGAATATCTGCTGATAAATGTTGTGTTATACTCAAATCGGACATCCAGCCAATGCACGTCATTAATAGAAGTAACTAGATGTGTGTCGTCATGAACTGGTACGTTTACATAGCTTTGAGAATCGTATTGAAAAAAGTTATACAGGTTGCACACAATTGTATTACAAACTTTCGTGATATTTCCGGAAAATAATTTTGTTTCGCACTGTAATAAATAAGACATATTAACTAAATTGTCAGTAAATGTTCGTAATATTATTAAGAAAAAGTAAAATGAAGATAACATTACTAATATCAAGCATTTATTTAGAATATAATAGTTAAAGTCTAACCAAAGGGGGATGATTTAGTTCAATATGATATCATTCATATAATATTTTCCAACTAAATTGTTTGACAATTTGTTGACAAAAATGAAAAAGACACAAGTTCACATAAAACTGAACCGTATAAATAAAAACTGTGGTAGTCTTGCAAAAGACTGATTTATAATAAAAACGAACAAAAATGAAAATTAGACAAGTTCAAATAAAACTGAACCGAATTAATAAAAACTGTGGTAGTCTTAAAAAAGACTGATTCAAAATAAACAAGAATGGAAATAAAATGACACAGCGAAGAAAAATATTTTGAACACGATGCAATTCAAATTGTCAAATAATAACCTTTGAAAGTATAAACCGCGGAGGAACGTATAAACATACAAATTATCAGTGTTGCCAAGTGTAGCAAAAAATAATGAATAAAATAAAGTAGATATACATTATTTATATATTATTCATATCGTATACGATAAATAATGAACTCTACTATACATCTTAATAATAATTCTATAAGGCCATGCACTTTTTAACAATTAAAAATGACTGAAATTTTATTTCAATTTTCCATATTAGTGATTTTAATGTAGTCAGGTTTTCCCCTAAATGATGACGTGCATGGCTGCATGTCCGATTTGAGTATAGCATTTAATTTTGAATAAACGACTCCTACTATGCAGAAATGTGTTGATTGTTGCAGTCAACAGAGAAATATTGCTAAAATTTAAGCTAATGATGTGTTGGTCGCTATTTAAAAACGAAAATTTTATTCAAATTTTTATATTATTGAATGATTCTGATTATACAAAAAAATTTTTTTACCAATTTTTGGTAGTACGTACATTTGCAAAGGCGCAGGCCCGTGGAGAGGTGTTACGGCCCCTGAGGTAAAATCAAACTAGCGGCCCCCCTTCAATGCTGGGACAACGAAAAGAGTACTATACTTTTTAATTTGTAAAATATTATTAATAGTTTATAATTTATCAAATATGTAAATAAATCTTCACTTTCCCATAGCGATTAACCCCGATTTCAGAGTATGAATGAAATATAAATAAAAATACATGTAATAATATAGATTATGCAATATAAAAAATAAAACAATGTACCGGTTGGCGGTTGCATCCGTAACAATGTGCTTTCGCGAATAACTGTCCTCCATCTCAAAAACTTTTTACAAATTAGTACATTGTATTTAAAATCTGTAAACTGTTATTTTAAATTTGTAAGCACTACACATTAATATGTAAAAGAAAGATACGTATAATTTAAATTTCCATCCATTTATAAACCAATGTGACTTCCAATAAGAATTATTATCCGGCCCGCCATATATTTTAAAATTTCACATGTGGCCCATCTCTCAAAAATGTTGGTGACTTCTGCTGTAATATATAAAAACAATATATAAATTTTAATCATGTTTAAATTTCGTTAACTTATTCTCGCGCTCGAGCGCGTAGTTTCAATTTATCAATCATTGCGTTGATGATATGTGTCTCAATCGGCCCAACTCTGTTGATTTTATAACCTTATCTAGTTTATGCAGAACATCAACAGCTGGTTTCTTATTTAGATTTGACTGGTTTATGCAGATGATTTAAATCTGCACATTTTAGCAATGTGACTTTGTGTGGCTCTTGAAGAAAAAAAAACATCTAAATGGAAAATGTTGCTCACCGCTTCCATTTCCATTGCATCCCTGTCCTTTACATGAGCGAAAACTCGATCTATGATCATAAAATTTTGTTCTTTTTATGTTTTATCTTTGGTGGAGCAGACCTAGTTTGATTAAAAATCCTCAAATTTGTTTGCAATAATTTCATGGCACATCTCTGGATCAAAAATCGTGCAATAATTATTCGACAAGCATTCTGTCAGCAATAAAATACTTCCCCATGGTAGAAAGTATGCTGTTCAGAAAATTATACACAAAATTCATATTTACTCGCGGTTTTAACCTAATGTGTTTAACCGTTGGTTAAATTGACAATATCGTATCAAAACGAAATGTCAAATGAGTTGTTAATTATTACTGTCAAAATATCGATACGCACTTTTTTCCCATAGAAAATTCACGTTTACAACTATGAATGTATGTAAAATGTATGTTATTTAAAATGAGACTAGGAAATTTAATTAAATGGTTAAGTATATTATTTCTATATTTAAGTAAATTTATTGTATTCATATGTTTTTATATTTTATTATTGAAAGTATGAATATTGTTAATAAAAAAATAAATTATCCATGTTTTTTTCTTCTCCAATTTCTGTTTTGTCTTTCCTCATCTTAAGTAATGAATTCTTTACAGAAATGTAATGCTTTAACAAGGAATTTTTAAGTAATTGAAGTTAGATAGCCCCACGTCCTCCATACCATTCAAAATAGCATTATTAATTATAAAACTCATGCAACTATTACAATGTACACAATTTTGATAATATATATATATATATATATATATATATATATATATATATATATATATATATATATATATATATATATATATATATATATATACGAGATGTGTTCAAAAACTATCGCGAATTTTGAATTTTCGCGGGTTACGTATATTCGAATTTCGATCTTTTTGTGGCTTTATGTTGGTACTCATGTCTCTCACTTATGTCGACAAGCTCGGCCATTTTGAATGTTCACTTACTTGTTGACAGCTGCTTTGCTTGCACGTGTTTTGGATCGTCTTCGATTTTTACCTAATGTGCTTATTCGTTAAAAACTGACTATGAATTTTTTGACCAAGACAATATCTTTCTTATCTAAAGGCGACGGAACGTAGAAAAAAATAATTCATTTAAAATTTGTCATTGTCATAAAATGTTTTTATCAAAGAAGTTATTTCATTTCTACGATAGTTTTTGAACACACCTCGTATATATATATATATATATATATATATATATATATATATATATATATATATATATATATATATATATATATATACAGGGTGTTTCCTTTAAAACAACCAGCGCTTTTTTGGGCGAACTAATGACTTTAGAGAAAAATGTCATATACAAAAAATTACCAGGAAAAAGGGCTTAATTTATGAGGAATAATAAATAAAAAATTCAACCAGTGGTTCTCAAACGGTAGAATAAAATTATATTTTTTTAAATGGCAACCTATATAATTTTTTTGTCCATTAGATAGAGATTTTTTTTCTGATTTCAACGATATAAATATGATATGGAGTTGTATAACAATTATTTCGAGAAAAATGATATTAAAAATCAGAAATAATTCTACAATATTGAAGTAGGCTATGCAATAAACAAATGCAAACAAATGATACAGGTGACAGATAGTTTTGTTACTTACGTTATTAAGTGTTTGTTTTCGTAATTGTTTAATTACTTATTAATAAAAAATGGCTTTGCAGTTGCAAGAATTAACAAATTTAGACTATTTTAATCTTACTGTTATGTATGGAGAGTGTGAAAGAAATTTAAATTCTACGATACGAAGATTTTCACGGCTTTATCCCCAAAAAGTGTAACCCACTCGTGAATTATTGAGAACAATTTTTCGAAATGCCCAAACTATCGTAACCTAGGCAATAGTCGTATTAATAGTTGTTTATTGCATAGCCTACTTCAATATTGTAAAATTATTTCTGATTTTTAATATCATTTTTCTCGAAATAATTGTTATACAACTCCATATCATATTTATATCGTTGAAATCAGAAAAAAAACTCTATCTAATGGACAAAAAATTATATAGGTTGCCATTTAAAAAAATATAATTTTATTCTACCGTTTGAGAACCACTGGTTGAATTTTTTATTTATTATTCCTCATAAATTAAGCCTTTTTTCCTGGTAATTTTTTGTATATAACATTTTTCTCTAAAGTCATTAGTTCGCCCAAAAAAAGCGCTGGTTGTTTTAAAGGAAACACCCTGTATATTAGTAAATTACATATTTTTGATGTATTTATTAAATTTTTGAATTCATATTTGTATTGAAATAATATGTAATTACATTTTAATAATAATTTAAAACAATAGAATCTACTGCCCAGTCTTGTATGAATTAAATAAAAGTACACGCGGTTTGCACCTATATTTGTGCAATTGGTTAATAAATGAACCTGTACGTTATTTAATTGGTTAGTATTTTACCACTTATATGTTAAATTTTATTTCAGAAAATAGAAATTATTATACATGTACTGCAAATATTTGACTGTTTTATCATTTTATTTATTATTGAATACTATATTACATTTTCATTCAATTCCAAAAGTATTTAAAATGTAGTAATCATTTTTTACGTATCTGACAGATCGCTAGATAAATTTCTTTTAAGAGGCAAGAGACATCTATTCTCCTAATGTAGAACTTATCTTTCTACCGCATATATAATTTTTCCCAATGTACCCGATGTGCTTAGGACTTGTGGCAGTTTTTAGTCGTGCTGTCGTGCAATTAGTAGCTATGAGACTTCGAGATTACGATGTGCTCCCGTGATAGTGTAGTCAGGGCCGGCGCTAGAGGCCAGGCGGCGAGACGTCCGCCTAGGGCGGCACTTTTTAAGGGGCGGCACTTTTCGCGGCTTAGAAATTTTTTAATTGTAAATATTTTTGCAACATTTTTTCTGTGTGACGGCAAGATAGAAATTTTTAATTTGTAAATATTTTTTTATGTTTATCAATAAATACAAAGAATTTCTTGAATTCAAATCCCCATTTTACAGTTGTCTAGTTTAGTTACTTAATCAGGTAAGGTATTGAAGATCGCAGCCAGCTAGTGCATTCGATACTACGTAATAGAATTCACTGCAGCAAGCAGCCAGCCCTATTGCGCGCGCAGCGGTACATGCGCTCAAGTGTGTAAGTGTTGTTTTTGTGTAGAGTTGAAGTTGAACCAAAACATTGTAGTTTTATTTTTTGCATTTATATTTCATTCTTGATTTATATATTTAGTGTTTATAAAAAGGTAAGCATAAAACATATTCTAAAAGACTGTGAAGTACGAAGTACGTAAATATTTTATAGTTCACCATGTCAGCAAAAAGAAAAAAGTTAAGTGGCTACGAATTTCGGAAACAGCGCGACAAAAAAGACTCCGAAAAAGCTAGAATGGCAGGTTCAATGGAACAGTTTCTGCGAAACAAAAATCAAAATGAAGTTAATCCGTGCGAATCGCCATCAAGTAGCAATGTGAACTTTGAAGTTTCCGAAGACAATACAGTGGAGTTACAGGTAGAGTCGTAGAATTGCTAGATCCGAGGCCAAATCTTTTATTTTCAGTGAGTCCCCTAACCTAACCGGGATTTGCAAAATTTCAACAGTTATTCACACTGCTTACAATTTGCCACTGGAAATTTCATGTAGGTTCGGTAGTTTAATAATCACGAGCGAAGCGAGCCATTCTTAAGATATCTTTTCTCACTTTGAAGTCAAGAGCGGTGAATTGTGTATACAGTTTCTGTTATACGCATGCGTTAAGAAAAAAATTTTGAACTTATTATACGCGGCTTTTTGATTATTTTTCAGTACACCCACACGTTGTAAGACTTGTAACAAGTTTTTGTGTACTCAAGGTCAAAAGTTTCTGACTTTGTGACCTTTAAACTTTACTTTTTGACAATGTTATTTTCGTAACATATAAACAAATTCTTTTTATACATTTACAATTTTATTGTTAAGGTGAGTGGTTACACAAAAAAACTTTGTATTTATAATTTTTATACTAACATGTTACATTTATTGTAATAAATAGCTGAAGATGGTCCTCTGTGGACCGAAACGTCCTATGCGAAAATAAAGAAAAAATGTTTCTCTGGATCAGAAAGGCCTTATTCATGAGTATAACCTTGAAAATTTTATTAAAAATTATTTTCTTACCGCCTTACACTTCACTTTATTTCCAGCAAAATTATATCAGTATAGTAACAAATAATAATAATAATAATAAATAATAATCCTGAAGTAGTGTGAAAATT
This sequence comes from Harpalus rufipes, assembly GCA_951394225.1. Taxonomy (NCBI): domain Eukaryota; kingdom Metazoa; phylum Arthropoda; class Insecta; order Coleoptera; family Carabidae; genus Harpalus; species Harpalus rufipes. Next base: position 30,398,141 of record OX596278.1, on the reverse strand, counting down.
AATAATAGTAATAATAATAATAATACAGTCTAATATAATTTTACGTAGGTCATCCTATTTTGGAAAAAAATATATCTCTAGCAATTCTATTTACAGGCTATCCAAGAAAGTGTAAAAATGGGGGATGAAATCTGTCTCCTAGAATCTCCAGAAGCAAATAAACAATTAGCTTGTGAAAACGAGATTTCTACCGATCCTGCCAAATGGCCTGTTTACGGAATGTCTCAAAATTATCATCAATTATTGATTGAAAAAGGACCCGTCCAAATAAGAGGAATTACTTTTCCAAAAAATGATTCTCAGAGACAATTTTCTGAATATTTTTATCAAAGGATCATGCCTAACGGTGAAATATTCCATAGAAAATGGTTAATTTATTCAGATTCGGCGGACTTAGTTTATTGTTTCTGTTGTTTCCTTTTTAAGAATTCTGACATAAAAGCTTCGAATTGGTCGCAAAATGGTTATTGTCATTGGAAAAATATTTCAAGATCCTTAAAAGTCCATGAATGTTCTTCAAAACATATGGAATGTTTCACTAAGTGGATGGAGCTAGACACTAGACTTAAGAAAGAAAATACTATCGACCATAAACATCAAAAATTATTAAATGAAGAACGTCAGTATTGGAGAGAAATATTACAGAGAGTAGTCGCAGTAGTTCAGTTATGTGCATCTCAAATGTTGGCATTAAGAAGATCAACTGATCAACTATTCCAACATAATAACGGAATTTTTTAAAAAATAATGGAAATGCTGGGAAAATTTGATCCTACGGTAAAGGAACATCTAAGAAGAATAGAAAAAAAAATCTGGCTTTGGCAGTGTTCATTATCTGAGCCATGACATTCAAAATGAGTTTATATCGCTTATCGCTAACAAGATACGTCAAACTATATTGGACAAAATTAGAGATGCGAAATACTACAGCATTATATTAGATTGTACGCCTGACTCAAGTCGGACTGAACAAATGTCTTTAGTAGTTAGAATCGTTACTAAGGAATTTGGGGAAGAATTTATAGTTAAACAGTATTTTTTAAATTTTTTACCGGTTGAGAAAACAACAGGAGAGGGGCTAACTCAAATTCTTTTAAGAGAACTTGATAACCTAGGTTTGGATTTAAAAAATATGCGCGGGCAAGGGTATGACAACGGATCGAACATGAAGGGTGCAAATTCAGGAGTACAAAGGCGCATTTTGAACGAAAATCCTAAAGCGTTTTTTGTACCATGTTCATGCCATTCGCTGAACTTAGTAGTGAATGATGCTGCAACAAAATCTGGAGAAATATCAAACTTTTTCTCTATCGTTCAAGAGTTATTCGTCTTTTTATCAAGCTCACCTCGAAGTTCTTAAGGAAAAAATTACATCTTTAACTGTGAAAAGTCTTAGTACAACGAGGTGGGAAAGCCGAATAAATGCCATAACTCCTCTACGATATCAGTTGGGCGAAGTGTATGATACTCTTGTTGAAATATCTTTGGACAATGAAAGAGACACTGATACCAGAAATAAAAGTAAATCTTTAGCAATAAAAATTTCCTCCTTTAAATTTATCTGTTCTGTAGTAACTTGGTATGATGTTTTGCTGCATATAAATAACGCTTCTAAACAACTACAAAGTCCAAATATAATTATCAACGAGTGTGTAACAGCTTTAAAAAATATTTTGAAATTTTTAGAAAATTATAGAACTAATGGTTTTAAACAAATGTTATGTTCTGCTAAAGAGATAGCGACAGATATGGAGGTAGAGGCTAAATTCGAACTTGCAAAAACAATTCGTGTTCGTAAAAAAACTAGGCTTTTCCAATATGAAGGAAGTGATACTCCTGTAGAAGATCCTGAGAAAAAAATTGAAGTTGAATTCTTTAACTATTTATTCGACGTTTGTATCAGTTCCATTGCGGAACGATTTTCTAAATTGGAAGGACATAGTTCTTTATTCGAATTCCTGTACGATGTACGAAGCTTAGCCTTCAAGGCGCCGGATGAAATTCTGAAATGCTGCAACGATTTATTCAACTTAACGGATGATATTGAGCCATTGAATTTGCACACCGAGCTAATTCTCTTGAGTCATGCTATTCAAATTAAAATGTCACCTCTACAATTACTAAATTATATTTATGACAAAAACTTAGTAGAAAACTATCCTAATATCATAATTGTCATAAGAATATTATTGACAATTCCGGTAACAGTTGCAAGCGGGGAACGTTCATTCTCCAAACTTAAAATTATTAAGAATTACTTGAGATCCGCATTACTTCAAGAAAGGCTATCTGGATTAGCAATAATTGCTATTGAGCACGCCATTGCCCAACATATAACTTACGACGAAATAATAGATAATTTTGCCAAAATTAAAGCAAGAAAAGTGTCAATATAATTTATTCAATTTGTGTCGCATAAACTGTACTGTGTTCAAGAATTATTGTTATTTTCTTTGTATGTTATTTAATTTTAAAAGTAAAATTTATCATGTATACATATTTTAATTTTTTTACATACCCCCCCCCCCTTGGGGCGCAATAGAAAAGTTCGCCTCAGGCGGCAAAATAGCTAGCGCCGGCCCTGAGTGTAGTATACATTTTATTTGTGAAAAATACATTATTTTATTAGTGATTTCTGTGCGTTAGCTGACTTTTCGGCTGATATAACCGGTATTCTTATAGATGATAATGGATATCCCAGCAAAAGATATTTATTAACCCCACTTTTGCATCCGAATAGACCCCAAGAACAGAGATATAATGAAGTTCATATAAAACGAGGAATGTTTGAAAGACTGTTTGGGTAGTGGAAAAATAAATTCGTGTTTTTTAACAGGATGCAGATAGATTTAGAAACAGCAAAATTCATAATTATAGGCTCTTGCTATTTTACACAATATTACAGTCGAGAAAAAACTAGAAATTAACGGTACAAATACGAATTTACACATAAAATAAAAATATACTATTATTTAAAATTATTTTCAGCAATCAATTCTGATTCGGACGAATCCAATGAGGAAGAAGTAAATGAAAATGCAGGAGTACTTGAAGAAAATGAAGACGGCAACTTATTTCGGACGAATTATAATAGAAATAATTTTCATTAATATTGCATTGTGTTAAAGAATAGAAAAAAAATTACTAATTCGAATCGACTTCAAAAATGCCTTTATTCTTTTTAAATAGTAATTCAAATCTTAATTCTTTTATTTTTCCCAGGGCTTCGAACCGAACCGGAACTTGAACCGAAACCGGAACAAACCGGACATTTTATATGAACCACTAGCTCGAACCAAACCGATTATTTTGAACCGGTTAAATGAACTGAACCACATATGTGAACCGGTTTGAAACAGGCCACATATGTGATCCGGTTCGTAGTAATAAAATTACACATGCGCCCAGAATGTATTTGCGCAATGCTGCTACTGCCAATGCTGGTGTTGTTCACTAGGCTATGACGTGTGTCTATGACTTGCTTGTTCGAACATGAAAACTTTTTGTGTATACATACTCTATTACTCATTAGGTACATCTCAACTCAAATTGTTGTAAATCATTCTCACATGTTAAGTTACACGTTTTATAAAAAAAAAATCTCCCTTTTTTTGAAAGTTAATAATTAAAAAAGGTGTTAATTTTTTCCTTTTTTTCCAACGTTCCAGCTAATATTGACCTGATATATACAGATATATTTAATTACTTGTTATACCCATAGCTCGTATGGGGGTTCCCCATGTTATTATCTACAATTATTGACAATTTTTAGCCCTGATGAAGACTTTAGTCAAAGTCGAAACGTAGGCCAGGAAATAAATTAATTTTACACAGACTGCGTGTCCAATTATTTCCCAATTTTCATTCTACTACCAGTCGATCATCGTATTCAGCCCCTAAAATTCATAATGTCTCCTCAACGAGCCACAATTACAAGTTCGATTCTTGAAAAGATTATGTTAATCCGATATTTCGAGATATTTAATAAACAATAAAAATTATATATATTTTTTATTTAATTTGTTTAATTTTAATTAAACATTACAAAGAATAATTAATATGTTTTACAAGTTTATTTGTACTTTTTGTTCAATTACATACATTTTTTTATAAATAAAAGGCTGAATAATAAGTGTTTACTTATTTAAATCGACAAAAAATTACACATGTTTAAAACTGCTGTTATCAAGGTTGGTAAGAGGAAAATGAAAATATATTTATGAAATAAGATGAACCAAACCGAACCGATCTTATGAACCGGTACAAGAACCGTTCCAGAATTAAATTTCATTAAACCAGAACAAAAACCGAACCGGTAAACTACTCCGAACCGCGAACCAAAACCGAACCTATTTTAGCAGCGGTTTACAGCCCTGATTTTTCCTTTCAGCGCTTCTTCATGTTATGAAGTTTATGAATTTAATATTTTTCGCTTATAAAGGAGGGTTATACAGATGCATATTTTCGCGCTGCCATCTATTGATATTTTTCTTGAACTACACTTGTAACTCAGTTCACTTCGTTGCTATATTACAAACAAATCGCTGTCTTGGTGAAAGTTGTAAAATGGTGCCAAATATAAAATGAGTGTATGGTCTATGAAAACAGTGACTCCCGCCATAATTATAAAGAATACATGACAAATGTGAAATTCTTTACGTTTCCCCAGCCAATCGAAGGCATTGAATTATGTAAAACTCAAATATCAAAACACAAGTGACAGAAGACAGAACTTTAAAAATGGCGATGGGTTGTTTGCAATGAGGTTCTATACTATAGTATAGAACCTCATTGGTTGTTTGTAATATGATCTTCCATCTCAACTTTTACATAAACTATCTCTTTCTTGCGTATGATGTCAAAATCATAACCCTCCATTCCAACACTAGAAACAAATGCCAATGCTTTTCTTATGTTAACTTTGAAAATTAATTATGAAAAAAACTATGTAAAATTCTCTAACAACTTCTACGACACGTTCTGAAGCTGAAAGAACATCTCTACAAAATTTGGCATTTGGTATATAAAACGGTGTAGATTTGTTCTCACTTTTATACAGGATGTAACACCAAAACCGACCACCGTTATTATTTTCTTTATTATTATAATCGCAAAAAAATACACCGGTGTGAAGTTAGCAACGAATTTTTAGCAACGGAAACGATTCTGATCACTATTTCATGAAGGCGGCATAAGCGTTAATGTAATGGAATTTTCATGGTTCTTGTGCCATGCTTTCGCTCAAAGAATAGGAAACTAGGACTGCTAGTACTAGTATAACACAAAAATAAACCCAAAAAATAGGGGTGTAAGGAAGCAGATAATATTTTTTCTTTTAAAATCCTACAATTTTGAAGAAAAATTTTCATAAAACCTACAGGGGGTTTTAAGCCACTTTGTCGCTTATAGGGTATCATGCCAAGACTGTTAGTACTAGTATTACGTAAAAATAATCCCAAAAAATAGGGGTGTAAGGAAGCAAAAAATATATATATTTTTTTAAATTATACACTTTTGAAGAAAAATATTCATAAACCCTAGAGGGGGTTTTGAGCCACTTTATCGCTTATAGGGTATCATGCCGAGACTGTTAGTACTAGTATTACGTAAAAATAATCCCAAAATATAGGGGTGTAAGGAAGCAAAAAATATTTTTTCTTTTAAAATCATACACTTTTGAAGAAAAATATTTATAAAACCTAGAGGGGGTTTTGAGCCACTTTGTCGCTTATAGGGTATCATGCCGAGACTGTTAGTACTAGTATTACGTAAAAATAATCCCAAAAAATAGGGGTGTAAGGAAGCAAAAAATATATATATTTTTTTAAATTATACACTTTTGAAGAAAAATATTCATAAACCCTAGAGGGGGTTTTGAGCCACTTTATCGCTTATAGGGTATCATGCCGAGACTGTTAGTACTAGTATTACGTAAAAATAATCCCAAAAAATAGGGGTGTAAGGAAGCAAAAAATATTTTTTCTTTTAAAATCATACACTTTTGAAGAAAAATATTTATAAAACCTAGAGGGGGTTTTGAGCCACTTTGTCGCTTATAGGGTATCATGCCGAGACTGTTAGTACTAGTATTACGTAAAAATAATCCCAAAAAATAGGGGTGTAAGGAAGCAAAAAATATATATATTTTTTTAAATTATACACTTTTGAAGAAAAATATTCATAAACCCTAGAGGGGGTTTTGAGCCACTTTATCGCTTATAGGGTATCATGCCGAGACTGTTAGTACTAGTATTACGTAAAAATAATCCCAAAAAATAGGGGTGTAAGGAAGCAAAAAATATTTTTTCTTTTAAAATCATACACTTTTGAAGAAAAATATTTATAAAACCTAGAGGGGGTTTTGAGCCACTTTGTCGCTTATAGGGTATCATGCCGAGACTGTTAGTACTAGTATTACGTAAAAATAATCCCAAAAAATAGGGGTGTAAGGAAGCAAAAAATATATATATTTTTTTAAATTATACACTTTTGAAGAAAAATATTCATAAACCCTAGAGGGGGTTTTGAGCCACTTTATCGCTTATAGGGTATCATGCCGAGACTGTTAGTACTAGTATTACGTAAAAATAATCCCAAAAAATAGGGGTGTAAGGAAGCAAAAAATATTTTTTCTTTTAAAATCATACACTTTTGAAGAAAAATATTTATAAAACCTAGAGGGGGTTTTGAGCCACTTTGTCGCTTATAGGGTATCATGCCGAGACTGTTAGTACTAGTATTACGTAAAAATAATCCCAAAAAATAGGGGTGTAAGGAAGCAAAAAATATTTTTTCTTTTAAAATCATACACTTTTGAAGAAAAATATTCATAAAACCCAGAGGATTTTTTTAGCCACTTTGTAGCTTATAAGGTATCATGCTGAGACTGTTAATACTAGTATTACGTAAAAATAATCCCAAAAAATAGGGGTGTAAGGAAGCAAAAAATATTTTTTTCTTTTAAAATTATATACTTTTGAAGAAAAATATTCATAAATCCTAGAGGGGGTTTTGAGCCACTTTGTCGATTATAGGGTATCATGCCGAGACTGTTAGTATTAGTATTACGTAAATATAATCCCGAAAAATAGGGGTGTAAGGAAGCAAAAATATTTTCTTTTTAAAATCATACACTTTTGAAGAAAAATATTCATAAAACCTAGAGGGGGTTTTGAGCCACTTTGTCGCTTATAGGGTATCATGCCGAGACTGTTAGTACTAGTATTACGTAAAAATAATCCCAAAAAATAGGGGTGTAAGGAAGCAAAAAATATTTTTTTCTTTTAAAATTATACACTTTTGAAGAAAAATATTCATAAAACCCAGAGAATTTTTTGAGCCACTTTGTCGCTTATAGGGTATCATGCCGAGACTGTTAGTACTAGTATTACGTAAAAATAATCCCAAAAAATAGGGGTGTAAGGAAGCAAAAAATATTTTTTTCTTTTAAAATCATACACTTTTGAAGAAAAATATTCATAAAACCCAGAGGAATTTTTGAGCAACTTTGTAGCTTATAAGGTATCATGCCAAGACTGTTAGTACTAGTATTACGTAAAAATAATCCCAAAAAATAGGGGTGTAAGGAAGCAAAAAATATTTTTTTCTTTTAAAATCATACACTTTTGAAGAAAAATATTCATAAAACCCAGAGGAATTTTTGAGCCACTTTGTAGCTTATAAGGTATCATGCTGAGACTGTTAGTACTAGTATTACATAAAAATAATCCCAAAAAATAGGGGTGTAAGGAAGCAAAAAATATTTTTTTCTTTTAAAATTATACACTTTTGAAGAAAAATATTCATAAATCCTAGAGGGGGTTTTGAGCCACTTTGTCGCTTATAGGGTATCATGCCGAGACTGTTAGTATTAGTATTACGTAAATATAATCCCAAAAAATAGGGGTGTAAGGAAGCAAAAAATATTTTCTTTTTAAAATCATATACTTTTGAAGAAAAATATTCATAAAACCTAGAGGGGGTTTTGAGCCACTTTGTTGCTTATAGGGTATCATGCCGAGACTGTTAGTACTAGTATTAGGTAAAAATAATTCCAAAAAATAGAGGTGTAAGGAAGCAAAAAATATTTTTTTCTTTTAAAATTATACACTTTTGAAGAAAAATATTCATAAATCCTAGAGGGGGTTTTGAGCCACTTTGTCGATTATAGGGTATCATGCCGAGACTGTTAGTATTAGTATTACGTAAATATAATCCCAAAAAATAGGGGTGTAAGGAAGCAAAACATATTTTCTTTTTAAAATCATACACTTTTGAAGAAAAATATTCATAAAACCTAGAGGGGGTTTTGAGCCACTTTGTCGCTTATAGGGTATCATGCCGAGACTGTTAGTACTAGTATTACGTAAAAATAATCCCGAAAAATAGGGATGTAAGGATGCAAAAAATATTTTTTTCTTAAAATCATATACTTTTGAAGAAAAATATTCATAAAACCTAGAGGGGGTTTTGAGCCACTTTGTCGTTTATAGGGTATCATTCTGAGACCGTTAGTAATAGTATTACGTAAAAATAATCCCAAAAAATAGGTGAGTAAGGAAGAAAAAAATATTTTTTTCTTTTAAAATTATACACTTTTGAAGAAAAATATTCATAAAACCTAGAGAGGGTTTTGAGCCACTTTGTCGCTTATAGGGTATCATGCCGAGACTGTTAGTACTAGTATTACGTAAAAATAATCCCAAAAAATAGAGGTGTAAGAAAGAAAAAAAATTTTTTTACTTTTAAAATTATACACTTTTGAAGAAAAATATTCATAAACCCTAGAGGGGGTTTTGAGCCACTTTGTCGCTTATAGGGTATCATGCCGAGACTGTTAGTACTAGTATTACGTAAAAATAATCCCAAAAAATAGGGGTGTAACGAAGCAAAAAATATTTTTTTTCTTTTAAAATCCTACAATTTTGAAGAAATATATTCATAAAACCTAGAGGGGTTTTTGAGCCACTTTGTCGTTTAGAATGTAACATGCTGTGACTGCTAATACTAGTATTACGGAAAAATAATGCCAAAAATAGGGGTGTAAGGAAGCAAAAAAATTTTTTTTTCTTTTAAAATCATACACTTTTGAAGAAAAATATTTATAAAACTCCCGCCAACTTCGTGGACAACATTTGTACGTTAAGAACAAGGCAAGGCATGTACATGGCCAGCTATGTACATTATGAAACAATGTGTGTTCCTAGTCTTAGATCATATAGCTTACGAACTTTATATAGGAAAGCCTATGCGATTCTCGGGAACACTTAGGATCAAGAGAGATAGTTTTATACAAGTACATAAGAGAGGAAAGGATACAATAACTTCACAGGAACCTAGGGTTATGCGCAGACGCCGCGGCTTACCATGGACATTGGCATGGATTTTCAAGAAAGGGACAAATATAATGCAATATAATGGAATAAGGAAGAAGTTAAATAAAAAACTGTATTATTTTTGTAATTCATTTTTGAATAAAATTAATTATTATATTTGTCTGTCGCAAAATAATAAAAGAATAATAAAAAAAGTCGAACAAAAAACTATTTTTGAAATCATTTCTGAATAACAGTAATTTAGGTATAGTATTTTTTTCTTATGCCGCCAAATTATAAAGCAAAAAGTAATAGAAAATGAAAATAAATACTTGCTGGTTGATGTTTACTCGCGTACAATATGGAACACAGTAACTGCGAAGTGAACTATGAAAAAGCACAAGTTTCAACGTCGTCACGGGCTTTACGCAAACGCAATACTGAGTGTAGAGAATACTAGTGCGTCTGAGTTCATTTAATCTTATAACTAGTGTTTGCGTGTTTAATTTTTGTATTGTACACACACGTGTTCTAAAATTATTATTATTAAATATCATCTGTTAAAAGTATCAAGCTTGTTAACTTTTAGAATGCCGCAAAGAAAAATACCATTGTCTGCGTTTTTGGACTGTATAGAAAGACAAAATATTACTTTTACTGACTTAAATAACTCTTCTTTCCGGAAAGAGGTGTCAGTTTTCAGTGAAATGTGTAAAATTTTACATTTAAAAAATAGTATTAGCAATAGAAAACTACTTTACAATTATTTTCAAAGAAACAAACATTTACTACAAAAGACGAATATAAAAATTGCAGCTACTTCCACTCCAATTGATAATAAAGTACGTGATTTTTTAAATGAAACATTACCTATTACACCGATTTCAACTTCTGTGATAACTCCTGTCTCTGTGAAAAGAAATCTGTTGATGGAGAATAATAGTAACGAAAATGGAAAAACATTTTTTGAGAGAAACTTCTCCGAAAATACTTCAAATGTAACTGCAGTAGATAGCAAAGATATAGATTCATTAATGAAAACACCTGTCACTTCAGAACATAATGTTCCCAGTATTATAATACGTGCCAAGAGACTTCTTTTTACCGACAATAGTGCAGATAGTTCAAATCCAGTAAGTAAAGATTTAAATGCATCTATTACTTCCGTAAGTACTGAAATTGATAAGTTTGAAGAAAGTATAAATATTACAACAATTAGTGATGTAATTGATCCAGTAGCACTAAAAGTACAAATGAATTATAAAAAAACAAAAGATCGAACTTTTTTACCACTCTCATGCAAAAATATGAAAAACGAATTAGAAATGCGTAAAACATATAAATTTTGTAAATTTAAAGAAGGATATTTTTTTATTAACCATAATGAATGGAATAATATAAAAGAAAAAGGTAATGAAATACTAAATTTCATATTATTAAAAACTATTCATTCCGTAAATAATACTTGTGTACTAAATATTAAAAATAAAAGATTTAATAAAACCAATTGGGTAATTTATGCGCAATGTGCTCATAGATTGTGCAAAAGCTTTAAATTAATTATTAAGAACATTGCGACTTCTAATGATAAGCTCGTAGAAGTATATAGCACAGGTTTAAATTATAATCATTTTAATTTTTTAACAAGACATTTGAGAGGCACAGAAAGAAAAATAGTTAAAAATGAATTGCGCCACAAGAAACCGTTCATGTATACTGCGGAAGTAACCAGGAATATTAAAAAAGAAATAGCATTAAGTGGTAATTTGCAGGATAAAAAATCTGACTCGGTAATAAGAAAAGCAAGATCTGAATCCTTGAAGGCTCTTGATAAACATCCGGATGACATATTTGATATGATTTTATATAGACGCCATAGAAATAACAAATCATTTTTACAAAATGTGTCTGACCCTTTTAATTATGCAGTTTATAGCAAAGAACAACTTCAAATTGTCAAAAAAAAAATTGACGAGAATAAAATATTACCGGTGTTGTATTTTGATGCAACGGGAAGTATATTTCGGGAAGATTATATGCCTGGAAGGCCATTTTATTATTCCGGAGTAATTTTTGCAGGTAATGAAAGAATAGTACCAATTTTGGAGAGAGGTTCTTGCCGGCATGATGCTGCAAGTATTGGTACTTTCTTAGCCAATTTTATGGCGTATGCCAATGAACATTCTGTAATCCAATGGCCAATATTTCGTCGAATTGTTACAGACTGTAGTTTTGCTTTAATCAACGCATTTTTACATTTTTGGAACAATATGACAGTTGTAGACTACTTAAATATTTGTATGTCATTAATTACGAAAGAAATAAATAAATTTCCGGAACAGAAGATACCAATTCATATATGTTGTGCACATTATCTTAAAATTATTACAAACGATATATCAAAAATAGTTAATACTTCTAAAACTGCTAAATATTTTAAAGAGATTATGGCAGCTGTGTTTCATATCACAGAATTTGCTGTTATGAAACAATGGTTTCGTGATTTTGCTATTATATTAAATTCACCTTCTCAGACAGATGAAGTTGAAAAATCTTTACAATCTCTTTTAAATACGTGTTGCTGTTTTACTGTGGATGTGGAAATGGAATCTGTATCAGAAACCGATGACATTTATTTAAGTAAAGGCGAAACATCTATATACAAGAATAGCCCATTCTATAAACTATTTAAAACTATTTTTGAATCTATTTCAATTCCACTCACTGAAACTGATATCGATAGCAACCAATATTACTGTCCAGAATTTTTTAATTTAATTTTAACTAAATATATTCCATATTTGCCATTATGGTCCGGACTCATGATAAAATTTGACCCCGATTTTGGTAATATAAAAAGATTTAGCAATGCTCCCGTAGAAAACTGGAATAATATCTTGAAAAATTTTATCCAAAAAGGCCAACTAAAGGAAAAACCTAGCAGGGTGATTCGTGCTTCCAGGAAACATGTTCTTTTTGTACATAAAGAAACAATGTGCAACATACCTAAACACAGATTGGCAACACAAAAGTTAAAACATGAGCTTTTGGAAACAGAAGAATGGCAAAAGAAAGAGCCAACAAATTTTAATTATTTTCAAGGTAATCACTTAAAATATTTAAAAAATAAAATACTCAAAAAAGATAGAACAGAAAAAATTACGACTCCTATATTTTACTCCAATGGTCTGCTTCGCTGCCCAGAAGTCTATAATATAATAAAGGATTATCCAACTGTTAATTATATAGTTGGAAAATTTGATTTCTTCCGATTAACATTAAATAGATTAGATGTTCAAGAATATCAACGATTAAGTATTTCTTCAGAAGACCTATGGCTAACAGATTCATTAATTGATACATGTTTGGCAATATTAGCTAAAACACTAAATGTTCAGTGTACGTTGCCAAGAAGTTAATTTCACTGTTTTGAGAACCGAAAAAATACCCTATAAGAAGAGTTTAGATAACGATAATTTGAGAGTAAAGAGAATTCAGGAATTGCCACAATTAAATAATTTAACTTTAATGCCATGCAGAATAAACAAAAATCACTGGTGTTTAGCTGCTGCAGATTTTAACAAATTACACTTTTACTTTATTGATCCATCTGGTGCATCTAAGAAGAATATTGACAAATATTTTGCAAATTTTATTTCATTCTTGCAACTTTATAATGACTCACTTCAGGAGAATATAATAATCGATGAATGGGTCCCAATATACAACGTAAAACATCCAAAGCAAATGGACAGTATTAATTGCGGAGTTTTTGTGATTCAGTTCGCTGAACAAATGTTAAAAGGAGAAGAACTTAAAGCAATTAAAATTGGACCGAATGAATACAGAACAAAATTAAAATTTTTTCTATTAGAAAATTCTGATCCCATGAAGGAACTTTGTTTATACTGCGGAAATGCTGATTTGGATAAAACATTAAATAATTATGTTATTTGCGATTCTTGTGATAGGTGTATACATTATGAATGTACTCTACCAGAAAACAATAACATTCAATACTCAAAAATTGAAGGTAATTATTTTTGTGAATTATGTAAACAATATTTTGACGTAAACTAGATAATCAATTTTTATACAAATATAATTATGTAAAATAAAAAAATATGTAATTAATCTGTTTCCATTTATTTAATTTAAAAACCCGTAGATAAATAAATACATAATATATTTTTTTATCTCATTCCATTATCCCTATACACAATGAACAGGTAACAGTAACAGGTTTGTATAATATCCAAGAACTTTAGGGTAAGTACATTCATACATATAACTCCATAAACACCTATTTATTGGGATTATTTTTAAGTAATACTAGTACTAATAGTCTCAGCATAATACCCTGTATGCAACAAAGTGGCTCAAAAACCCCTCCGGGTTTTATGAATATTTTTCTTCAAAAGTGAATGATTTTAAAAGAAAAAAATATTTTTTGCCTCCATACATGACCCCTATTTTTTGGGATTATTTTTATGTAATACTAGTACTAACAGTCTCAGCATGTTACCCTCTATGCGACAAAGTGGCTTAAAAACCCCTCTTGGTTTTATGAATATTTTTCTTCAAAAGTGTATGATTTTAAAAGAAAAAATTTTTTTTTGCCTCCTTACCTCCCCTATTTTTTGTGATTATTTTTATGTAATACTAGTACTAACAGTCTCAGCATGATACCCTTAAGCTACAAAGTGGCTCAAAACCCCTCTGGGTTTTATGAATATTTTTCTTCAAAAGTGTATGATTTTTAAAGAAAAAAATATTTTTTCTTCCTTACACCCCAATTTTTTGGAATTATTTTTGTCTAATACTAGTACTAATAGTCTCAGCATGTTACCTGCTAAGCGACAAAGTGGCTCAAAAACCCCTATGGGTTTTATAAATATTTTTCTTCAAAAGTATGTGATTTTAAAAGAAAAAAATATTTTTTGCATCCTTACACCCAATTTTTTGAGATTATTTTTATCTAATACTAGTACTAACAGTCTCAGCATGATACCTTATAAGCTACAAAGTGGCTCAAAAATTTCTCTGGGTTTTATGAATATTTTTCTTCAAAAGTGTGTGATTTTAAAAGAAAAAAATATTTTTTGCATCCTTACACCTCTATTGTTTGGGATTATTTTTATGTAATACTATTACTAACAGTATCAGCATGATACCCTCTAAGCGACAAAGTGGCTCAAAAACCTCTCTGGGTTTTATGAATATTTTTCTTCAAAAGTGTATGATTTAAAAAGTATATATTTTTGCTTCCTTACACCTCTATTTTTTGGAATTATTTTTATCTAATACTAGTACTAACAATCTCAGCATAATATCCTCTAAGCGAGAAAGTGACTCAAAAATTCTTTGAGTTTTTTAAATGTTTTTCTTGAAAAGTGTCTGATTTTAAATGAAAAAATATTTTTTCCTTCCTTAGACCCCTATTTTTTGGGATTATTTTTACGTAATACTAGTACTAACAGTCTCGGCATGATACCCCATAAGCGACAAAGTGACTCAAAACCCCCCTCTAGGTTTTTTAAATATTTTTCTTCAAAAGTATGATTTTACAAGAAAAAAAATTTTTGCTTCCTTACACCCCTATTTTTGGGATTGTTTTTACGTAATACTATTACTAATATTCTCAGCATGATACCCTATAAGCGACAAAGTGGCTCAAAACCCCCTCTAGGTTTTATGAATATATTTCTTCAAAAGTGTATGATTTTAAAAGAAAAAAAATATTTTTGCCTCCTTACACCCCTATTTTTTGGGATTATTTTTATGTAATACTAGTACTAACAGTCTCGGCATGATACCCTATAAGCGACAAAGTGGCTCAAAACCCCCTCTAGGTTTTATGAATATTTTTCTTCAAAAGTGTATAATTTTAAAAGAAAAAAAAAATTTCTTCCTTACACCCCTATTTTTTGGGATTATTTTTACGTAATACTAGTACTAACAGTCTGGGCATGATACCCTATAAGCGACTAAGTGGCTCAAATATCTTTCTGGGTTTTATGAATATTTTTTCTTCAAAAGTGTATGATTTTAAATGAAAAAAAAATCCGTCTTTACACCCTTATTTTTTGGGATTATTTTTGTGTTATACTAGTACTAGCAGTCCTAGTATCCTACTCTTTGAGCGAAAAGATGGCTCAAGAACTTTGAAAATTCCATTACATTAACGCATATGCCGCCTTCATGAAATAGTGGTCAGAATCGTTTCCGTTGCTAAAAATTCGTTGCTAACTTCACACCGGTAAAAAATACTACAGAACAAAGTTACAGGGGAACAGGGGGACATCCCATTAGAGAAGAAAATAGTTTTTTAAACCAGTGGTTCTCAAGTTGCAACACAAAGTTATATTCGATAGCGTCTTTTTTCTGAATTTAACCATGTATTAGGTTTATATCATTACATAATAAAAACATTGAAAAAAATGCGATTGAAATTTAAATAAATTTGATTTTTATAGTCATATTTCAGTAGTCTATGCATGAAAAACAAAACCTGCTATTTGTCAATTTGAATTATTTAGGATAGAATCTAAAAGAACACTGTTTATAACATTTTTAACAAATATTTGTTTCATTTTAATTTAAGCTCAATTATTTTTCATTCAAAGCCTACTGAAAAATAACTAAAAATTAAATTTATTTAAATTTCAATTAACTTTTTCTCAATATTTTTGTGATGTAAGGATAAAATAATCTCATGGTTGAATTCAGAAAAAAATACACTATCGAATAGGCATACAAAATATGTATAATCCCATTTGAAAAAATATAACTTTACATTGTAACTTGAGAACCACTGGTTTAAAAAAATATTTTATTCTCTAATGGGATGTCCCCCTTGATCTCCTACAACTTTGTTCTATAATATTTTTTTGTAACTATAATAAAAGAGAATTAAAAGATAATCTAGCAAAAAAGTGAGAAGTGTCATTGTCGCTGAAGAAAATAGCTTCATGTTACTATATTGAACAAAATCAAATTAATAAAAGTTGCGGTCTGGGCGATTAAAGAAGCCAAGATTACTATAAAATATTATCCAGAAGATCTACGCTGTATCCTTTTAGAAAATTGAACAAATGTTAAATATAAAGAACTAACCTAAAAATTAAAAACTGTCATTCTGAGGTCACATTCCTTGCTGCTTTTCACCGGTAGTGACATCTATTAGACGATTCACTTAACCAAAATCACTCCAGATAGATAGTCCAACCGCAGTACCACAAAGCACAAAGGGTTTCAACCAGAAAGGGGCAATCACAATGAGCAATAGCGATGAAATAATGAAAGCAATTGAGAAACTAAGCATCGACATCCAGGAAAAAATGGATACCCAGACCCAACAGCTTAGATCTGAAATAAACCGAATCAATATATTGAACGAGAAGAAGTACGAGGAACACGAAACAAAATTAAAAATACATGATAATAAAATAGAAACAGCCGAGAGAAGGTACCGTCAATACAACATAATATTACAAGGAATGAAGGAAACAGAGAAAAATAGAAAAGATCTGGAAACATTGGTAATTGGCTTTTTTAACACCATATTAAAGGTTGACACTAATATAAATGAAATAGATTTCATAAGAAGATTGAGCGTTAAAACGGATAATAAAACACGTCCAATACAAGTACGTTTTTTAGCGTACAGAAAAGTATTAGATATTCTATCGAATAGAAGTAATTTAAAAAATACAACATATCAGCTATTAGAAGATCTTCCCAAAGAAGTTATAGAAGTGAGGAAGAAACTCATTCCTATAATGAAGAAATACCGGGAACAAGGCTCATATGCGACAATTAAGTACGACAAACTATATGTAAATGGAAAAGAGCTGGGAAAAGAAGAACTACAAATTTCAACCCATCCAACAAATGAATTGGCTGCATCAAGTAAAGCCAAAAAGGTAAGACAGCTATCAGACGATGCAGAATCATCATTGCCTAGTGCAAAGCAACTGAAAGAAAAAAACTATACACCAAAAAGAAGAAATAGCCTCTCATTCAATACCACATTGAAGAAGAATAGCAACTCAAATGAGAATCTGTTACAATATTTCCAAACACTTACCAAAGAAAAACTACTTCAAAAAGCGGATAACAATACCGTATCCTCTAACCCAAATGCAGCTAGCGACGAGAACTACAACCCTGAAACAAATTCATAGCAACTAAGTATAATTTCGAAATATCAACCGAAGACAACTACAGCAATTCAAAAGAATATACGAGAAAACTATAGTACTACTAAATGCATCAACACAATACAAAATATCCACTCC
This sequence comes from Harpalus rufipes, assembly GCA_951394225.1. Lineage (NCBI taxonomy): Eukaryota > Metazoa > Arthropoda > Insecta > Coleoptera > Carabidae > Harpalus > Harpalus rufipes. The sequence continues at coordinate 30,380,527 of OX596278.1, read as the reverse complement.
CAACACGGTTGGTCCCCGCGGGAGTTAAGACCAAACACCCCCCAAATTGCAGAAAGAACAAATACAAGAAATATAAATACAAAACCAAAAACGAACTTATATATCTGTACACTAAATACGAGAACCCTTCTAGAAGAGAGTAGGCTACAAGAACTAGAACACGCCCTTACGAAAATAAAATGGGATATAATAGGCCTTACAGAAGTAAGAAGGAACTACGAAGCCATAATAAACAGAAAATCAAATATACTCTTTATGCACGGAGCAGGGACAAATAGCAACTTTGGTATAGGCTTCTGCGTGAACAATAAATTAAAAGATTATATTATTGAATTCAACCCAATAAGCGAAAGGATAGCAATATTGTCGCTCAAAATAAATGAAAAACGAATGCTTCAAATCATACAAATACACGCACCGACAAGTAAAGCACCCATAGAAGAGATAACTAATTTCTATGAACAACTAGATGAAATTATGGAAGGTAATATTAAAAACTTATCACAACTTATAATAATGGGAGACTTCAATGCGAAGATAGGCAAGAGACTACCAGGTGAAGAATCTGCCTTGGGACTATCACACTACGGAGAAAGAAACGACAGAGGTAATTTATTAGTACAGTTTGCTTTAAAAAACAAACTGAAAATAGTCAATTCCTTCTTTAATAAACCACAAAATCGTAAATGGACATGGCTGTCCCCCTCAGGCCATAAAAATGAGATTGATTTTGTTCTAATACAGGATATGAGATCCACCTCAAACCTAGAAGTACTTAATAATCTAGAATTCATTAGCGATCATAGAATGGTTAGAATAACTATGAACGCTGATAAAGTCATCTGCAGAAATAAATACAGTTCATTAACAAAAGGCACAAAGATCATAGAACATAGTACTTTATACAAACAGAAGCTAATAAAGAATCTAAAAATGCTCCCAAAAAATTACGGAGGCCTAGACGTCCAATCTCTATATGACTCCATAGAGAAAATAATACTAAAATCTGCAAACGAAATCCAAAATGATAAGAAATCAATAAAATCGAATTTCGAAGAAGATACCACAAAATTAATTAAACAAAGGATCACACTAGAGAAGATAAAACATAAAACCCCACAACAGAAAATACAATTGGCTGAAACAAGAAAACTTATCAGGAAAAACATAAGAAGGGATATAAGGGGTAAGGAAGAAAGATTGGTAGAAGAGCTCCCAAATAATCACTTTTCCACAAAAAAATTGTTAAAGGAACTCTCGAGGTGTTCAGTGGATCCCTAAACTCAAAGAAGGTGGAAAAACAACCTTTAAAAGAAACGATATACTTGAATCGGCAACTCTGTTCTATGAAAAACTTTACTCATCAGATCCTCCAGCCAACCAACTTATCTCGAACCCAAATACATGTAATTCGAGTATACCATCCTTTTTACCAGAAGAACTAGCAAAGGCAATTGGCGAACTAAAAGCAGGGAAAACACCAGGGGAGGATAAAATATTAAATGAATTAATAAAAGTAGGAAAGGAAGAATTGCTCGAACCACTAACCTTACTTTGTAACAAAATTCTTAAATATGAAAAAATACCACAACAATGGAAAAACAGTCATATAATACTACTGTATAAAAAAGGTGCAAAAGATGACATCGAGAACTATAGACCCATAAGCCTAACTTCCATAATCTACAAACTATTCGCCAAACTCATACAACAGAGAATTAAAACGACTTTAGAAGAATATCAACCGGAGGAACAAGCCGGCTTTCGTAAAAATCGTTCTACGATTAATAATCTGCATATAATAAATCAACTTTTAGAAAAATCACACAATTATAAACTCAAGTTATATATTGCGTTCATAGACTTTAGAAAAGCATTTGACTCCATAAACCATCAAAGTATTACACAAGCACTTACAGATGCAAATGTTGACGGAAAATACATACGAATAATTCATAATATCTATGAAAATAGTACGGGTCAAATCAAATTAGAAAAATTGGGCCGCACATTCTTAATATTGAAAGGAGTCAAACAGGGAGACCCACTGTCCCCGGACATCTTCAACTGCGTGCTTCATTACGCAATGAAAAACTTAGATTGGGAAAATAAGCACGGAATAAAAATCAATGGAAAAAACCTATCAAACCTAAGATTTGCCGATGATATAGTTATATTTGCAGATAGACCAGAAAAATTGCAAGAACAACTCAATGAACTAAATTTGAACTGCAAAATGGTAGGCCTAAACATGAACCTACAAAAAACAAGAATAATGACGAACGATCAAAAAACACCTATTACGTTAGAAAATACAAATGTAGAATACGTAGAAGAGTACATATACCTGGGACAGCTAATTTCTTTCCATAATAGACTGAATAAAGAAATCGACAGAAGAACGACACAAACATGGAAAAAATACTGGTCCCTTAAGTCTATATTCAAAAATAGAAAAGTGAACATGCATACAAAGAGAAAAATCTTCGACACATGTGTTAGTCCTACGATAACATATGGTTCACAAACCTGGACATTGACGAACGCCCAAGAAAATAAAATAAAAGTCTTGCAAAACAGAATACTACGCAGCATTTTAAATGTAACCTGGAGAGACAAACTACACACGCAAGAATTATACGCGAGAACAAAAATAGCAGAAGTTACGTCAACCATTAGGTCTCTAAAATGGAGTTGGGCAGGTCACATATTGAGACAAGAATCTGGATGGTGTCGCGAGATCACCGAGTGGACACCACTAGACAGAAAAAGAAGAAGAGGGCGCAGTAAAAAGAAATGGCATAATGATTTCAAAGCTATTGCAGGTAACTCATGGTCCACTAAAGCAAGAGATCGTACTACCTGGAATCAATTGGGGGCATATATCTATTAACTAATATATTGCTAATGCTCCTATCTTTTACATAGAAACCAGTTGAGGCAAAGAATGAGAGATGGGAATATCATTGCTGCATAAGTCTGTCACTCTCTAATTCCGGTTTCTTGATTTTGCGCATGCACGTAATATTTGAATTCTATTGGCTAACGATGACAACGACTGTCAGTTGATCCAGCGAGCACATGGTTAGTTTCATTCTTTCATTTTCTGTTTGCACTTTGAGTCGTTCATGTCGTTCGTATTCAGTCTTTTAATAACAATCCCAATGCGCTACAATTTGAATCTGAGTATAAAAGACTACTGATTAAAACAGATATTAAATTAATGCTAATTGCTTAGTGGACGACATAAATATATTACAGGTCTCTTCGAAAAGGGAAAATTTTAAAAATCCTGTTTGTGGGGAGGATTCTGTGAGTGTAAGTAGATTTGACCACGATTATGTAAATACGATGTGGGGTCTAAACACTTATGTTGAAAATGTAGTAGAGTACATAGCGGGATATATTCTCAGAAAAATTAAAAAAAATGAACATCTGCTCATTTTGTTGGGACTACTTGTGCTCTGATAAAAGAGAAAGCATATTAATAAACATAAAAAATCGGGGGAGTCTCCTATACCCCTCAAAAGACATGATATTTATATGTAAACGCGCTGAAAGGATATTCAGAGAAAAGCAAGAACAAATGTTTAAAAATAAAAAACTAAAACAGATGGTTCTTATCATATATCAACAATGTTTTGCATATGTATTTAATACAACAGAATTTTTAAACTACATCAAAGAATAAACCATTTTAGACAACCACAAAACGCAAATTATAAAAATTATAATTCATACTTTTCAAATTAGATTTTGTCACGAGACGAAATTACTGTCAGAGAAAGACGGTTATATTCGAAATAAATTCACCACAATTGTATTATATAGAAATCAATAAATATTTTAAAAAATATTTCTTTTACTCTTTACCTTCACCAAAATAAATTAATCCTGACCAGATTTCAGTACTAGAATATTTAATTGTTATTTATTAGTACTAATATTTATGTTGAAGGATTTACACACAAAATAAATAGTAGGTATATTACTTAATTTCTCAGATTTATAAGTATATACTCTTACTCTAATACTCTACTCTGCACTCCATGCTATGATTTTGGAACGCACCCGGATCAACTGGCCGTCGCTTGTCAGCGTTAGCCAATAGAATTTAAATATTACGTGCATGCGCAAAATCAACAAACCGGAATTAGAGAGTGACAGACTTATGCAGCAATGATATTCCCATCTCTCATTCTTTGCTTCAAGAAAAGCAAAGGAACCGCAATATATTAGTTAATAGATATATGATTGGGGGAGACCTTCGTCCAAGGGGCATCCGTTCTCATTACCAGTTAAGAAGATTAGACTCAACTCAAAAATTTAAACTAATGTTTAATTGTACCAATTTGTAATATATTATCAATACTTTATACATACTGTCAAAGTTTATATACTAAATATTATGTAATTTTACTAATCTATAAAATCAATGTAAGTTAAACGGGAAAATGAAATGGAAATAAAGGTTATAATAATAAATCAATAAATTTATATAATTTAATAAATAAATTTTTCCGTCGACCGTTTATTAATAGGCTATCTTAATGTATAGAAAATCATTCATTAATGACCCCTATTAATGTATTTTTTATTAATAAACGATTTATTGGGTGCGTTCACCACATGGAATACAGCATGTATTGATAACGCTAAGTTGTAGCAAAAAGGTAGACAGAATTAAAAGTCATGCTTTTGACACTTACTAGCTAGGTATATTCACGTAGCATACCTTTAAAATGAATTTGAAAGAATAAAATTCCTCATATAACATAAAAAAAAACCGCTTGTGTTGTCTAGCATTAAGTAAACTGAACGCACCCAATGAAAACATTTGATGACAAAACTTATTGATTTTCTGACGTAAAATTTGACGTTCGGTCAACCATTACTAACCTAAAAATATTTGTCATGGAATAAAATTAGATTTTCCATTTAACCCAAATAAACCTAGTGTCCTTTTAAAAGGACGGGAAGGTTTTTAATTTTTTTTAGAGATGTACTTTAGTTTTAAGAGATGTCGCCCCTATAAATTATTAGATTAGGCCTTGTACATCATATTTAAACACGTATTCATGTAGGTATTGTAGACGTATATTTTCCTAGTGTCCTTTTAAAAGGACGGCAATTAACTGAAAAATGGTAAATGTTAAAAATAAATTTATTTGACAAAAAATGTTTATACTAATGTGAACATTAAGTTTCAATCATTTTCAAAAAAAAAAATACTTAAAATAATTTCAGGTTTATCTGGGTTAAGTAAGATACGGTCAACGAAAAAATATTGTAACTAACACGTGTGTTAATTAGCGATTAATAATTTCAACAATTAACGCGTGAGCGTAGCGAACGCGTTAAAATGTCTCGATCATTAATCGCCCTCATTAACACACTTGATAGTTAAATAACTATAAAAGATGTAAAATTATTATTTAAATTTTAAAATGACTTTACTAATGAATGTTAGATGGAACCAACGAAGTTAGTTAATTTAAAGAAATTATTAAATTCTTGACATTCTTCCTCTTTAGATGACAAGAATGAAATTATCTGTTTTGATATAGAATTATTTGCATTAATTAAAGCAAAACTTAAAAATCATACAAAACTAACTCGCCATATCATCCACTTCAATAGTAAATCCCATCTTATTATATTGTCCATTTATATTATTACACTCCATTAATAATGATATCAAATGTTAACACAACTGAATTCAACAATGACATAAAAACATGGTTTCCCCAGCACTAACCTATTTGATCAATCGGTACTGAAGTACGTTTGCATCGATGAAAGTCATGAGTAAAGTAATTGCCATATACGTATTAGAAAATATACCGCTAATGCTTGTATTCGGACAATGAGCGGTGGGCATGGTCAGCAAAGAGAGACAGCAATATTGATGCGCTATCTCGTTTTGTACCCTTTTTAAATGTGTGCATGCTCGGACACATGGAGGTAGGAATAAATATGGAGGGAGTATTTGCAATCGCTAGTGAAGTCGCTTCCCCCTCTACATTGTGACTGTTGTCAGTTTGAAGTTACAAGGTTGTTGCGTTGCTGTCATCTAACGTTTAGCATTGTTTGTTTTTAAACGTGTACGTGTTTTGGAGAAGTGTTTACCGTTTGTGACTTTTTAATATATATCGTGTTTGTTTCATATTGACTTTTCTTAAGTGCTTTGGTGAAAATTAAGATTTTTATTCATGTGAGTTATGAAATATTGTTTTATTTTAATACTTTAACTCAACGTGTATTTTGTGTTTATAGCAGTTGAACAGAACAAACATTATTTGGACTTTATAATATTCTAGTTGACTCCAATAAGACAGGAGGAAAGTCAGCACGTCAGAAAGAAAAAGAAAAGAAAACAGGAAGAAAATTTTCCTTTTTTATGATTTTATATTTTTTTATTTATTTTTATATTATTTAATAATAAACAATTAATGAGTGTATTGAACAATTGTAATTTCGTATAAATACCTAGCCTAGATCTATCGATTTAAATAAATATTGTAAAAGATAACCGTATCGGTTATAGGTAAGTGGAATTTTAATTATTTATAATTTTTCTATATTGTAATTTCTTCTAAGTACATATTTGCTAAAAAATATTTATGTTTATTGATATTACTAGAAATAAGAAATCTTAATTTCAAATATTTAATTTTATATTTGCCGCGTGAATTCCCACCTCAATGTGACTGCAGCAGTATCTCCGTCCGTCCCCACAGGCCTGCATTCCCCTTGTCCTTAGCTCAAGTTTATGCTCCCTAAATATTTATTCCTACCTCCATGCTCGGACACCTCATTTCTATTGGCTAGCTATATATTCTAGTGGTATTTCTGGCACCTGGCAGTAATTTGAAGAAAATTTCTTTGTCACTTGTCTGTTTGTCTTTCAACCTCCACGTGTTTGTGTTTGGTTCGATTTTGAATAGGAAAAACTTTTTACATCCTTCGAAGGATGTAATACTAATATGCAAGGCAGGGGAAAGGGTTTTAAGGAAAAATATGGAAAGTTTATACAAAAAAGACAGTGTAAAACTTTTATCTGCAAAAACATTTGATGCACTTGCATACAATATCTTTAATTCAAAATCTTTTATAGAACACCTTAAGGAACAAGATTTCATCGACAACCACAAGTCTCAGTTAATAAAACATGTGATTGAAATATTTTTTTAAAATTAGAATTTTTAATAGACTGGTTATATTTAAAATCAATAAAAATTTATTGTATTTCTTAAAATATAATTATTGTAATCGATGAAAAATACAATATTAAACAATGTTAATGTATTCTAGCCCATCTTCCTTTAATGTTCCTCGCATGTTTACTTTTTCGTTATTTTTATTGTTTGCAATTCTATAGTTTCAAAGTATTTTTTTGTTTTTTGTATTTCAATATTTTGCATAATCCTTTCATTTGAACTTGTATTTCTTTTGGACTAGTTGTTTAATAAATAAAATTTTTAAAAAATATTTTATGTTGATGAAATGTATAAGTTGAATATATAAGTTAAATACAAATGATAAAACCATCTTAATGTATTTAAATTTATTTTGTATATTCTAATTTAAATTTTATAAAACATATTCTATTTTAATAAACGAAATAAAAAAAATTATAAAATAAATATCTCATCGTTGTTCGAACATAATTTAGAATATAATATTTGTTGAAAACAAAATTACATTCAAACATTCGCGGTTTATCGCTAGAGTTCAAAAGATTTTTTAACCATTAAAATATGCAGACTTCGAACATGCGCAAATTGAAAAAGGGACAGGTTGAGATAGAAACATATATTTCTGCACTCTGATGTCGACCACGCTGAGAAGGTGGCATCAGCGGTACCTATATTTTCTAATACGTATATGGGTATAGCAGACGCAATTAAGAAATCGGTACCAAAATTCAAAGAAAGCCTGCAAGAATTTGAAGTCGACGTAGCCCGTTTGGTTCATCTTGCACATTCTACAGCTCCTGATAGCGTTTTGGAATGCCTGGCTACACAATCATTCGAGACAACGAAACTCAGCAAGCATTGCGATTGGCCCGTCCAAAAACTTTAATTGACGCACTCTCATAGGCATTAGAACATGAAGCTGCCAAACAAGCTTCACGCAACCTATTGCGAGTGCGAGATAATGAGGCTGAGAGAAATGAAAATACTGAAGATCTGGATGAGAGATTACGACGAATTGTAAGTAAAGTGTTTGCTGAAAGAAAGAAACTCCGCGGTTGGAAAAATGGTGAACTGGATCATCCGCAGAGACCACAGAAAACCGGAAAAGAAAGTGGATGCCTTGCAGGACGAAAGACAAAGGATATTGAAAGAAAGGGAAGCAGTGCCGATGCCTTCAAGAAGACTTAAGACGCCTGGAAGACACACAGAGGGACAGAGAAAGGAACTAGAAAGACAGGGAAGTAATGTCGATGCATTGTCCAAAAGGCCATACCAAGATGGAGGCAAATATGGTAGTCGACTGGAAGAAAAACATTCCACCATTGCCAGAATAACAGTAGTCGACGATAGTTGGCAGCCCGATGGACTACGCAAGGACCAAGAAAATGACCCGACTTTGAAAATATTACTGGAATGGAAAGCAGAAGAGAGAAAACCAAGATGGGAAGAAGTTGCACCACACTCACAGAGTGTAAAATCGTACTGGGCGCAATGGGACTCAATGATGATTGAGGATGGCCTATTAAAGCCTTCGGTGGAAAATACCGATGGAACTGGGAAGAGAACTCAATTGGTTATTCCTAAGAATAAAATACCAAACGTGTTGAAAGAGATCCATGACGGATCTGGAGGTGGCCATTTTGGAGTCCATAAAACATTAGAAAAATTAGGAATTAATAAAACAAGGACAACTGCATTCCATCCGCAGTCCGATGGCATGGTTGAACGAATGAACAGAACGATCAACCGATATTTGTCGAAGGTAGTCTCCAACCACCAAAGAGACTGGGACCGACATCTTCATCTGTTCTTGATGGCTTATCGTTCATCCGTGCATGAAACCACAGGGCAAAGTCCTGCAAACATTTTATTCGGGCGTGAGTTGCGCCTGCCATGTGACTTGGTGTTCGGCAGTAAACCTGGGGAAGATCTGGCCGGGGAAGATTACGTAACGGACTTACGGAGAAGAATGGACGACAAACACTCAATCTGCCAGCGACCGAATGAAGGACCAGTATGACATCAAGGCAGAAAAAGGTGGATACCAACCAGGGGATTTAGTGTGGCTTTACAATCCACAAAGGCGCCGAGGTTTATCACCAAAGCTGCAAAGAAATTGGGAAGGTCCATATGAGGTCGTCAAAAGAATAAACGACGTGATATACAGAATTAGGAAAGCACCGGGAAGCCGAGAGTAGTACACTTTAATCGGCTAGCCCCGTTCGCCGGTGACAACCATGAAGACCATAATGGAGCAACGGATCGTCAGATCATAGCTCAGGAACCGACTTTTGAAAACTTCATGGAAAAGTATTCCCTTGGTCACAAGGCGCGGTATGGCGTGACGACAGAAGAACATCGAGACCTGTTCACCGTGTCTTCAAATTATTCCCTCGGCCTCTGCGTATCAGAAGACTTAAAGATGCCACGCGGCATAGCGTCAGTCTTTAAGACAAAATTTGGACGACTACAAGAATTGGCCAACCAAAGTCCATCCGTCGGGAAAACGCTACGACTGAGGGATAACAATACAGAACATCAGCGGTATATGTACTACCTGGTCACAAAACCATGCTCGCACCAGAAACCGTCGTATCGCAATCTATGGAACTCGTTGTGTGACTTGAAGGATCATCTGCTAGAGAATGATATTTTGAAGCTAGCAGTACCGAAGTTAGGCTGTGGACTAGATGGTTTGGATTGGAGGTTTGTTAGGAACATGTTAGAGATCCTCTTCCGCTGTACCGGTATTGAAATTCTCGTCTCTTTAACCCTAACTGACAGAAAGAAGAACTCCAGCGGACCATCGACTGTCACTTCTTCAAGACTTCCAAATTTACCAAGGGTAATACATGTAGATTTCGTCATCAAGAACTGTTCCGGGACGAAACAGTCTTAAGGAGGGGGCATAGTAACGTGCGCCCCTGAGAGAAAAGTATACGTGCGCCGCCACTGAAAGAATGTACCAGAGCGATGATGCAATCCCCGACGACGGAATAACACATGCACGTTGAAACATGTTACTTACGCCGTGACCTAATTCTTTTGTACTCTGTATCGTTGTGGCGCCGGAGAATTCTAGAAAGACACCGGGCTGTATAAATACTGTCTGAATGACAGCGGAGAGATAGTCTGTGATATAGAAGCAACGTGTAATGAAGTCGGTTATATAAATAAGTAGTCTACGAGTTGTTAACATAAATAAATGTAGTTATATAAATAAATGTAGTGATATAAATATTGGTTAAATAAATAATTTTAGTGTTTAAGCATTTAATAATAGTCTTAGTCTTAAATTAGTGTTTATAATTATTTAATCATAATGTTAGTTACTTTTATCATCTTTTAAATAGTTAATCTTAATTATCTATCGTTTAATAAACGTATTCTTTTAATTAATAATATTTCTGTTAATTGTACACTTCACCCATATAAATAAAACGTTACATTATTTTCATAAATTACTCTTGTGTTTTATGTTCAATTGTTTTTATTTATTTTCCATTAAAATAGTTGGATAAAATACTACTAATATGCTCATTAACCTTCTCTCTATTTCTTCAAATGCAGAAATTTTAATAGAGAATCATTTGACTGAATCACCTGTATGTTTATTTATTTGAGGAATAATAACCCTATGGTGGAAATGATTAAGCAGAGGACTCACGTCATCAACCTGAAAAAAACCTTATAAAAAGAAATATAACTTGTAGTAATTATTAGTTATTTATTTTTTAAAAAAGAAGAAAAAAGATACTAGTATAAAAGAAACGTATATATTAATTTACAATTATTTCTAAGTCAATCCTTATTCCTTTTACGGAATATACAATTATTTGACACAACATGATTATTTTCAGTAATGCCAACGTATGGTACGAAAATAAACTACAATTATTTCAAATAATTTTATATTCCGTAAAAGGAATAACAATTGACTTTGAAATAATTGTAAATATCATTAACATACATTACTTAATACTAGTACTTTTTTTCTTCTTTTAAAAATAAATAACACCCAATAATTTCCACAAGTTATATTTCATTTTATAAGGTTTTTTTTCAGGTCGATGACGTGAGTCCTCTGCTTAATCATTTTCACTATATTTATGGAAATAAGTAAATTTCTGGATTGCAGTCAAAATTATTTTATTTAATTTTCGGCCTCAACCAGTTTCGGCATCCCTTATGCGTCCTTCAGGAGCTACAAATTGTTACAAAATTTTGAAAAAACTTGTAAATATATCGTTTTTTTACGTGAGAATTTTTTTACATTTGTATGAAGATGAACACATAAAATATAAACACATTAAAATAATAACAAAAACCATAACAACACACGTAGGACGTCAACACAGTTAAAAAAATAAATAAATATAATAAAATACTCATTTATTTACTTTACTCTGATCCGTTTGACCTAAATAAATGGCGTCGCAGTCTGAGCATTTTATTTCTTATATTCCGCTTTTTTCAAGAATATTTTTATGGATCATTTTACTGTTTACTAAAGTGTTTTTTTTTTTTCAAATTTAAACGAGTCGTAGCTTTAATCTTAGATTCATATAATATATTAGTGCAATTTCGAAAACTAAATGTACATCAAATGTAGCTAAACACTGTATATAGGAAAATCATAATGTTAACGTAAAAAAAATATCTTTGTACTAAAACTAAAGTATTAAAGATGGACTATTTAGAATCAATGGAAATCCAAAAAGCTTTGAAAGACGGTAAAGTTCTTAGGAACGAACAAATAGACCTTTATAAATCTCCATTGATTTGTCCACTTTGAAACCCCATTTCTTGTAATTATACCTGCTATTTAAATTATATCATGTTTTCGTCTCATTCGGTTCTTTCCTAATGATGGCCGAACAAGCCGAAATACGTATTGAAATAAAATTTCACTTATTGAAATTAACCGAGTATTTATTTTTACTTTTTTCTATTATCATTTTTTATACTATAATATTTAATATTTGAGAATACTGCGTTAGGACACGTTAATGTACTTCTAAAATTTATAAAATATATATATATATATTTTGCTGCAACATAGCTATTTTCTTTGTAGCTGAACAAATTGAAAATATAGCCAGCATCTGACCAAGACGGACGTTGGACGAAAGTTGTAAAAGTTAGCGGTCGGCTTATTCGCTTTGTTGCCTTCCCAGGTCGACAACGAAAAATACCATTATGTTTGTATGGATCAGAACCGTATTTCGCCATCTATTAGGTATATTTGTATATATACAGAGAAGTAATTCTACGTTAAAGCGCTACTACATCATGGCGCTGTTTAGAAAACGCACCCTTAACTAATGAGGTATTCCGATGTTATGGATTTTAGCAAAATAGTAACTTTTTTATAGTTTACACCTTCATATAGAAGGAAAATACAATAAAACATGTTTAGGAAAAAGTTTTCATTCATAAGTTGATGTTTCTTACATATCTAGAAACATCCTTGAAACCTGTGAATGTAGATTATATATATTGTTTCAGTTTAAATATATACTATTACTAACACAGATGGCGCTAGTAGTTACTAAGCGCATGTTTTTGTATTTGATATTTTATTCACTTTGTTTGGGTTTATTATTTCGTGTTTCTTTCATATTTTTGTTTGTTTACCTACGAAGTGAGCTGCTTTTCATACCACCGGTATAACATTAAAAATGAGATATATTATAATTAAACTTAAAATACTACATTTGTGCTACAATATGAACAAAAAAAATCTAGATTAAATGCACTAAACTTTACATAATTTGTGGCAAATATTAATAATATTATGTTAAAAAACATAGCTTTAGCATATAATTATTTAAGAGATGAAGAAAAAATGTTTCGTATAATGTTTATAAACACGTAAGTAATGTTTTTTCTTCAGGCATTATAAATCACTTTTGTATGGTACTTCAGAAACAGTCGCGCCCGTGCCGTACTAACCGGCGTGTCGGCCGGACAACCTCGCAAGAATATTTGGAAAGGATTTTTAAATTCCTGTCGTGATATTAGTTTTGTGAGAAGCAGGGTTGCCATTTGTACGGTAATTACCGTATTTGTACGGTAAATTTGATAATCGTACGACATACGACCCAATACCATTACCGTACAAATAAAATACGGTAATTTGAACATATCTCGTTATAAATACCCATTTTCGACAATTGAATAATTTATTTAAAAAAGTCACTAAAGTAGAGTCCACCAACAGTCAAATCTGTAAATACTAACTGAACTAAGTAGGTATATGTCATACACCGCTGTCCGCACTGCAAAGCTGTAAATTTGGTTAGTATTAGCAGGAAAGTAGGTAAATCCCCGGACGACAGCTGTTTGCTTTGTAGCGTAAGTTCTAGTTTCTAGTTGTACCAATGATCACAAATATACTAGATAAAAAAAACTTCATAGCATTTGTTTTGTTTTCGGCTGGACAGAAAGAGACAACTAGAGATAGAGATAACTTATTTTTAAATTTATTTTTAAATTTATAAGATAATGTTTCACTTTGATTTAAAACGAATTTATTTTGAACTTGCATTATCTTTATTTTATAACACACACTTATATAAAAACTTATAAAAATTCACAACGTTTCGACAGCGAAAAATCTGCTGTCGTCATCAGGTTTTTCGCTGTCGAAACGTTGTGAATTTTTATAAGTTTTTATATAAGTGTGTGTTATAAAATAAAGATAATGCAAGTTCAAAATAAATTCGTTTTAAATCATAGAGATAGAGACATATGGTGTCTACTCTAAAGTTTGTCAAGAGATGTCACTGCTTGTTCTATAAACAAGAAATGTACTATATGAAACAAACTGGTATTAATATTAGGAAAGGATAAAAAGAATTGTATATAATTATTTATTTTATTCTATTGATTTTTAAACCATATAGTTTTTGTGTACATGCTTCTTATCCTATTCGTACTGTTTTTCTAAATTTATTTTTGTTTCATGGTGAATCCGAATTTTGAAGTAAATATCTAAAATTAATTTAAGTAATTGAATTCCATAATTATTTAATGGTTCCTGATCTAGAATATGGTTATGCTTACAGTCCAAATACCCATTTTTCAGTAGCTCTGCATACGTCTATGACGAAATCAGATGCCTGCTGTAAATTGCCGTATGTTTTGTGGACTAATTATAATTATCAGTAAGAATCATCTTATTATTTTCTAGTGATTCAAGGCAAATACCACAAACGATACATTTTTTTATTTTCTTTACAACAAATCCTGGCATGTATGTGACAATATTGTCAACATAACAAGTCAGAACCCACGTTGTCGGGCAGAAATAAGTATCAGTGAAATCATTGTATATTTCATTTGATACAGTCTACAATCTTCACCCGTGTTCACATTCACAATGATCGTTCTTTTCTGTGCCACGTTTAATATGGATGTATTTTCTATGACAATACAGTTTCCGTACTCGGAGCCTTTTAATTCTGCACGTACAATTAGTCTTTTGTACGCTGCTTCGAACTGCCTAGTAGTTGGGTTATAGTTGTGATCACATCTACTTCTAATGGCACAAAAAAATAATTCCAGGTGATCTTGACTAAATTTGTAAGTCAATATGAAATTTAATTTTGGATCTGTGGTGTTTATATATTTTTCATACAATGGTTGTAAACTTTCAATTACAGCAATAAAATAAATGAAACCGGTTTTTCTTCCGCTTTCTATCAGTACAGTTCCTTGAATATTTTTTTAATGTTTTTAAATATTTTTTACAACTATATTCAGAATTCGATGACGACAATGGTTTTTCAAAAACTGATTTGCTCAGTAAATTTTAAGAATAGAAAATATCGAAGATATTATTGATAATTCGGCAAAATTGAACCGTGGCCTCGACTCCATAGAAATCTACTAGTTTTAAATCTAGTGCACAAAATTCCAAATCTACTAGTTTTAAATCTAGTGCACAAAATTCCAAAGCATTTGCAACACTGTTGCTGAAAGTTTGCGAAGCTAAGAACACCTTCATTTTCTCTCTGTACCATTCTATATGACGTTTTCTGAGTTTTGTCCTTGCGAGTAACCCTTCCTCTTCTTGAAAGCGGACTAATTTTTTAAAATAATTCCATTCTATTGTACGGCCATCTCCATCAACAATAACTTGTTAACTTGCTAAGCAGTTCCTCAACAATTTTAGCATATGACAGGCGTCCGGTAATAAATACATCATCTTCGGTCACAGGATGTTTAAATGACACTTTTCTTTTATCGATGTCTGTTATATTAGCACCCAAATGCTTCACCATGTTCAAGTTTGTCGCTGCTCCATCGAAAGTGAGCGACGTAACAATGACACCAGAGTCATGAACGAACTCCAGACATAATAAAACTAAATTTGCCTAGGGGTATTTTGAACTGTTTGCATAATCATATTCTGGATCAGGATCCATTAAATAATCATGGAATTCAATTACTTAAATTAATTTTAGACATTTACTTCAAAATACGGATTCACCACGAAACAAAAATAAATTTAGAAAAAAAGTACGAAGCATGTACACAAAAACTATATTGTTTAGAAATCAATAGAATAAAATAAATATATACAATTCTTTTTATCCTTTCCTAATATTAATACCAGTTTGTTTCATGCATTTTATAATTAGTTTTCGTTAATAGTAATTCAAATCAAATATAGTACATTTCATGTTTATAGAACAAGCAGTGACATCTCTTGACAAACTTTAGAGTAGACACCAGATGTCTGTATCTCTAGTTGTCTCTTTCTGTCCAGCTAAGAACATAGCAAACAATAGTGAATTATAGGACATTTTTTGTCTAATTTATTTTAATAGAAATTTAAAAAAAACTTGGACCGACATACCGGAATTTAAAGATGGTTGAAATCTGTTCCAAATAATAATCTTAAAGCCAAATGTTTCTGGTGCAATAATGAATTTGTGGTTGAACTGTCTTGTATTAAAAAACATGCTAAATCAATAAAGCCTCAAAAAAACTCACAGGCGAAAGATCCACGTAAATCTATATGAGTTTTTGAAAAGTTTGTGCTATCTGCTGCTTCAGGATTAGGATCAAGTGATGCAGTCAAGGAAGCCGAAATTAAATTGTGTTCGTTTATTATAGAACATAATATTTCATTTCGAACTAGGGACCATTTGTGCCCATTACTCGCTAGTGTGTTCCCGGATTCTAAAATAGCAAGTGATATATCCGTAAAAAGAACTAAAACAAAAAACATAATTACGAATGTAATTGCAGAGTTATAAAACAACATTAATGCGCATTTTAAAAACGACCAAATTTAGCATTCTTTTGGATGAATCCACGGATATTTCTGTAACAAAGACAGCGTGTATTCTTGTTCGCTTTTACTCAAATGAAACAGGAAAAATCGAATCTTCTCTTTGTGAGAATTGTACCTATATTTTCAGAAAAAACACTACTACTCCTGGCACCGCAAAACATATTTTTGAGATAATTATGGACACTTTTCTTACAAGAAAAATTTCACTTCATAATAAAATTGGCTTTGCCTCTGATAGCTGTAATGTAATGATGGGTCATCATAATTCGGTAGCGTCTAGGATGAAAGAAACGTGTCCTGGAATAATAATTTTTAAGTGCATTAGTCTTTCGATACACCTCTGCAGTAGCCAAGCATGCAAATATTTGCCTAGGAGCTGTGAAGATTTAGCCCGAAATGTTTATACATTTTTTAAAGTCAGTATATATTTATATTATTGTCAAGTAAACTATTATGGTATTTTGTTTTAGACAAGCAGCAAACGGCAATTCGAATTCAAAGAATTTCAAAATTTCGCGTAAGTTGAAATCCATAAAATATTGCACCCTTCTCAAACTCGATGGCTTATCACTAGGTCAAGTAGTTTCCAGATTGTTGGAGCAATGGTCTGCACTGCAGTTATTTTTCAATTAAAAATATTTTGAACAACGATTGTTGGCCACTGAACAGTATATAGAAGTTTAAATGACCCTTTCATTAAAATTTATTTTTTTAAATTTTATTTTACCAAAAGTAAATTTTTTGAATCAATATTTTCAATCGGAAAAAGTATTAATTGGGAACCTGTATAATATAGTCGCAGAAAAGTATTCCGAATTACTTTTATGTTTTTGGAAAATAAATATGTAAAATCAACTCCTTTAGGAAATATAGTTCCGCAAAATGAAACTTACTTTTTGTCAAATAATAATTTATATTTATGAGTAAATGTAATGAATTAGGTAAGTAAATCAGATATAAAAGATAATCCATATTCATTAAATTATTTTTATTCACGGTGTAAAGATTTTTTTAAAAACCCTTTGCATGGAACTTAAAAATCGATTTAATTTCAACGATAAATTGTTGCCACAATTAGATTTTTTTTTACATAAAAATGCAGTTGCATATGATAGTCGGAAAAAATATCCTTCCTTATTTCCATTATTGGATCAATTAAAAAGATGTCACGATTATGACAATCGACAATTAATAGATGATCAGTGGCGCATTTTAAACAATTTTATATTTCCACCTGGAACAATAATGTATAATTTTAAAGTGAAACCCACAATTATGTTTTTAGAGATTTATCTTTATTTCTATTGAATATTCTGTCCCTACCTCATTCTAATGCGCCATGTGAAAGAGTTTTTAGCGAATCTAATGATATTAAAACCAAATCTAGAAACAAATTAATTACTGAAACAATGAACGGCGCATTGCTCAGCATGCAATATGTTAGAAAATCCGGTAATTGTACTAATTTTACAGTTAATAAGGATTTGCTAAGCAAAATGACAACTGCTCAATTATATAAAAAAAAAACTTCAGGAACGAAAGAAAATTTGGATTCAGATGATGAAACGTCATTTGAAAGTAGTTAATATTTTAAAAAAAAAACGCTTAGCTCTGAATTTTGTCAGAATATATTTCAATTTTTGTCGTTTCTTATTTTTTTCAGAGATTTTTATATTTATTTTTGATATTGGTAATCACAATTGTTATTAATATTAGTTGTTAGTTATTGTAATATTTTGTGTTTTATTACAATATATTTTTTCACATTTCAATACTTTTTTGTATTAAATCCATTTCTATTTTTTCCCACCATTTTTTTTAATTTGTACGGTAATATATAATAAAATGAGATGCGCGGTACGGTAATGTAGTGCCTACCAGTTGGCAACCCTGGTGAGAAGATAGGTATACGAGATTAGCAATTTAAAAGTGCAAATTCTAATAATTGTTCCAGAAAAAGCGCACTGATGATAACATTGGCGAGGTTTGAGGCCAAGTAAATGACATTTAAACAAGCCTGCATCCTGCATTAGTAAAAAAAATCGCACTTTCTTAAGCTAATTCTCTTAAACAAAATGGTAAAAAAAAATATTTGTCATTTATGTATATCTCTATAAACTGATATGTTTTCCAATAAAATTGTATGCACCGTTATGAAGCTACAGTGAGAAATATGGCATTTACTATTGCCTGATATACGAAATATGTACAAACGTGCTACCTTTAATTGCATTTATTTCTAGTTTGGGATGGTCAATCAATTTTGGCCAATAAGAAAATATGTAGATATTATTGCTCTACATACAGTTAAAATTTCGTAAGATTACTGTGAAACGTAATTCGCACGAATACTACTTTAATAAAAATATACTTTATTCTTTACCTGTGTACTTAAATTTAGTACCCCAAGAAAAGAATCCTCCTCCAGTAACAACTGACGGTGCATCTGAACTGGTTGGTAAACTAGAATTATTATATATTTAGATTTTATTTCTATGAAACGTATTTGAACTTACGTAAAAAATAGCATTTGTTCTATAGCACATCGCCATACATGTCGACAAGCGGCTCCTGTAGCGCATTTGAAACCCACTGTATGTTTCTTCTTAAAATTAATCGAATATCAATAAATATTTATATTTATAATAAAATTAAACTTACATCATTATAATTTAAGTGTATTATAAACATTTTGCCCTCATAATTAATTTTTTGAATGTCAGGCCAACGAAAATGATGTGTTTTACGACTGCCTTGAAAAGTTAAAATACCACTATAATTAATTCCTAAATATAATTGATTACCTCTATGATCCTAAAACAAATTTGTTATTAAATA
This sequence comes from Harpalus rufipes, assembly GCA_951394225.1. Taxonomy (NCBI): domain Eukaryota; kingdom Metazoa; phylum Arthropoda; class Insecta; order Coleoptera; family Carabidae; genus Harpalus; species Harpalus rufipes. The sequence goes on along the minus strand of OX596278.1, from coordinate 30,361,183 downwards.
TTACAGTAAAATTTTAATGAAAATTTTACCTTTACAGGGTGTGGATCTATGCCATATGTATCTAACTGGCAAGCAACTCGTAAAAATATGTTTTCAGCTTGTGAAGGAGATTGTCCTTTTAATTGTTTTTGATGAATTTCCATAATTTTCTCTTCTACAACTTCTGTTTGTTTCAAAAGTAGTTTATATTCTGATATATAATTTCCTACGTGAGTATCTAGATCATAGTCTCCAATTTCACCTTAACAGAAATAACATATAAGCAAATGTTCTATATGAAAAACAAACTAAATTTTACTTTTTTATTTTAGTTAACATTATTATATATAAGTTATACGCATAAATTAGCTTACTTTGAACTATTAAAGCTCCTAACTGAGCAGATTCATTTGCAGTACAATATAATCTTCCATGCAACAAGTCTCTTTTTAATTGTAAAAATATTTGATATCTGGTAATTTCTTCTTTAAGGCGAAATGGATCTGGAGGATAAAACTTAACACGAAAACTAAATAGTACAGGATCAATATCTGTAACAAACACAGCATAAATATGTATATTAAATAGGATTTTAAACACACCTTTAATTTGCTTTACAATTGATTTAGCCATATCTAGCCAATGCTGTAAAAAAATAAAAAAATATAATAAAAATAATGCGTTTTTTTTCTCCATACCCTCTGATCCATAGAATCCACATACCGTAGGCCCAAGTAATCTTGTTCTATGAGATTTAGTTGTTTACAAACAATTTCTAATAAATATTTACCTTTATGATGGGCCTAAAAATACTGTTTATCATAATAAAATAATGGGATATTCATAATCGATATACCTTGAATTCGCATTCTAGAACTTCAGTATCTTCTAATAATCTCACAGTACATTTATATACAACACTGTTATCTCCTCTCGAGCCAAACTTCAACATTATTATGATATGGCATTTGTTTTCTTGTCTAATATTTTGTTTAATATCTGTTTGAATAAAATGACTTCAAAAAGACGGTGGCTATGGTCTATTCAATTTCATTAAATACATAATGTACATATAAATGTTTTATTGCTCTCCAAAAATATCTTTTATTCCACTATTTTGCATGATATACACAAAATATTTATGATTTAAAATGTAATAAAGTTTATAAATATTGACATATTTAACTTCCTTTGGCCCTGTAAGTGAAAAATGTTATACAAAGTTTATTTAACACTAACTAAACATCTTTTATCAATTTACGTACTTTTAATAAGAACAGCAAAAACATGTCAAAATATACAGATAGCAACAGTGGCAAGACCATACAAGTGAAAGAGGAATACACATACGTGAATTAAAATGAAGCTAGCAACAATTGAAATCAGCATCGGATAATAGATGGCAGCCTGAAAATACAAGTCTAGAAACTTGGACGAAAAAATATATTGAAAACAGAAAACATTGTAATTGCTATATTTATATCAAACACATTTAGGGAAAATATATATTATACTTTTAGTTAGATATATTTGTGGATTTTTCTGGACTCATTTATTAGGTATTTAGATAGATTTATACCAACCTACTTTTGTACAAAAAAGTGTTTCATTTTTCTAACAAAATAAACGTTATTATTATTATTATTAATTGCTAGCAAAGACATCTCTTAGCGCATTTCCCCACTGCAATTATTCTGCCCTATACGAAGGTGTAGAAAGGACATGAAAGAAAAATATTTATAATTGCAAGATTTATCTTGCAATTAGTCTTAATTACAACTTTTATCTTCCAATTAGGCATAATTGCAACATTTATCTTGCAATTAGCCTAACCAAACCTAACCTAATTGTAAGATAAATCTTAGGTTTGGTTAGGTTAATTGCAAGATAAAAGTTGCAATTATGACTAATTGCAAGTTGAAACTTACAATTACGCCTAATTGCCAGATAAAAGTTGCAATTATGCCTAATTGCAAGATGAAACATGCAATTATAAATATTTTTCTTTAATGTCCTATGCCTAGTTTTAATGGACGCATTCAGTCAGGCATGTGTTCGCTGAACATGTTCATCATTTTTCTGCTAAATGCGCTGGTCACTAGAGACCGGTCACTGAACGGTTACCTACCTGCTGACCGTAACAATAGTACGGTCAGATGTTCCTGGTCAGTTGTTTACGCGCGTTAATGCAAATCTTATTTTCTTAATATGGCTTACAAAAACGATTATATTGTCGTTAATTTTATATATACTGTCTTTGCGCACAAATGAACAATTTACAATACAAGAAAAATTTAAGAATTTGATAAGTTGTACTAATTTAACTTATCAATCAACTTACTTACCTATTAATAGCTGTTCGTACAATTGATAACAAAAATAATAAAATTAAGGTTATAACTTTTTGATAATTCAACCAAGTGAATCAGATTGACAGCTTATTGTTGACGTGATTATCAAATATAAACATACATTGGATGCATTGTACAAAGTGAGAGAGATAGTAAAAAGTGAGATGTTTTCAATGCGCAGTTGATTTTCTGCGCATAGAGATGATGAAATGAAATAGTTGTCAGTTTTAAATTCAAAAAGTCGCCAGCCGCCATGTCTGTGTCAACATGAAATTATTTACAAACGTTTATCAGTGGGTGTGGGTACGTTCAATGACGCTAGCGCTAGGTAGCAACTTCTAGCACTATGTATTTGAACGTCGTGCTAGGCATCATCTGTTTTCGGTTCGCTCGAGCAAAATCTAGCGTAGATTTTAGCGCTATGTAAGTTTTGCTAGGGCGCGAACAGGAACGATTTCAAAATGAAAGAGAGCGAACAGTACGAAATTGTTTTTTTAACAGATAATGACGGAAATTACACGGTCAATGAAAAGAACCAGAAATTTATCTATAATATTAAAAGTTTATTATAATTTTATTTCTTGTTGTATATAACCTATTTGTATATAACCTAATTCTGCTAATATAATCGGCTCCATTTTGATTCAAATGTCAATTTAATGTCGTTCAGCAATTAAACCCTTGAATTAAACCTTTTCGCTGTATTACAAGCGCTAGCAGCTAGATAGCACTTTTGGTCATTGAACGTACCTAGTGTTCCGTGTTCTCGAGGTTTACCCCCTCTACTACGAAATAATTCGAAACTGTTTCAAACCAGCCCAGCGGATCGGTTTGAAAACATACGAAACTGTTTCAACCAATTTCGTCTCTGACGTCACCGTTGCGTCGCCAAAATATAATGGTTTGAAACTCTACGAAATAGTTTCAAACCAATGCATCGCCAAAAAACACCTCAGATTCCGTAAAATGTTTACAACAGACAAATGCGAATTGCTTTACTTCTGTATTAATTTTTAATTAAATTAACCACTTTTTTCTCATTTCTGGGTTCTTCGAAAATCTATGATACGATAATAATTGCGATGACGCATTACAAGAAGCGACGGAACAATATTTTCGAAATAATTTGTGTTTCTTAACACATTTTACTTCTGTTTGTTCCATATTTTTTGAACTTATAACATTACAACGCTTCGCAAACCAAACACATTCATTAAATGACAGATAATCCATTGTAGCCAGTTGCGTTTATTATAAAATTTTACTATTGTTCAAAACTTAATTTTGACACAAAATTCATTTTTCTTTATTGGATATATCATATTTAAATTCAAAATTGTAATAATTTATTTGTTTTGGCATTATTAGAATAATTTTTAATTGATACAATCCGAGTTAATTATATATCAATTATTATTATTATTATTTGGTTTTTGTAACTAACAACTGTCGTTTACACAGAAGCTTAAAAAATAATTCATTTTGTAATGTAATAGTTATACAAAAATACAGTTTTATATTTTTTACATAATTTTACATGTTTACTTTATACAATCTTATAATTATTATTTAGTCAAATTGTACGAATATCTCCAGAAATATTTTTCACTTGTCATAAAGTGGTTGGTGTGACGTGTAGACAACCTCCAAGATGGTACACCATGGGCAACGTTCTGCTTGCACAGAGCGGCTAATGGTCTACACAATTGGCGATCGAACTGGACATAATGTCCCTCCCGGTCAAAATCAGAAATATTTGGAAGAAAAGAAGACACACTAGGAAGACAGAACTAGCCATTCCGACAACGCTTCACTTGTTAAGAGCATTGTGTACATCTGCTGTGAACGTTGAAAACATGGTGTACGCGAACCCATTTTACACAAAAACTATAATAAATAAAATAATAAACCAAAGTGTAATTAAAAGATAAAGGTTGGCTCTATGTTAGTTCAATAATATAATTTTGAATTATTAAATTTTTACAATATTATAATCAATTCAATTTGTGCATATTTAATGTGCATTTCTGCACAATTTGTAAACTTTTTTAGAAAAATAGCATAACATCAACATAAAATGAACCTTCGTCAAGATGTACATGTATTTGAAAAATTGATTAATGCTTTCAGTTTCAAAAATTTAATGGTACAACGAATGTCCTACATGGCGTAAATTGGAAAGATTTTTGTCTCGTGCACTACTGCCCCTAGCGGAGTGTTTGAGAAACATTGAGCTGTCCTTGAGATTTACAGTGGATCAAATAAATTGATGTGTATCAAATATGCATGTTTTGTGCGACAGTGTTAGCTTCTCGCAGTCGCAACAATGGGTAAACGTTTCGGAACTAAAAAGCGTATGCAACTAAGTGCAAAACGCAAAAAATCTAAAAATTTAGAAAATACATACATAAAATCACACATGTCCCACTTAGTTAGCAAAAACCCGAAAATACTAACATCTACATCATACAACAAATCTTCACTCTCAACATATTAAAGTGACCGATTTTCGGTAATTTGCATGTGTCTAGGTATTTATTAAAGTTATTTTTATAATGTATAATCTTTTTTTTCTCTTAGATGTAGAAAACTGAATTTAGCACATATGGTTAAAAAAGCTCTTGGAATATTTTATCTTCAAATATTCCTCAAGAAATTTCGTTTCAAGATACGAATATAGGGTAAATTGATATATGAGTATAAATAAACTTTATATAAGTAATGCATTCATTTAAAAACTAGCCAAATTTAATTTCGGGCGGAAAATTTTTATTGTTCCATTTTTTTTGTTTCTCTATATTTTTTGACACCAAAAGCTAAAATATTCCTTTTACTCGAAATGAAACAGTTGAGGGTATGGTTGAGGAAAGTACAGCAGAATGCAATATTTTGAATATTCGAAATTACAATGAAGGCGAAGGCATGGTTTAGGGAAGTACTGCAGAATGCAATATTTTGAGTAGGTATTCAAAATTACATTGAAGGCGAAGGCATGGTTGCGGAAAGTATTGCAGAATGCAATACTTTTGAGTATTCGAAATTACAATGAACTAGTTTTTTGTTTTTATTAATTTCTTCCGCCATATATTCGGTAGTATATACATACATACTTAATTTTGCAGGAACATGTAGCCGAAATGAATATACAAACATCAAATAGTTATTTTAAATTTGAGATGAGCGGTAGAAAAATTGTAAATTTAAGCTACATATATGTTACAAAAACTTTATAAAATATCAAATCATGCTCCACAATTTGGTTGTTCGCTAACAAACATAGAAACGAAGATGATTTCTGGAATGAAATAGTTTCAAAACTAGATTTTTTTATATGAATTGTTTACTTCTCGAATTACGAGGGTCATTCAAATATAAACGAGCCTTTTGCAAAAGAAAATTTATTTTACATTTAGGCAGAAATCACACTTTATAATTATTTTTCTATATAGTTCCTCTCCTTAGTTATGCATTTTTCCCACCGAACAGGTAATTTTTTTATGCCCGTTTCGAAGAATGACTTCGGGCGGGTATCCAACAAATTGCGCAAAAACTGTTCAACTTCTTGACCGTTCGCAAAACGCTCTCCTCCAAGTGCTTCCTTGAGAGGTGCAAACATGTGAAAATCGCATGGTGAAAGCTCAGAACTGTAGGGAGGGTGGTCAAGTGTAGTCCAACCAATTTTTGGATTGTTAGGACTGCAGTGTGGGGTCATGCAGGAGCAGGACGTCTCGGATGGGCTGACAGCGCCTTTTTGACCGATATGCAGCTCGTACCTGGTCAAGAAGGTCACAGTAGTAGGCAGCGTTTATTGTGCGACGATCGTGAAGAAAATTAACGAGTAAAACTCCTTGAGAATCCCAAAACACAGTTGACATCACCTTCCTGGCTGACAAGCGAGTTTTGGCGTCTTCGGCGACTGACATTTTCTACTTTTTCACGCCCTTCTTTGAACTCTGCACACCAGGCTTGCACTCGTGGCCATGAAAGTGTATTCTCCCAGAACTGTGCACGCAGTCGGTTCCGAATTTCGCCTGATTTAAACGCCTTCCGTCGTTAAAAACTTTATAATTATGAGTTGCGCAATCGACGGTTGAACCTCTCTTTCTCTCATTGTGAGGAAAGCTAACGAAATCGGTCGGGCGGTCAGCTGGGCCCCCCATACCTTTTCCGATGCTTCGCCAACCTCCGACACATTTACTAGGCCCTCAGAAGTAAAAGGCTCGTTTATATTTGAATGCCCCTCGTAGTTTACCCAAGACATACAAGATCTTTGTCTGTACGTGAACCAAAATACATATTAGATACCATCGAGAAAAAAAAATCCAAAAATTGCGCAAGAAAATTGTTTTATGTAACTGTTTCCTTATTGTTTTTAAAAGTGACGGGTATTTGAAATATGCCTTAAGATAGGCTGAAATAGGAGGCTTTGCAATAACAAAATAGTAAAATCCCATACAAATAAATAAAAAAAATACTTGTTTTATTTTTATATTAAACTTTCCTCAGAATGACTTTCCTTAAATTAGAAATGACAGTTTTAACTTTTCTTAAAATTGTAATAACAGCATAATAACAGTAGCTTAACTATTATTAATTTTTTTTTTACATGAACTACTATTTTAGCGTTCTTCGAACCATTATGTCAAATGCCTGCCATTTTTTTATTATTTAAATATGGATTGTTTTTTGTTTAGTAGCATCATTGGAATGTAAATTTTGCTTATTTTTCAAATTTATGAAAAAATAGTAAGTTACATTTTTTGAAATTACAAAGTTGTTATTAATTGCTCTACAACCGACATTGATATCATAAAATAGTAACCACTATTATTTAATATCTGTTTCTGTATAAATCAAGTTATGTAAATAAATGGATAAATAAGCGAGAAATTAATTGGTTCTTTTAAGATAGGACACCTGCATATTTTTTATAAGTTCTTCTTTATTTGTCTTTATGAACTCTAAAAAATCTTACATCACTGGATACACAATAAAAATGTTTAACTTTTCCACCGAAAAGAAAAGGGTGATGAATATTGTATTTTTACTGTACTTTTCATTTCTTGATTAAATATTTTTCTTCATATTTCGATGTAGCAGAAATTTTTCAATCTATTATGTTACTTTCTAGCCTTTAGTGTTATTTTCCCAACCTCGAGAGGATATTTCGACGACTTCCGAGCGCTTCACTCTGTTTCTAAACGGGCACTTTTGGTCTGTGAAAACGCTCAACATACTGAACCATATGGAATATTTGACTGTGCTGTTTGTTTGATTTCCATAAAAGGCAACGCCTATTATGTCCACGCGGTCTACCCCTCTCGTACCTCACCGATGAGCGCAGTACTAGAGCAAAGTGTACACAATGCTTTTAATTTTTAATATTACCCATGAAGGTAGGAATAAACATGGAGGGAGCATAAACTTGGACTTTGGACTGACTAGTGACAAGGGGAATGCAGGCCTGTGGGGACGGACGCAGATACTACTGCAGCCACATTATGGTGGGAATTCACGCGGCAAATATAAAATAAAATATTGGAAATTAAGATTTCTTATTTCCAGGTATATGAATAAACATAAATCTCTGGTGCGTGGGCAAAAGAGTATAAGTCAAATTTTGGTCAAAACAAGCTAATTGTGTTACTAGGTTTAATAATTCAGTATCTTTAGTGTGGTTATAACAGTATGAGTAAAGCTTGCTTATTTTGACCATCAGGTTATGTGATCTTTTAAGTCTATGTTGAAACGTATTATTCACTAGTGACCAATAGAGTATAAGTGGAGTTGTACTGTTTTTACCAGAGATTTTAAAAATTGGTCCTAATAGTATATATATATATATATATATATATATATATATATATATATATATATATATATATATATATATATATATATATATATATATATATATGTACTTATACTGTTAGAACCACTGCATTAAATTTCCAAGTGTTCATTTGTACTATTTTACATGTAGCAACATAATCTAAAAGTTTGTAAGTGGCGTCTGTGAATATTGTTTTTAAGCGTTTTCACGTGTTTTTTCACATTCTCGTTCCAGTATGTCAGTTTTGTTGTACTTTGTTGGTTAATTTAGTATAAGTCATTTGCTAAATGTATGTTTCTGAGATCAAAGTAATATAAGTCACTTATTTTTTAAAAATATGTATTTTTTTTCAAAATTATGGTGTATGTTTGTTCTTGTGCCGTTTTACAACCAATAATCATTCATTATTTTATTTTTAGTCTTATCACTGATCTTACAAGACACGTTAAACATTCAAACCTATCTCCTGCGAAATACAGTTTTTGTACTTATACTCTTTTGCCCCCGCACCAGAGAAATATTTTTTAGCAAATATGTTTTTAAAAGAAATTACAATATAGAAAAATTATAAATAATTAAAATTCCACTTACCTGTAACCGATACGGTTATCTTTTACAATATTTATTTAAATCGATAGATCTAGGCTAGGTATTTATACGAAATTACAAAGATTTTTAAATTATTTATTATTAAATAATATAAAAAAATATAAAATAAAAAATTAATGCCCTCTAAAAAGCATATGCTTCGTGTTTAAGTTTCTTATACTCAAGGACTTGTCTATTTTAGATTTACATAGAAAATGAAACCTAATTTTAAAATATTGCGTGCTTATTGCTGTAATTAAATGACCTATATGATTTTCTAAAGGTCCAAGAGCTAAACAATGATTTTGTAAATTTAAAAACACATCTGTACTTATAAATTTATACAAAATTTTGCTGGATATATGAGGTATGACATCCTTTGTTTGGAATATTGTTTTATTTTCCTTTAATTTCCTGCGCAACATTTTTTCACATTCTATGCAAACATTTACTACATCCTCGAAAGGAAAAACTAACCCACCCCTCGTTTTCACAGCTATTAACGAGTACTTTTTATTTGCTAAGGTATTACAGTCTTTGACGTACAATGCATTAACGCATTCATTACATGACAATTGCTGACTTAACCTTCGGGCAACAAAACCAGATATATATACAATAACATATTCAGAAAATTCTGATATTGTGTCAGCATGTTGTAAGTAGTCGTGGTCTTCTAAAACGTCATCCTCGTCATCGCTCAAATTATTGACAAGGCGATCACGCCCACTTGACCGATTAATGATTTTGACGGAACTTGTGTTCAATATAGGAAGTTCCTCCAATGGGATGCAGTTTCTCAAACTATTTGGCATTCATTCACTATGGAGTAGTATTTTTTTATAGGATGAAATAAACTGTCGAGCTGTTGGGTTGTTGTTGCATTTACCATGGGATCTAATAACGCCGAACAAGAGCTCTATATGATCCTGGTTAAATTTGTACGTCGGAACATATAATAATAGTTTCCTTTCAGTGCATAAGTCGTTAAACAATTGTATTATGCTTTCAATACAAATTAAAATACCTGTAAATAAAATGCTTATAAGTATATTTATATGAAAATACTAATTAAACGACTTACCAAGAAATCCGGTTTTTTTTGTAGTATTAAGTATCGGTGTGTCTCCATATCTTGTTGTTTTCAATCCTTTTACATATAAAGTTATTTCATTTAAAAATGAAAATATTTTTACGTAGTTCCTCATATTGATTGGTTGTTTGAAGTCATTTTGGCGCATATTTCGAGAATTAAAAATATCGAATAAAATATTCATTTTATTAATAAATTCACTTGTTGTTTCACAACCTATGAATTCTTTTAGTTTTAATTTATTGCAACATATATTTAACGCATCAGCTACAGATTCACTAAATACTTGGGTTGCTAACTTGACCTTCATTTTCTGCTTTTGAAATTGTATGTGTTGTTAGCGTAATTTATTCGCTAAATTAACCCTTCCTCTTGCAGTTTGTGAAGATTTTCTATGTAAGACCATAATATAGGTGAACCATCGTTTGTAAATATAATTTTCATGTCCCCTAATGAATTTCTTATTAATTTGACCATATGACATGGATCAGGAAAGATATAAATTTTATTGTTTTCAAATTCAAACAACGTAACCAATTTTTTTGTGGGCTCGAGCTGGCATCCTAATATTTTAGCCATTGTAAAATTTGCAGGTGCACCGTCAAACGTTAATCCTACTATTTTAATATTATTTATTAAAGCAATACTTAAAACATTGCTTAATTAAATTACTCCTTTGAACTCCATTAAGTCCTTCAGTTAAAAAGTATCCTACGGGAATTTTCCAATTGTCGTTCACAGCTACCTACTAGCAAAAAAAAACTAAAGCATCTTTCGCTATTGTTCGGTTTTCATCTCGTGTTCCTAATCCAATATCGACATAGCCATAATATTCATTTCCATCAAATTCAACATGTCTCCTAATCGCCATCTCATCAATTACTAACGAAAGCAATATTTCATCAGTTCTAATTTTGCTTTTATGGCGTTAAAAGACTCCGTGGTAAATCCCGGCTTACCGTCAATTACTTGATACCATTTAGCTAGTGTCTTAGGGTGGGGTAAACATGAGTCAAAAGCTTTCCTTACGTAATTATATGCAGCTGGTGAATAATAATGCAAAGTTAGAGAGAATTTTCTCAATTCCGGCGAAAACATTTTTGGCTTACGTCCACTTTTTGTTTTAATGAATTGCCTTTTGAGTATCTCTCGATTAGAACCCGAAATATTCAGAAGTATCTCTTCCACCGCATCTGTAATTAATTTCTTCGATTTTAATTCTTTTAAAACAACCTGCAATTTTGCTATTCTTTTAGCTTGTCTTCTCGTTTTTTGTTGTAAATATTTAATTCTTTTCCTATACACCGACATTTTAAATTTATAATTTTTTATTAATGCAGCTCGTGATGGCGAAAATGGACGAGTTCTTCGTCGATCAGGAGAAAACGAAGTAGTTTTAGATATAAGTCGCCTAACTGTTGCGGGAATTGGTGGTAGAGTGTAAGCAAGTTCTTCACACTGAACTGGATCATGAAACTGAATTGGACATAAACCTCTTGAGGTTGATGGTTGTTCTTCAACCGCCAATAATTGTGCGCGGTTTAGCACGTCCCTTGTTGCGAGATTTGGGGGCACGCACACTAGAAGCAAGCTCTTCAGAATGAACTCGAACAGGACCATGAAACTGAATTGGAGATAAACCTCTTGAGGTTGATGGTTGTTCTTGAACCGCCAATAATTGTGTACGTTTAGGCTCGTCCCGAGACGCTTCCTTAATCGGGTTTAACTAAAAAATATTAATAAATAAATAAAATATAATTCTGTATCCGTGTACCGTTGTGTACAAATTACAAATCATTCCTGTATTACCGAAGTACGTTATATATAGGTTATTTTAAAGAAGGGTTAAAAATTACACGGTTTTTAGTTTCACTTATACTTTTATATCGTTGGCTATAGTTCCTCTATACAATAGCATCTTAAGAACTAAAGTAACCATCTGTGTGAAACTATGTAGTTTTATTATAGGTTTTCCAAGAGTTTTATTAGGGGTGAATTGTATAGGTTTGTCTGGTCATTGAGGATTTTTTTTATTGTTGTTGATGGATTTGCCGATTTCTAATGCCTCTAAGATGTTTAGTCGCATCCCTTTGTTCTCTACATGAAAAATTTCGGGTTGAAAGCTACTTGTGTGATTACATTCTAGTAGGTGTTCAGCGAATGTGGAGTCTGTTTTATTTTTAATAAATGATTTTTCATCTTCTGTTATCCTAGTTTTGAAATTACGTCCTGATTGGTCAAAACTAGGATAACAGAACATGAAAAATCATTTATTAAAAATAAAACAGACTCCACATTCGCTGAACACCTACTAGAATGTAATCACACAAGTAGCTTTGAACCCGAAATTTTACATGTAAAGAACATAGGGATGCGACTAAACATCTTAGAGGCATTAGAAATCGGCAAATCCACCAACAACAATAAAAAGACCCTCAATGACCAGACAAACCTACACAATTCACCCCTAATAAAATTCTTAGAAAACCTATAATAAAACTATAGTTCATCCAGGGATCATGTTCCGAAGACTCGTTATCGTTTTATTACGGCAGTACAATAGAGGGTCCCAATAGCCTGGCATGTGCCAGGGCTGTAATGAAAAATTTGAGTTTTACTTTTCAAAACAGTAAAAAAAAATTGTTTAATATTTAACTGTTTTAAAAAATATATTGTATAATCAGATTTCCGTGACCACCCAGGAGGTACTAATTGCGGACCGTTAATCTTTGTTTATAGTGGCGATTTCCCCAAGAGGCCTATAACCACATGTCATTTAAAAAAATATATGAATATTTATTCGGACATCGTGCACTCGTCCTCGTCTTCAGAATTGTTATCGGACATATCTGAATCCCTTAAAGATATAATTAATGGATTCACGTCTTTGTAAAGTGATATAAATTTATTTTCTTCTTTTATGATATGTTGAATACAGTTACTCCATTGTTGCTGGCCAATATTTTCAACTTCTTCCCTGACTAATTGAACTACACTAGAATTTAATTGTGGTGATACATTTTTTGATCTAACATTGTTTTTTAGTTGGCTCCAAATTAACTCAATCGGATTGAATATGCAATAATAAGGTGGTAAACGTAATATTTTATGCCCTGCCTGTTGTGCCATATTGTCTATAACGTAAGACTTATCAAAATTCTGCTCTTTTATAATTTTAAGTAAATCATTTTTTGTTGCCCTTTCTGGTATTGGCATATTTTTCTTTACTAAAAAATCTATTATTTTCTTATTTCTTATTTTATTACTTTCTTGTTGCTGTCGTCGGAATTTTATTCTCTTGTCGCGAATGGTAGGTGGCATTATCCATGACTATTACTGAATTTGGTGCAATATTAAGAAGTAAATTATTTTCAAACCAACGTTCGAAGAGTTCAGCCGACATATTTTCATGATAGTCTGCAAAAGATGTTTTGAAATCTTTTGCTGATAACAAAAGTCCATTTTTAATCCAGCCGTTCTCGTCACCAGCGTGTAAAATAATTATCCGTCGTCCCTTCGATACAGGTGCATTTAGCGAACATTTACCTTTATCATTAACCCATCCTTTCTCAACAACATCATGCGTGTCATACCATGTTTCATCTAGATAGACAATATTTTTCCCTGCTTCGCGGTACGATTTAATTTTATTTAAATATTTGTGCCGTAACTCAACTATTCGCGGTTGTTCTAGTACTGCTCGTCTTTGATCTAATTTTTTGTAAACAAAACCCATTTTCTTTAAACACTGATGTAGGCATGATCAAGAAGGTACAAAAGAAATATCTTTTCTTAACGTTGTATGTAAAGATGATAATGTGTGAACAATATTATTAGCATAAGAATTATGTATTGTTCGTACTATATATTGTTTCGTAAAATCATCTATTTTGTCAGTATCTGAATCTTTTCGAACTCTTTTAGGTACCGGACCACCTATTCTGATAATTTTTTTAACAGTTTTATCACATACCTTTGTTAGTTGGCAAGTTTTCTTAAGAGCAACTGATTCTTCATTTATGTTAAAGGACTGTAAGGCTATTTTCCTATACATACCTGGTAGACGTTTGATTCAATGCATGAATAGAGCGGCTCAAAAATATGGGCCGATGCTAAACAGTATTATACTGCAGAAAGTAAAGGATATGCCGCTTTATCATAATTGCGATATTTATAGTTCACTTATAGTTTTATTACTGTACCCGACAGAGTCAAAAAATTTGACTATAGCTTCACACAGATGGTTAAAGTAACATGTAGAGAACAAAGGGATGAGACTAAACATCTAATAATGAAGTAACGCAAACCGCAACGTAGTTTATGTAAAGTATGAAGTAAGGTAAGCGAATTAGGTGATTTATATTAAAAAGTAGTTCCACTACTGCTAGCCAATCAGGTAATAGTATAAAAATTTCACTTGTAATTCGATATCTTTCGTTTAACTTCGGCATCAAGTTTGAATATCGGTACTTCTATCAAATCATAAACCGTTTGATAGATTAATTGATGTTTGTTGGGTTTTGTGTTTATTTAGATTTTTTTATTTGTATTTCACCATGGATAGTGACACGGAATTAGTTGCGGTTTTGTTATGGTTGTTATTACTGAAGAAGAAATTCAACAAGAAAAGAAAACAACGCCAATATTCGGTTAGGCCGATTAACAGGAAGAGAAAAGAATATGGTTTTTTTGTAAATATGTTTTTACCGATGAAATTAAAAGACCATGAACAATTTTTTCGGTATACCCGAATGACCATTCCTCTATATGAAAAACTGTTAAAGAAGATTAGTCATTTTTTAATAAAGAAGAGTAATAAGGAGTCTTTATCACCAGAACATCGACTAGCTATAACATTACAGTTAGTGTTCAAGTTACGAGGAATTTAATCATCTACAAGTTACTAAATAACAATTATTCTTTTTAGTTACTTGTCGCAAGGTGTGTCAATGCAAAGTGTAGCATGGAGTTACCACATAGGTTTGACAACTGTACATTGTATAATAAAGGAAACATGTCGAATAATATGGGAAGTTCTATCCAAAGAATATGTGAAACCTCCAGCATCAGCAGAAGATTGGTTAGACATTGCTGATAACTTTGAACAAAAGTGGAATTTTGTTCATTGTGTTGGAGCTTTGGACGGAAAACATGTGCACATACAGGCCCCAAAAAAATCTGGCTCATTAATTATAAGAAAACATTCAGCATCATATTAATGGCGGCATGTGATGCAGATTATTGCTTTACCATAGTAGATATCGGTGCTTACGGGTCACAAAGTGACGGTGGTGTTTTCCGTGAGTCCAAATTTGGACAAGCTTTGGATAGCAACTCATTAAATTTACCAAAGTCAGAAATAATAGCAAACACTGACATTGAAATGCCATACTATTTTGTTGGCGATGAAGCATTTCCCCTAAAAATATACATAATGCGACCGTATCCTGGATCAAAACTTTCTCTAGAACAACGAATTTTTAATTACCGATTGTCAGGAGCTAGGCGTACAATTGAAAATGCGTTTGGTATTTTAGTGGCTAGGTGGAGAATTCTTAAAACAACAATAAATGCAGATGTTGAAATGGTGGATTTAATTGTGAAAGCTTGTGTTTGTCTTCACAATTTTATTAAAAGAAATGAAGACAAACCTGATGCAGCTAAAGTTTACTGCCCTCCTGGTTTCGTCGATTCGGAAGATTTTGAAAATGGGATATGGAGACAAGAAACTACAAATTTACAATCTGTGGGACGATTGTCATCAAATAATTCAACAAGAAATTTGTATTCTCTTCGAGATAAATTAGCAACATATTTTGTATCCCCCTTAGGAGAATTATCGTGGCAAAACAGTAAAATCTAATATTTTTTTAAAAAAAATTATCTATATACTGTACAAAACTTCTATGCTAAATTTGTATGTGTTATGACATAATAAAAACAATGGCTGCTATTCACAGCTCTATGCTAAAGTTCTATACTAGGCTGTATTAGTTAAAACACGTATTAGCGTAAAAACACATTTTAAAACATAGGCTATTCAGAGCTCGATACTAGGGCGTTCTAACTAATACAAGTGATTAGTGAAAAATACACTTGGCAACATCGCTAATCCTAATAAACTGACCGCAAGTT
Organism: Harpalus rufipes; assembly: GCA_951394225.1. NCBI lineage: Eukaryota > Metazoa > Arthropoda > Insecta > Coleoptera > Carabidae > Harpalus > Harpalus rufipes. The sequence goes on along the minus strand of OX596278.1, from coordinate 30,345,204 downwards.
TCCGTAGTTTTCATTCTGACAGGTTCTTTAACACAATTAGAATATTTTTTTAAGGTAAAGTAAATATAAATTATAAGTTTATTTTATTAAATAAAATTAATAATTAATAAAATTAATTTGAAATTAATCACATACCTAACCTATATTTAGATGAATTGAAAATTTTAGGATTCGCTATACTCTATTTTTAAACTAGGAGGAGTAGATACGAAAGTCTGATTTACACTATAGAAAGTTACCAGAAAAAGTTACTAGATTTTTTTTCGCGCGAAATACAAAAATTCCGCACACATCAATACTGTATACTTCACATGGAACTTATTTTAAAATAAAACTGACATTATAGGCTCTTATTTTTCACGCCGCATATTTGATTATGTGAATAAAGATAATATGTAATCTAAATAAACACTCTTACTTGATTTATATCTATATTTTTTAATTGAACATAGCGATAAAATGCACAAAACCTATATATAATTTATTATTTAAAAATTTATACCATAGAATACAATACCAAAGGAACAAAATACAAAAAATATTACATTTAATTCGTTTAAAATTGAACATAAATTGAAACTGTGTATTATAATATCAATAAGGGGAAATTTTGTGCACAGACATTAACAATCTTCGTCAGAAGAACTCTCCGATGAGCTGGAGTCACCATTGCCAACCGAAATAATGAAAGAAACACAAATAATATCGATACAATCCATATTATTAGTTCTTAAAAGAACTGATTTATTTTAAAGTCACAGAAATGCGAAAAACCAAAACAGAAAAAGATAACCTCCAAACGAATGACAGCTAATACATCAAATGTAAAATATTTGTGCAGTGTAAACCTGACGAAGCACTAGCCAATCAGAAGCGTCAGTTTCGGCGCTTAAAATTTAAAGTACTCCTCTTAGTTTAAAAACAGGGTATAGTTAATATTAACTGAAGATGAGTTCTTTGAAAGTGAAGCAAAAGAGAGAAAGAACAGAAAATTGGGGAGTGGACGAAAAGAAACTTTTAATAGAGTGTGTGGCTGAGAGGAAGAATGTTATAGAATGCAAAACGAATGACCCCAGAAGTATGCAGCAAAAAAGGGAAGCGTGGAAGGATATTGAGTGTGTGTTTCGAGCAAATGGATTTGAAAGAGAACTGAATAGAATTAAAGAACAATGGCGAAGAATGAAGTGCCAATCAAAGGAAAACGTTGGCACTTTTGAAAGAAAAAGAAAGACCACTGGAGGAGGATCTCCTCCAAAAACCCCAACTGCCCAAGATTGGCAAATTAAAGATATTTGTCCAGACGATTTTGTAGTGGACAGCAGCAAGTATGATTCAGATGCTGCAGTAACAAAATCGGTAAGACCTGTTTAATAATATTACTTTTTTAATTAATCAAATCATTATTTTAGTCTGAACAAATATTTGAGTTGGAGGTAGAAAACACAAGAACCGTGTGGGAACAGGGTCCGGTGCAGGTCTTAAATGCTGCAACTGGGTATGTATTTTTTCTTATTTTCATATTTTATGTACAGTTTGTTCTAGAGTAATAGGTATATTACCGTAAAAGCTTAAAAAATATAGAATAATGGGTAAGAAATTATTTTTGTTTACGTAAATAGGTATTTCTTAATACTGTTAGTAAAATTCATGGTTAAATATTACATGCTGATAATAGCAATAACTGACTTTGTGTCAGAGCTGGGCATTGTGTAAATCAAAAGGAATTGTACATTAATATAAATCAAGTGAATTGTCTTTTTCAAAAAGCCGCATATCATGCTTATGATTTAGGTTCTTTAAATCAAATTTATTTGGGCTGTATGTAAAGGCGTACATATTTAAAAATAGTCTTAATTCAATTTAAATGGCTCAAATTAAAATATGTGGCCTTAAATTATTTTGTAGAGCGTCATTATACAGTTCACAAATTTCTTTGCAGTGAGTTAATTAACTTTAAAAATGAATTGAAATTATTTTCTCAGACAACAAATTTTCATTGATTTGTTAATTGTTATTTACAATAATTCCTTTTGTTCAGCTCTTTTGTGTAATTAAAAATACATATATAAATAAAATATACGAGGATAATTAATAATTTTTCACAAACTAATTGTATAGGTTTATTTCACCTTCTTAAAAATAAATATATTAATGATATTTATCGTTTTATTGTAGTACATTTGAACCTGAATATATTCCTCACCATCCTCAAATCCAGACCTTTACTCAAACCGTTCCTCAAGCCCAATATAATCTGCCAGGTTCAAGTAATGAAAATAAAAATAGAAATAAAAAACCAAAAATATTGCCAATGTCGGAATATGAGCAGGAATTATTAAAAATAGAAAAAGAATCTTTTCTGCGCAATCAAGAAAGAGAAGAAAAAATGATGGCATATAAATTAGAAAATATGAAAAAACGAATGGCATTGGACGAAGAAATTTTATTATTAAAAAAGGAGAAAGAATTATTAGAAATAGAATTATTAAAAAGAAAATTAAGTCAGTGTTCCTAGACTTAGACCTTAGAATATAAGAATTAATTAGTAATTAAATAAATAAATATTTTTATTTTGAATTTACAAGTGATTGTTTTTCTTACTTATAAACTATAACAAATATGTCATCATCATTACCCAAATCTGTATACAAAGCAGATTGGCACACCCGCCAATGGGTAATATGCCGTGATGATATATTTATTTATTTTATTTAGGTTATATAAATTGATAAAATATCAGTTTTGAGAAATAGACAAAAAAGGTTAAATCTCCAAGTTCATTTCTACAATTACACGGAGTTAAATGAAGATATTGCTTATCGAAGGACAAAGCGCAACTTCTTGTTCAACTTGTATGTATGTATGTATGTATGTATTTGTTTCGGGATTTTCAACCCTTACAGGTTATATCCCTAGGATGGTCTCACACACAACATCTATTTTTATTAAATTTTACAATTGCCACGAAGTTTTTTACGTAGATGTCATGTGTGTTGCCCACCCGCGCAAGCCCTTGTTACAAGCACCAGCCGGTGCTAGATAGCTTAGTGATTGCCAAGTTAATTGTATCCCAACTTGGAAAGGTAACGGGAGTAGATACCGATCAAGATCAGTCGAGAAAAATTCGACCTGTCCCGGATTCGAACTACGACCTCTGAGTCCAGAGGCTAGCACTCTATCTTGTTCAACTTGTAATACAACTTAATGGGAAACTAAAATCGCCGTCATTGTGTTTCAGCAGAATTGCAGGTGTTATACGTATTTGATTAATGAAAATAACGTTCAATGAATGTCGATCTAAACGCAGTTCCTCGCATATTGCTGTTGAGTTCCTCCTGCACTGGCACCGTTGCGCAATCCTCGACATCACTTTCATCGGACAGTGATTCTTCATCAGACGTCTCATATGGTTCTAAGGAGTTAAATCATTTATAGATGTAGAATATTTCTAAATATATTAAACATTTTGTTGAATTTAGAAATAATTTGTGGAACGTTTATTGTGTGATATTACGTAAGTAGGATTTATATATCGTTTTTCATTACCATTATCCATATCCTTACGAATATTGTACAAAACTGCCATTGCTGCTATAGCAGCTTTAGCAGTATCTAAGGATATAATTAAGCCATGTCGAAGTGCTCTAAACATGGACTTCCACTGTCCGAAGCACCTTTCGATGGAACATCGAGTTGCTGTATGGGCTGAATTATATCTGCGCTGTGGACGTGTCTGGGGATTTAAAATGGGAGTTAATAAAAAATGGCGACATGGGTAACCACTATCTCCTAATAAAATCCCATTTAACTCTCCTTGCTGCAAAAATAAAATCTTAAAAATACTATTTAACTTATGATTTTAAATAGATTACTTCAAATCTCCGTGCTAGATAACTATCAGCCCATATTCGAGCATCATGCGCACTTCCACGCCATCTAGCATTGATGTCGAGAATCCTACAATTTGCATCGCAGACAACTTGGACGTTAAGAGAGTGCCATCCTTTTCTGTTGCAAAAGAGGAGTGGCCTCTCTTTATCGGGATTTTTTATTTTTATATGGGTGCAATCAATGCACCCAATCAGTCCCGGAAATCCAGCCAGTTCGTAAAATTTCCTTTTCTCCACGTTTAAATTTTCTCCAAACTTCACAAATTGGGGAAGTTTTTGTGCCAGTGCACGAGAAACCCGACGAATTATTCGACTAACAGTCGGCTGGCTAATACCATGCAAATCTCCTGTAAGATTTGTAGAACATTACAAAATGGTTAGAAATAATAATTTAATTTTACCGCCAGAATATTTTAAATATACACATGCGCCACAAACCATAAGCCTATACATCAGATGAGGATGAGAAGTTCAAAGTTAAAATGGCGATGGAGTTTATTATCCGTTAGATAAAAATGGCAGCAAAATGTTTATTTGAATACAGTAAAATAAAATTATATTAATTTATGAACACAATAAATAGTTATGTAGTTTGGTAGGTAAGTAATTTATGTAATATTATTTGATCTTGCTATACATGGTCTTTATATTTCCATTATGAGAAGACTAAAGATGTGAAACTTACCATTGTCAGTTTGATACAAACATTTTGCAAAAAATCTCAGTGCTATTAAGACTTGCAATTCTGGTGACACGCAATTACGACGATTTTGATTTCCTATCAAGTCGTTCCATACAAGTTGAACAACAAAACGAGCGGTCTCCTTAGATAATCGGTACCTGCATTTAAATTCCGTCTCCGTATAATCTTTGAATGGGTCTGTATGATTTCTGTATATTTTTATTCTTCTATTTCTTAACTTTCTTACATTGCGCGCTCGAACAGCAGCCCTAATTGCTCTTTCAGCCATTTTACACATATGTCAAACAAGTTAAACACGTTACTACCTTGTTTTAAGGTTTCATACTAAAAAAGAAACTTAGTAATGCTTAGTATGGGCTAGTACAGAGCTCTGAATAGCCTAAATATTACACTCCTAATACAAAGGTCTTAGTATAGCCTAGTACAGAGCTGTGAATAGCAGCCAATATGTTTTAAATAATATTTTATTCTTTGTAAAAAATAAAACTAAAACTAATAAAATATTTTAAAAAAAAACTTACAAATACAGAACTACCAACTAGTCACTATCTAACTCTGAAAAAATTTGAGCAATTTTAATTTTTGCCAGATTTTTTTTTCTCTTCGCAAGCTTTTGCAGTTCTGCCCCGACGTACTGTCCAAATGCCATGTCGGAATCCACGGCAGATTTAGTTTTTTAAAAATGAGCCACGGATGATATAGCATCATCTACTGAAGAAGTTTCTTCACGTCGCCGTTTTGGAGTTGATGGAGATGGGGCCGGTGTTGATGATGTTTGGCTTGAAGAAGATGCTGTGCCTGCTCGGGTGTCCTTTGTCCTTGAAAAAGTTGTTGTTACTGGTGCACTTGTAACTGTGCAAGTACTGGTTGTTACTGTAGTTGTTGGCCTATCGACAAACATATAATTACAAATAAATACATTATTCATATTAATATCATTTTTACGGGATCGTTTCTTAAGTACAATAAACGTAACGAATTTTATGAAAAATTATAACAGTACTATTTTTATAAGTAAATTACTTAATTATTTTAAAATTATTTTATAATTAACTTTATTCCACAGAAATTTAAACACGTTCTAATATTATATAGATTTTTTGCTCTTTTTAGAAGTTAGAATTTAAATAAACTATAACTAAAAAGTCTGATGTAGCCAACACAATACCTCCTGTTTACTTTAATTTTTATTCATGTAAATACTTAAAATTAAATTAAATTTAAATACCGAATTCGATCCCGACCGACGCCAAATACTTCGAATTTTAAATGGCACAAAAATGACCCCTGTGGTGCATTCTCCACGCCAGCAATAAGTGCCCGTGAGGTGACGCCTGGTAAACGCCCGCACGGTACAAATATGTCATCATTGTTACAGAAATATGTGTACAAAGCAGATTGGCACACTCAGAAATGGGTAATATGCCGTGATGATATATTTATTTATTTATGTACAGTGGTAAATTTTGCGCCATATAATTTTCTAAAATATTTGGCGTCGGTCGGGATCATACACACACACACAGCCATCATCGTGAAAACGTTCAAATTGGATTCTAGGGACCTTAAAACGTGGTCATTACCAAAATCTCGATATGCGTTTTTTGGCACGATCCCTAAACCTCTCTTACCAAGGGTAACGGGAGGTAAAAATGAAACAATAGTAAACCTACACCTGTGAATTAAATCACGTACCTTTTGGGTAAATTCTCGTCATGAATTAACAACGAAGGATTAACCATTTCCTGCAAAATTCACCTCGACAACCTCTTCAGCAAACACATTGCAGTGATACGGAGATATTGTTCTGGGTGACAAGGTTCCTTGTGACATTAGCCGTGTTCCTTCGGGCTGTGATTCACAATCAAAAGCATCAAAGTGATCATGATTAAGAAGAAGTATGTTTTCTCATTATCCCCACTTTGTCATTTTGTGATCACTAGACAACCGTCCCCTTTCCCTTCTGAATCATCCTTTTTAAGTGATCACACAGATTCATTTCAGAACAAATTTAAAAGTGGCTAACGACAATAGGTTTTCGGTTTTCGAGCGTTAAAAATATATCAATGTGGGGTTTGTTGTATCAAAGGAAATATGATTTTCCTACAAAATAATGTAATGACTCACCATATTTTTGAAAACAAAGAAAATATGTTACATTAAAGATTTGTTTTAAGGAAACATACTTCATATATTACCAAGAACATTTTTCTTATATTTCTATATGATCCATTTTTAATATGCTGACTATAAGACACGACAGTAGATTATTTATAAAATAAAATAAATTAGTTTGTATTGGTGTGTTTATGATATTTGACGCTAGATGGTGTTTATACTATTTAAGTTGTTTTCTTGATATAATTTTTAAATCATGATTCAAAAGGATCACGATTAAACTAATCAGGATTCACAAAATCAAAATCACAGTTAGAAGGAACACGGCTATTGTGTCACTCAATACCATGTCGTCAACGGAGGAACACCCTGGTGAAGTCTCTCCAATTTCAACATTACTAAATGTTCTAAACAAAGAAAAATATTAGCAATAATGTATCAAGAAATTTATATATATTTATACTCACTTCCTACTACGAACAAATGGTTCTAGGAATGAAAGCGCTTTAAAGTACTCCCATTCGCTTTCCACAGCTGCTGCTCCTGATGGAACACATAATACATCTCTTCTTTCTTTTGAATACCTATCCCTCAATACTTTCCAACGCCGTTGGACAATTTCAACTATGAAATAAACAAAAAATAATAATATATCATTATAAATAATACAAATAAAATCTGTATTTATGAAATAAACAAAAAAATAATATATCATTATAAATAATACAAATAAAATCTGTATTTATTGCATATTTACTTTGTCATTAATTTAAATATGTGTAAATGTATATTTTTAATACGTACTTATAATATAATAACTAAAAACTTACCTGTTGTATTGAGGGACAGGGCGATTTCTTCCCACACTTTCTTTTTTTTATTATTATTTTTAAAATCTTTTGACAATTTATCATACAGAATTTTATTTATTTCTATTTGTTGAATGATATTTCGGTCCATTATTGTTAGAGCCGCGTTAAATAAATTCTATATTTAATACACGAACTCGACAAAAAAGAAGAAAATGAAAGAAATTGACATATATATAAAATACTTAAATCATACACGAAGTGCACACAATAATTATAACAAAAATAAAGATAAAGTTGCCGATGACAAAAATAGATCTTAATCAACCAACAAACTGTTACAGACTATATGTTAGCTTAAAATTACTACAGAAAGTAAAACTTATTCCAAAAGGTGGGGGTTGCAAACCCTTGATCTCATTGGTGAAATATGAACATAACATAACGGCAGAGACAACAAACAAATGATATTCGGCGACAATGCGTCGGCTGGTCTTAAGAATTCTAGGAAATCCCAGCTTGGGTAATTCCCAAGCTGGGTTCAAATGGCCTAATCCCTAATAAAGTAATAAAGATTTACTTAGGTACTAATGGGATGAGAACATCTGCACAAATGGACATTTCACAATTTCCAGAGAATAATACAAAATCTTAAGCGGAGCGAACAATTATATTTAAAAAGAAAATCACGACGTAAGTTCAAACTAACAACAAACAATCAAAACAAAATCAAATCTGTCAGATAGAGAATGGTCGATAATAAAGATTTCTGCGCAACCATGCGCAACGTTCAAAATGCTGCCTTCTGATTGGCCAGCGGTATAAAAGGTGAATGTTGGGCAACTATTGCTTTACATATTTTACCTTACTTCTTACTTTACTTGAATATAAATCATTACTAGCTCTATAAAATGTTTACGTTACCGATACTTTCTACGTTACCTCTTACGTTACTTCGTTATAAATCCGGCTTTTTTTGAGGCATTAGAAACCGGCAAATCCATCAACAATAATAAAAAAAACCTCAATGGCCAGACAAACCTCACCCCTAATAAAATTCTTGGAAAACCTATAATAAAACTACATAGCTTCACACAGACCAGGACCCCTATTCTGTAACTTTTAGCAACACCGATATCGTGTTGATACGGCCATTTTGGAAAGAGCGCGCACGATTATGTCAGACAGAGTACGAACTATATGACGTCACTCTCGGTGAAGAATCTTGAAAAAAAGTAGGAGGGATAACACCACCTATGTAGGTAGTGTTATGGACATAGCAATACTGATTTGACAGTTTGTTGGCGGTATTCGTGAGTGAAAGTTTGTCAATAAGTTTCTAATTGTGTTTATATCATCTTTTATTTTTCTGAGGTAAGTTGAAAATATAATTATTTTCTTATGTGAATTTATATATACTATTCAAAAGTGAATAAGGATATTAAAAATATTTTTTGTGTAAATATTGATACAATAACATTAAGCAATGGTTTGCTAACAAAAAAAAACTTTTTCCGATATAACATATTTATTGTAATCTTTCTTTAGATGGCATTATTATATGCTAAACTGCAAATTGTAGCAGAGGAAAAACTGGATGTAGAGTTGGAAGAAGCTGCTCTACTGAGACGAAATTTAAGAGACGCTCAAGATTCTTTCGGTATGTCAGAGACAGAATTTGTGGCGAATTTTAGATTGAATACAGAAGCTTGCCGATATATAATTGTAGTATTGTCTCCACATATGGAAATAAGCCAAAGGAACACAAGAATTCCGCCGCATGTCAGAGTAAGAAAACATATTTATTTATTTAAAATAGTCATCTAAAATTATTTTACGTTTCTAGGTTTTAACAGCATTAAATTTTTACGCTGTTGGAAGTTACCAGTGACATGTCGGAAAAAACTTGCTAGCACGTTATTATGAGCCAGCCGGTTGTAAGTAGGTCTTTGAAGGAAGTTTCAACATTGATAGTTCTTCAACTCGGGAAGATATAGATTAATTGATCGATTCTGTTCACATCTGTAAGTCTTACATATCTGTAAAACCTTTCAAAAACGCATCTATTTTTGTTGATTAATATAGAATTGTACATTAGAGTGATAGTTTTCGTTGCGATTTTGTTCATTATTTACAGATTTACAGATCTGTAAGATTCACAGATGTGAACAGAATCGACCCATAAGTTTCCGAAAACCGACGAAGAGAATAATGATGCGAAGGAGAGGTATACAGTATTTATTATCACAAGTGTCGCTGTATTGTAGAGAATTATTGTCCCTTTAAAAATAAAAGAGTTTTTATATCTAATGTTTTGTTTTTATATAACATTTATTTATGTCTTTACATCCACAGAGGATATGTCTACTGCGGGTAATCGAGTAATGTGAATATATTCATTATTCACTACAAGATTTCAATCTGAAATATGTATATTTATTGACCAATTTATGCGGTTGTTACACGTTTTGAGGAAATGTCAGATTTTAAATGCATGACCAACCCACTGTAATTTCCCCAACAACATAGCCACAATAGAGTTTCTAGACGAAAATCACGACCTGTTCCGACAATATCCGAAGTCAAACAACACTCAAACGATGACGTATAGCAACAGGTAGTAGGCGATTTTTCGCGACGGACCAAACATGAACCACGGTTATACGCTTGGTTCATGAAAACGTCACTGTTATGACGTAAGATAGGATATCGCGAGAAATCAGCTTGGTTAAACCGGTTGCATCATTCGGCGGTTAATTTTAATCGATGGAGAAGTATATGAGTTATATTATAGATGAATTTATTGAGATGGACATGAGTTATTTAGTATGCTATCTTTACACATTTCGAAATATTTTGTAACAACAGGATCTGCAAATAATTGTTTTATTTGTAAACAAAACTTTAACCTAACTTTTACCTTTATTTAATATATCAACAGTTCCCCTGTCAACTTCCACTTCAAGCATTTCTAATCCTTTGGAAATTGTGACTTTTTCCATGTTTGTAATTTATTCTAGTTTAAATCAAAATCTCAAACGCTCAAGTGTATAAATAAAACAAAGGTAGACTAAAATGAATTGAGATTAGAAAGAGAGAACCGATGAACCAGATTCATGAACCTGCTCGCTAGCTCGGTTCGTGATTCGACGAACCTGGTTCATGATTGACGTCATTAGTTCGTCGCGAGAACGTACTGGTTCATAAAATTCATTAACCAAACCGCTTTGGTTCGTCGCGAAAATTCGCCTATTGTCAGAGCAATGGTTCGCTAACAAAAAAAAAACTTTTTTCCGATATAATATATTGTAATCTTTCTTTAGATGGTATTATTATATGCTTATCTCCAAGTTGTAGAAGAGGAAGAACTGGATGTAGAGTTGGAAGAAGCTGCTCTACTGAGACGAAATCTAAGAGATGCTCAAGATCATTTCGCTGTGTCAAAGACAGAATTTGTGGCGAATTTTAGATTAAATAAAGAAGCTTGCCGATATATAATCGAAGTTTTGTCTTCACGTATGGAAATCGGCCAAAGGAACACAAGATTTCCGCCACATCTCAGAGTAAGAAAATATATATATTTGTTTACTTATTTAAAATAGTCACCTAAAATTATTTTACGTTTCTAGGTTTTAACAGCATTAAATTTTTTCGCTGTTACCAGCGAAATGTAAGAAACAATTTGCTGACACGTTATGAGCCAGCCGGTTGTAAGTAGGTCTTGAAGGAAGTTTCAACATTGATAGTTCCTCAACTCGGGAAGATATAGATTAATCGATCGATTCTGTTCACATCTGTAAGTCTTACATATCTGTAAAACCTGTCAATAACGCATTTATTTTTGTTGATTAATATAAATTTGTACATTAGAGTGACAGTTTTCCTTGCGATTTTGTTCATTATTTACAGATTTACAGCTCTGTAAGATTTACAGATGTGAACAGAATCGACCCATAAGTTTCCGAAAACCGACGAAGAGAATAATGATGCGAAGGAGAGGTATACAGTATTTATTATCACAAGTGTCGCTGCATTGTACAGAATTATTGTCCCTTTAAAAATAAAAGAGTTTTTACATCCAATGTTTTGGTTTTATATAACACTTATTTATGTCTTTACATCCACAGAGGATATGTCTACTACGAGTAATCGAGTAATGTGAACATATTCATTTTTCACTACAATATTTCAATCTGAAATATGTATATTTATTGACTAATTTATGCGGTTGTTACACGTTTTGAGGAAATGTCAGATTTTAAATGCATGACCAACCCACTGTAATTTCCCCAACAACATAGCCACAATAAAGTTACTAGACGAAAATCACGACCTGTTCCGAGAAAATCCGGAATCAAACAACAGTCAAACGATGACGTAAGGCAACACTACCTGTTGCTAAAGTTACAGAATAGGTCTCCAGAGTGATTCTAGCGGCCACATCTGTAAGACAACCTATTGTGAACAAACATTATACATTGCATTACCATGACCTAACAGATATACCCGTGGTAATTATTATAGAAATTAAGGAATAAATGGCAATAAAGTATATATTAAACGAAAGAATAAATAAAAATAATACATATAAAATTATCAGACGCAGGTAATTTATTAATTTTGATGATACTAACCACATAAACTTTATAGGTTATGGCAGTATATAATCAACAAATGTATTTATTCCCTAAATATCTTGAGAGTGCCGCATCGAAATTATTATAAATAAATAGTATGTATTATAACAAATATACTCATATATATTTTGTAATAGAACCACCCGTAGGGAATTTGTAAAAAAATAATAAAGTTTACGTTATCTATCCTATGTGCATATTTTTTAGATATCTCCTATATAATGCCGCGTGCCGCCTTGAAATTAATATAAATAAATAGTATGCATTATAACAAATTATATAATATATATTTTAATATAGCACCACCCGTAGGAAGGTGTGAAAAAAATTCATAAAGAAAGTGTGACCCGCCCTTCATTTTTATGTAATCTTAGATATCTCCTATATAATTTCGCGTGCCGCCATGAAATTATAATAAATAAATAATATATATTATATCAACTTATTTAATATACATTTCAATATGGCGCCACCCGTAGAGGGGTGTGAAAAAAAATCATAAAGATTTTATGACTCGCCTTGCATTTTTGTATAATCTTAGATATCTCCTATATAAGTTTGCGTGCTGCCATGAAATTATAATAAATAAGTAATATATATTATAACAACTTATTTAATATACATTTCAATATGACCACTGGTATATCTGTTAGGTCATGGTAATGCAATGTATAATGTTTGTTCACAATAGGTTGTGTTACAGAAGTGGCCGCTAGAATAACTCTGGTAGAAACAGTTCTTTTCAAATATTTTCTGTACCCTGAAACTTTATGGGATATATTATACATTAAATTTTAGGGAATAATCATCTATTTTTGTAACGTCTTTAAATTAAGATTTCTAGGTCATTAAAGGCAGAAATTTAGAAATTTTGGCATTAAAAAGTCCTGAATTTTATGTTCTAAAATCGTAAAATGCATCCTATAAAGTTTATAGGAAAGATAACGGTTGAAAAAAAAATGTTTTGCCATGTAAAAACCTTATGTTACAAATTTTCGTGTTTAAAAGATCCTGGTACTAAGATATTCATTACTTTTAGATAGTTTTTTGGCAATGATGGAACTTTCATTCGTCGGTTTGTGAAAACCAGTTTCTTTGACATTTTTCTGAAGTTAATAATAATAATAATGTATTTATTCCTTTTGAAAACGAAATTACATTTTATAGGAAGCGTCAAGATTAATACTACATACATTTATAATTACATATAACTGACAATACTACGTTGTGATAGTATTAAAATATTCATTCAGATCATAGAAACTCTGTTCTGTCAGAATTTTTTTCAGTTTTTGTTTAAAAATTGTTACAGATTGTGACTCTGTTACTAATGAAGGTAAGTGATTGTAAATTTTTACGCCTATAGAATTTGGAGATAGACTACTTATTTTTAATCTATTGATAGGAGCTCTAATTTCATTTTTCCTCCTTGTATTAAAATTATGAAAATCTTTATTTTGTAAAAATGTATTTTTATTTTGGAATATTTGTAACGAAGTTTCGTATATAAAAAGACCGGTCAAAGTTAAGATTTTGCAACTAACAAAGCTGTTTCGATTCCTGTATTTTTAAATTCATAATACATCGAAGCACTCTCTTTTGACTTACGAAAACATTACTGGAATGAGTAAAGGCTCCCCAAAAAGTGACACTGTACCTGAGGATAGATTCAGTTTAGCATAATAAAATGTTAATAGTTGAGAAACAAATAAATATTGTTTTAAATGTTTAATTTGGTAACAAAGTTTGTTTAAATTTGTAATAATTAGTTCACAGTGATTTTTTCCAGTTTAAGTGTTCATCAAAAGTGAAACCTAAGATTTTGGATGAACTGATTCTGTTGATTTGGTTATTTCCGATAGCAACATCAATATATATTATTTGGATTCTGATGAGTATGGAAGCGCATATAATTCGTTTTGGTTTCATTTAGATAAAGTAAATTAATGTTACACCAATTTAGCATGTTATCCAAATTATTTTTACATTTATTCTGTAATGTATTGTTATCTTTTGCGGAAACTATCAACGATGTATCATCTGCGTAAATGATTGAATCTATATCATCCTGAAAAACAAGGTTAAGATCATTGATATAAATAATGAAAAGTACGGGGGCAAGAATGCTTCCTTGAGGTGCTCCGGTGTTTATTGTTATTCTGCTGGAATTAACTATTTGGCACTGAGAACTAGAATAGGAACGAACAGAAACATATTGTTGACGATTTTCAAGAAATCTTATAATCCAATTCAGAGGTGCCCACAGTTGTAATCAAAAATATATCGTACAAGCTTGAAGCAAACTGCAATTGCACAATCTGTAACAAACAACAAATAGAGGATTTGTATCATTTTCTTTTGATATGTCCAATTTATAAGCACCTTAGAGAGGTGTATCTCGCTGGGTACATTCAGGATCTGAATAAAGATAATTACTATAATCTCTTGGATAATCTTTCTGCTACTAAAATAAAGAATATCTTCCATTTTGTATCCGGTGCAATGCGTCTCCGTAGTTTCATTATTAATGAGTAGTACGACCTACCAGTTTCCGATTTGAAATCCCATAGAAAATCACGCTTTGATTGTAGTAAGTTCACCTTATAAATAATTATAGGATTCATCTTAAAAATTATGTGTAATTAGGGAAAAAGGGTATAATAATAATTTTGTATAAAAGTAAAAAAAAAATAACTACGTAAATTGTATTGTATGTAATAAAGCTGACCTATACTAATATAATGTACATAAGGGGAAAAAAAAAATCTCTGTAAGCATATGTATTTAAAGGTAAAAAGTAAATTGTATCGTATGTAATAAAGGTAACCAATATTTAGGAAAAAAAAAAAAAATGTAAATTAATTAAATCTGTATGAAAAAAAAAAAAATGTAAATTGTATATGTAAAAACGCCAACCAACATTGTTATAAAGTTGTACTAAACTTTTTAAACAATTAAATATATTATTATTATTATTATTATTATTATTAATTCAGAGGTGCATCTCTTACACCAATATTGTCTAATTTGTCAAATAAACGGTTATGATCGATGCACAAACTGATTTTTATGAATAGCATTTGTTTGTTGTAAAAATACATTTAACCTTTCAAGTTCAACTGAATACGAGGACCAAACTCGTAAGGTCTCCTTGCCTCATTAAAAAAAAAATTATCTTTGTGGATCGCGTCAATCTTTCTTGCATTATGAAAAATTTAGGTAGTCTATCAAAATATGCAAGATCTACACAACTAGTATGATAATAATCGCGACAAATTTGGCAAAATATTTTTTCTCACCATAATGTAACCAAATTGCTTTAAATAAATTTTTGCTTATGTTACTACAATAAGCAACAGTACACTTTTAATCATTTGGGCAACCAACGATTACCGGTAAAGAAACTAAAAGATTACTAATATTTTTTTGAATAGTATTGACTTCTATACTTTGGTGCCTTTAAATCCATGTGGTAATAATACAGCGGAGCGATAAGGTATTTCGGAATCTATTTTATATTAGAATATAATTAGATTATATATTAGTTAAAAAATTGTCATAACAATGCTAATAACATTGTGGATTTATTTTGTTAAATTACCTATTTCATTCTCAAATTAATCAAATTATTAAGCTAACAATTGTGCTTATAAGAATTATAACAGTAATGTATTCAAAATTCAAATACAGTGGAACCCGGATATATTACGTTGTACTAACCGGACGATGCATCTACGTCGTTAAAAGCGGTTGGCCGTTATAAACAAAATCGTACTAAACAGATTCTATTGTATTTTGAATAACTATTTAGACCACCTTTATATCATGGGAGATATATCCAGTGTTTAGCGTTTTAATAATTTAAATACCGCCTTTTTACATCAAGACGATAATTGCGCGCGCATACCAGTCGTGCCATATTAGAAAAATAAAATAACTTTTACGGAAATTGAAAATAGAAATTCTAGTTTATTTGCAATCTGAAAGTAGTGCAATATTATTTATAAATAGAAACGATAAAACGATTTAAAATTAATAATAAATAATAATTGACATGTGTAGTAACATTTTACTTTGTAAAGTTCGCAAATGTCATTATACTTTGATTATTAGATGTGGTATGATTTGATATTGTTTTAATTTTCACTTTTTTACATTTTGAGCGAGTTTACTTGGTGTTTTGTACGTAAATGTAAGGAGTTGGTAGGGAGGCATATGTATGTACATTATTTGTGTATTATTATTTACAGAATATTTACAAATATTAAGAAAGATTGGAATTGGATGCTGTTATTGGAAAGTTTCCACTGTCAGTTATCTGCTCTGACTATTTCATTCCAGAAAATTTCATAAAATATCTGAATAATGTAATTATTCGCAAAACCTACTTTATATTTAACAATGACTAAATGTAAAGATAAATGTTCAGCATTAGCGTCATCAACAAAAACATGTAAATGAATGAAAAAAAAAATTTTTTTCGCCAAACGAAGTTGAACAACCATACCTACGATGGATGATAATGTCTCTTCAACGATTCTACAGAGTCAATCTCATTAACAACAGCAATCAATTTAGATATAGCAGATTACAGTTAAATTATTTTCATATTCAAAATAAATTAAATAAATTATCTATTTAATTTACAGTCAGCCTGCAGAAACATTCAGTCGAAAACAAAACGTTTTAATGGAAGAAATAGAATTTATGAACGACTTCAAGATCTTAATATCCATCATCTTCGATCGAAACATTCACTAAAAATGGGTGGAATAATAATTCACCGGCGTTGATGTTTTACAATAGTTACAAAAAAATAAATTTCTGCATAATGCAATTTGTGGTAGCAGTCAAGCTAATGTCCAATAAGAATATGAAGACGTACTTTTCTCTTTCAAATATACGATTAAATCGAAGATTATGCCAACCCTAGACATAAACGATATAAAAATTATTAAGAAATGTGGAATTAAATTAAGATTTGCTCGAAGAAAACAGTTACGAAATTTCACTGTAATTATCCTTGTCCGAATATTCGAATAATATAGTCACATACATTAGTGGGTATATTGCGCAAATAGTTCCATTAAATGTATAACATCCTGAGATGCGACTGAAGCTATATTGCCAAACAAAAGCGAGTACATATTGTTATTTCTAAAATTGTTTTATGTTATTTTTCAATGTGCATGTTTTAATTCGTAGATAGTTTTGTTGTTCCTTCGGAAGGAGTTGTCAAAATATGGGCTACAGAGTAAAAAATAAATAATTAAGAAGAATGTTGACAGTGACAAACAGAAGGCTACCAATAGAAAAAATGTATATATGAATACATTAATTGCACTGTGAAAGAGTTTTTAATGAAAAACGTATTTCCATCACTTGAGACACGACACAGCCATATGGGAGAAAAGTTTCATATCAAAAGATTAATATCGACAAAAGTTCTTTATATATAAATACATATATATTTATATTATAATAAAAATATACTTTAGATTATGTTGATTTTTGTTATTATATTTCTACTTCATTTCCTTTCCATAAATTATGAGATCCATATTTTCTAATAATATTAAAAATATTCAAACAGAAAATTAATCATAAACATATCATTTAAACAATGTTCATTCGTCATAAATATGTAATAAGTCAAGCTCAGTCTAAATCTTTTCTAGATATTTTGTTGTTGTTTATAATTGATATAAAAGTAAGTTATTAATTTTTTTGTACCTTCCCGTAGCGTGACCCTGCAACAAAAAATAAGGAGTAATTTATTATAATTGTTATTCTTTTTATTTATAATAATTCGTAAGCGAAACAGATTCATATTTCATATAGGAGAGATATGAAAAATATATGTATGTACATGGGATATACTACACGAATTTAAATTTATTGAAATTGCCGCGTTTTGCAAGCCAAACTTACACTCGGTAAATTTAGCTTCTGGGGAATTTGTTTTATTAGATCTTATAATTAATTATTCTTTTTTCTTTAATTAGTATTTATTCATTTATACATGCTAACCTCATTTAATGTTACGAAGATAAATGGTTATTATAATTTTATTTGTACTTTCCTTTCCTAGGACGGATCTTTATAATTTTTTTCACACCCCTCTACGGGCGGTGTCATATTGAAATGTATATTAAATAACTTGTTATAATACAGAATATTTATTTATAATAATTTCATGGCGGCACGCGGACTTATATAGGAGATATCTACGAATATACAAAAATGTAAGGCGGGTCGCAAAATCTTTATGAATTTTTTTCACACCCCTCTACGGGTGGTGCCATATTGAAATGTATATTATATAAGTTGTTCTAATATATACTATTTATTTATAATAAGTTCATGGCGGCACGCGAACTTATATAGGAGATATCTAAGAATATACGAAAAATAGAAGTCGACTCGCAAAATCTTTATGATTTTTTTTCACACCCCTCTACGGGTGGCGCCATATTGAAATGTATATTAAATAAGTTGTTATAATATATATTATTTATTTATAATAACTTCATGGCGGCACGTGAACTTATATAGGCGATATCTAAGAATATACGAAAAATATAAGTCGACTCGTAAAATCTTTATGATTTTTTTTCACCCCTCTACGGGTGGTGCCATATTGAAATGTATATTAAATAAGTTGTTATAATATATATTATTTATTTATAATAATTTCATGGCGGCACGCGAACTTATATAGGAGATATCTAAGAATATACGAAAATATAAGTCGACTCGTAAAATCTTTATGATTTTTTTTCACACCCCTCTACGGGTGGTGCCATATAGAAATGTATATTAAATAAGTTGTTATAATATATATTATTTATTTATAATAAGTTCATGGCGGCACGCGAACTTATATAGGAGATATCTAAGAATATACGAAAATAGAAGTCGACTCGCAAAATCTTTGATTTTTTTTCACACCCCTCTACGGGTGGCGCCATATTGAAATGTATATTAAATACGTTGTTATAATATATATTATTTATTTATAATAATTTCATGGCGGCACGCGAACTTATATAGGAGTTATCTAAGAATATACGAAAAATTTGTCGACTCGTAAAATCTTTATGAATTTTTTTCACACCCCTCTACGGGTGGTGCGAGGGGCGAACCACTTCGTTATAAAGCGTACAAAGACTTTACAACAGTAAAGATTTTACAGATTTTAAACATACTTCTATAGATTTTACAGACTTTATGAGATTTTAAACAAAATTTGCAGGATTTTAAATGATTTTAAGTAATTAGGTAATGTTCCTAAGATTTTATATAAGATTTTATAAAGATTTTAAATAAAATAACAATGTTTTTAGTAGATATTTTATTTAATTCTTCACAAATACTATATTTATAAGTTTATGTATAACAAAAATTTCTACAAAATTGAGTACAAAATATTGTACAAAAAATTATAATGATTTTTTTCATTTTTTTATATTTTTTTTGAGATATTATATGTTTGTTTATGTAAAATGGTCCATTCTCTATTAAATTTATAGGACCATAGAAAATAAATTCTTTTGAAACTTGTATGTCTTCAGAATTAGGCCAAATAAAATGATCTAAATTTATTTTTAAAAATTTAAGACTAATAGAGTTATTGTCTGAATTATTGCTTATTTTCAAAACTCTACCAACGTACCAAGTATCATCATAATATAAAGCGTATTATTGTTCTCTATTTACGGTAACTTTAATTTGGCGTTCTGACTCACTGTCAGAGCTATCAAATATATGTTCAATATAATTTAAATCTTCATCATTAATATTCATTAAAGACAAATTTATATCAAATCCAGTATAGGCTAATAATTTTTTAATGTATTTCGGAATTTTTTCTTGAATTTTTTTTTTCAATTAAATCAATAAATGATTTTTCCGTTTCTCATTCGCTCCCCGATATTTTAACTACAAACAAGTTTTGCAAATTTTAACAATAGATATGAAATATATTAAGATTTGAATATATAACGTGTGATACAAAATTTTTTTTCATTAAATTGTGCCATAAAAAACAAAGATAGATATACATAATGAGCATGTTTACGTTTACCAAAAAAATGTTTAAAATTACACTTTTCAATTATGCATGATACACTAATTTAAGACGTCATTTTTTTCTTGGCAAAATTTGATGACATTTTAGTATGGTTCACTGAATAATACAATAGTTACATAAGAGGTTAAGTAAATTGCCAATTTTTCTTATCATCATATAAATTAATTTATATTAATTTATAACTTTTACATGGAACACTGTTTACTAAAATCCGCTAAAATCATTCATTAGAAAAAATATGACCCACCGTTCATAACTCTATAAAACTGTGTATGCAAATTTATTACTTGCAGTAATATTTTTGAAAGATGTCCGATCAAGGTCGTCTACGAATTGTATGAATTCAGATTTTTGCTCCGCCCATTCTGACAAATTCAGTAGTGTCGTTTGCTTAGTTTTTATGAGGGTACGTAAAATACTACTGTTATTTTATTATTATAAATATATATATATATATATATATATATATATATATATATATATATATATATATATATATATATATATATTGCAGTAAAAGCATTCAAAATTCAAAAACAAGTCAACTGGTAAGTTTATAAGCAAATTTAAAACCAAATATGTTAAAAATAACATACTGACACAATGTCAGTGTCAGTGACTCTGACAGAACATAATGTTATACGTACGGCTATGAATCTGAATTAATAAATAAACTTACGTTGCAGCGAAAGTATTATCAACAACGAGAATGTGGAATGTCCTAACTTAGTCGAAACAATATGAATTTTTGAAAGACAAGCGTGGTATATCCATCCTTATCGCACACTCTTATAGCCTTTGCAAAAGAAAGAAATAAATGTATGCGCCTATTTGTTAATTAGTTTGTGTACAGATGACCTTGATCGGACATCTTTCAAAATTTTTACTGTACCTATATGTATCATTGATAATTCAAAATCTGAACAATAGCGCAAAGCAAAAGTCTTGCTACGATTTACATCATAAATAAATGTAAACAACGAGAATTGCGCATGTCAGTTACCAAGACTTTAAGATTTTAAGAGAGATTGTACAGATTTTATATAAGATTTTGCCGATTTTAAAAAGATTTTACAGATTTTAATATGATTTTAAGGATTTTATAAGAGACTTTAAATATTTTAAGATATTTTAACGACTTTACAAAGATTTTATAGAGATTTTAAGCGAGGTGTACAAAGATTTTAATAGTGGTTTACCCCACGGGGTGGTGCCATATTGTAATGTATATTAAATAACTTGTTATAATATATACTATTTATTTATAATAATTTCACGGCGGCACGCGGACTTATATAGGAGATATCTAAGATTATACGAAAATATAAGGAGTCGCACAATCTTTATGATTTTTTTTCGCACCCTCCTACGGTAGTGCCACGTTAAAATATATATTGATTAATTTGTTATAATATATATTATTTATTTATAGTAATTTCAAGGCGGCACGCGAACTTATAAAGGAGATATCTAAGATTACATAAAAATGAAGGACGAGTCACACTTTCTTTATGAATTTTTTTCACACCCTCCTACGGGTGGTGCTATATTAAAATATATATTATATAATTTGTTATAATGCATACTATTTATTTATATTAATTTCAAGGCGGCACGCGGCATTATATAGGAGATATCTAAAAAAATATGCACATAGGATAGATAACGTAAACTTTATTATTTTTTTACAAATTCCCTAGGGGTGGTTCTATTACAAAATATATATGAGTATATTTGTTATAAATACATACTATTTATTTATAATAATTTCGATGCGGCACTCTCAAGATATTTAGGGAATAAATACATTTGTTAATTATATACTGCCATAACCTATAAAGTTTATGTGGTTAGTATCATCAAAATTAATAAATTACCTACGTCTGATAATTTTATATGTATTATTTTTATTTATTCTTTCGTTTTATATTCGCGAAAAAATTCAAAGTAGCTGACATCTGGTGGCAAAATTTAATAGTTCCCAAGTAAGGAAAACGTTTTGTTGTTGACATAGAATCATAGAAAGAGATAAGCATTTCATAAAGAAAATGAGTAAATGTAAAAGATATTGCTCAGTTCCACAATGTAACAATTATTCAAGTGAAAATATATCCTTGCATTATTTTCCTAAAGATTTAAAGATACGACAAGCATGGATTCACGTATTAAAAATAGGGAAAAAGGTTACAAAGTATATGAATGTGTGTTCTGATCATTTTATCTCTACAGATTTTATAAGAGGTACGTATTTATAAAATTTGTGTAACTAATAGTTTATTATTATTATATAAATGTTGTCAACAGGATATCGTGCAAAGAAGGGAAGAAAAAAATTAAAACCTGATGCTGTACCATCACAAAAATTACCAGTAGGTAGTTTTTCTACACAAAAGAATACAGAATGTTCAACCAGAGAAGCCAGAACAATAAAACGGAATATTAATAAGTAATTATGTTCATAGAACGGTTTGAAACCGTCAGCAACCGTCAGAGGCATGCGCAGTTACATAAAAGCGTTCGCAGAGTCACAAATTTCCAACTCTAATTATTAGTTCAATGTTCATAGAAACTTTCTGACTGGTTGCTGATCGGTTGCCAACTATCAAAATAATATCCAACTCGGGAGGAAATTTTAAATTTGAGGCATGCGCACTTACACTGTTTTGACAAGACATATGTATTTGTTTTGATTACAGGTTTTGATTTCATTTAATGTTTGGTTATATAATTACAAATAAAATAAATTAGTGAAATAAATATTTTACGATAAGTAAATATTGTAAATTAATGTAATAAAATAATAAAAGACTGACTCACTGACAAGTGTCATTACAGTGATCGATAATATCGATATATTTACTACCAAAATTAAGCAGAGACATTTATTATTCATTTTAAAAAGTTAAGTGACATAATGCTGTTCACAGAAGAATGGGGACTTAATACAATTCAAATATTTTGGTCGCCATCTAGTGTGTAAAAAAGTATTTAATACTTAGTTATGTAGTGAGCAAGATTTAGCTCTAAGTTTGACGTTTATCACGTGATCACAACAACCATTGTATGAAAAGAAAGCCGTTAGGTTAGATAGTCTGTGATAAACATGTCTAAGACTGAACACGGAAGTTGAAATAATATGATTAATATAAATTGAATATGAATTAGTAATGTATTTACAGGAACCTGTGATAAAAAAGGAAGTTTAATTATGTACAAAATAACAATAAAATGACGCTCACCTATGTTTGTAAGGTGGACAAACATATTCAAACTTATTTTGGAAAAACAAGTACAGCAACTTTAATAAAGCTGTCTACTAATAAAGAGACACAAGTTTATATTAATAAAAACACATATAAAAATTGATAATAAGCAGAACAACTCCACACAAACAGAAATAAAGATTAATAAGGAAAGTAGTACCCAAACAGTCAACAATTATTATGTAAGAAAGTTATTTGGTGCTGTAGAGACATCGAGAAATGAAACTAAATTTGTCAATAATTGGAAACTAAATTATAATTTATTAAGCAATGATGCTGTAAAATTTATATATTTCACCGGCTTAGTAGTAGAACATTTTAATGTTTTATATGATTTGTTAAATCCCACAGTTATGCCAAAGTTGAAATACAGATATTTCCAAAAAAACGTCAAAGAAAACTAATTTAATAATTTAACATCCAGAGACAAATTATGTATGACTTTAATAAGATTAAGACGTGGATATACATTAAACGAAATTTCATTATTTTTTTCCGTCTCTCTCAACAGTGGAATTTATAGTGTTTACATAGATTCAGTTCATGTTTTTTTTCAAATTGAAACGATGAAATCGAATTTGTTTTCCCTCCGTGAGAATCAGAAAGATTTGATTTCGCAATGTTTCATTAATAACAATCACTACACACTACAAGAATATTTATTCTTAACTCTATGAGTACACATAATAACTTAACCAAACTTTGTTGTCTAAATAACAAATTATGGGATCAACGGGGAGGTGCTGAAGAGGGAAATCATTTGATCGACTCGGCCATGGTATATCACCTCGCTCTTTCTAAAAATTTCTTGTCCCTTTCTAAATTGAGTAGAGGGAGGTCCGCTGCCGATCCGTCGCCGATGACGTCAAAATCATAAGTCTCCATTTGAAACCACGCATGCGCAGTCAAACTCAAACTCCAACCGTTGGAAATATGTTCTATGAACAAACCTATAATTAGAAAATTGTTCATTGTTAGTAATTTAAATATATTTGCAGAACAAAGTCACTCATTACAGAAGATAGGATTGAAAACGAAAATATAGATATTTCATCGCAAGCATCTTGTTCCTATGAATCCGAATCGCTGGTTTTAACATCAGAATCACATAACACATCCGCGATCAATTGTTATAAGGAGTGCCAAATTAATTTAACATTTCGTGATGTGAAAGAAACATTTATTGACTGTTTATTCCAATCGGATAAAAACATGTGTGCATACACCGGAATAAATATTAAAACGTTTATTAAAATTGAAGAATGTATGCAATTTGCATTTTCTACTTGGAAATTACAACCAAAAAATTTAAGAGAAAAAACATCTTTAGTTTTAATAAAATTAAAAACAGATTTAAGTTTTAGAGCTTTGGCTGTTATGTTTAAGATTTCATTTACGACAGCTCAAAATTACTTTCATGATACAGTGAACATAATGGGGGAATCTTTTCTAAAATTAATTTATTTTCCAACCAGGGAAGAACACTATAAAAATTTACCAAAATGCTTTTCAAAATATAAAAATGTTCGTATGATTTTGGATGCTACTGAGATAAAAGTGCAAAAATCCAAATGTTTGACTTGTAACATTAGAACTTATTCTAACTACAAAAAAAATCATACAGTCAAATATATGATAGGGATAACACCTCCTGGAACTATATGTTTCGTTAGTCCAGGATATGGTGGCCAAAACAATAATTAATAATGAAAAATGTTTACAACTATTAGATCCATTTATTGATGCTGTTATGGTAGATAAAGGAATACTTATCGAGCAAGAGTGCTTAGATAATGGCATTCGTTTAGTTAGGCCACCATTTTTGAGGCAAAAGAAACAAGTAAAGCAGAAGCAATAGAAACAGCCAACATTGCTAGGGCAAGAGTGCATGTAGAACGAGCGATTCAAAGAATCAAAATTTTTAGAATATTTAATAGCACTGTAGAATTTAGTTTATTGCCTTATATTGATAACATTATGAATTTAATATGTGTTCTTGTAAATTTATCTCGGCCAATATTATCTGATGATAAATTTTAAAATAAAACTATGAACATAGTATATCATAATAGTGTCTTTATTTACATATACATATTACATTTTTATCCTAGGCAGAATTTCCTGAAAATATACATTTTTCAACACATTTAATAACTTATGACAAAAATCATAATCATATGGTATTTCCAACATAGCACAAGAGCTATCATATGATGCAAAAATAATAAAGTGGCACATTCTCAAATTTAAAATACACATACCAAACTGCACCTGTGCATAATATTGGTGTTTTTTTTTTAATTGCGGTAAATTACCATGAAATACTATATACGGCAATTTTTGCAGCAGATCTTCGGCTGATATATCTTTTCCCAAAATGGGACATTTAATTTCAACTAAAAACCCATCTGTGCTAATTCCATCTGGGCTATAACCTAGCCATGGAACAAGGGGATTTATGCAAAAACCAGATGTTTTAATTTCAATGCCGGTTTGTTCTTTATAAAATTCCAAGGCAATTTTTTCTGTCTTTTCCGTATTTTGTGTTCTTATTTCCAAAAAATGTAGGATTTAAAAATTTTTCAATTTTCTTATTCCAATCTGGGTTCTTGTTTTCTGAATACGTGTACAAATTATAGCAAGATGTACCTGTAATGCGGTATTTTCTTGCTAACTTCCAGAATTGGTCATTTTGGCACAATGTTTGTGCGTAAATTTTAATAGATTCATCTATGTTATTTTTTATAAAAATTTTATATACATCTGTTTCCAGTTCTTCAGTGGACTGAGCTATTTCATCTAAAATAGAATTGAAAGTGCCCAAAAAATTTTTTATTGTCTTTTCTGAATGAAACACGTTTTCGTCAATTTCAATAATTGGTACCTCCAAAGAAGTATTAGGCAAAAGTTCAGGTAATGGTAATCTACCTGTTAATAATTTAGCAATTGCTGATTCACAGAGACCTGCACAAAAAAAATATATTATACAAAGCGTTTTATTCAAAATCAGAGCTCAGGAATTCCACGATTGTTTTTTTAGTGTACATTACTCGCCATTTAATTTTAAAACAAAATGCTGTATTTTTTGGTATCAAAATCGAAAAATTTATGATTAACTTTGTAAATTTGTGAAAATTTTGGCCAGAATGTGATATTTAAATTTGTGTTTTCCTACTGATTTGGTATTTGTATGAATACCATGTATATCTTCATTACAATAATATTCTATCGTACTGTATAACATTACTTATAAATTAATAGCTGATTTTACATAAATGTTTATTCTCCACTTAAACTTATTTACATAGTAAATTTCCATCAATTCGTCGAAATTATATATATAAATTAATTAACACTATTTAAAATAATGCGCATTTATTAAAAATAAATAAATTTACTGTGGAAATAAATCTCAGGGAAGAATTTGTTTATAAAATCGGACCTAAAACTTCTAACAAATTAAATGTAAATAGTATACATTGTTCTTCTAGGCTGCTTGAATTTTAATTAGCACATTCAATATTAATTGGCGTGAAAAAAATACCTACCACTACTTGTCATCGTATCAAAAACTTTATCTTGAAGTTCAGATAATTCTTCTTTGGATGGAGCATTTGGTTTATTTTTCTTCACTTCGGGGTGGCAGTATTCGGAGACTCTTACCGGCGCACTATAATCAACTGAAGTTGATCCAGAGGATCCCCAAGCTTGGGTGATATCAGTGCAACTAATTTCTTGCAATTCTTCATGTCTACAAACATATTTTACGAGTTATTATCCACAACATTCAACTTTTAAATGCAATTTAAACTAAATAACTACGAACCACTCATGAAAAATGTTAATCCATAATAAAGATACAAATTATTATTTTAAGTTGCATTCTGTTAATAGATATAAAGTAAATATTACTGTAACTACATTCTAATTAGTTTACCTATTGGCATAAATTAATGTAGCGACAATATGTTTGCATGAACCACTTAGACCAGCTTTGCAAGAACAGGTAGCATGCCATTCGCTAACATTATTTTTTAATTTAATATTAATATTATGTGGTGCACCCTTTAAATTAGAAGTTTGAAGGCACAATGCTAACAATTCCTTCTCGTCGGTATCTTTCTTTAATCCACATAATATAATATGTCCCGCTATAAAATATTAATATCATATTTATAGGTTATACTTTGTGTATCACATATATTTACCTTTAAATACAGCTTCTCCTTCTACAATCGGCCGTATTTTTCCACTTAAATATGATAGAATATCTCCTAATGATATTTCCATATCAGAAAATCTAATATTCACAGATATTTATAAAAAAAATACAAAAATAATACTTAACAACACGATACGTTCATTTACCACAATGGTTATCTGAAGTTTGTTTGTTAGGTAGGTATTATATTATCTGTGGTTTGTTTTCCCCACTTCGGTAAGCGATTTTGCTGCCATCTATATTTAGATTTTTTCGCGGATAATAATTACCACTGGTATATCTGTTAGGTCATGGTAATGCAATGTATAATGTTTGTTCACAATATGTTGTTATAGAAGTGGCCGCTAGAATCACTCTGGTAACAAATTCAAAATTTCTGAGTTAACTTTTACGATACAAGCGCCACCTAGTGGCCACCAATATAGTTTGAGAATGTCAAAATGTTTTTGTAGTACAAGAAAATAAATATAATCATTTACTTAAAATGGTTTTCTTATAATTATCTTTACTTTTTTTTTAGTAATAATATGTAAGATTACAATTAAATATATTTGATTTCCTACCTTTTGCAATACTTACTGAATACCATCTCGAAAACTCATGAATCACTGATTGTACACCGCTGGTACGTACAACTAGTACGTCACGTATCACGTGACCCACCAAAATTAAATTTTAAAAATTAATATCTCGCTTATTAAAAGGAATTTTTAACTCGGGTTTTCACAGGTACTCTTAGAAATACCTGTTCTTTTAAAAAAAAATATGCGTGAACACCCTATTGTATTGCGGGCAAAAATAACAGTTTTCAGAAATTAATAAACTATATTAGGAAATTTACTTGAATAGATTTTAAGTATTTTCTAACATTATTTAGATGTGAACTAATGAATTTTACTATTACAAACACTAAATTCGTTTATGGTAAATGCCCCCATTGCCACGAAGTTCCATGTGAAAATGTCATGTGTGTTGCCCACCCGAGCAAGCCCTTGTTACAACCACCAGCCGGGGCCAGATAGCTTAGTGATAGCCAAGTTAATTGTATCTCAACTTGGAAAGGTAACGGGAGTAGATACCGATCAAGATCAGTCGAGAAAAATTCGACCTGACCCGGATTCGAACCCACGACCACTGAGTCCAGAGGCTAGCACTCTACCACTGTGCTATCCTGCCGTCTTAATACTAAATAAATAAAATATGGATTATCATTTAAAAAAATTGAAAGTAAAAATGACATGCCGCTGAAGTTAACATTGTCTGTGGTGATATTTACGTAATGTTATAGGTATTTATTTTTAAATGTATAAATTTGTGAATTTATCTAAACCAAAAAGTTCAATTTGTTATTGAAACGGCGTAGATAAATAATAGTATTCTACTCGCGTGTAATTTCTGTAACTCATTTGGACAAATTCAACATTCACTTACGGCTTATGATACAAAGTACAGCCATTATTACACCCTTGTTGAATAATATGCTATTACAGCCACTATTGGAAATGCCAGATATTAAACAATATGGTTAGCTTATTGACAAAATGTTTCACCAAAATGAAATATATTGCATGGAATGTGAAAAATCTTGTAAAAATTCATCGTTTTCTAAAGTAGTGTCGATGTCGATATCTCCCAGTTATTGAAATATCTCACCATTTGTGTAGGTTTTAAAATTTCTTGAAAATGTAAGCTGGCCGAACTCGTATATATGTGAATAAAATGTGTTCGTTTGCTTTA
Organism: Harpalus rufipes; assembly: GCA_951394225.1. Lineage (NCBI taxonomy): Eukaryota > Metazoa > Arthropoda > Insecta > Coleoptera > Carabidae > Harpalus > Harpalus rufipes. Next base: position 30,315,733 of record OX596278.1, on the reverse strand, counting down.
AAAAAATAATAAATTGATTTCTTTAGATTCCTGACTTATTCCTTTGTTCCACAATTAAATCATCAAACAAGTTTTACAAGTGGAAATTATTTAAGATATACATATATCAATTTAACAGAAAGTTCCTACATAATATGACACAAATTTCCTATTTGTAAAAGACATTTTATAAATAAAAATAAATTAAAAGTAAGCTAATAGTATTTAAAAAAATCATTTGACAGTATTCTTACATAAATTTTTGTGATACCTGTTGTAGTCATCTTATGAAATAGTGGCTAACTCGTTCTAAAAAAATAAACGTTCACCAAACATGTGTTATTAATTTGGAATATAATATTTATTCATTTATTTTTTTAGTGTATGTTCTCTTATTTACTAGTGTAACTGTCATTCTTGACAGTTACTGTGGGTGGACAGTTGATGGTTGAATCAGTGTAGGTGGTCGTTGGGTTTTGGGTTGAATGAAGACGTATGTCAACTATTACTTTCTTTTACCCAAATTAAAGCACACTAGATCACAGTATAAAAATACTTAAACCAGTAACGACACTTCGCATATTTCATGATACCAAAATTTGAGTAGGCGTGGCCAATTCAGCTTATGAGAACATGGCCGATTGTCACTATTTCGCATATGCAACATCAAGCGAAGACGTGTTTGGTAATTTATGTATGCCAGCAGATAATTTTGTCACATACATAAATAAATTAGAACAATGGTTTTTTACTAATTTTCAATATATATCCACCAATAATGATTTCGTTAAAACTTTAATAACTAACATTACTCATAAATTTCAATTTACACACCCATGTTCTGAGTTTCCTCATAAATATTTGATTAAATTGTATTGCCGTATGTGGTTATTTTATGCACTAATTTTTATAAATAGAAATTTAAAATCATCCAAAGGGAAACAGAAGCAAATTATATTAAAACATTTGTAATATTATACAAAATAAAAATATTTGTATTTATAAAATATAGTTGTATTATATTTAATATAATTATACTTATTTGTAACCAATAAAATAATAAATACCGTATTCATATATCATTCGCAAATGACAGTTATTCAAATTCCCGCCACGTACAGCTTATGCCAAGATGGCCGCTTACTCCATTAGATACATGAAGATCAAAGGCGCCGACAACAAGTGTCGCTACTGGTTAAGTATTTTTATACTGTGACTAGATTATCGACAATGCATACGTTGCACCACCGTTAAACATGCATTGAACTAACTTCCGTAATGACAGGTAGCCTAAACTGGCCCCGTCCACTTATTCGGTTTTTGAATGATTCGGGCAAAGCGCTTCTGGCGATGCACTTTCGTGCAATGAGCGATTCTGTTTTTGAATATTCGGGATTTGAATGATTCTGTGCATCTATTTTCTGATGTAGAACATTCGGGATTTGAATGATTCTGTGCATGCATATTCTGGTTTCGAATATTCGGGCGTTGAGTATGCACCCATTAATTATCATATAATAATTTATAGACATTTTCAATTTATAATCATTTTCTAAAAAATAATACAAGAATTATTATAATCTTGCTTATTTGAGCTCGTTTTAAGCTCGCCCGAAGTATTCGCTTAATCATCCAAAAAGATATTCTTCAAAATTCGACTGAAATGGCTTATTGTATTATAAGTTCTAAAATATATTTTTCTTTCATATAACCTCTAAATAAAAAAAATCTAATGGTGTTAAATCAGGGGATCGGGCTGGCCAGAAAATAGGTAATACTAATAAAAATATCGAAGTTTGAGCACAATGAACACAACAATAAAGTATTTGTTGTACATTGACAATTAAAAGAACTAAAACCAAAATATTTCATTATTTTCCATGGCTTCCTTGAATAAAATACATGAAAAAGTTGTAAAATATCATTAATTTTGTAATTTCTTACATAATTTAAAAATTAAAGTACAAGTGCTTTATATCGTTGAAAAGAGAAAAAAAGCGTATTTAATGGTATCACAGCCTACCCTGAGCTCCATATGAAAATTGAAAGTTAATATGAATTTCTCGAAAACGGTAAGAGAGAATTTCTTTTAAGGACGCATATGAATTCTTCATACAAAAGTGACTGTAGAAAATGGAAAAAATTACATTTTTGCCCACATCTAGTGACCTATGCTTTTTTTTGAATAAACGAAACACCACTAATGGTGCAACTTTGGTCTGATTTAACCGACCTCGTATCTCTTAATAGTTCTCGAGATCCCCATGTTGAATAAGTTATCTTATATACAGGCTGTATCACGGAAAGTGAAACATAGGCGTTTAACATGGAAAATCAGATTTTCGGTGCGCATTGCTTCCCTAATTATTTTAGACAAAAAGTTTCAAATGGATGTTGTAAAGCAAAAATTTCTACATCCGAATCAATAAAAAAAATCATTTTGGCTACTTCATAACTGCAGAAATAAAATTTGAAAATTCACGGAATTACAATTTAATAGTATTAGCCATGGAGTTAGAAACGTTTTATACGTCAAATTATTAGTATTTATTTTCACAAATTGTGATAATAAATCGATATTAGAGTTAGTAATTGTTCAAAAATGAATAATTATTCAAATGAAGAAAAGTTACAAATAATTAAATGGCATTATTCTGGCCATAGTTTACGGCAAACTCGAGATTATATTAGTGCTATTTGGGAAAATCATGGTATTCCGGGGTTGTCTACTATTCAACGATTTATTGCCAAGTTTGAGAAGATAGGTATCAGCTTGAGTGGTCAAAAGTACCAAGCAAAGAGAATATAACATTTTTGAAGCAGGCGGATAAATGAGTTGAGATACTGTATGTTTAGATAGTGACATTTTATTAATTATTGTATTGTTTTTACACAGGAATGTGATACAATGAATTTTAAAATACATGTCATGTGACAATTCTTAATTTATGAATTATTTATTTTGCATATGGGAACAGCGTGATAACAAAAATCAGATGTAAGAATAATACATAGTTATTTACGTAACAAGTCAGGAAAGTGTTCCATTGCAGGATGAGTAGGTAATATTCCTGAAAATATTAGAGAAGCTGCGAACGTTTTTTTTTCAGAAATCGTACCGCCCAAGTCAAAATACCGGTATGAGAGAGAATATAACATTTTCGAAAATTGATGCAAGGAAAAGGCTGTTACTAAGTTTACAGAAGAAGTACTATTCGCCTATTTTTCTGAAAAATCTTACAAATATGAACTAAATCGAATAATTTATAAAAGAGGCTCGAGATTAGGAATTTCTTATGATGAAGGTGAACACCAATTTTTATTAGTTTATGTGTATGTATAATAGACTTATCCATTTTTATATTGTAGATTGTTCTTATAATGGCCTTGGCAGGAGCATGTTGCGACGAATTAAATAAAATGTCTTTAGAAGACATTAATGAAACTCCTAAAATGTTAATTATCAAGATTCCAAATACAAAAATAAATAATGTAAGACGTTTTGTATTTGATGAAGGTAACCAACGCTATACAGGTGTTAAAAAAAGAGTAAAATATTTTAAGGGCATATAGTACTGACCAAAATGAGTAAAAAAAAGCTTAATCAACATGGGTCCAATCTTCAAAAGTTTCCGATATATAAGGCAGTTAAAAATGAGTTTTACGGGGTTCGAAAATGATAAGAGTTACGAATTCGATGTTGTGGCGACCTTGGCCAATATTTTATTTTCAAATAACTTCGTAACTATTAGAAATTGAGAAAAATGTTTCAAATAAAATTTTATTGTTTTTTTTTTTAGTCTATTTACTGACAGACGAAATTTTGTTCGATCACTATCTTTGTCAGTTTTTCTTTGATTTTTTTTTTTGCTTGGAAACAGTTGAAGATCAGGCCTATATTGATTAAGCATTTTTTAAATTCATTTGGGTCAGTACTATATACCCTCATAAAATTTTACCCTATTTTTAACAACCTAACCCTTTACAAGAAATATATTGCATTGCGCTCCGCTCATAAAACATAGGCATTTATTTATCAACTACAACCAAGAATACTACTATTAATATCAGAATTAATTATGTTATATTTATAATTAAACAGTATCATTATATTATTGTAATATTTTTGTTTTTATGTTTGTACGGAAAATTGAAATAAAATTCCTGTTCAATAATATGTTAATAATTGGTAATACGTTTCATTTCCTGACAAAACTTTCATGAATCTTATTATTATAACACAAACCTTTCCAAAATATAGGGGTGTACGGGAGCAAAAAATAACTATTTCATTTAAAATCGGACAAAGTGGCTTAAGAATTATTTTTTCAAAAGAGAACAAGAAGTACACAAAATTACATGTATGAATTAAATTTAACTAAAATTAAATGGGGAAATAAACTAAACTATATGTGCTTATAATTAAGATAATTAAGAATTCTAACCAAACTAAATTTATGAAGTAAACTAAACTACATAAGATTTCTGAAATAAACCAATTTTTATAAACAAGAATTATTGTAATCGACGCCAAAAATTAAGGTTTTTGTGATTTCGTTACTCATTTGTTTCCTGAAATAAAAACAACTGAATGCTGCCTTATTATGGGAAATAAAATGTTAAACAACTTTTATATAGATTTTTTTTTGTATACAGTCGTTATTTATCAAGATACATACTACATTCCATACATTGTGGGCACCTGTATTATATATAGGTGACACTGAAAAACGGTACACTCAAAATAACTTTTTTATTTATAATTATTTTTTAATTCTCTTTCCATATTTGTAAACTAAGACATAGGGGCTCACAAATCATGGTATTTGGAATGGTGGTAGCGTTTCCGGTTTAACCGTAAATTATATTAATTTTCATATTTCAAATCGGACACCCATATATATTTTTACGTACGTAAAATTCCGAATTCAACGATTTGAATGAAGTAAATTTTTATTGAAGAAATCAATTACAAAACCGTAAGAGAAAGTTATGAATATGTAGGATTAATCGGCGGTCAATTTTAAACGATGAAGAAGTATATTAATTATATGAATTTATGGAGATGGATTGGTGGATATTGGTTATTTATTACACAATCTTTTGGGTAATAATGATGATTGAATAAACTCAGCGTTGTTCAATAAGTTAAAACAATGAAATGAAATAACCTTTAAAACATAAAGAAAGAGAAAACCGGTGAACCATATTCATGAACCTGCTCGCTAGCTCGGTTTGTGGTTTGACGAATCAGGTTCATGTTGACGTCATTAGTTCGTCGCGAAAGATCGCCTATATCGTCATAAATATATTGTCTTCTCAGTCCTCCCTGTATGGGTTTGTGGGACTCGTCGCTAAACTTATTAGTAGAGAAGCACTCTGGTATTAGAAGTACTTTTATGTTTACTACAAGAAAATAAACTAACCGAATGCATGGAGACACCATTTCAAATAGAACTACTACACAAAAAAATACAATTAAAGATGTAAAACGGATTACAATGATGTAAATCAACATAAAGAAGGTACCTGGATTCGATTTAATTTTGGGCAAATCTCGCAAGAATAATCTACATTTGTAATGCTATGTTGCGAACAAATTATTACCCTAACACCTGGAAAATAGCCCAAATTATTATGATTCTCAAACATGAAAAAAAACAAGACATTTCGTTTTACAGGCCTATAAACTTGTTACCTATGCTTTCCAAAGTTTTGAGAAGTTATGTGTTAAGAGGCTCAAAGAAATAATAGATAATAATAAAATTATTCCAGAGCATCAGTTTGGTTTCAGCAACATATACAGGACAATAGAACAGGTTCATAGAATGGATAATAAAATTAATAAAGACTTGAACGCCAAAAGATATTGTTCCGCTGCTTTCCTTGGCATATCACAGGCATTCGACAAAGTGCGGCATAATGAATTTTAAGTTAAATTAAAAAGCTTATTCCTTACCCTCATTTCCAACTGCTCACATCTTATCTGACAGAAAGACATTTTTTGGTCAAACAAGATAGCGAATACACTGATCTAAATTCCATACACTCTGGCGTTCCTCAAGGGAGCGTGTTAGGGCCAATTTTATACCACTTGTTTACTGCAAACCTACCCATAACAAGACGTACCACTGTAGCTACATTTACCGATGACACAGCTATTATAGCTTCGTATACTATCCAGCATCGGCATACAGGGAACTACAGGCCAACCTCAACAAGATCCAGACCTGGCTAAAAAATGGTGCATCAAAGTCAATGAATTAAAGTCTACACACTTGACTTTTACTCTGCTCAGATATACCATGCCCACCCGTGAAACTCAACAACAGCCAACTTCTACAAGCTGAAGATGCAAAATATCTCGGCATGCACTTACACAGACAGACGATTATCGTGGAAAAAACATATATTCGCCAAGCGCAAACAACTAGGTCTGAAATATAGACAAATGTACTGGCTCATCGGCCGAAAATCAAAGCTCCTTAAGGTGGCCTTACACCAACGCAACCACTGGCAACATGTAGCATGCGACGTTATCGCATGCTACATTTTGCCAGGTGTTGTCATTGTAGCATGCGATCATGCTACAAAAATTGCTTGTTGCGGCTTGTAACACGTCGATCCACAGCAAATGGAAAAATAGGCAACATTATTCGTGCGACTCCAAATTTTTATTTACTCATCTTGTATTTATAGTGATGGAATGGTCAAACAAAAAACTGTAATGTTTATAGAAAATTACCGAAATAATGAAATATTTTGGAATCACCAACTAAGCGATTTTAAGAGTAACAGTAATTATCTTGAGATAAGTTTCGTTGTGCAAACAATTGTCAATTCCGCCACCGCCGCATGTTTTTCTTTTTTACTTGCTGAGTCAAAACGAGGTACGCCGCAGCTGTAATTACATCCGATATTTTAAAAATGTTGCACTGAACTGAAGGTAATTAGTTGCTTTGGTATCAATGGTCTATCGCACACTACAAGTCGCAATAAGCTGATTTTTTTGCGACCGGCAACATTACCACAAATTGTAGCATGCTGTCTGTTGCCATTGGTTGCTTTGGTGTAAGGCCGGCTTTAGATAACAAAGTATTGTTATACAAAACTATTCTGAAGCCTGTCTGGTGCTGGACCTATGGAATCCAACTATAGGGCACTGCTAGCGCCAGCAATTCCAACACTGCCATTTCAAATCAAGGTAATGCGTACCATTTTATTACGTTCCCAACGAAGTCTTTCAACGTGACATCTCCTTGGAATCCATCAAATAAATCATATACTAGTTTAGCGTAAGGTACAGTGAAAGCTCGAGTAAAAGAGTGTTAGTGCATCTTAATATGCTAGCCAATCAATTGAAAGTGCCCGATATCAGTGAAGCGCATAGGTTGAAACGTATGATACCATCCGACCTAACAACAGCCTCCAAATAAGCCAATAATTAAAGACGATGTTACATTGTCAATGTACATAGCTTTATAAACACTATAATTAAATAAAAATTTAAGATCACAGAATGGAGTGATATTCCCTATGTAGTAATTTACATTTCTTATGGTACACAAAATGCTCATTGCCCAATGGACAGATTATTGTACTCACTAAGAGTTAAAAAAAATACATTTTCTCCGCAATGAATTTTTCGCGATAAATTTACCCGCGACGACACGCAGGTGTATAAAAAGACCAACACAAGAGGCTGTTGTCCAAAATCCGCTTGGAGGCTTGAAAGAAAACTAATACGATACAGAAGCATCTTCAATAGAGCTAGCAAATCTAGCAAATGCTAAGTAAGCACTTGCTATCTGCTAGAGCGTGCATTGAACGATCTGATGTTTTGCGACGACCAAACTGTCAGACGACTGTCAGTCAGTGAGGTTATGAAAATTGAAAACTTTCAAATATTGACTTTTTTAATAGAAGATAACACTGATATATTGAATGTAGTGTCAGATAAATAATAAATAGAAAATAAACTGTCATTGGTATTAATTACATGTATAATTTAATTTTAGTAGGATATTTTAAGCAAGTGAAATCAAGTACAAATATATATTATTTTTTTTTTACTTAAATCATTAATTTTCATTGAAAATATATTCAAATATTACAAATGATATTTGAAAATGTGCGCCATATTTTTACATGCAGCAAAAAAAAAGACGAAAATAGTCGCTTGTTTTGCTTAGTAGCAAAACGAGCAAAAGCTAAGTTAGCAAGCCGTTCAGTACATTTTACTTCCGCTTGCTCGATTTGCTAGCTTCATTGGACGCATCTAGAATCAACAAATTAGTTTAACCTTTCATGACGTTTTACATTTACTATCATTTAAACTGCTATACAATTTTAATTTATGAAATCTTCTAATGTCTAATCAATAAATATTAAATGTATATTTTTACAATATTTTTTTTAAATTATTTCGCTCACTATAATTGTTTTTCCTTTTTCACAATTCTTTTTAAATTTTTATATTCTCCAATAAGTATGCGTTTTTAGAACATTTAATTTATTTAAAGTCAGGTCAGAATAATGAAAATGTTATTTGATCAAAAATATGGTTTAAATTTTTCCACAATAATGATTTAAGCAAGCGTGCTGCCACCTACAATAAGGTCTGCCTATCTTTTATGAAAAATCTTTTCCCTTGAAATCTGACTTTCATCGAATGTTGTATTTGGATATAAAAGTAGTTTCATTAATAAATATATTATAATATAAGCACATTTTCATAAAATAATTGTGTACAAAATAATCCAAAATTTATAATTGACATAATTCGAATATACAAATATAAATCTGAAGTTATTAACATATTAGGTGAGTTACCTACAGTCCTACAGACTGGCAACACTGTATGAGTACAGTTGCAGCCGTGAATAGTGCTTTGTGTTGTGTGTTCATCTTCTTTATCAGTCCTACTATTTTTTCTTACATTTGTATTGTACTTAATATTTAGTAAAGTATGCCTGTTCGTCGTGCTACTCATTCAGGGAGTTGGTATTCTGATTCAGGTATTTTATTTCCAGAAATTCAACTTTACTCTTGTAGTTCCTTGTTTAAAATATCTGAATTGAATCCTACTATGTCATTGACCTATGTATCTGTGTGGGAAACATCTGTTTTATTAATACCATTTTATTTTATATTTAAGTTTTTCCATAAATGATTTTTAAGAAACAATTTTTTATCATGGTAATTTTTAGTTACTAAAACAAAATTTATCAGAATATTATTATATTGTTCACTGTGCAAATAAATAATTTCATAAGATAATATATTTTTTTCTTTATGTGTAGCATATTTATAATAATTTATGAATCTATGTATCATTTTTCAGGACCAGAATTAACACGACAGCTTGATTATTGGCTTGGTCAAGCTGATCTTACACATGGTCCAGCTCGAGCAATTATTGCTCCGTGAGTGAAAAAACCAAAAATATAAAAACTATATTTAAAATTTTTTCTTTTAGCCATGCGGGGTATCAATATTGTGGAGCATGTGGAGGCCACGCATATCGACAAGTTAGTCCAGCAGTTGTGTAAGTCTTTATTTATTATTCATTTAAATGTTGACGTTATTGTCATATCGTAATGATATTGTATCAGTAAATACTTTTTATAATAATAGAATCAGTTAATGCCAAATATAAGAAGAAGAAAAAACTAAATTTAATAGAATACTGAGTTTAAACTGTTCTTAATGAATTATTAAAATTTACTAAATGTTATCTAGATTTTTTGTTATGTCTATTATTACCGCTAATTTTACTATATTCCATTGACACGATTTTATAAATATGCATGTTTAAGGTTAAAAATAAACATAAACAATACTATTTTACCAAAATTTCAGAAAATATAGAAATAATACCAATTTATGTACATGATGAATGATTAAAGTAATAATTATTAATAAAACTTCATGTAATGATAAATGAAATACTTTCATAAATATATTACCGCTCACAGATGTTTAGCATGGGGAAGCTATACAACCCACTAAAATATAATGCTTGCTTAATGCATACACTGCTTCGTGCAACACCATATCATTCAAAACTTGCCATCGACAAACACAGAATAATGCAAATCTATAAAATGCATGATTTGTTTTGGTCAGAAGTTGCCTTGTTTAAATTTACCGCGTTTTCTGTAAACACAGAATCATTCAAATCTATAAAATGCATGCCTTGCTCATTCAAAACTTGCCATCGACAAACACAGAATAATGCAAAACTATAAAATGCAAGACTTGTTGTGGTCAGAAGTTGCCTTGTTTAAATATACCGCGTTTCCTGTGAACACCAAATCATTCAAATCTATAAAATGCATGCCTTGCCTAATAAAGAAATTGTCTTTCGTTATGTTATAGCTTTTAGTCAACAGATGGCATTCGTATGAAAAATGAAATATATTTCTTTTCAATTATATAATGTAAATTGCTGTTAAAATTTTAAATGTCATTTAAGTGGTGAATAAAAATAAGTAGGTATTAATAAAGCAACGTGTAAACATTACAAAATACATTTATTTCATGATTCCTTACAGATGTAAATTAAATGAAAGATTAAAACTCTATATTGTAATCATTGTAACATCCATAGTTATGAATTTGTTTACCATTTTTCCTTAACGATGAACAGTTAAGTAAGGTAAACGTAAGGTACTAAATAAATAATAATAAATTCGATGTAGTAACCGACGTCATCAATACCTATCCATTTCCCTTTACATAATGCACGAAATTAAATGATAAATGTCAACAGAATTGTTTGGCTATATTTCCCTGCTACAAATAATTCTATATTATATACATACATATATATATATATATATATATATATATATATATATAATAATAATAATAGTTATTTACTTAACATAATATATATATATATATATATATATATATATATATATATATATATATATATTTACATCTTACTATCATCCGAGCGTCTTTCCGAAAACCGGTTGTCGAGCGTCCGATTATTTTAAATGTTGTATAAAGTATTTTAATAGATGTTCGTACAAGTATATTCCAGAATTAACTTATAATAATTGATATTTTTATTACTAATTGCTTTTAATAAAATAAATTTCAATTTAATCATCATTGAAGCGTCCTTCTACATAGGTATCATTAGAGCGTCCGAAATATACAAATATATTTCATTTTCTCGCTTATACAGCGTCCGCTATATACATCTCTATATAATTAATAGATATTAAAGCGTCCAGCAATGTTGCCACAGATACTTCACGTACTTATGATTTCACTTCATTATTTGGTCTCGAATCAGGGCTACCTTGATTTATTCGTGCTGCTAAATGTCTTACGATTAAATAATTACCGTTTACCAATTATCAAAATTAACATAAATGATTGTACAGGATACTTCCGAAGTAGCCCAATTTAAAATATTAATTTAGAACCTCAAAACAAAATACTTCCAAAAGCTTTGTTTAAATGATACGGACTTTTTACACAGGAATTAATGAAGACATTGTTTATTTTTAAGTTTAAAAAATTGATTTCTGTTTTTATTTATAAATACTCCGATCAAGAAACAAGAAAATTAAAGAAAAATTTTCTTGTTTTGAGGTCCTAAACTCTTATTTTCAGTTCGGGAGCGTCCTGATTAATAAAATGGTCGGTAATCTTATGCTCAACAAATTCAAATCATCATAGTTTAGGTTCTCAATCGTTTTAAAATCATATAAGCTATGAAGAAAAAAACTACTAGCAATAATTATTTTAATTATACAAGGTTTTTCATATCTCCTCGGTAATGAGAAATTTGAATCAATTTAAAAAAATATTTGAGATTGGTATACGGTTTACAGGAATACATTTATATAAAAAGGTTTATAAGAATAAATTGAATACCAATTTCAAAACGATTTTTATCTAAAATTAGTTACCAAGGAATAAAACTAAGATATTTTATATGTAAAAATAACGAATAACTATATACATCAAATTGTAAACGGACAACAAATTTCTAACACGTCCCGCATATCTTTATTTAAAAATTACTGCTTTTTCACATAAAATTTGTAACAATTGAACTCCTGTAAACTTTGCTTGGAACAAAAGATTCTTCAAAATCAATAATTTTTTAATTTCTCAGTTAATTTTCATGTTAATGTACATATGTTTTATACCATTTGAAACAGAAAAAAAATCTCTAATCAATAGTAATAAAGACAACTTTGAGCTCTGCATGAAAATTGAAAGTTAGTATAAATTTCTCGAAAACGGTACGAGCTATGAAAATTTTGAAGACGGTTGTGAATTCTTCATAAAAAATTGCAAATTAGATACTTGTATAAATTCGCACAAAAAAGTTATAAGCCAAAAACGAAATTGGCAAAATTTACATTTTCGCTTCTCTCTATGTACCTGTGCATTTTAATGGAAAAACAAAAACATATCTAAGATGGTTATGAGGCAACTTTTCCCTAATTTAACCGACTTCGTATCTCTTACGGTTCTCGTGATCCCAATGGTGCGTATCAAAAAACGGACATCCTGTATATTTATTAAAATAAGTTGTTAATATTGTACGTTTAATATTAATATCAGAGGGACTTATTGGGTGATAATCGGGATCTTTCACGGTATCATCCTGATCATTATGAATAAAATCAACGTCCTAAAATAAACGTTATAGGTTTTTACAATGGTTTTATTGGGTATAGTTCTGTAATATTGTAAGTCGAATACTAACATCAAAAGGACTTGGTTGATGACTGGGATCTTTCATGGAATCATTCCGATTATTCTGACTAAAGTCAACGTTCTAAAATAAACATTATAGGTTTTTATAATGTTTTAATTGGGTATAGTTCTGTAGTATTATAAATTGTATACTAACATCTGGGGGATTTGGCTGATAATCGAAATCTTTCACGGAATCATCCTGATTATTCTGATTAAAGTCAATGTACTAAAATAAACATAAGTTTTTACAATGTTTGTATTGGGTACTAGTTCTGTAATATTTTTATTGAATCAACATCTCGAAACCAGTATGTTGCCTTCTTCAGAATAAAAAAAATAAGTAAAAATTCTGAAGAAGGCGACACTGATGTAGAAAATAAATATTACAGAACTTTATCCAATAAAGCCTTTTTATTGTAAAAATGAGTTCTGAAAGTTTCTTCCATTATTATCGGTTCTTATTCAGACAATTATAATTAGTAATAGGAAATAATCTTAAGCCAGAAAAAAGTAATAATATGGAGACTATTTATTGGATAAGTTTTTTACAAAGGTATGTTTACTTAAGGCGATGTAAATAACATTTACATTTAATGAACATTTTTAAATTTGAATGTTGTACTATGGAATTAATTGAAAATGTAGATTTTAATACTGTACATTGAATATTTTCGTGACTTTTCGCGTTCAAATAGACAAGGGTTTAGATTTCATATTTTATTTGTTATACACGTAATGTATAATATGTTCCAAAAAATAGTGAAATATATCAGAAATGAACTAGGACCTACTTTGCCGATTTTTAATCAAATATGATTAATTGTAAAAATGAAAAATATACATGTTCGAAAGGGTGTTCGATTTAAATCAAGGTGGATAAAACCACTAGTATAAACCGACCTAGACTTTATCTAATTTCGACCAGTGTTTTTTGTTGAATGACCATTTATTTGACAATAAGTTCTTCCCTATTAATTTTATAATAAAATTGTAAATACAAAAGATGCATAGAATTAAAAAGCATATCCAATGAGCACAATTTTATTGTTACAATACGTTCCTGTCACAAAATAGTGGTAAATTAAAATATTCATATTCAACCTGTTAACAGAGTACCAAGAGAAATTAAACAATCAGACAGACCCAAATAAATATTAATATTAATTATGGGGTGTAACTTAAAATAAAAAATTATTTGCACTAATAAAGAACTTTTTAATTTGTAGTAAGTTCATTTATTATTTTTAATAATAATAAAATCAATGTAAGAATTAAAGTACAAATTGGTCCAACTCGAACTATACAAAATAATGCAGTCATTTGTTTAATTTATAATGGCATTTTGGAAACAGCTTGAAGATGGAAATTTCAATTTACGTCTAGTTCGTGACAGGATTATTTTATATCAATAAATTTAGGATCATTGCTTGCACTTTTAAATTCTAAACATCTTCAATTAGTAAAGATAAACTTATCATCAAAATTTTACCATTGTATTTCCCATCAAACAAAAAATTGTAGAAACCCGGAACACAGATACACATAAGTGTAATGTTTACCTATGTAGAGTTTGAAACAACAATAAGAATTTATAAATAATTTTATTCAATTTTAACGTTTTAAACCGTCATTATTAACTCCATAGCAACAGAATTTTAACTCACTCTGCAACAAATAATGCAGTTAAAATTACATCAGGTACGAAAATATAACCTTCAAATATTCGTATAACTTAAAACATGTTGCCAAATGTATGGACGCCCGTTAATCGAAAAACTGTATGAAATATATATTTTCGTAGATATACGCCGTTCAACACTAGCGACACTAGTGGGAAAAGGCAGAACTGCAATATACGGTTTATGATTGAAATTATCCAAATATGTTACAATAAAGCGCCCAGGACAATTTTTGCCAAACACTAACAGATGGCATAAGACGTTGAAAAATGACCATTTTAACAGAGATACATTAGAGCGTCCGTATACGGACGCTTCATTGAAGGTGGACGCTTCAATGATGGTAAAAGATCAATTGACGGACGCTTTAATGTCTGATAGATGTATATATATATATATATATATATATATATATATATATTGTTAAATAAATAACTATTATTATTATTATTATTATATATATATATATATATATATATATATATATATATATATATATTCATCAGTCAACCGAACGTCCGTACATTGCCAGATCCCCAACAATTTGACGTCCTTCGTAAAGTGACGTCCGGATATGGACGCCAAATTACAAATCAGTTTTTCTTACATTTTTAGCATCTACGTGATGTAGGGGATCTACCTGCAAATTTTCATTTTGGACGTCAAATGACTGTTTTGTTGTTAACAACAGCCGTATATTTAGTTCATCGAAATTCCGCGTGTGGCGCTGTCGTCGCATCATAATTAGGGTACCTTTATATACAGGGTATGGCCATGGGGCAAGATCGCCGCCATAAGCGAGCCAATGTCAAACATATTGATAATTCATTTCCATATTTATTATTTGTAAGAAATGTGATATTATATTGTACAGGAATATTACATAATCACACTATGAATCTATAAAGGTAATAAAAATTCATTTATTTAAGAGATACACAATTATTATTATGACATAGATTTAGAGGTTATGTATAGCATATGATATAGGTTGTTATTATCACATCAAATTTAATAACTGTGGTTATTATTTACATAATAAGTATATATTTTAAACTTACTTCTTAAAAAATTAAATGTTTGTGCTTAATATTGGTCATTTTTATGTGTTTTCAATATTGCCAGTCATCGTTGTCAGTATCTCAAGAAAATACACAAATAAATAAAATAAAAGTATTACTTACACTATAAATAAATATTAGAAGTATATTTAAATGTGTTTTGCATTAAAATAAAACAAGTAGCCACGAAAATACATAATAATTTGCGCAACAACAACGAATATGACAGTGGCCCTCTAATGGCGGACGAAACGCGAGCACGTCATGGCCATACCCTGAGTATATAGGTACCCTAATCATAATATACGCCGGCGTATATTAATAATCGAAAATCACCGCCAATTTGGAATTTGACGTCCATACACTTGGCAACATGGCATGTGTAACTCGTGCGTTTAGTTTTCAGTATTTCTTCACTTTAAATGTTTAAAAAATATGAATCTGAATTGGTTATGATAGCATAATCAAATATTATATTGAGAAATTATTATTTTTAAAGAATTTAGTCAACACTGAGTAAAATTATAAAGATGTCTATTATTTTCCATATTATTTTGTTTATTTTATAAAGATAATTTGCAGAAATAATGTACTTTTATAAAATAATTATGTTTTGAGAACTCGAAGGTTAAGAACGTATTTTCTCAATTAAAAAAAATCTTTTCCACATATAAACGACGAAAGTTTATTCAAGTTTTATATTTATTTATTGTTCCGATATTTTGATACTGTGTCATATAGGAATGCAATAACTTCTTTGATAAAAACATTTTATGACAATGACAAATTTTAAATGAATTATTTTTTTCTACGTTCCGTCGCCTTTAGATAAGAAAGATATTGTCTTTGGTCAAAAATTCATAGTCCGTTTTTAACGAATAAGCACATTTTAGAATCCCTAGAATACAATTTTACTACTTTTACGATGATGTCTGTATATGTGTGTGTGTGACAATCGTTATTCGATAACTGTAAACTCCAAAAATTACAATTTTTTACGTACTTCTCATTTGTATACCCTTATGAAGAGCTGATTAGATTTTGGTTATAATTGGTCAACCCGACCGGAAGTACCCAAAATTTTATTATACACATAAACAATAAAGAATATTATATTACATGGTTACAATTTTTCATTATATTTGCTATAGTTGGAAGAGAAAAATAATTATAAAGAAATTAAGTTTCATAAATCTTGCAGTCTATGCAGCATCACAATGGAAACAATTTGGATATTCAAATTATACTAATTGACAGATGTCAGGGTCAAAATATGTTCGTGAAATAATTTTACTAAAAATATAATCTTTTGCAAGAAGGATTTAAAAATATATCAAATTGACGGCAGGTAATGTGTTGGCCACGTTAGATTTTCTTCATACAGAATATGAAACTTTGTAAACGCGAAATTGAAAATTATTTTTGGATCTTAAAATATACTAAATAATTAAAACAATTTTTAATTAATTTTCATTATGCTGGAAAGTAATTTTGATTTTTTCAGTTTAACAGATGTAAAATAATTATTAGACTGATTAAATTATTGTCCGAATTCGTAAATCAGGTATAAATATGCAGGTATAAGAAAATAGTGTATAATATACGGGCATAAGTGCTTACAAAGCATAAATGACGTAAAAAAAACACTACGCTTCGTACCAGAGTGATTCTAGCGGCCAATTCTAGCGGCCACTTCTGTAACACAACCTATTGTGAACAAACATTATACAATGCATTACCATGACCTAACAGATATACCAGTGTAATTATTATAGAAATTAAGGAATAAATGACAATAAAGTATATATTAAACGAAAGAATAAATAAAAATAATACATATAAAATTATCAGACGCAGGTAATTTGTTAAATTTGATGATACTAACCACATAAACTTTATAGGTTATGGCAGTATATAATCGACAAATGTATTTATTCCCTATATATCTTGAGAGTGCCGCATCGAAATTATTATAAATAAATAGTATGTATTGTAACAAATATACTCATATATATTTTGTAATAGAACCACCCGTAGGGAATTTGTAAAAAAATAATAAAGTTTACGTTATCTATCCTATGTGCATATTTTTTAGATATCTCCTATATAATGCCGCGTGCCGCCTTGAAATAAATATAAATAAATAGTATGTATTATATAATATATATTTTAATATAGCATCACCCGTAGGAGGGTGTGAAAAAAATTCATAAAGAAAGTGTGACCCGTCCTTCATTTTTATGTAATCTTAGATATCTCCTTTATAAGTTCGCGTGCCGCCTTGAAATTACTATAAATAAATAATATATATCATAACAACTTATTTAATATACATTTCAATATGGCGCCACCCGTAGAGGGGTGTGAAAAAAATCATAAAGATTTTACGAGTCGACTTATATTTTTCGTATATTCTTAGATAACTCCTATATAAGTTCGCGTGCCGCCATGAACTTATTATAAATAAATAATATATATTATAACAACTTATTTAATATACATTTCAATATGGCGCCACCCGTAGAGGGGTGTGAAAAAAAATCATAAAGGTTTTATGACTCGCCTTGCATTTTTGTATAATCTTAGATATCTCCTATATAAGTTCGCGTGCCGTCATGAATTTATTATAAATAAATAATATATATCATAGCAACTTATGTAATATACATTTCAATATGGCGCCACCCGTAGAGGGGTGTGAAAAAAAATCATAAAGATTTTACGAGTCGACTTATATTTTCGTATATTCTTAGATATCTCCTATATAAGTTCGCGTGCCGCCATGAACTTATTATAAATAAATAACATATATTATAACAACTTATTTAATATATATTTCAATATGGCGCCACCTGTAGAGGGGTGTGAAAAAAAATCATAAAGATTTTACGAGTCGACTTATATTTTCGTATATTCTTAGATATCTGCTATATAAGTTCGCGTGCCGCCATGAACTTATTATAAATAAATAATATATATCATAACAACTTATTTAATATACATTTCAATATGGCGCCACCCGTAGAAGGGTGTAAAAAAATTCATAAAGATTTTACGAGTCGACTTATATTTTTCGTATATTCTTAGATATCTCCTATATAAGTTCGCGTGCCGCCTTGAAATTACTATAAATAAATAATATATATCATAACAACTTATGTAATATACATTTCAATATGGCGCCACCCGTAGAGGGGTGTGAAAAAAAATCATAAAGATTTTACGAGTCGACTTATATTTTTCGTATATTCTTAGATATCTCCTATATAAGTTCGCGTGCCGCCATGAACTTATTATAAATAAATAATATATATTATAACAACTTATTTAATATACATTTCAATATGACGCCACCCGTAGAGGGGTGTGAAAAAAATCATAAAGATTTTACGAGTCGACTTATATTTTTCGTATATTCTTAGATATCTCCTATATAAGTTCGCGTGCCGCCATGAACTTATTATAAATAAATAATATATATCATAACAACTTATTTAATATACATTTCAATATGGCGCCACCCGTAGAGGGGTGTGAAAAAAAATCATAAAGATTTTACGAGTCGACTTATATTTTTCGTATATTCTTAGATATCTCCTATATAAGTTCGCGTGCCGCCATGAAATTATAATAAACAAATAATATATATATTATAACAACTTATTTAATATAATTTCAATATGGCGCCACCCGTAGAGGGGTGTGAAAAAAAATTATAAAAAGTTTGAGACGACTTGTATTTTCGTATATTCTAAGATATTTCCTATATAAGTTCGCGTGCCGCTATAAAATTATAATAAACAAATAATATATATTATACCAACTTATTTAATATACATTTCAATATGGCACCACCCGTACGAGGGTGTG
The DNA here is from genome assembly GCA_951394225.1 of Harpalus rufipes. NCBI lineage: Eukaryota > Metazoa > Arthropoda > Insecta > Coleoptera > Carabidae > Harpalus > Harpalus rufipes. Next base: position 30,296,409 of record OX596278.1, on the reverse strand, counting down.
AAAAAAAATCATAAAGATCCGTCCTAGGAAAGGAAAGTACAAATAAAATTATAATAACCATTTCTCTTCGTAACATTAAATGAAATTAGCATGTATAGATGAATAAATAATAATTAGAGAAAAAAGAGTAATTAATTATAAGACCTAACAAAACAAATTCCCCACGAGCTAAATTTACCGAGTGTAAGTTTGGTTTGCAAAACGCGGCAATTTCAACAAATTTAAATTTGTGTAGTATATCGCATGTACCTACATATATTTTTCATATATCTCCTATATGAAATATGAATCTGTTTCGCTTACGAATTATTATAAATTAAAAGAATAACAATTATAATAAATTACACCTTATTTTTTGTTGCTGTGCCACGCTACGGGGAGGTACAAAAAAAATTATAATTTGCTTTCATATCAATTCATTATAAACAACAACAAAATATCTAGAAAAGATTTAGATTGAAGTTGACGTATTACATATTTATGACAAATGAACATTGTTTAAATGATATGTTTATGACTAATTTTCTCTGTTTGAATATTCTTAATATTATTAGAAAATAAGGATCTCATAATTTATGGAAAGGAAATGAAATAAGAAATATAATAACAAAAATCAACATTATCTAAAGTATATTTTTATTATAATATAAATATATATAAAGAACTTTTGTCGATATTAATCTTTTGTATGAAAATTTTCTCCCATATGGCTGTGTCGTACATGTGGTTCTCAAGTGATGGAAATACGTTTTTCATTAAAAACTCTGTGAAAGTGCAATTAATGTGTTCATATACATATATATATATATATATATATATATATATATATATATATATATATATATATATATATATATATATTCTATTGGTAGCCTTCCGTTTGTCACTGTCGCCATTCTTCTTAATTAATTTTTTTTTTTACTGTAGCCTGTAGCCCATATTTTGACAACTCCTTCCGAAGGAAGGAACAACAAAACTATCTACGAATTAAAATATGCACATTGAAAAATAATAAAATAATTTTAGAAATAACAATATGTACTCGCTTTTGTTTGGCAATATAGCTTCAGTTGCATCTCAGGATGTTATACATTTAATGGAACTATTTTTTTTCGCAATATACCCACTAATGTATGTGACTATATTTTTCGAATATTCGGACAAGGATAATTACAGTGAAATTTCGTAACTGTTTTCTTCGAGCAAATCTTAATTTAATACCATATTTCTTAATAATTTTTATATCGTTTATGTCTATGGTTGGCATAATGTTCGATTTAATCGTATATTTGAAAGAGAAAAGTACGTCTGCATATTCTTATTGGACATTAGCTTGACTGCTACCACAATTTGCATTATGCAGAAATTTATTTTTTTGTAACTATAAACATCAATGCCGGTGAATTATTATTCCACCCATTTTTAGTGAATGTTGCAATCGAAGATGATGATATTAAGATCTTGAAGTCCTTCATAAACTCTACTTCTTCCATTAAAACGTTTTGTTTTCGACTGAATGTTTCTGCAGGCTGACTCTAAATTAAATAGATAATTTGTTTAATTTATTTTGAATATGAAAATAATTTACCTGTAATCTGCTGTATCTAAATTGATTGCTGTTGTTTATGAAATTGAATCTGTAGAATCGTTGAAGAGACATTATTATCCGTCGTAGGTATGGTTGTTCAACTTCGTTTGGCGAAAATCTATTTTTTTACATTGATTTACATGTTTCTGTTGATGACGCTAATGCTGCACATTTATCATTACATTTAGCCATTGTTAAATATAAAGTAGAGGTTTTGCGAATCATTACGTTGTTCAGATATTTTATGAAATTTTCTGGAAGGAAATAGTCAGAGCAGATAATTGGGAGTGGAAACTTTTCAATAACAGCATCCAATTCCAATCTTTCTTAATATTTGTAAATATTCTGTAAATATCCCATAAAGTTTCAGTATCGTGTTCACCTGCAAAATGTTATGTGTAAATCTAGCTTTATGCTACAGTGCCATCTATGATACAAGTTATAACACAAACATAAATTCTAACCTGTACAATTTTTTTAATTTTTAAAACAAAAACAAAATTTAAATATTGCAAGTAGAAGTGTTTAATATAATTTATTTGTATTTTCCTTCCTTTCAGAATATTTTCCGTGTGTAATGAAACTTCTGCAGGTGTTTTTCCGAATTACAGGACTGATTAAAGTTTATGATTTTTTTTCGTACCCCATTTACAGAGGGAATTATATTAAAATATATGTTAAATAATTTGTTATAATACATTCTATTTATTTATAATAATTTCAAGGCGGCACGCGAGCCTGTATAAGAATAATGTAAAATTACACACGAACGACGGGCCATACAACCTTTATGATTTTTTTTCACACCCTCCTACGGGTGGTGCTTATTGAAATGTATATTAAATAAGTTGTTATAATATGTACTATTTATTTATAATAATTTCATGGCGGCACGAGGACTTATATAGGAGATATCTAAGAATATACGAAAATATAAGTCGACTCGTAAAATCTTTATGATTTTTTTTCATACCCCTCTACGGGTGGCGCCATATTGAAATGTGTATTAAATAAGTTGTTATAATATATATTATTTATTTATAACAAGTTCATGGCGGCACACGAACTTATATAGGAGATATCAAGAATATACGAAAAATATAAGTCGACTCGCAAAATCTTTATGATTATTTTTCATACCCCTCTACGGGTGGTTCCATATTGAGATGTATATTAAATAAGTTGTTATAATACATATTATTTATTCATAACAATATAACTTATAAAGGAGATATCTAAGAATATACGAAAATATAAGTCGACTCGTAAAATCTTTATGATTTTTTTTCACACCCCTCTAGGGGTGGCGCCATATTGAAATGTATATTAAATAAGTTGTTATAATATATATTATTTATTTATAATAAGTTCATGGCGGCACGCGAACTTATATAGGAGATATCTAAGAATATACGAAAATATAAGTCGACTCGTAAAATCTTTATGATTTTTTTTCACACCCCTCTACGGGTGGCGCCATATTGAAATGTATATTAAATAAGTTGTTATAATATATATTATTTATTTATAATAAGTTCATGGCGGCACGCGAACTTATATAGGAGATATCTAAGAATATACGAAAATATAAGTCGACTCGTAAAATCTTTATGATTTTTTTTCACACACCTCTACGGGTGGCGCCATATTGAAATGTATATTAAATAAGTTGCTATGATATATATTATTTATTTATAATAAGTTCATGGCGGCACGCGAACTTATATATGAGTTATCTAAGAATATACGAAAAATATAAGTCGATTCGTAAAATCTTTATGATTTTTTTCACACCCCTCTACGGGTGGCGCCATATTGAAATGTATATTAAATAAGTTGTTGTAATATATATTATTTATTTATAATAAGTTCATGGCGGCACGCGAACTTATATAGGAGATATCTAAGAATATACGAAAATATAAGTCGACTCGTAAAATCTTTATGATTTTTTTTCACACACCTCTACGGGTGGCGCCATATTGAAATGTATATTAAATAAGTTGCTATGATATATATTATTTATTTATAATAAGTTCATGGCGGCATGCGAACTTATATATGAGTTATCTAAGAATATACGAAAAATATAAGTCGACTCGTAAAATCTTTATGATTTTTTTCACACCCCTCTACGGGTGGTGCCATATTGAAATGTATATTAAATAAGTTGTTATGATATATATTATTTATTTATAGTAATTTCAAGGCGGCACGCGAACTTATAAAGGAGATATCTAAGATTACATAAAAATGAAGGACGGGTCACACTTTCTTTATGAATTTTTTTCACACCCTCCTACGGGTGATGCTATATTAAAATATATATTATATAATTTGTTATAATGCATACTATTTATTTATATTTATTTCAAGGCGGCACGCGGCATTATATAGGAGATATCTAAAAAAGTATGCACATAGGATAGATAACGTAAACTTTATTATTTTTTTACAAATTCCCTACGGGTGGTTCTATTACAAAATATATATGAGTATATTTGTTATAATACATACTATTTATTTATAATAATTTCGATGCGGCACTCTCAAGATATTTAGGGAATAAATACATTTGTTGATTATATACTGCCATAACCTATAAAGTTTATGTGGTTAGTATCATCAAATTTAATAAATTACCTGCGTCTGATAATTTTATATGTATTATTTTTATTTATTCTTTCGTTTAATATATACTTTATTGTCATTTATTCCTTAATTTCTATAATAATTACACTGGTATATCTGTTAGGTCATGGTAATGCATTGTATAATGTTTGTTCACAATAGGTTGTGTTACAGAAGTGGCCGCTAGAATTGGCCGCTAGAATCACTCTGGTACGCTTCGTGTCGTGCTTTTAAGCTCGTCACACGTAGGTACTTTAAATACCAAATCAACATAGCCAGGTAGCTTTGCTTTCTTTGTTGCTATGGTAGATTAATTTAAAAATGAAAATAGTAAGTATTGTCATTTGAAACAAAATTCTTGAAAATACTTTATTTTTATAATCGTCTAAAAAATATCTCGCTCGAAAGTAATATCGTATTGCTCGTGTATTCCCATTCGCACGTTATATACTGTTATAAGTATTTTGTGAATGCGTGACGTAAAATTTAAAATTATTTTTTATTACACAATTATGTATTAAAATACATCTACACCTGTTACTACAATGATTTTATAAACATCTCGATAAACATTTATAAAAAATAACCATAAGCATTTATTACTGATAAAGAAAAACCTCGCCCGATTTATATATTATTAATAATACAACAACCAACTTCAAGATTAATCAATGTCTCTTTAGGATGTCATTACATACATAGAAAACACAATATATTAAATTATAGATAAAACATTCCTCAGAATTGAATAGTAGAATAAATGAGGTAAAATAAATAATGACATACAATTAGGTTAAAATAAATTTAAAATAGACAAGAATATAAAACAATGGTTAACAACTTTAGATCACTATCGGATAAAAACTGAAAATTACTTAAATATAAAATTTTAAAATACGGTATTTATAGTTTCGGGGATATTATTGGAAGCGCGGCCGGGCGCCGACTTATCTCTACAAAATATTATAAGATCTCCGTTAAATAAAACTTTTGGAGGTAAATTCAATATTGCTCCTAGGTGAAGCCAGGGTATATCACTAGTTTTATACTATGTAGAGAGTCTACATGATGAACTATCAACATATGAAGAAACAATATGTAAACTATATATATATTGGTTTCTGTCCTTTCACTGATTTTGCATCAAACCTCTTCTGTTCCTTTAACCCAACTTCCCTGCGGTTTTCCGCGTTTTCTTCTTCCAGGTGAATGTAATTTTAGTATCCTTTTTGGTAATATTTATTCTCCCATTCTTTGCACATGTCCAAACCATCTCGGTTATGTTTCAATATCATTTATTATTGTGTGACTTGTATTTATTACTTTTCCCTTCTGAATCTTCCTATGGCTCATCTCCAAAAATCCATTTCGGTTGCTTAGAATCCGTTTCCATCTTTCGCTGAACTGCCAAACTTCAGCTCCATATGCAGTTATACTTTTACTACAGAGTTAAAACATCTTGTTTTACTTTCTTTTGATATTGTCTGATCTCACAAAATAACGATAGTATATAATACTAGATAATCACAGATTACAATTTTGCTACAACCTTCGCACTGATTATAACTCCAGTTGACAGTTGACTGAAACGTTTTGTTTCCAAGTTTTTTATTATTGTAAACTTGGTTTGCGTTTAGGCCAATCAGAAAGCTGGAACCGTAGGCCCTATCCGAGGCCCTATCTTACTCCTAAGTCTATTCTTATCTGAAATACAGTATAGTGCAAAATATCATAGCCTTATGTATGATTATGACATGACCCTTAATTATTATTATTTTATTATTAATATTATTTATTTTTGGGTTAGGAAAGAACATAATTGGAAGTTTTAAATCATGCATTTTAAAGAAAACAACTTGAAGGTGGTGGCCACCGTTCTCTATGCACTGTTGCAACCGATTTCTGAAGCTCCTTTCTACACGTTTCAATATTCGGGTTATTTCCTACCGAATAAGATTCCTAAGCTGAAGCTTGAGATATCCCCATAAAAAGCACATGGTGTTAGATCGGGCGAGTGGGCCGACCACGTGAAATCACAAAATTAGCCGTCAGGGGAACACTGCCCTCATAACTAACGCCATGCAATTTTTTTATGAGGATATTTCAAGACAGAGGTTTACAAATACACACCGTCTTACAACCCTGCTCTAGGCTTCAGCTGAAAAATATTATTCGGTAGGAAATAGCCCGACTGTTGCAACGTGTAGAGGAGCTTCAGAAATCGGTTGCATCAGTGCATAGAAAACGGTGGCCATCACCTTCAAGATGTTCTGTTTAAAACTGCATGATATAAAACTTTAAATTATGCTCATTATACAAAAATAAATTTTGTCTGTCAGCAATACTTTTTATTTTATTCACCTTCAAAAAAAGAGTCTCTAGGTCCCATTCTGTATTTTTGAAATTTTATAAATACTTACCGCTCATTTATAGTGTATATATATATATATATATATATATATATATATATATATATATATATATATATATATATATATATATGTATATAATATAGAATTATTTGTAGCAGGGAAATATAGCCAAACAATTCTGTTGACATTTATCATTTAATTTCGTGCATTATGTAAAGGGAAATGGATAGGTATTGATGACGTTGGTTACTACATCGAATTTATTATTATTTATTTAGTACCTTACGTTTACCTTACTTAACTGTTCATCGTTAAGGAAAAATGGTAAACAAATTCATAACTATGGATGTTACAATGATTACAATATAGAGTTTTAATCTTTCATTTAATTTACATCTGTAAGGAATCATGAAATAAATGTATTTTGTAATGTTTACACGTTGCTTTATTAATACCTACTTATTTTTATTCACCACTTAAATGACGTTTAAAATTTTAACAGCAATTTACATTATATAATTGAAAAGAAATATATTTCATTTTTCATACGAATGCCATCTGTTGACTAAAAGCTATAACATAACGAAAGACAATTTCTTTATTAGGCAAGGCATGCATTTTATAGATTTGAATGATTTGGTGTTCACAGGAAACGCGGTAAATTTAAACAAGGCAACTTCTGACCACAACAAGTCATGCATTTTATAGTTTTGCATTATTCTGTGTTTGTCGATGGCAAGTTTTGAATGAGCAAGGAATGCATTTTATAGATTTGAATGATTCTGTGTTTACAGAAAACGCGGTAAATTTAAACAAGGCAACTTCTGACCAAAACAAATCATGCATTTTATAGATTTGCATTATTCTGTGTTTGTCGATGGCAAGTTTTGAATGATATGGTGTTGCACGAAGCAGTGTATGCATTAAGCAAGCATTATATTTTAGTGTGTTGCGTGCGTTCCCTTTAGCATGTATCTATCTATAATCACAGAGAAGTGAAAAATATTTTAAAATAGGTATAAGGTAAAGAGAATAATTAGAAATGAATTTGATATATTATTATTGTTATTAATTATTATTAATTAGTTTTTATTTTAGTAATAAGTATTTTGTGTGAAATATTTTCTCATGCTATTTTCCGCTACTGTTTGGATATGTAACTTTTGGTTTGTAAAGTATGGAGAATGTGTGATTTTCCATAGTGGTCATAGAAAAAGAAATTGAATGAGAATTTTTAACTCATAATTAATGAAAGCCGCAATAACTAATTGTACATAACTCAAGCACTTTCCAAAATGGCTGTTTTGCATATAAGTTTTTCACTATAAATCAGATTATTCTGGATTATCCCAATTTTCTTCATATTTTTGTATATTTATTGTAAAGCTTAGATTTGTAAATATATACTTAATAAATATAAGTATGATACCAAAAATGTGTTAATTTATTAAGAGCATTTCTTCACCATAAATTTTCCCTATATTCTTTATATATTTATAGTAATTTAACTTCACATAAGCTTTACAATAAATATGGATACATATAATTTCATGTATCTCGGGGCATAATTTTTTTTAAGTGTACATGGGAGATTAATATAGTAAATCTTTTTTTTTTCAGACTGTTAAACCATTTTGACTGACAACAATGGTTCTGGTATCAACAGAAAGATAATAATTTTCTGCATCAAATGACACCAAATTCATTTAAATTATGTAAAATTTTAGTCTCATAAATTAATTATTATGTTTTTCAATTTCTTATTAATGGCATATTAACGTTTTGGCGTCAAAAGCTCTTGAATTTTTACGCCCCCGTGGATACGTCTCGGTTTCCTCGCTGCTCTAATGTAATCATTCATCCTGGGCACGTTGGATTTTTGCGCCCCCTGTATAATTTTGCGCCAGAAACCCGGGCTTCTTACGCTTCTGCGATAATACGCCACTAATGACATGGCATTTGAAAAAAGATAAACAAATGTTTGACAATGTATCTGTCATTATTCGTTAGCTATGATTTTTTTGGTGTAATTTTAAAAAAATATTTTATAACATTAGAAATTGCTTTATAAATTAAATTAATAAAATTGTTACATAATAAAATTTGCACAAGTTGTAAGTTTGAATTCTGATACATAAAAAGTCAAACATTTTTTATCTTCTTCTTCAAATACCATGGCTATTGCTGTTAATAACAAATTGAATAAATTTAATAATTAATTTATGAGACTAAAATATTACATAATTTACATATATTTGATGTCATCTGATGCAGAAAATTATTTTTTTGTTGATACCGCATCTATTGTTCTCAGTCAAAATGAACAATCTGCAATAAGCTGATTTCCCACGTTAATCTCCATGTACACCTTAAAAAAAAAAACACCCGCTAAACTTATTCCCTGTATGCTATTAAGTTTTTTTTATCATCGCTAATTTTTTACTTATGAAATTAAATTCGTATTTTTATGTGAATCATCATAGATACTACCATTGAATAAATAATCTACTACAAGAACGGCAATGCAAGCTATCTAATCGTCCCGTCTACTTTTAACCATAACATGTTGCCACTAGCGGTGACTTATTAACTATCATTGAAGAAGAGAGAGCAGGCAATATAATGTGTGGAAGGGGAAGCATGCTATGTCCGTTTTGTATATACAGCGAGATCGGTTTGTTTTAAACTGAGGAATATTGGAGAAGGAAATAAGTTTTGTGACCTCATATAAAAGACAGTATTTTTATTTAATTTTTGTCATTACAAATAAGTAAATAAAATGAATACTAACTTGGAATATACACACACCGGAAAAATTACGGGAACGCCAAAAAAACTATATTTAAAAAAGTATCAATCCTCTGTCTTTCATATTTTTGTTGATAATTCTACATCTACAACAAATGACTATATAACACCTAAATATAGCCACCTAATAAAGATTAATTATTGCTCGGTCTTTTGTTTTATTAAATATGGGTGTTAATTCATGTTCACTGTAGATTATGGGTTAACAATGATTTTTGCTTTTGTTTTCTTTTCAATTCGTAGCATTTAAAGTAAAAAATATGATTTTTAAAAAAGTGGAAAATTATTTTTTAAGTATTAATTTTTATATATATATACAGGGTGATCACGCGAGAATTAACCAGCAATTATCTCCGTTATCAAGCAAGATACCGATTATCTTCAAAGAAACAAATGTACTATAGACAACATGGGCAATAAGATGTCGTATCAAGAAGCGTTCTGTTACTTCTGGTTCAGGAATATGTGATACCAACTTTTAAATTTCAAATGGAACACACTATATTTATTTATATTTTTGAAAAGTACATAAAATTTCTTTATAATGGTAGTAAATTAGTAGTACATTGTATTATTAAAAAATAAAATGGGGGACGTTTGAAATATGAACTTATTGAATGAAAAAAAAATCAAGTGTGTGAGATTTTTTTTTGTTCATAGATGATGATATTTTTTGAGATAAATTCATTTATATGACGTAACCTAGGCAACAAATCCAATAAAACAAAATTCCACACTTTCTTGTCTTATTTTGTAAGATATTTCAAACGTCCGCCATTTTACTTTTTAATAATATAGCCCTACTTGTTTACTATCATTGTAAAGCAAATTTTATGTACTTTTCAATAATATATAAAAATATAGTGTGCTCCATTTGAAATTTCAAAGTTGGTATCACGTACTTCGGAACCGGAAGTAATAGAACTTTTTTTGTTACATCTTATTGCCCAAATTGCCTATAGTAAATTTTCTTATTTGAAGATAATCGCTATCTTGCCTAATAACAGAGATAATTGCTGGTTCATTCTCGCGTGATCACAATTGTTATATTTCTGTTTGTCAGCGTTGTATTTATTTCATCATCCCATGTCTTTGTTGGTCTTCCTCTGCTTCTTTTCCCGTATATTCGTGTTTTCCATATTTGTTTAACTTTCCTATCTTTGTGTAGTCTGATTAGGTGGCCATACCACTGTAGTTGTTTATTTTCAATTGTTTTTTGTGCTGGCTGTATTTCTAGATTGTTTCTTATAGTGTCGTTGCGTATTCTGTCCATCTTCGTGACTCCTTCTATCTTTCTCAAACACTTCTTTTCCATAGCTGTTATTTTATTTCTTTGTCTTGTGTTTAGTACCCGATTCGCATCCGTACAGAAGTGTTGGGAGAAACATTGTTTTGTAGACAGTCAATTTGGATCTTTTACTTACATATTTATGTCCTAATATAGTATTATTGAGTGTGTAGTATACTCTGGCTGCCGCCTGGATTTTATTATTAATTTCCTCATTGTATTTACCATCACTTTGTATTATGCTTCCTAGGTATTTGAAGCTATCTACTTGCATGATTCTCTTGTTATTTATTTTAATGTTCAGTTCTGTATTTTTTTTGTTGAATGATGTTTCCATCTTTGTCTTTCAATTGTCTTAACTTTGGTTCTTTTTCCTTTCTTAGGTTTTTAATTGTCCTATAATATAGTTTTTTATTTTCTTTGTAATTAGTATTTATTATATTTCCAAATTCTTCCCAATCTGTTTTTTTTTTGCATGTTGGACCATTTCTTTAACCTTTTTTCTTTGCAGTTTGTATTTGTCATAGTTTCCCTGTGTTTTGTTATTTATACATAAATTCCATTTTTTCTTTTTTAGTTTAAACTAAAATAATTTATAAATAATAAAAAACTTGGTTTAATTAAAAAATCGAATTTTTCATTGTGCACAAATTATTAATTATTATTAATTATTACTTGAAAATAATATATATATATATATATATATATATATATATATATATATATATATATATATATATCATATTTAAAAAAATATAACTTTGTGTTATAACTTGAGAACCACTGGTTTAAAAAAATATTTTCTTCTCTAATGGGATGTCCCCCTTGGCCTTCTAAAATTTTGTTCTATAGTATTTTTTTGTAACTGTAATAATAAAAAAAATAATGGCGGTGGTGGTTTTGGTGTCACACCCTGTATATATATATGTGTGTGTGCGTGCGTGCGTGTATGTGTGTGTGTGGATCCTCTTTACTATCGTTCAGAAAATCTTGAGACCTTGTATTTGTACCTTATTCTAATATGGAAAGAAGCCATTAGATTTTGGTGTAAATCAGATAACTGAAAATGGCACTTTACTTGAATCTCAAAATAGTTTTTTTCGGAAAATACCTTTAGTGTTATTTTTTCCAGATATGTTATTATAAAAATTAAAGATTATTACATTTTACATACTTTTTTTATATATTTTATGGATAAATTAATAAAATTATCTATAATTTAAATAACAGCGCCTACGCTTCACACACAACTCCATGGTTACACAGTTCAGATCTCAAATGTAACTGACAGATAAATGTCACTGTTTAAAAATTAATCATTTCCAATGAATAACAGTAACGTTTTAAAAAGAAAGTAGTAAATAGAGCAATATTTATATTGAAAGGAACTAAAAAAATTAAATGGCAGGAGGTTTTGTGTTGCCACATCAGATTTTTATAATATAGAAGATGGCTTGACTACAATGATGACGTTTCTATTTTCAATTTAAAATAAATATCTCTAATTTCAGTACTACAAAAAGATATTTGAAAAAGCTGTTTCATATTTAGATATAAACTCAAATTTAACAACACGCAGATTTTCCATTTTTTTTTCAATATGTGCTTTCAACTCAAAGGAACCTCTTTAATTTGAAAACTAGGTAGTTATTTGGAAAAATTAATTGTAATTTAAAATTAAACTTAAATTTTAAATTTTGTATTTATTATTAATTTAATAATATAATTACAACAATTGACAATCAGTACAAATTTTTAAAATTGATTATAAATTTATATTAAAAACACATTTTCAAAATAAAGTAAATATATATATATATATATATATATATATATATATATATATATATATATATATATATATATATATATGAATTTATTAATTTTGTAGCAGTAAGTGATATAAAAGTTTGTAAATAAAGTAGGTGAGCTGGTCGCAGAATAGTAGAGCAGAGCATTTGGAAACTATTTTTTGTATCAAGTATTGATGCACATGTGTTACTTATAAACATACAGCCTGATTCTCATGGCACTTGTTTAGAAAAAGATATTGTAATCAAAACAATTATTGTTTGGTATACAATAAGTTGTAATTTTGAAATTCACGTGAACATTGATTCTGAAACAATACATATTGTATACAAAACAATAAATTGAAATGTCAAAAATTTATTGTAAACTATACAATTTTTGGTATTCATATGATCAAAATTGTATTATATGGAAAACAATAATTGTTTTAAAATATTGTATTCTGAATAAGAAACTGAGCTACTTGTTATGGAAACAATCATTTTTAAAATACTATCTAATTGTGAATAATGATAGAGCAAATTTTTTACACTAATTTCGTTTATTTCGAGCAGCGGTCGCATTTTCGCGGGTAAAGATATTTTTGACGCGACACAGATCTCATACTAGGGATACGTTCGGTATTAACATTTTTAGCGCTCAGAGCACTCGATTGCGCTCGACATTGACATCAGAGCGATCTACAGTCCATACGATGTAACTTGGCGAGTTGGAGCAATTCACATTATCACTACGGTGATGGGAAAGTTATAAAATCCATAGGCGTACCGAAGAAGAATGAAGTTCAATAAAATTTCGAATATTACAAAAAAAAAGAAAGTATTTAACAAAAAAAAAAAAAAATATTACAAATATTGGAATGAATTATTTATTATATAAATCATATTATAATTAATTATTTTTTAAATTAATAAAGTTAAGAAAATAAAATTTCTATTGCTATTGAGAAAAAAATGCACCAACGCTTATGTATGAATATAACTTCTTGGGTTGAAAAATACCTGACACCCCGAGTTTGAGTGTATTAGGGTGAAATTTGCTTTGTGTAAGGCAATAAAACATTGTAAAATCTCTATTTCACTTCTGAAGCTGTGCGGCATCGAAATAAAAGTAAATATTTGACAAAACGCAACTTAGGAATAGTGAACTGAATTACATTCTTTTGGCTCGCCAAGTTACATCGTATGGACTGTATAGCATTCGGCATTGAACTCGCTGAGCATCTAGAGCTCGCTCTGTGTGCTCGGCGCTTGGTCATCGAGCATGCTGAGCTCAGGGCCGGACCTAGAACAAAAGTTGGGGTGGGCAAGATCTAAAAATGCCCCCCCCCTTCCGCGCCGTAATATACAAAAAAGGTATAAAAATATACTACTGAATTCAGAATTAAATTATCTAATGAATGAGCAAATCAAATATATATATTCTCATTTAAAATAAAAAAGTTAGGTACCATATTTTGAAAACCATTGATCGAAAAAAAAATCCTTTTGTTTAAATTTGTAAATAAAAATTATTTAACCATTTAGCCATCTTTCTAGCTTTTATAATTCTCGAGATAGTAATGGTGGCCCATTTAAAATGAACGTCCTATATATGTTTAAAAAAAACCCTAACTCAGAGTACGCTATGAACAAATAAACTTATGTCAGTTTAAAAGTATTTAATTAAATGTCAATTTCATACGAGATATTGTCAAAATGAAATCAAAGCTTTTCTTTTTGAATCTTTTTTTAGAAATGGAATTAAATTAGAAAACTGCAAATGGCAATATATGTTTCCTTCTTTATGATCTTTTCTCCTTAAAATTACATTTCAAGATAAATTTTTGACAATTGGACTTTTGAATTGAATAATGATCAGACAAGTTTATTTATTCATAGCCTACTCAGAGTTATTATTATTTATCAATATTTTTTAGGTTAAATAAAAATGAAAATGTATTGTGGAGTAAAACGATTCTGTAAGGAATTAAATGTCAAGTAAAATATAAAACTTTTTGTGATTTGCCGCTCCTCAGGGCCGCGCCGCCCATAAGGGCGAGGTTGGGCAGGGCCCAACGGCGCAACGTTGCCAAGGGCGCCGTACGGCCTTTAAGTATTTTTTTTTTTACTTTTTTGAATATAAAAAAAACTTGTTCGATGTAAAGTGCAGCAACTGCTTTCTCGCAAATTGCTTTCCCCCCATAATTTTACTATAAAATAACATTTTATTTCGGTTACCTGTTATTTGTTTATTATAATGTATCAACTAAATCAAGAATGACAGGGACATAGGAATAATAATTTATAAATTATAACTTCCGCTTAAAAATATGCCGATTAAACAAAACTCGTACCTTTTAAAATACTCTGTATAAATCAAAGATAAAATAAACAGCGTTTAATACTGATTTCTAGGATTACATTGGTTACTCAATATACGTAAAAGTACATTTTAAAGTAAACATTACAATTTTTCAGTATTCCATTCAATTTTTTATTTAAAAAAAATGGCTACTGCTTTAGGGGAAAAAATTAAACAATTTGAGTTTATTTGCGCATTGCTTTTGTGGTACAATGTTTTAAGTAAAGTAAATATTACAAGCAAAATGTTACAATGTAAAAATTTCAATATTTCAGAAGCATGCGCGAATTTGAAAAAACTATAGATCAAATAGAGGTTTCTTTGATTTACTAGTCGTTGTTAAGGAAGTCGCTTCTCTGTTAGATGTTGAAGCAAAGTTGGAAAATAGTCGTTCTTTAAGACTAAGAAAAATAAAAAAAGCAGTTCAGTTATGAACATGTCGACGAAACAATTGCGACCGAAGAACTAAAATTTAAAGTTAACTGCTTTAATTGTGTATTAGATGCGACCACACAATCCGTACAAAAAGGGTTTCAATTATTATCAACTTATTCAAATAATTTTAATTTTTTGTATGGCATTTCAAAATTTTCTCAGTACTCAGAAAGCAGTTGAAATTATGTAGCGAACTTGAAAATATTTCAACAAAGAAAAAAAAATGAACGTGATATAAATGGTCACGAATTATTGCATGAATTACAGTTTTTACAAAATTTTGGCCCAGAGATTACTTTTCCAAACGAAACATTAAATTATATTAGTAAAAACAATTAATTGAAGCATTTCCAAACACTACTACAGCACCGCGTATTTTGTTAACTATACCTGTTTCCGTAGCTACTGCCGAATGTTCTTTCTTTCTCAAAACTAAAAATTATTAAAAACTATCTAAGATCGTCAATGTCTCAAGAACGTCTTCAAAATTTGGCTATCATTTCTATTGAATCAGATTTATTAAATATCGTAGATATGATAGAGTTAATAAGCCAATTTGGTAGAAATAAGGCGCGCAGAGTTACTCTTAGTGATTAATACATTTTTTTTAACTTTTTATGTGCGCATTTTTATTATATTTGGAATGTATATTTTATTGTATCTACATTTTTTGTAATTGTCAGTGCTCCTTAAAATATGTACCTACTCCATAAAAAATGTTTCTTAAAATGTCCAGTGTTTATTTCTTAGTAATAAAATCCGTGTAAAATTTATACAATATTTACAGCTTCTCTACAAAATAATAATGTTTACTTTAGTATTTAAAATTACATAGGAGAGGGGGAGGGGTTATGGCGGAGCGCATAAGAATCACTTGCCGAGGGCGCCCGAAACGCTTGGCGCGGCCCTGCGCCCCTAGCAAACTTTGGGGTGGGCTGTCGCCCACCTCGCCCACCCCTAAATCCGGCCCTGGCTGAGTTCTCGATTTTGAGCATGCGTATAAGCCTTAAGCTGGATTCAGAGATTGCGTAGTAAACACAGCATAGGAATACACAACACAGGAAAACATAGAAACTTAAAACCAATTCAGAGATTGTACAGAAAACATAGAATTGTTGTATGTAGATAACTTCATGTCAGTATTTGTTGCTGATTTCACAAGTTTTATTTAGCTGTCACTTTTTAAATAATTATAATAAACAGGCCCGGCAGATAATGTGGGTACAGTGGGTAGTTGCACCCACTCGAGACACTCCGAGTGGGGAAAGTACCCCTCGGGATTTTACAACTTTTTTATAAGTTACTGAAAACAGCCGTACGTACACATTTGTGTATTATAATTTCCCGCCTAAACTATGAATCTGGAGCGTTCGGAATTAGTATTAACATCTGGACCCCTATTCTATAACTTTTCACCGATTTAAGGTGTTATTTTAATGACGTCAGATCACATTTCATCGGGTGATATAAGGCGGTGCTGTTTTAGTAATATTCATTTGCTTATGTTCTCACATAAATATTTGTATGTTGGTACTATGACGAAAATTTCAAATTTCGTTTACATCATCTGTCAAGTTGACATTAGGACGTTGTTTATTATGGCGACAAAGTTCGAATAATGTACTTGTACAAGCATGCATCCTTATTCAAACGAAAAGTAGCAACAAATTATACATCACTGATGCTGAATGGGTCCTGCATGTATCTAATTCGTCTCCGATTCAAACGTTCTTCAGCATTTTCTTCCTCTAATTCTAATTATTCAACAACTCTCAGTTGAGTGTATAAAAAAGCCATACATAACAAAATACCACAAATAAAAATTATGCATAACACAGTACCAGTTCAAACAAATGTCAAACCAAACCAAGATAACACCGGTGATATAAATATAACACCATCTCTTCATGAAGTGTTATCTCTTCGCTAAGTATGACATCATATGGCCATGTTTGGCAATCTTCCGCAAGATAGCTGTCCGAAATATATCACCTAGAGACGCGTATCACCGGTGATAAAAGTTATAGAATAGGGGTCCTGAGCAATCCGTAGATGTTGCCGAACGTACCCTATATATCAAAACTTTTTTCCATTATTTGCTAAACTAGTGTCGATAATACAGTTTACAGCTTACTCCACTTAAGCTTGTTTTAATCAGTTCTTGTACCAAATGGCTGATGGCTCTGCTGCGTTCAGTACTTTTTCAGCGTTACGGAATATTTGGCTAACTTTGCCGTTCTTGTAGTAGATTATTTATTCAATGATACTACCAATGAATAGTATATTTTTCTGAGATGTATAATCTTCTTATGTCTATATTCAAAACAAATCTAAATTTTACTAACAGAAAAATTACTTTCATATGTCCCTGGATAGACAAATATGTATGTATTCTTTTTTATTTAAAACATTGTTTTGAATTACAATTTAGATATTATTTGAAATCGAAGTCTGTTTTTAATCTTTATCTAGGTGTTTAGGAGAATTTACCAAAGATCGGGATCGTGAGACTCATAATTCATGAGAGATACGAAATCGGTTAAATGATTAGACAATACTAATATCCTGTCTGTACATAGAGTGAACTTGCTATTGCCGACCCTTCCCTTACAGCAGGCAATATCTTTAGTCGTCTTTTCTAATATTTCATTTAGCACAGAACGCATAACTTACCTGGTATGGTTCTATCAATTAAAGATCATTGTTTCAAATCATTGAAACTTATAAAGTTCTTGACAACATTATTTACATTATAATATTTATTTTCTAAGTCAATAACATGTTTAAAACTGTGTGCCCATTGAAGTAGTGAAATAATTGATTTCACTTTTCCCCATATTAGTTCATTTGGATTGAATATACACTGGTAAATGAAATGGGCGACGCAATGTATGACCATATTTTTCTGCTATGTATCACAAATATTGTTTTTGTGTCAATTTTTTCGAATTGTTTCCATAAGTTGTTTCGTGTAATATTCTTTAAAATATAAATCATTTTTGTAAGTACTTTTATGTCCGATTTTTTTTTTAATATTGTGTAGGATTTTTATTAATTGTTAACACATCCATCATAATAACACTGTTTAGTAGTATACTCGTATTTGGTATTAGTTTGGTTTAAACATATAAGCAGTCATTTTTACATTTTTGCTCTTCATTTTTTTTGTAGAGTTGAAGGCACAGATCAATAATATATAAACAATTTAAATTTAATTTGACTTCATAATACAGATACTAGGGAATGAATTGATAGAAATTTGTTTCGCTCCTAAATTTAAATGGTTCATTAGTGAAGTGAAGAAAATTCATTATATATTAAGACAGCATACCGCATTGCAGCGGCTGGGCCGCATAACCGCGACACGTTGCGGTTGTACATGCGGTTACGATTGCTTAGCTGCAAATACGACACCCTTCCATAAGACAACATGCATTTTTCAAAACAGCGGTTGCAACCGCAAATGTGGCTGCTGTTTTAAAAAATGCATGTTGTCTTATGGTAGGGCGTCACATTTGCGGCTAAGCAATTGTAACCGCATGTATAACTGCAACTTAGACCAGGAATAGAGGGAGACAGGGCACGCTATGTATTTCGCCGTAAGCGGACTTTCCAAATCATCATAGCGATTTTCGACCTTATTGGAACGCCAGAATCAGCTGTATCCGTATAGTCCGCCAGATGTGTTATGTACGTGTGCAGTCGGACGAATAAGTTTTCAATATCAACAAGCGTGGCGTCACCCACCGCTTTTTTTACCATTTTGTCCGTTATTGATATTATGTTTTTTTTATGAATATTACTTCTTTCGTATTTATTTTACATTTATAAAACAGAATCAAGAAAATTTGTAGTTGTGAATCAAATATTTATTTAGATTTGGTTAACTGTAACATAACAGTATTTAACTGGTCGACTATACGGATACAGCTGATTCTGGCGTTGTAATAAGGTCGAAAATCGCTAAGATGATTTGGAAATCTACCCGTGACTATGCCTTGTCTCCCCTCTATTCCTGGTCTAAGAACTGCAACGTGTCGCGGTTATGCGACCCAGCCGCTGCAATGCGATTAGATTACAGTATGTATTTGCACAAACGGGCAGCTGAACCGCAAATAATATGACAATGAAGTACGGTTGCGGTCGCGGTTGCAGTCAGTCTAATTTAAGTTTTTTTTTTCATAAATTTCCATTCTGATTATTTTTTTTTAAAAGTAAATGTAATATTTTTATACTGTACATCTATTTTTGTCGCACCTCACGTCTTTATTCAAATACATAAGTACCTACTTATGAAATTTAGTACGATACTTTTGAATTACTTATTTAACGTCCATGAGGTTTTATGAATATGCTACCTTTACATTATACAGGTGTTAATTTTATTTTGTCCGATATAAGAGCTACGAAGTCCGTTAAATTAGCAAACAAGTTCTATTTTACAAAACGTATTTTAATGAGCATACATTTTTTTTTCAACCAGTGGGTCACAAACTGTTGAGACCAATTTTGTTATTTTTATTGTTTATTCGATAAAGAATTTTATTCAGAATTCAGTGATATAATAACGATTTTATTGAACAAAATGCATATAAAGTTTTATATTAATTTGATAAAAATATGGCTATAACTAGAGTGCCACGAATGGAAAAACATGAATATGTGTCATTTTTTTAACAGAATTAGAATGCCATGAAAGAAATATGCGAATATTTTGTTGTGGTATGTAACCAAATTTTTATTTTTACATAATATTATACTAGACAAAAAAATAAAATACCCGTATTTTTGAAAATTGATTACTGATTCCTACTTTACGAGAAAATAATTAAAAATTTGGGGAAGAGATAAGGTAGAATCGAAGAAGAAGACTGACAGACTGGGAGGGAAAGAGATAGTTATAACAAGCTGTCGTCATGCCATACCGACCATAACATAATCGCGACGCTGATCTATAACTATCTCTTTCCCTCCCAGTCTATTTGTTTTCTTCAACGATTCTACCATTCTCATGTCATAAATATCCTTTGTCCAAAACATTAAATTCCTAATAAAAAGATTAATACAAACTAATGATTAGTTTTTATTATTAAAATAATAAGTTATTGTAGTTAGTTTTTATATTTTATGACATATTGAAATTCGAATATGGTCACATAGGTACCTCATTAAAAGAACAAAATATTCACTTCTTTCTGTCAGGGCACTTTCTAATTCTATGTAAAAAATAACAAGTATTTATTTCCATTCGCGGCACACTTATTGTAGCCATTTTAAAATCAAATTAATATAAAACTTCCTATGAATTTTCTCAAAAAATATTGTTAACTAAGGGTATGCAAATATTATTTGATTGAATTCAGAATAAAATTATCTAAGTAAATTAAAAATATATGGTCTTATTTAAAATAACAAAGTTGGTCCCCACAGTATGAAAACCACTGGTTGAAAAATAATAATAACGTTCATTGAAATAATTAGTAAAATAGAAATTGTTTGCTAATTTAACCAACTTCGTAGCTCTTATAATTCTCGAGATAGCAATAGACAAAATAAAATGATATAAGAGTTTAAAATATATTGAATATTTATAATATGGGGGAGTATTTTTTATTAGTTCCTATTCCTACGAAGTTGCTCTATTTATGTCCGATACTGTAGATATAATAAAAATGTAACATTTATAGAGTTATATTTTTTCAAATATTTTCCGATCTGTTCAGACTCAGTATCGTTATTTTTGTATGTTATTTTGTACATTTTTATTCATTTTTATCTTTGAAAATATTTTGAGAACGGGGTATGTGACCATTATTTTAGATACTTAAGTAGATCTGCATCTATCTCCATCGCTCTAGTTACTTGCGTTACTTCGCACAGGTAACGTCACAGAATAGGGTTTTCCAAGGCAAGCTTTTGAATAAATAAGTATTGCATATTTTTTTTTACTATAAAGTATATTAATATAAAATAAAAATAATAATAAATTATATAGTATTTATAATTGAATTTTTAAATTGAAAAATACTGCAACGTTTTATTTATATGGGTGAAGTGTAAAAATCAGCGAAATATTATTAATTAAAATAATACGTTTATTAAACGCCAAATATTACGCTTGGTACATTTGGAAGTCTTGAAGAAGTGACACTCGATGTCCCGCTGGAGTTCTTCTTTCTGTCCGTTAGGGTTAAAGCTGCAGTCGAGAATTTCAACACCGGTATAGCGGAAGAGGATCTCTAACATGTTCCTAACAATCCTCCAATCCAAACCATCTAATCCACAGCCTAACTTCGGTACTGCTAGCTTCAAAATGTCATTCTCTAGCAGATGATTCTTCAAATCGCACAGTGAATTCCATAGACTGTGACACGATGGCTTTTGGTACGAGCGTGGTTTTGTAACCAGGTAGTAGGTATACCGTTGATGTTCTGTATTGTTATCCCTCAGTCGCAGCGTTTTCCTGACGGATGGACCTTGGTTGGCCAGTTCTTGTAGTCGCCCGAATTTCGTCTTAAAGACTGATGCTATGCCGCGTGACATCTTCCGATACGCAGCGGCCGAGGGAATAATATGAGGACACGGTGAACAGGTCTCGATGTTCTTCTGTCGTCATCCCATACTGCGCCTTGTGACCGAAGGAATACTTTTCCATGAAGTCTTCAAAAGTTGGTTCCTGAGCTATGATCCGTTGCTCCATGATGGTCTTCATTGTTGTCACCAGCGAAAGGGGCTAGCCGATTAAAGCCGCCTTCCCTGTTGGTGTTTTTCTAATCCTGTATATTACGTCGTTTATTCTCTTAACAACCTCATAAGGACCTTCCCAATTTCTTTGCAGCTTTGGTGATAAACCTCGACGCCTTTGTGGATTATAAAGCCACACTAAATCCCCTGGTTGGTATCCACCTTTTTTTACCTTGATGTCATACTGGTCCTTCATTCGGTCACTGGCAGCTTGAATGTTTGTGCGGACTTGTTTATGAATGCCGTCCATTCTTCTCCGTAAGTCCGTTACATAATCTTCCCCGGCCAGATGTTCCCCAGGTTTACTGCCGAACACCAAGTCACACGCAGGCGCAACTCACGCCCGAATAAAATGTTCGCAGGAGTTTGCCCTGTTGTTTCATGGACGGATGAACGATAAGCCATCAGGAACAGATGAAGATGTCGGTCCCAGTCTCTTTGGTGGTTGGAGACTACCTTCGGCAAGTATCGGTTGATCGTTCTGTTCATTCGTTCAACCATGCAATCGGACTGCGGATGTAATGCGGTTGTTCTCGTTTTATTAATTCCTAATATCTTACAGATATTTTGGAAAACGGAAGACTCGAAATTTCTTCCCTGGTCGGAGTGAAGTTCACGTGGTACACCAAACCGGCATACACACTCTTTAACTAAGGTTTCAGCGACCGTGGTGGCTTCCTAGTTGGGTAATAGATAGGCTTCAACCCACTTGGTGAAGTAGTCCATGACAACAACGATGTATTTATTTCCGTCGTCACTTTCCGGAAATGGTCCGGCCACATCAATCGAAATTTCGAAATGCGCTCAAATGGACTGCCACCGTTGTATTCACGCATTGGAGCTCTTCGTCGTCTTTGCGGACCGTTGCTTCCTGCGCAAACCACATATTTCTTGCACCAGTCTTTAACGTCTTCCTTGCAGTTAATCCAGTAAAATCGCTGGCGCAATTTTTCTTATGTTTTGTTGACTCCAAAATGGTCCCCTCCAGAGCCGTCATGGATCTCTTTTAACACGCCTGGTATTCCACTTTTAGGAATGACCAACTGAGTTTTCTTCTCAGTTCCATCAGCATTCTCTACCACACGCTTCAACAGGCCATCCTCAATCATCATTGAGTCCCATTGCACCCAGTACGATTTTACACTCTGTGAGTGTGATGCAACTTCTTCCCATCTTGGTTTGCTCTCTTCTGCTCTCCATTCCAGTAAAATTTTCAAAGTCGGGTCATTTTCTTGGTCCTACCGTAGTCCATCGGGCTGCCAAGTATCGTCGATTAATGTTAATGTTATTCTGGCAATGGTGGAATGTTTTTCTTCCAGTCGACTACCATATTTGCCTCCATCTTGGCATGACCTTCTGGACAATGCGTTGTCGTTTCTTTCCTTTCTTTCAAATTCCATTCTCTGTCTGTCTGCATGTTTTCCATCTGCTCCTCACTGCCCATTCTTCATATTTATCCTTGACATCAACGGTTTCTTCCTTTACCTCTACAATTTCTTCCTAGATTTTTTTTTTAATTTCTTGCTGAACACGCTCTCTTTCTCTCTCGCGATCTCTTTCTTTTTCGCTTCCGTATTCTTTTGTAACAGCGAAGTTTCTTTCTTCTAGCAAACACTTTGTTTATAATTCGTCGCACTTTTTCATCTATGGCATCGGTGTTTTCATTTCCCTCAGCATAATTATTTCGCACTTGCGATTGGTTACGTGAAACTTGTTTGGCAGCTTCACGATCTGATACATATGAGAGTGCATCAACTATAGTTTTTGGGCGCCATAATTGCAGTGCTTGCTGAGTATTGCTGTCTCGAACTCTGGATATGAGTGCCTGAGTGACCAGGTACTCCCAATCGCTGTCAGGAGCCGTAGGATGTGCGAGACGATCCAAACGAACTACGTCGGGTCCAAACTCCAGAAGGTTTTCTTCAGTTTTTCTAGAAGTCTTCTCCAATTTCTGCTCTAACATTTGGTCCATGATTCCAGAATTCTGCTATACTCTTCCAGAATTCACCTCCAATATCTCTTCCAATTTCTGCTGCAGAATTCCAGAATCTTCTTCGGTTTTCCTCGAACTATTATCCCATTCCTGTTCTAGAATGTTCCATTAATTCTTCTTCCAATGCCTCGGAATTTTCCTCCGCTTTTCTAGAACTTTCCTCCAATCTCTGCTCCAAACTTCTAGAATTTCCTCCCATTTCTTGTCTTAATGTTCTCGAAGATCACTTACTCTCAATTCACTTAATTTTAATTGGTTAGTCGCCATTTTATTTATTTTTATTTACACTTCACAGTTATTAACAACCCCACACCTGACACCAATTGTCACGTTTTATTTATATGGGTGAAGTGTAAAAATCAGCGAAATATTATTAATGAAAATAATACGTTTATTAAACGATAAATAATTAGGATAAATATTAAAAAGATAATAAAAGTAACTAACACTATGATTAAGTAATTATAAACACTAATTTAAGACTATGAATATTATTAAATGCTTAAACACTAAGCTTATTTATTTAAACAATATTTATTTCACTATATTTATTTATATAACTACATTTATTTATATTAACAACTCGTAGACTGTTTATATCACTCCGTGTTCATTGCTCGTTGCTTCTATATATCAGACTATATATTCGCTGTCGCTCCGACGGTATTTATACAGCCCAGTGTCCTTCTGGAACCTTCCGATGCCACAATGATACCGAATACAATAGATTTAGATCAACGGTGTAATTAACACGTCTTGCCGTTCCGCCGCCGGGGATTGCGTCATCTGGGTAATTCCGGCGAGGGGATTACGTCATCGCTCGGGAACATTCTTTCAGTAGCGGCGCTCGTATACTCTTAACTCAGGGGCGCACGTCACAATACATTTTCAGCCGTATTCATAGTAACTGAGATAGACTTGGTTTAAACTAGGTCTACGTAGACTAGGTTTAAACTAGGGCTAACTTAGACCACCTTGGATCTATTCATAGTAAATTTTAGACCCAGTTTAAACGTGGTCTACGTAGACCGAGTTTAGTCATTGTATCCGTCTGGGCATGGTCTGCGATGAATATGAAGTAAGCTTCAGACATAAGTATTCGAATATTTTCAAATGTCATTTAGTTGTCAGTGTAAAAATTAATACTTAATATTGTCGTGATATTATCTAAAATAAGAATAGTATGTGCCACAAAAATAATAAAAACATGTATTCATATGTATGAGTAATGGGGAAAAATGGGAAGAAAAAATTTGTAAATTAAAACAGCAATATTTAATAAATAAAATTGCTCGAGGAAATAATTTAGTAGAGTAGATAATTTTAATTTTTATTTATGTATAAATATAATAATATATTATTTTGTAATTAAAGTAAATGCGATTGCATGATAGAGCGGGAACGAGATCGGTAATAGAAGTTTTGTCCAGGGCCCTTATTGTTTGGTAATTCTGTGTGAGTGAAATTTTATATTATCTTTTTAGAATGAGAATAATATTTTCTATTTTATTATTAATTTTAATGCATTCCTTCTAAAAAAAAGCTCCGGACAAGTGCCTCGGTTGCCCAAGTCTAACGGCGGTGCTGGTTTTTCCCAAATATATCAGAACTTTTATATGGGTATGAAGCTGCTTGCAATTTACAGAAAACGTGCGAAATTAATTAAAAATAATTTATTTATATTCAAAATTTGTTTAACACTAATTTTTATATAAAAAATATTTGAAGGCTACAAATTAGGTTTGAAGTGTTCTCGTTCCCGGGCCTATTGCGATTATGTCTAAATAAATTCCCTGCTTCGTTACTTCTAGCATTATTTAATTCAGCATCTTCATCATCTGTATCTCTGTCATTATATTTTCTAAAATTAAGCACACATTTTAATTATATCAAATTTGCAGATATTATAGATATGAAGTACCTTCAGCATTGAGGTCTTATCATTTCTTCATCTTCTACATCATTTATATGTGCAAAAATACCTTGAATATCCGGAATTTATCCAATTAGTATCAAAATTGTCAATCTGACAATTAATAAAAATTTCATATATCTTACGAATGCAATTTTCTTAAAGCCTACTATATTTTCATTACAATGACAGGGACTTAGATCTAGTTTAAACTAGGGGTAGAACTGGTCTAAATATTAGACTAGGTTTAAAGTAGGTCTAAGTCAACCGTTATTATGAATAAGGAAAAAACTTAGTCCGAAGATAGACCTGGTTTAAACCACATCAGAAATACTATGAATAGGGCCGTTCAACCAAGTACATCGCAACAAAATTCTTCATTATTAACGGTGATATAAAGCATCCTGGAGTAATATACAGTGATTACTCGATGCAGGGAAAATTACTAGTGCCCGTAGATATTAATTAAATTCTAAACAGAAATGTGACGATTGAATTTTAAATCAAAATACAGAATTTATTTTAATAGTCATCTGCTGCACCCCTACGGGATGGCCAGCTACATGGCTACATGGAGGTGATTAGTAGAGTCCTTAGCTATAAAATCAAATAGTATTTGAAGTGGTACAACGCCGTATTTTTTTTATTTTAATTATTTTTCAGACTTAGTATAAAGCAATGTATATGCGGTTATGTTTAAGGGTTACCTACAACACCCCTACGGGATGGCCAGCTACAAGGCTATGTGGGGGTGATTAATAGGGTCCTTAGCTATACAATCAAATAGAATTGGAAGTGGTACAACGCCGTATTTTTTTTATTTTAATTATTTTTCAGACTTAGTATAAAGCAATGTATATGCGGTTATGTTTAATGGTTACCTACAACACCCCTACGGGATAGCCAGCTACAAGGCTATTTGGGGGTGATTAGTAGGGTACTTATCTATAAAATAAAAAAGTATTTGTAGTGGTACAATGCCGTATTTTTTTATTTTAATTATTTTTCAGACTTAGTATAAAGCAATGTATATGCGGTTATGTTTAAGGGTTACCTACAACACCCCTACCGGATGGCCAGCTACATGGCTATATGGGGGTGATTAGTGGGGTCCTAAGCTATAAAATCAAATAGATTTTGAAGTGGTACAATGCCGTATTTTTTTTATTTTAATTATTTTTCAGACTTTGTATGAGGCAATATTATGCGGTTATGTTTAAGGGTTACCTACAACACCCCTACGGGATGGCCAGGTACAAGACTATGTGGGGGTGATTAGTAGGATCCTTAGCTATAAAATCAAATAGAATTGGAAGTGGTACAACGCCGTATTTTTTATATTTTAATTATTTTTCAGACTTAGTATAAAGCCATGTATATGCGGTTATGTTTAAGGGTTACCTACAACACCCCTACGGGATAGCCAGCCACAAGGCTATGTGGGGGTGATTAATAGGGTCCTTAGCTATAAAATAATATAGCATATACATTGCTTAATTCAAATTCTGAAAAATAATTAAAATAAAAAAATACGGCATTGTACCACTTCAAATACTTTTCTATTTTATAGCTAAGGACCCTGCTAATCACCCCCATATAGCCTTGTAGCTGGCCATCCCGTAGGGGTGTTGTAGGTAACCCTTAAACATAACCGCATATACATTACTTTATACAAAGTCTGAAAAATAATTTTAAAAAAAATACGGCATTGTACCACTTCAAATACTTTTCTATTTTATAGCTAAGGACCCTGCTAATCACCCCCATATAGCCTTGTAGCTGGCCATCCCGTAGGGGTGTTGTAGGTAACCCTTAAACATAACCGCATATACAATACTTTATACAAAGTCTGAAAAATAATTAAAAAAAAAAAAAAATACGGCGTTGTACCACTTCAAATACTATTTGATTTTATAGCTAAGGACCCTACTAATCACCCCCATATAGCCTTGTAGCTGGCCATCCCGTAGGGGTGTTGTAGGTACCCCTTCAACAAAACTGCATATGTAGTGTTATACAAAGTCTACAAATTAATTAAAATAAAAAAAATACGGCTTTGTACCACTTCCAGTTCTATTTTATTTTATAGCTAAGGACCTTAGTAATCACCCCCACATAGCCTTGTAGCTGGCCATCCCGTAGGGGTGTTGTAGGTAACCCTTAAACATAACCGCATATACATTGCTATATACAAAGTCTGAAAAATAATTTAAAAAAAAATACGGTATTGTACCACTTCAAATACTTTTTTATTTTATAGATAAGGACCCTAATAATCACCCCCATATAGCCTTGTAGCTAGCCATCCCGTAGGGGTGTTGTAGTTAACCCTTAAACATAACCGCATATATAGCATTATACAAAGTCTCAAAAATAATTAACATAAAAAAAATACGGCATTGTACCACTACAAATACTTTTTTTATTTTATAGATAAGTACCCTACTAATCACCCCCACATAGCCTTGTAGCTGGCCATTCCGTAGGGGTGTTGTAGGTAACCCTTAAACATAACTGCATATACATTGCTTTATACAAAGTCTGAAAAATAAAAAAAAATACGGCATTGTACCACTTCAAATACTTTTTTATTTTATAGATAAGGACCCTACTAATCACCCCCATGTAGCCTTGTAGCTGGCCATCCCGTAGGGGTGTTGTAGTTAACCATTAAACATAACCGCATATATAGCATTATACAAAGTCTGAAAAATAATTAAAATAAAAAAAATACGGCATTGTACCACTTCAAATTCTATTTGATTTTATAGCTAAGGACCCTATTAATCACATAACCTTGTAGCTGGCCATCCCGTAGGGGTGTTGTACGTAACCCTTAAACATAACCATATACATTGCTTTATACAAAGTCTGAAA
This sequence comes from Harpalus rufipes, assembly GCA_951394225.1. NCBI lineage: Eukaryota > Metazoa > Arthropoda > Insecta > Coleoptera > Carabidae > Harpalus > Harpalus rufipes. The sequence goes on along the minus strand of OX596278.1, from coordinate 30,267,606 downwards.
AATAATTAAAATAAAAAAAATACGGTATTGTACCACTTCAAATACTTTTTTATTTTATAGCGAAGGACCCTACTAATCACCCCCACATAGCCTTGTAACTGGCCATCCCGTAGGGGTGTTGTAGGTAACCCATAAACATAACCGCATATACATTGCTTTATACAAAGTCTGAAAAATAATTTAAAGAAAAAAAATACGGCATTGTACCATTTCAAAATCTATTTGATTTTATAGCTTAGGACCCCACTAATCACCTCCACATAGCCTTGTAGTTGGCGATCCCGTAGGGGTGTTGTAGGTAACCCTTAAACATAACCGCATGTACATTGCTTTATACAAAGTCTGAAAAATAATTAAAATAAAAAAATACGGCATTGTACCACTTCAAATACTTTTATATTTTATAGCCAAGGGCACTAATAATCACCCCCATATAGCCTTGTAGCTGGCCATCCCGTAGGGGTGTTGTAGGTAACCCTTAAACATAACCGCATATACATTGCTTTATACAAAATCTGAAAAATAATTTTAAAAAAAATACGGCATTGTACCACTTTAAATACTTTTTTTTATAGCTAAGGATCCTACTAATCACCCCCATATAGCCTTGTAGCTGGCAAACCCGTAGGGGTGTTGTAGGTAACCCTTAAACGTAACCGCATATACATTGCTTTATACTAAGTCTGAAAAATAATTAAAATAAAAAAATACGGCGTTGTACCACTTCCAATTCTATTTGATTTTATAGCGAAGGATCCTACTAATCACCCCCATATAGCCTTGTAGCTGGCCATCCCGTAGGGGTGTTGTAGGTAACCCTTAAACATAACCGCATATACATTGCTTTATACTAAGTCTGAAAAATAATTCAAATAAAAAAATACGGCGTTGTACCACTTCCAATTCTATTTGATTTTATAGCTAAGGATCCTACTAATCACCCCCATATAGCCTTGTAGCTGGCCATCTCGTAGGGGTGTTGTAGGTAACCCTTAAACATAACCGCATATACATTGCTTTATACTAAGTCTGAAAAATAATTAAAATAAAAAAAATACGGCGTTGTACCACTTCCAATTCTATTTGATTTTATAGCTAAGGACCCTACTAATCACCTACATATAGCCTTGTGGCTGGCCATCCCGTAGGGGTGTTGTAGGTAACCCTTAAACATAACCGCATATACATGGCTTTATACTAAGTTTGAAAAATAATTAAAATAAAAAAAATACGGCGTTGTACCACTTCCAATTCTATTTGATTTTATAGCTAAGGACCCTACTAATCACCCCCATATAGCCTTGTAGCTGGCCATCCCGTAGGGGTGTTGTAGGTAACCCTTAAACATTACCGCATATATACATTGCTTTATACAAAGTCTGAAAAATAATTAAAATAAAAAAATACGGCATTGTACCACTTCAAATACTTTTTTATTTTATAGATAAGGGCCCTACTAATCACACTCATATAGCTTTGTAGCTGGCCATCCCGTAGGGGTGTTGTAGGTAACCCTTAAACATAACCGCATATAAGGTGCGTGAACTTGGCTCATAAACTGTGGGTGCAAATTCTGAAATTTTGCAAATATTTTGCACCTAATTTGCACCTATTTGCACCCTAAAAAATGTTTAACTACCTTTATTAGTTCAAAAGTTATAAACAATTAAACTTTTTTGTGCCAACTTCACGCCAGCACAAAAAAATATTCGGAATCAAACTTTTATTTACCAATAATTTGCACCCAATTTGCACCCATTTGCACCATCAACATTTTTTTATTATCTTTTTAAATAATAAAGTTATTAACAATTACTTTTTTAATTGCCAGCACAGAAAGTGTTCACATTTGATAATTTTTTACGGGAATAATTTGCACCCAGTACAACAAAATTTGCACCCTAAAAATTATTTTCCTATCTTTATTATTTCTAAAGTTATAGAAAATTACATTATTTTTGTGATAACTTCACACGAACGTCCATCAAAGTCATTAATTACGGTTTGTTATAAGGGTGCAAATTACGAAAGTTATTTATTACTATTAATTAGGGTAGGGTACAATTTTCACCCTAAAAATAATGTCATTTTAACACGTATTTATTTAAATAATAGCGTTCAAACGTAGGAGTATGATTTATATCGGTATATATTGCAACAAGTCATTAATTATGGATTGTTATGAAGGTGCAAATTGCGGAAGTTATTTATTATTATTAACTAGGGTAGGGTACAATTTGCACCCTGAAAATAATGTCATTTTAACATGTATTTATTTAAATAATAGCGTTCAAATGTAGGAGTATGAATTACATCGGTATATATATTGCAACAACGTCATTTATTATGGATTGTTATGAGGGTGCAAATTACGAAATTTAATTATTATTATTAAATAGGGTAGGGTACAATTTGCACCCTGAAAATAATGTCATTTTAACATGTATTTATTTAAATAATAGCGTTCAAATGTAGGAGTATGAATTACATCGGTATATATATTGCAACAATGTCATTTATTATGGATTGTTATGAGGGTGCAAATTACGAAATTTATTTATTACTATTAACTAGGATAGGGTACAATTTGCACTCTAAAAATAATGTCATTTTAACATGTATTTATTTAAATAATAGCGTTCAAATGTAGGAGTATGAATTACATCGGTATATATATTGCAACAATGTCATTTATTATGAATTGTTATGAGGGTGCAATTTACGAAATTTATTTATTATTATTAAATAGGGTAGGGTACAATTTGCACCCTGAAAATAATGTCATTTTAACATGTATTTATTTAAATAATAGCGTTCAAATGTAGGAGTATGAATTACATCGGTATATATATTGCAACAATGTCATTTATTATGGATTGTTATGAGGGTGCAAATTACGAAATTTATTTATTATTATTAAATAGGGTTGGGTACAATTCGCACCCTATAAATAATGTCATTTTAACATGTATTTATTTAAATAATAGCGTTCAAATGTAGGAGTATGAATTACATCGGTATATATATTGCAACAATGTCATTTATTATGGATTGTTATGAGGGTGCAAATTACGAAATTTATTTATTATTATTAAATAGGGTTGGGTACAATTTGCACCCTATAAATAATGTCATTTTAACATGTATTTATTTAAATAATAGCGTTCAAATGTAGGAGTATGAATTACATCGGTATATATATTGCAACAATGTCATTTATTATGGATTGTTATGAGGGTGCAAATTACGAAATTTATTTATTATTATTAAATAGGGTTGGGTACAATTTGCACCCTATAAATAATGTCATTTTAACATGTATTTATTTAAATAATAGCGTTCAAATGTAGGAGTATGAATTACATCGGTATATATATTGCAACAATGTCATTTATTATGGATTGTTATGAGGGTGCAAATTACGAAATTTATTTATTATTATTAAATAGGATAGGGTACAATTTGCACCCTAAAAATAATGTCATTTTAACATGTATTTATTTAAATAATAGCGTTCAAATGTAGGAGTATGAATTACATCGGTATACAGGGTGTTTCCTTTAAAACAACCAGCGCTTTTTTGGGCGAACTAATGACTTTAGAGAAAAATGTTATATACAAAAAATTACCAGGAAAAAGGGCTTAATTTATGAGGAATAATAAATAAAAATTCAACCAGTGGTTCTCTAACGGTAGAATAAAATTATATTTTTTTAAATGACAACCTATATAATTTTTTTGTCCATTAGATAGAGAATTTTTTTCTAATTTCAACGATATAAATATGATATGGGGTTGTATAACAATTATTTCGAGAAAAATGATATTAAAAATCATAAATAATTTTACAATATTGAAGTAGGCTATGCAATAAACAAATGCAAACAAATGATACAGGTGACAGATAGTTTTGTCTTCAAAACCAAGGGGTGTTTTCGAGCACAAATTATAATAAAAATTAGTACTCTTAAGTGCAAAAATACCAAAAATACCTAAGGTTGCATAAATTTGTAAATAATTTCCATCATATTGTTTTTCTTTTTATGTTAGTACTATTATTTTTTGATATTTCTTCGTTATGTAGTTCATTTGTTATTATGAATTTCTTAGTAAAACAAGTTATTTTAGATATAAGAAAATAATATACTATCGTAACCTAGGCAATAGTCGTATTAATAGTTGTTTATTGCATAGCCTACTTCAATACTGTAAAATTATTTCTGATTTTTAATATCATTTTTCTCGAAATAATTGTTATACAACCCCATATCATATTTATATCGTTGAAATTAGAAAAAAATTCTCTATCTAATGGACAAAAAATTTATGTAGGTTGCCATTTAAAAAAATATAATTTTATTCTACCGTTTGAGAACCACTGGTTGAATTTTTTATTTATTATTCCTCATAAATTAAGCTCTTTTTCCTGGTAATTTTTTGTATATAAAATTTTTCTCTAAAGTCATTAGTTCGCCCAAAAAGGCGCTGGTTGTTTTAAAGGAAACAGCCTGTATATATTGCAACAATGTCATTTATTATGGATTGGTATGAGGGTGCAAATTACAAAATTTATTTATTATTATTAACTATGATAGGGTACAATTTGCACCCTAAAAATAATGTCATTTTAACATGTATTTATTTAAATAATAGTGTTCCAATGTAGGAATATGAATTACATCGGTATATATTGCATCATTGTCATTTATTATGGATTGTTATGAGGGTGCAAATTACGATATTTATTTATTATTATTAACTAGGGTAGGGTACAATTTGCACTATAAAAATAATGTCATTTCAACATGTATTTATTTAAATTATTAATAGGGTTGAAGGTCAAACACATTTTTTATATTAAATTAAATCTTTTTTATTGAACAAATGTCTAATGATAACAATAATAGTGAAATAAATATGTTTCTCTGTACCTACCAAATTATAAATACTTAACGCTTTTGTAATTGTGTGTAAAGGTATGTTTTATTAGGTAAAAAATGAAAATAAACAAAAACAAAATAAATATAATATTTATTAAATTTCAAATTCAATTTACAAAAACATACATATGTTAATTACAAAGTGTATATTAATAAATGAGCTGTTACACTACAGTCTTTTTTAAAATTTTTATATTGATCACACTGGTCATCATACAACTCCCACATCGAATCTAGACAATAAACATAGTTTTAATATTTAAAGCTCATTTATTGCTAATTTATTGCTCATGTTTAAAATGTATTGCTCTTGCCCGATTCGGAGAAAATTGATGTGAGCTAGAATAAAGACAAGCTGCTCACAACCAAAAATTAAAGAAAAACCTGTCGCAAGACAGAATACGATCTGTTATAATTTATTGCTCTAATTAAAAAATTATTACTTGCAAATAATCAAGGTTTTCGTTACACAAATCGCATGCAAGACGTTTTAGCCTACTAAATGAATATCTGACTTCAAAAATTGATTTTCTACGGAAATTATACTTTATCTCCAGGTCATTATTACTTTTCAATAATATTTACGCGTGTGAGCTGGAGCAATAAATTATTTAAGGGGCGCATTTAACTAAAACTCCAATTTTACAGGATTATCTCGCAACAAAAACTATCTGTCGCTAAAGGGCACTTCAAAAACTGTTTTTCTACGGAAATTATACTTTCTCGCGGGTCACAAATTAATTTTTAACGATATACACGCGTGTGAACAGGAGCAATAAATTATTTTAGCCGCGAATTTAGCTTAAACTCGAGTTTTACACAAATATTTCGCAACAAAATCTATCTGTCGCTATAGGGCACTTCAAAAATGTTTTTCTATGGACATTATACCTTCTCGCAGGTCACAAATTAGTTATCAACTATATACACGTGTGTGAGCTGGAGTAATAAATTATTTTAGCCGCGCATTTAGCTTAAACTCGAATTTTACACAAATATTTCGCAACAAAAACTATCTGTCGCTATAGGGCACTCCAAAAATGTTTTTCTATAGAAATTATACTTTTACGCAGGTCACAAATTTAATTATCAACAATATTAACGTGTGTGAGCTGGAGAAATAAATTATTTAAGTGGCGCATTTAGCTAAAACTCCAATTTTAGATTATCTCGCAACAAAAACTATCTGTCGCTATAAGGCACTTCAAAAATGTTTTTCTACAGAAATTATACTTTATCGCAGGTTACGAATTAGTTTTCAATAATATACAAGTGTGTAAGCTGGAGCAATAAATTATTTTAGCCGCGCATTTAGCTTAAACTAGATTTTTACAGTTTTAGCTAAATGCGCGGCTAAAATAATTTATTGCTCCAGTTCACATGCGTGTATATTGTTGATAACTAATTTGTGACCTGCAAGAAAGTATAATTTCCGTAGAAAAACATTTTTGAAGTGCCCTATAGCGACAGATAGTATTTGTTGCGAAATATTTGTGTAAACGTCGAGTTTAAGCTAAATGCTGCGCTAAACTAATTTATTGCTTCAGCTCACACACTTGTATATTGTCGAAAACTAATTTGAGATCTGCGAGAAAGTATAATTTCTATAGAAAAACATTTTTGGAGTGCCCTATAGCGACAGATAATTTTCGTTGCGAAATATTTGTGTAAAAGTCAAGTTTAAGCTAAATTCGGGGTTAAAATAATTTATTGCTCGAGTTCAAACACGTGTATATTATTGATAACTAATTTGTGACCTTCGAGAAAGTATAATTTCTGTAGAAAAACATTTTTGAAGTGCCCTATAGCGACAGATAGTTTTAGTTGGGAAATATTTCTGTAAAAGTCGAGTTTAAGCTAAATTCACGGTAAAAATAATTTATTGCTCCAGCTCACACGCGTGTATATTGTTAAAAATTAATTTGTGACCCGCGAGAAAGTATAATTTTCGTAGAAAAACAGTTTTTGAAATGCTCTATAACGACAGATAGTTTTTGTTGCGAAATATTTCTGTAAGAGTCGAGTTTAAGCTAAATCGCGGTTAAAATAATTTATTGCTCCAGCTCACACACGTGTATATTGTTGAAAACTAATATGTGACCCGCGAGAAAGTATAATTTCCGTAGGCAAACATTTTTAAAATGCTCTATAGCGACAGATAGATTTTGTTGCGAGGTAATCCTGTAAAATTGGAGTTTTAGCTAAATGCGCCCCTTAAATAATTTGTTGCTCCAGCGTAAATATTATTGAAAACTAATAATGACATACGATAAAGTATAATTTCCGTAGAAAAGCAGTTTTTGAAGTCAGATATTCATTTAGTAGGCTAAAACGTCTTGTATGCAATTTGTGTAACGAAAACCTTCATTATTTGCAAGCAATAAATTTTTAATTAGAGCAATAAATTATAACAGATCGTATTCTGTCTTACGACAGGTTTTTTTTTTAAATTTTTTTAATATGTGACCCGCGAGAAAGTATAATTTCCGTAGTCAAACATTTTTAAAATGCTCTATAGCGACAAATAGATTTTGTTGCGAGGTAATCCTGTAAAATTGGAGTTTTAGCTAAACGCGCCCCTTAAATAATTTATTGCTCCAGCGTAAATATTATTGAAAACTAATAATGACATACGATAAAGTATAATTTCCGTAGAAAAACAGTTTTGAAGTGCCCTTTAGCGACAGATAGTTTTTGTTGCGAGATAATCCTGTAAAATTGGAGTTTTAGTTAAATGCGCCCCTTAAATAATTTATTGCTCCAGCTCACACGCGTAAATATTATTGAAAAGTAATAATGACCTGGAGATAAAGTATAATTTCCGTAGAAAATCAATTTTTGAAGTCAGATATTCATTTAGTAGGCTAAAACGTCTTGCATGCGATTTGTGTAACGAAAACCTTGATTATTTGCAAGTAATAATTTTTTAATTAGAGCAATAAATTATAACAGATCGTATTCTGTCTTGCGACAGGTTTTTCTTTAATTTTTGGTTGTGAGCAGCTTGTCTTTAATCTAGCTCACATCAATTTTCTCCGAATCGGGCAAGAGCAATACATTTTAAACATGAGCAATAAATTAGCAATAAATGAGTTTTAAATATTAGAACTATGTTTATTGTCTAGATTCGATGTGGGAGTTGTATGATGACCAGTGTGATCAATATAAAAATGTTAAAAAAGACTGTAGTGCAACAGCTCATTTATTAATATAGACTTTGTAATTAACATATGTATGTTTTTGTAAATTGAATTTGAAATTTAATAAATATTCTATTTATTTTGTTTTTGTTTATTTTCATTTTTTACCTAATAAAACATACCTTTACACACAATTACAAAAGCGTTAAGTATTTATAATTTGGTAGGTACAGAGAAACATATTTATTTCACTATTATTGTTATCATTAGACATTTGTTCAATAAAAAAGATTTAATTTAATATAAAAAATGTGTTTGACCTTCAACCCTATTAATAATTTAAATAAATACATGTTGAAATGACATTATTTTTATAGTGCAAATTGTACCCTACCCTAGTTAATAATAATAAATAAATATCGTAATTTGCACCCTCATAACAATCCATAATAAATGACATTGATGCAATATATACCGATGTAATTCATATTCCTACATTTGAACACTATTATTTAAATAAATACATGTTAAAATGACATTATTTTTAGGGTGCAAATTTAACCTTATCCTAGTCAATAATAATAAATAAATGTCGTAATTTGCACCCTCATAACAATCCATAATAAATGACATTGTTGCAATATATATACCGATGTAATTCATACTCCTACATTTGAACGCTATTATTTAAATAAATACATGTTAAAATGACATTATTTTCAGGGTGCAAATTGTACCCTACCCTATTTAATAATAATAAATAAATTTCGTAATTTGCACCCTCATAACAATCTATAATAAATGACATTGTTGCAATATATATACCGATGTAATTCATACTCCTACATTTGAACGCTATTATTTAAATAAATACATGTTAAAATGACATTATTTTTAGGGTGCAAATTGTACCCTAACCTAGTTAATAATAATAAATAACTTTCATAATTTGCACCCTTATAACAATCCATAATTAATGACTTTGATGTACGTTCGTGTGAAGTTATCACAAAAATAATGTAATTGTCTATAACTTTAGAAATAATAAAGATAGGGAAATAATTTTTAGGGTGCAAATTTTGTTGTACTGGGTGCAAATTATTCCCGTAAAAAATTGTCAAATGTGAACACTTTCTGTCCGGCAATTAAAAAAGTAATTGTTAATAACTTTATAATTTAAAAAGATAACAAAAAAATGTTGATGGTACAAATGGGTGCAAATTGGGTGCAAATTGGGTGCAAATTATTGGTAAATAAAAGTTTGATTCCGAATATTTTTTTGTGCTGGCGTGAAGTTGGCACAAAAAAGTTTAATTGTTTATAACTTTTGAACTAATAAAGATAGTAAAACATTTTTTAGGGTGCAAATAGGTGCAAATTAGGTGCAAAATATTTGCAAAATTTCAGAATTTGCACCCACAGTTTATGTGCCAAGTTCACGCACCTCCGCATATACATACATTGCTTTATACTAAGTCTGAAAAATAATTAAAATAAAAAAAATACGGCGTTGTACCACTTCCAATTCTATTTGATTTTATAGCTAAGGACCCTACTAATCACCCCCATATAGCCTTGTGGCTGGCCATCCCGTAGGGGTGTTGTAGGGAACCCTTAAACATAACCGCATATACATGGCTTTATACTAAGTTTGAAAAATAATTAAAATAAAAAAATACGGCGTTGTACCACTTCCAATTCTATTTGGTTTTATAGCTAAGGACCCTACTAATCATCCCCATATAGCCTTGTAGCTGGCCATCCCGTAGGGGTGTTGTAGGTAACCCTTAAACATTACCGCATATATACATTGCTTTATACAAAATCTGGAAAATAATTTAAAAAAAAAATACGGCGTTGTACCACTTCAAGTACTATATGATTTTATAGCTAAGGACTCTACTAATCACCCCCATGTAGCCATGTAGCTGGCCATCCCGTAGGGGTGCAGCAGATGACTATTAAAATAAATTCTGTATTTTGATTTAAAATTCAATCGTCAAATTTCTGTTTATAATTTAATTAATATCTACGGGCACTAGTAATTTTCCCTGCATCGAGTAATCACTGTATATTACTCCAGGATGCTTTATATCACCCTTAATAATGAAGAATTTTGTTGCGACGTACTTGGTTGAACGGTAGGCCTACACTGGCCCGTCGCTGGGCGACGCATCGCTAAGTTCACCTCGATGTTCCTTTGAGTGTTTGTGCGTATGCCTGGCTTTTCCGCGTTTTTTTTTGTTGACGTTGGGAAGTTGTTAATACACGTGCGTAACAGGACAACTACTGTGGGTAAACTTTTGTGTTTTATCAAGTATTTAAAAAGAAAACCAATGGATATAGTTTAAAAAATATATATTATATTGAATTTATTTTTGTAGTTAAATTCACTTGATACAACTGTTTCTATCTCATGATCATCAAACTTTCTCTCTTGCTGGGGCTGTTCAAGGTCTAGCTGGCTCTGTGACGTAAAGCTGCCCATCACGATGATGCTCGGAATGATACCGAGCTTGACATTCGAACTGTTCGTGCCAAAATTGGCCGTGTATGGAACATTCAAGCCAAATATGTTGGCTTGACCGTGTGTGGGAATGGGTATGGGATATTGAAGCCTAGCGAGGCCGCATAGGAGCCCTGAATGCTCATTTCGTGACGTGATTTATAAATATATGCAACTCGTAAATAAATATTCAAATATTATATAATTACCATTTTATTTACGTAACTAAAAAAAAAATAAAAAAAACGAATTATAAATGAAATAAATATACGAATACAAATTATGTTTTACTTTATTATTTATTGTTCTTCAAATAATACAAGAAATATTAGTTATAGAATCTCAGTGAAATATTTTATTTTTATTTCAAATCGAAACAATACTGAAACAAGTAAATAATATTGAATAATAAACAATGTAACGGTGGTAGCATGAACATGTGATTTAGGGTGATTAGCGAGGAGTTGGTTAGCAGTGTTTTAGCTGTCAATCGATTATGGATTATTTAAATAATCCATAAACGATTGACAGAGCTAAGACACTGCTAATCAACTCCTGACATTATGAAAAGAGTTAAACATCGAATTACTCCAGATTTGGGTTGCATGCAGTCATCTTAACATTCTATTAAGCTATGTATGTTTACATACATAACATCCTATATTCGATCCTGTATATTATTTTTAACAGTGGCGGCTCGTGCACCAAAACTTTGGTGAGGCAAGGTATCCAGAAAAAAAGCGCCGCAGGTCAAATACCTTATAATTGAAAGTTACATTTTTTCAAAGGATGTGAAGCTGCATGTTTTCCCCCATGTACAAAAATAAATTGTCAGATCACAAAACATTTTAAAAAAGAGAATATATTTAACGGATTGTTGATTTACCTGGATAAACTGTCTAAAACATATACATAATATATACATTCACACTGTTTTGATTCGGAAAATCACAAATATGCTCCAAAATCACACATTAAATACACAATTTCAAACAGGGATAAGAACACGATAGCCCGTATTCTTACCGCATAAAAGAACGTACTTAGTACATTCATAATGCAAGAAATAAAATTAATGTACCGCATAAAATTTAGTAATAAAATACATATTACAAATGTCGATAGATGATATAAGTAATAAATTTGGAGTCGAGTATGAAAACCGGAACAATTACGTGTCCTGAAGATGTTCATGGGAACACCGGGACATACAACTCAAAACAGGGGCAATCCCGGAAAATCGGGACGTCTGGTCACCCTACAACTGTTCAAAATAAAACACCATAGAAAAATCGGTACAAATAATAGCTACGGCATCACTCGCGCAATGAGAAGTTTACTCGCAAGTTGTGTAATGGTTTGAAAAATGACTAATAACTACCTCATCAACGCACCAATTAATAAACTGTATTTGAGAATCGACGAAGAAAAGTCATAAAGTCAGCTAGAGAAGGAACTGGCCCCACCCTATTGTTTACACCATAATTATGGTATTTTATTTACGACTGTGAGCAAAATGCCCATAGCGCGAGTGGTCCAGGGTTAAATTAGAGCTCCCAATCGTAGCCATTATATTTGTTTTTGTTTATCTATAAGCACAAGGAAAAAAAATACTCTTATGTTCATGTTCGAATGCAATATGCAGTTAATAACATTTATGCCCGGTTTCAAATAAATCGTCGAATAATTGAAAAATATCGCATCAAAATATGACAGCTAGAATAAAAACAGTCATTTGTGTTATGGTTTCGATGCGGTATTTGTATCTTAATCGATGAATAAGGTATTTAGATATTTATTTGATGTTGGTAAACCGGCCACGAATCTTTTATCCTTTACGCACTCATTGTATTTTGCATTTGAGGCTAGGCTCAAGCAGCTCCTTGTCTAGCGCACGTATTGCTTAACGGAATGAAAGCAATACCAAAAACATTACACATTATACTATTCATTTCGAGTATATGTTACAGGCAAGCCTCACAGGTTTAGGTGAACTGCATTACATATTAGTTATGGTGGTGGCTTAAATTATTCTTTTCATATTTGTAAAGACAAACATTAAGAGGTATCCCCAGTGGTCGATAAGACAAGGTTTCGTACTAAACTAATTATATGTTTACTATGTACTCAATTTAAAATGTTTTTATAGAACATGTAAGTTAAATCTTTGCTGCTTCTATCTGTAGTTTTAAGTTTTATTAAAATTTTGTTATTAATTAGATAATGATGTCATAAATATAACATATTTCAATTTAATGTAGATATTTTATATGAGCTTAATATTAATTTTTAAAACTACAAATAGTAAACATGAACCTTTTACTTCAAGGTAATAATATGTATTATATAAAATCAAAACGGTATTGCGAAATTTAGTTTAATACAAACGCTACTCTTTCTCTTTTCCAACGAAATTTGTGTGCTGATAAAGTTGACGCCCAGCGGAACTAAGCGAGACTATATTTGTACTCCTCCTTCTTTCTCTAAAGTACATTCTCATTAAAAAGTAGCAAGTAGGTATATCAATAATTGAATTAAACATCTGTGCGCTCGCCTGGTTGTTATTATTATTATTATAAAACATAGACAGGTGGCTTGTGAGAAGTACATGAATGATTTTCCGCTAACTTTAGCTAATTTTATAAAAATTTAGGGGAAGAATATGGGATAAAGCGGACAGCGGATGTTTTTCTTTTGGCGGAATTTGATTATTTAAACTATTATATGTACATAATTTATATATTATTAAATTACAAGTTGTGCAGCAATGGATATACTTTTTCTTTTCATAATAATTAGATGTTATGAGACACAATGTTATTTGGTATGTATTTTGATGACAAGGTTATTATTATTATTAGGTTTTCAACATCTGAGTAAATAAAAATATGTAAAGTACTGTATAATAGTTTGTAAGCGCTTCCGACTCCAGATCTTCAGGGCGGAGGGGGCGTGAAGGCCTGTGACAGACCTTCTTATACCCCCCTGACCGCCTGCCTTTTGCAATTAGGGTGACGTGCTACTAGCGATTCTACATTCAACACTGGGCGGTTTGTGATAGTTTAGAAGAACACTTTTAACTAAATCAATCATTCAGCATTTTTAACAAATGGATTATCGCAAAAGTAAGAAAGGTGCTTTATTTTTATCCGCAAAACGTAAAAACGTAATAATATTATAAAATATGATAATAGGTAAATTAATTACATAATAATATGAAAGGAATAAATACCAAATAAAGTACGTATATAATTTTAGACGTAAATCTACAAATTTACCGTCCATAAGGAAAAGTACAGAGGAATTAGAACAATTCAATGAAGGTGAAAAGTAAGTTCAAATTTGTACATACAAATGAATGAATAATTACTCCCTAATGTCTTTTTTTTTAGTTTCCCACCATTGATTGACACGAATACTGATAACATTTTATTACCGAGCTCTAGTTCTGTTATACATGACGAGAGTACTACATTTTTACATCCGGTAAATATTTTGTTTTCTTTTAAAACGATAACTTATTTACAAATAAATTTATTATAGGATATTGTAACTAATGCGAAGAGTGAAGATATTTTTAAATCTTCTAAAGAAAAATAATTGGAAGACGTGTAGTTCAAATTACTCATTTTTTCGAGTCACTGAAAAGTGTGAGTAATCATAATGAACAATATGGCTGTACATTTAATAATATTAACATAGTAAAAGAAATTACGCAAGGACTAAATTCCATACTTGTACTGAAATGTAATATGTGCAACATAACGTTTCATATATCTACTAATGAAACAAGAAGTACCACTACAGACATTGTTGATGTAAATACATCTGCTGTTGAGGGAATTATGAGTATAGGCTCTGGTTATTTTAATTTAGAGGAGTTTTTATGTGTTATGGATATTCCGTGTATGAAGAAAAAACATATGCTAAATATCATAAAATTGTGTCTGATACTTGGGAAACAGCTGCATATAATAAAATGGTGGAAGCTGGAAAAAAAGCGGAGTATGCTATTATAAATGGAAATGTAGATGCAAATGGTACTCCTTGTATTACTGTAGTGGCTGATGGCTGTTTGGTCAAAACGCAGCTACAAAACTAATTATAATGCGTTATCAGGTGCAGCGGCTATTATCGGGCATCAATTTGAGGAAGTGTTATCGGAATAAAAAATAAATATTGTTCAATATGTATTCACGCAAAATAAAATAACATCAAACTTAAACAACATGAATGTTCAAAAAATTATGAAGGTACCTCAACAAGTATGGAGTCAAATATAATACTGGATGGATTTTAGAAAATCTAGTCAGTTACCACTTGCACGTAAAATAGAACTCCTGAAATGTGATATTGAAAATAGTATCAAACATTTTTTGGAGAACATTTAAACTGTGATTCCTACTATTGTAATAAAGAAAATATACCAGCAGAAAATCATTTTTTGGAGTTAAAAACTTCTGAATTCTATAATAGAATAATTATAAAATCAGTATCGCTACATGCCCGCAGTTTAATTTACAATTTTGTACAGCAATATAGTTGAACAATTCCATTCTGTAATTACAAAATTTATTGGCAGCAAAAGAATAAATTTTTCAAAAAAAATCATACCAATCAAGATGTTATGCTGCAGTTGTGTCTTTCAATTCTAAACGGCGAACGCATTATACATTTCATAAGACTCTCACCGGTCAAAGTCCGTCTAAAATAAAATCAAAATTTGAAATCAAAAGGCAAGAGAAGGTTAAAAGATCTTTGACTTTTCGACAAAATAACAAAAAACCAAAGAAAAATATCAGCAAAGCAGAAGATGGAGATTATGGGGTATGGTGCCAAGAACCAGATATGGAGAAAGAAGAATTCGAAAAAGAAAATTTTCTAAAAAATCTAAAGACAACAGAAGAACAACGCCAGCAATTTGAAAAAAATACGGTATTGCAAGCTGGAAGTAGCTATTGGTTAGAAGAACGAAGAAAACTTCTTACTGCTTGTAATTTTTTTAAAGTTTGCACTCGGCGGCAAACAACAAGCTGTGTAAATTTAGTAAAGAATTTGTTATACGGGTCACAAATTTTGCACGTTCCAGCTATTCACCACGGGAAAACCTTCGAACCAGTAGCTAAGGAAAAGCTAGAAGAACAGTTGGGAATACAAATATTACCTTGCGGAATGTTCATCGATAAAGAATTTCCATTTCCATCCAGAATATATAACTGATGCAATAAAGAAGAAAAAATAAATAAAAAAATATAGATTTATTTACGTAGGAATTTACAATACACTATTTATATATAGATACTCGTATATAGGTAATTAAAAATACTTATTTAAACTTCAAACAATAATAATAATTATTAATTCCCTTCATATGTTTCCTTCAAGTATTATTCTTATCCTTTCTGACAGCTGTTTCGATAAGATGACGTACGTTTCATCAAGAAATTGTTGATTAATAGTGTACATTTTTATAATTTCTAGACATTTTACATTCAAAATTTATATCAACTACATTAAATTATATACATTTATTAATATTACAATATATATTTCATTTTAAAACACTCTATTTATAGCAGAAATATTTCAAACTTTCATCACATTTTAAGTATACACAATATTTGAGGTTAATTTTATAATATTAATTAATTACCACTTAAATGGGGCAAATAAATATAAAACACATGTAATTATTCTATAATTTGCCTATAAAACAATTTTTCGTTCTTGTAATAAGCACAGATTATTCAAATTTTATGTTATTGTAATAACCTGAATATTAAATGTAGAATTACAAAATTATTTCATGTTTTAATACTGACAACTAATGTAATATATTTTCTCATGTTTATATTTAATTAAAATTATAATAAATCGTTCTAATATATCTCTATTTTTCAAGATTCAAATTAATTATGTCAAATGTGTCGTGACCTTGGTTTCTTATTTAGTTAATTATGACACAATTGGCAACACTGTTCCACTATCTAAAAATATAATTTTTAAATACATTTTAAGCTTTTTTTACCTGTGTGAAATAATTGTCCATTCTCATAATTTATGATGTTAAATTTACTTTATTTCAAATATTCTTCATTGCATAAATATTCCCATTTAAAGTTTCAAATTGACTTGTCAAATGTGTTATTTTATCGCGATGTTCGTCTTAAAATTTTCAAAGAATACATGATCTTTTGCCAAGCTTCCCCTAGGGCTCCGCCGATAGTGTTTTATGACAGTTTATACGTATATCCAATCCGTTTATTCATACTAAAATCTCAAAGTGCTAACGCCGACAGTCTTTTTAGATACCCAAGTTCTCCCTTCTCTCAGACGAATTATCTTTATGCCAAAAACAAAATACAATCAACTTGTCAACATTTTTGACACACATACCTGACAGTCCTTAACGAGTTCTCTCATTTGATATCAAACGACATATTTCTGACGACTTTTTCAATAAAACAAATGCCGAAAAAGATATCTATATTTTGTCAATTCTGCATGACACCCCTTCACAAAACATTTTATTTGATACCAAACATGACATATTTCGAACAACTTTATGCAAAAAATAAATGCCCATCGAGTTTTCAAATTTTTCATATTTCTGCCCGTCAGCACTTCAGAAAACATTTTGATACCAAACACGACTTATTTCTGGCAATTTTATGCATAAAACAAAAGCCAATCATGTTGTCATATTTTTGACACTTCTGCATGGCAGCCCCTCAGAATACATTTAATTTGATACCAAACACGACACATTTTTCATAACTTTATGCAACAAACAAAAGCCGATCAAGTTGTCAAATTTTTGACACTTCTGCATAGCAGCCCTGCAGAAAACGTTTCATTTGATACCAAACACGACATATTTCTAACAACTTTATGTACAAAACAAACGCCGATCGAGTTGTCAAAGTTTTGACAGTAGTGATTAGCAGCCCTAAACAATATCTTTTATTTCATACCAAACATGACATATTTCTTACAATTTAATGCAAAGAACAAAAGCAGATCGAGTTGTCAAATTTTTGACACTTCTGCATGGCAGCCCTTTAGAAAATATTTCATTTGATACCAAACACAACATATTTCTAACAACTTTATGAAAAAAAAAAAGCCGATCGAGCTTTTAAAATTTTGACACTTCTGCATGGTAGCCTTTGAGAAAACATTTCATTTAATACCAAATACGACATATTTCTGACAACTTTTTTTAAAAAAAAAACAAAAGCCGATGAATATGTTTAAATTTTGACTATTTTTCAAGATAGGCCGTCAGAAAACATTTCATATGATACCAAACACGACATATTTCTAACAACATTATGCAAAAAACAAAAGCCGATCGACCTGTCAACCTTTTGACACTGGTGACTGACAGCCCTTAACAAGTCCTATCACTTGATACCAAACACAATATAATTTTGACAATTTTATGCAAAAAACAAAAGCCGATCGACCTGTCAAAGTTTTGACAATTCTGCATGGCAGCCCTTGAGAAAACCTTTCATTCGATTCCAAACACGACATATTACTGACAATTTTACGCAAAAAACAAAAGCAGATCGAAATGTCAAATTTTTGACATTTTTGCCTGTTTGCCATTCAGAAAACATGTCTTTTGATACCAAACACGACATATTTCTAACAACTTATGCAAAAAGCAAAAGCCGATCAACCTGTCAAAGTTTTGACACTGGTGACTGACAGCCCTTAATAAGACCTGTCATTTGATACCAAACACGACATATTTCTGACAATTTTATGCAAATAACAAAAGCCGATGGAGTTGTCAAATTTTTAACAATTCTACGTGGCAAACACCAAACACTACATATTTCTGACATCTTTATGTGCAAAACAAAAGTCGAGCGAGCTGTAAAATTTATTACTTTTTAAAGTCGCCAACATGTCTTCTTTTTCATCTAGCTATATTTGAATTTTACTGTAATTTTATTGGCAGTATGAAAATTAATGCAGTTAGGAATATTTATATTTTATTTAGTTACTTGTGGCATGTTTGACAATATTTGTGTACGGATTTCACATTGGTCTAGTTAAGAATATAAGTTTTTTAAAGTAGTTACTTAATTATGACATATTTGGCAACACTGACCTAGTGCATATGATCTTAACAAAATTCACGGCTACTCAATTCAAAAAATATGACAATTTTTATTGATTTTCTACGTAAACCAAGATATCAGGCTACTTCGATCCATTGTTTCAATGTACCAATTTTATACATTTAATATTTTTTTACGCAAAAACTATGCATCCTACAGAAAATTTATATAAGTTGAGGGCACTGAAGATAAGAATTCCCTACACACTGGTGCAAGTTTCATAAAAATCGGTCGCACCGGTTATGCTCCAACCTTACTTAAAGTTTGCCTGATGCTCGTGATGAAAATATAGTGAATCTAAGCGTTTATTATAAGGACTAGCGAAAACTCGGCTACGCCGAGCTTCCCCTAGGTGGATAGTGTTTTATGATTGTTTACATGCATTCCTAAATTATAATAGTTGCACGTTTTTAAAAAGTGCTACCGCCGCTGTCTTCAGCGTTTTATGACTGTTTACACGCATTCCCACATTGGAAATATGCATAAGCATACAAAGTGCTAACGCCGCTGCCTCTCCTAAGATATCCACATTCTTAGAATCAAAAATTAGTTCCACTTTGGTGCTGCGATCTTATTTCCCATCGCCTATAGCAAAAACAAAATAAAATTGTATCATCTACTAGAAATAGGAGTATTCACCCAACCACTGTAGTGAACGGACGTGTTTACAGTGCGCTCTCTGGTAGTGATATAACACAGTGACTGACGTCATTATAACTTTAATTAATTAATTATTATTTATTTAATTACTATCTACTAACTTACACAACATACGAACTAGTATAGTGAGCTCCGACAAAAGATTGGGCCGGGAGGCCCAACAGAAAATCATGGACCCTCCAACTTGGCAACAGGTTAACACAAGAAAGACGAAGAGAACAGAAGAAGACACAAACTCTAGAAATGTTCGAATCAAAACTGATACAACAATCCAAACACTGAATCGTTTCGAAACCCTCTCAGACAACGAGAGTGAAACATCAACACAAAAAGACAAAGTACATAAACCTCCACCGATATTCATACCTGGCATAACAAATATTCAACCTTTAATCTCAACAATAAAAAACTCAATAAGCAACAATTACTTCATCAAAACCATCAATGATAGTCAAGTTAAGCTCCAGGTAAGTAATATAGAAAGCAATAGAAAAATAGTCAAAACCCTGCAAGAAAAACATATAATGTACCATACATATCAACTCAAGGAAGACAGAACATACAGAGTAGTTATCAGAAATCTCCATCATAGCACGGATATTAAGGATTTAAAAACCGAAATTGAAGAGAAGGGACACAAAGTGATCAACATCCATAATATAATACAAAAAATCACAAGAAAACCGCTCCCACTATTTTTCATCGAATTAACGCAAAACGTAAACAATAAGGACATATACAAAATAGACTTCCTACAACACACAAAAATAAAAATAGAACCGCCAAACCCTAAAAGAGAACTACCACAATGTGCTAGATGCCAAAGCTTTGGTCACACCAAAGCGTACTGTGCGCGACAACCACGATGCGTGAAATGTGGGAAAAATCACTCCACAAAAGAATGCACCAAGGAAAACAAAACACCAGCCACATGTGCGAACTGTGAAGGAAATCATCCTGCGAACTACAGAGGATGTGCAGTTTATAAGGAAATCCTAAAAAGAAAATTCCCACCGCTAAGAGAAAGACATATAACTCCCCCAAAAGAGACACAACCAGAATATACAAATAACAGTGCTACAACAACAGCATACAGTTCACCCAACACCACATACGCCCAAACTACAATAGGTAACAACAACAAAACAGAACAACTCATGATTAACATGATGAATAAAATGGACACCCTCCTAAATTTAATCACTGCCCTTATCACAAAATTAAAATAATGACCCGAAACCTAAAAATAGCACTCTGGAACGCTAATGGCTTGATCAAACATAATCAAGAGATAAAATCATTCATTAACCTAAACCAAATAGATATAATGCTTATATCTGAAACGCATTTTACTAGTCAATCATACTTTCATATACCATCCTTCACTACTTACAACTCAAGACATCCGGATGGAACCGCACATGGGGGCACAGCAATCCTAATTAAGAGCACATTAAAACACTATGAACTACCAGAATTTCGTATGAATCATCTACAAGGCACTAGTATAGTGGTCGAAGATTGGACGGGGCCTCTCACACTGGCAGCAGTGTATTGCCCGCCAAGACATAACATCAGACAAGAAGACTACGAAGAATTCTTTGACACTCTTGGCAACAGATTTATATCCGGAGGCGACTACAACGCGAAACACACGGCCTGGGGATCCCGTCTTATCACAACACGCGGTCGAGAGCTTCTTAAAGCAATTAACAATAAAAAATTGTCTTATGTCTCCTCAGGAGAACCAACATACTGGCCATCAGACCTTAACAAAATCCCAGATCTACTAGACTTCTGCGTGATGAAGAACATAGCCCAAAACTACATTCGCGCTGAAACATGCCTTGAACTCTCATCTGACCACACCCCGGTAATAATCACCCTCAGCACAAAAATAATCCCGTCACCCAAAAATCCCACATTATGCAACAGACATACCAACTGGGAATTATTCAGAAACACATTAGAAGAAAATATTGACCTAAAGCTCCCACTAAAGACACCGACAGACATAGACGAAGCGGTAGAACACATAACACAAACAATACAAGAAGCCGCCTACAATTCCTCACCAAACAAGGACTCAGCAAACACAAGAACACTCAATTATCCTAATATAATTAAGGACAAAATCAAAGAAAAACGCAGACTTCGAAGAGTTTGGCATCAAACGCGATCTCCTATAGATAAAACCATCCTAAACCAGGCAACACGTGAACTAAAAAATCTTCTATATGAATGGAATAATAGTAACACACAGGCATACTTATCTCAACTCACTGCTACTCAAATAACAGAATATTCACTGTGGAAAGTCACAAAATCCTTGAAACAACAAAAACAGACAACACCACCAATAAGGAAAAACGACAACACCTGGGCCAAAAGCAATAAAGAAAAAGCCGACACATTTGCCACATACATGGAAGAAGTGTATACTCCCCTACCACGTCAAATTAGCATGGAAGAGGAACAAGAAATACACGACTTCCTACAATCACCTAATCAACTGCTACCTCCCGTCAAAAATATCTGCGTTGCTGAAGTGCAAAGTATAATCCAACACGAACTACACCCGAAAAAAGCACCAGGATATGAGCTAATAACGGGAAAAATCTTAAAAGAACTCCCATATAAAGCCATAAAGTTTATTACTTACATCTTTAATGCAATCCTAAGACTTTCCCACTTTCCTCCCCAATGGAAAGTAGCCCAAATTATCCCCATCCTAAAACCCGGCAAACCATGCAACGATGTTTCTTCATACAGACCAATCAGCCTACTTCCTATATTATCCAAAGTCCTTGAAAAAATATTACTAAAACGTATACATCCAATACTAATTAAAAGAAATCTCATCCCCGATCACCAGTTTGGATTCAGGCCAAAACACTCCACAATAGAACAAATACACAAAGTAACCAACACAATTAATGAAACACTCGAAACAAAAAAATTCTGTTCTGCAGCATTCCTTGATATTTCAAAGGCCTTCGACAGAGTCTGGCATACGGGCCTATTGTATAAATTAAAATCAAACCTACCAAACAACATATATCTTGTCCTGCAATCATATCTCACCGGCAGATACTTCCAGGTAAAATATAAAAACGAGATCACAACATTGCATCCTATAAATTCAGGAGTACCACAAGGCAGCGTTCTTGGCCCTGTCCTGTACACTTTGTACACGAGCGATATCCCAACATCCCCAAACACCGAAACAGTAACATTTGCAGATGACACCGCAATCCTAGCTACTGATGAAGATCCCGACATAGCATCACACAAACTGCAAGGAAATTTAAATAACATCCAAAAATGGCTACAAAAATGGAGGATAAAAACCAACGAAAACAAATCGGTACACGTCACCTTCACCATGAAGCGCAGTACATGCCCACAAGTCCATCTAAATAATCATCCAATCCCACAAGCGGACGAAGCTAAATACCTGGGAATGCATCTTGAAAGGCGCGGATTATGGAAAAAACATATAAAAACTAAAAGGCAACAATTAAACCTGAAACTGAAGCAGTATTACTGGCTACTAGGTCAAAAATCAAATCTATCACTAGAAAATAAGCTACTAATCTACAAAGTAGTACTAAAACCCATATGGACATATGGCATAGAACTGTGGGCAACCGCTAGCACATCCAATATTGAAATAATCCAAAGGTTCCAGTCAAAAGTCCTAAGGATAATAACAAAAGCACCATGGTACATACAAAATAAGTCACTACATGACGACCTCAATATAAGAACTGTTAGAGAAGAAGCAAAAATAGCCAGTGAAAAATATATAAATCGACTAGAAAACCATCCAAATCATACTGCACTAAATATCCTAGACAACAGCCAAGAAACAAGACGACTAAGTAGACACAAACCATTAGATATACCGCATAGATTTTCATAATCAAGGAAGTTGACCGACGGGAAAGCTACCATTGGGTAGTACTCCCCCCTGCCAAATAACTATTAAACCATTTACTTATTATCTGTACTTGATAGATTGTAAATTTTAATAACCAATAAAAAAAAAAAAAAAAAATCTACTAGAAATGTAAAAATTTATTCAGTACCCAAAAGTAACTAAGTAGCCGTCAGCCTCGCTAATACGCAAAATGTTCACATCGCCTATAGGGAATTTGAATTAAGTTGATGTAATGACGATTCTCGCATAACGTATTGACGGTTTTGTATGTGGTGAAAAGACATAATAGTTTTATTGTGAACGGTTGTCATAATATTTTTTTTACAAAAGGGTTACATATTATCATATCAATGGTTTAGAATACAAATTTCAAACTGCACACATATCATTCTTTATATTTCTTGGCGTAGACATTTTCCTAATATGGCCTTCGAAGTTATATTGCCCTGTACATTTCTCGCCTTGTATATTCGTGACTGTGTACAAATCAATACCGATTGCTGATAAGCAATGGCCGCGTTCAGAACTTCCCATCTCAACTCAGGCCACGCAGGCATCAGCAGTTCCTAAATTTGTCGAACACGACTAATGGACGAATCAGATTGGTTCAGCAATTGTATTCGTGTTACTTCGGCGACCAACCGTGCGCATCGCTGCCAATGCTGTTGGGTAGGGTACCTCTATATACAGAGTATGGCCTTGGGCCAAGATCGGCGCCATTTGCGGGCCAATGTCAAACATACTGAGTATTCATTTCCCTATTTATTTGTAAGAAATGTGATATTATATTATAAAGGAATATTAAATAATCACACTATGAATCTATAAAGGTAATAAAAACTAATTTATTTAAGAGATACATAATTATTATTGACATAACTTTAGAGATTATGTAGAGCATAGGGTATAGGTTGTTATTGTTACATGAAATTTAATAACTATAGTTGTTATTTGCATAATAAGAATATATTTTAAACTTACCTTTTAAAAATTTAAATGTTTGTGTTAAATATTGGTAATTTTTGTGTTTTCTACATTGTCTATAATCGTAGTAAGTATCTCAAGAAAATACACAAATAAATAAAATAAAAGTATTACTTACACTTTATATATATATATATATATATATATATATATATATATATATATATATATATATATATATATATATATATATATATATATATAGTGGAAACGAACTTAATGTCATAAATTTAAGGGTGAGTAGTATGACATGTGTAGATTACGAAACTGAAAGAATTTTTTTAAAATTCGAAAAACGAAAATTCGACTTTTCTTAAGGAAACTTTTTTTTACTGCTGTTTTAATTCATATTTCATTAAAAATATAGTTATCAAAATTAATGTAATGATATTAATAAATTACCAGCCTTCCTAAATAATGAAAATTATCACATAATTTGTAGTAATGCAGTAAAAGAGAAAAGTAAAGGCCGGGCTAGTGCCGGATTAGTTTTCCTTATTAAAAATAAATCTATGGTAAACTTTAAATTGATTGAAAACTCGTACTTGTGGATTGTAATAGAACTTCTTACAAAAAACTCAAAATATATATTCGTATTTTTATATTTAAAGCCTTCTCTCAACAATAAAATTTGTATAAATATTCTCGATGACTTACTTCAGAATATTTCAGAGACAATGGACAATCACAAAATCTTGGTATTCGGTGACTTCAATGCACACATAGGACTACTAAATCAGCTAGAAGACAATGATGCATGTATAATTTCATCTAACTCCGTATTCGCAACCAGAATTCCATTGCATATTACTCACAATGAAAGAGGGAAGCTCCTAACACAAATTATGGAATCACACGGGTTATTCCTCATAAATGGCCGCACTCAGGGAGACATACCAGGTAGATTTTCCTTTATCAGTAAAACTGGCAAAACTACTATCGATTTAGCTTGGGGTTCACTAAACTTATTAGAAAATGTCTCTAAATTCAAAATTTTTCACACACTCAGCTCAGAACATGGCAATTGTTCATTACATATTGGTAATTTTGGCAATAACACCAACAGTTCTAATATATTATTAACTAAATACTTATGCAATTTTAAGTTTAACATTAATAATAATGAAACCTACCAAAATATCTTAAATTTTTCTGATAGAATATACTTTAACAGTAAAAATACAAATGAGCTAAGTGATAACTTAATCTCAGCAATTAAAGAAGCTGCTTGCAATTCTAAAATGTTAAAGGTCGTAAAAATTCAATCCGCACAAAATAGGCAAAATTCCCAACCATGGTTCTCAGCCGAGTGTGCCGCACTTAGAAAACAATGTAAGCATCTGTTGCGTGATTATAATAAAAACTTTGCCGAAAACGCAGTTTTAGAATTTGTAAAGTACAAAAAGTTATATAGAAAATCCGTTAAACAAGCTAAAAAAGAATATAACAGAAATATTCAAAATTTACTTGCGAACTCAAATAACAACTCTTCTTTTTGGAGTACCGTTAAACGTCTGAATACGAAAGCTAAAATTAACAATGAAATAAAAATAGAAGAATGGGAAAACTTCTATAACAGGCAATACAGTCAAGCTCAGAATTTAACATTAGAACCAATTAAATTTTATGACTGCAGGCACCTAATTCTCGATGCAGAAATAACGCAGGATGAATTAAAGTGTAGCATTGTAAATAGTAAGAATAAGAAAGCCCCTGGAGTAGACGAAATATCAAACGAATTTTACAAATACTTACCAGCCAATTGGGTTCATTACCTTTTGAATTTATATAATGTGATTTTAGACACAGAAAATATTCCCACATCATGGTCCACAACTAGACTCTTCCTACTTTACAAAAAAGGTAATAGGCTAGACCCTTCGAATTACAGAGGTATAGCTCTTTTCAACTGTGTAAGCAAAATTTTCACTCAAATGATTTATAATAGGCTCCAACTTTGGTGTGAGTCGAATGACATTTTAGGCGAATTTCAAACAGGTTTTGGACGCGACAGGGGGGCCAGAGAAAATATATTTTCACTAATGGCAATTTCACATATACATTTACGTCAGAAAAAGAACCCTACCTTTGCTTTATTCGTAGATTTTCGTAGAGCCTCTGATAGCATTAACCATAATTTACTCTGGGAAAAGTTAAACCGCATAGGGGTTTCAAGTAAAATTATTAGAATAGTCCAAGCACTTTACAAAAATGCTTCTTTAGAAATAAAAATAGACAATATAACATCTAATCAAATTCATATATCCGAGGGTGTCTTGCAAGGTGAGATCCTTAGTCCTATTCTTTTTTGCATTTTCTTAAACGATCTAGAGGAAACATTTCGTAATTCTGGGGTAAGAGGTCTAAACATAGACGGGATAAACGATGTAATTTTACTTGGATATGCAGATGACATCGTAATACTTGGGCATTCCGCAGTAGATATACAAAGAAAACTATCAATTTTACAGGATTATTGCGATAAAAACTTTTTGACAGTCAATACGGAAAAAAACAAAAATTTTACAATTTCATCGTGGTCGTTCAAAAAAACATAAATTCTTTTATAAAGATACTCCAATCGAAACAGTTAACAGTTTCACATATTTAGGTATTACTTTCTCTGCATCGGGTAAGTTTGGGCCTGCAGCCAATAATAACTACAATAAAGGTGTAGCTGCCAGTAACAAAGTGCTAAGTTTACTGTGTAGGGGAAAATCTAACAACTGGAATGAAAAACATAAGTACTAAACTCAGTAATAAATGCTACCACTCTTTACGGTGCAGAAACATGGGCCATAGCTAAATTAGAACTAATAGAAAAATCTCAGTTAAGATTTCTAAAATTAATCCTTCA
Source organism: Harpalus rufipes (assembly GCA_951394225.1). Taxonomy (NCBI): domain Eukaryota; kingdom Metazoa; phylum Arthropoda; class Insecta; order Coleoptera; family Carabidae; genus Harpalus; species Harpalus rufipes. Next base: position 30,240,441 of record OX596278.1, on the reverse strand, counting down.
ATGTCCCCGCTCTACCCCTAATTTCATGGTGAGAATGGAAACAGGTATTTGTCACATACAAACAATCGTTTGGAAAAGAATATTGTCCTGGTGGCAAAAGCTTGTGTGCATGGAAGACAACCGACTGCCAAAAATTTTGTATAATCGCTTAGTAGTTCTTAACAAATCTGATTTTAACAAAGTAGATTATAATTGGTGTACCCAACTAAAAAAATTCCTGATCACGGTCGGCTACGAGCATATCTGGGAAAACCAAAATATCAATAAAAACCTAATAAGTGAAATCACGGATAAATATGAATCTCTTTTAATAGAGAGGGATATAGAAAATTGCCGAATTTCTAATTATAATCTTTATTTTAAACACATAAAAACAGAATATAGTATTTCAAAATATTTGACATATAATATAGCCATAGCTAAACTGAGATTAATCACTCAACTAAGAGTTGCCAGTAAGAAACTCATTATAATCTACTTTAACAAAATAAAATACACATTTGACACCTCTGTTAATTGTACTATATGCAATTTACACAGTCCGGAAAACCTTTACCACTTTCTTATTATCTGCCCCATTTATTCCTCTATTAGAGAACATTATCTCTCTGAATATAATTTAACAAATTTTAATGAAGCAAATTATTTTCAATTATTTAACTATCTTACAAAGGAAAAAATCAATAAATTGTATTATTTCACAATCAGTGCCTTAAAAACAAGAAGTTTTTGCTTAAATGAATGATGTAATGAAGAAAAGTCAATCACTTTAGTTTTATAATTTTATAAACTTGGGTTTATCATTTACATTGTATAATAATCATTCAGTTCTCTTACTTAATGAAAACTCATTGGATATTTATTCATTTTTAAATATCCTGTTTGTTTGTTTGCTAAAGTGGGAGGCTGGCCTTCTTGTTATTGATGCGCACTCGCATTTGTGATGTACTGTAATGTATGTATGTTCAAACACTACTTTTGAATTTGGTATACTTTTGTATATGGTATTTTTCAGACTTATGATAGTTTTGATATTTTTGCTCTTTGTGTTGATATTGTGCAATGACTTGTGTTGTCATTCTATTTGTATAAGAATTGTATAATTCTAAGAACAAATAAACATCTATCTATCTATCTATCTAGTTATCAAAAATACATTCAAAATTAGTTGTATAAGATATTATTCTTAATAATTTTATTAAATAGCATTTTTAACGAAAATAATTGTATAATAGATAAAATAATGCAAATGCGTTGCCAGTGTTCCAGTGGTACAAAAAATGTTAGTTTCATGAAAACTACCCTTAAATATGCGAATTTTTAAAAAATTCTTTCTGTTTCGTAATCTACACATGTCATACTACCCACCCTTAAATTTATGACATTAAGTTCGTTTCCACCCTGTATATATATATATATATATATATATATATATATATATATATATATATATTGATCTATCCGACGTTAATAATCCCGATACATAGATCAGGCAACCACAGACCCACTGAAAGTTTTAAAGTTAAAAGTGTGTATATTGTATAATAATAAATAATATTATTATTAAATTTACGGGAGCTAGCAAGGGGTAATTTTTTTTATTATAAAAAAAAAATCTACACTCAAGTGTTGTTACTGAACCCCTATCATAAAGCCGACATCTTGATCCCAGTTGTATATAAATATTCTGTATTACTGACGTTATTGAACCCAGCGCTGTTGTCATGTTACGAACATGTACAGTACATCCCCGGGTTTGATTGCGACCGGCAGTTTGCGAGTTAGAATCTAAGTATAAAGTGTAAAATATTGTCCTGAAACAGTGCAATTCACCAAGCCTTATTCCAATTAAATAAACATGAATCGTGGGCAAAAATTACTTCAATTAGCTACCGAAAACAACATATCAGGTAAATATTACGGTGTATATTATTACGTTATTAAAGTAATTTTAAATAAAAAAATTGTTTTAGTTGCGAAAGGAATTATGCCTGAAAATCCTGAATCTCCAAATGGCGTATTACTTTCTTTTCAGGAAAATAATACGTCTCAGGTAAATTAAGTATTAGTGCAGTAAAATTTCGCATTTAAAATTCATACTGTGTTGAAAAAATAATATATATATATTTCAAAATTATATATTTTAGAAAAAGTATTTTGGATATTTTATTTATTTATTAAGATTTTACATAAATTACCTGAGAAGTCATCAAATGAAAAAGTATACCACTATCTTCAAAATATGACTCCTTCTACAAACATCAACAAAGATGTGTATGAATTTAATGAAGACAGCAATTTTTCTGAGTCAAATATCGTTATTAATGATAATGCATCAGATAGTAGTTACGTACCACCATCAGAAAGTAATTCATCATCTGATATCTCTATATGTATAGAGAATAAACCACGAACTATATATAAATATATTATTATTTAGGTTGGTAACAATGGTTTGCCCAAAGAAGACCATATTTTTTTAAAGTCATATTTTTTCTCAAATATATCAAATTAAATTTATGAAAAGTACAGATCCATGTATTAAAACTGCAAAATAAAATATTTGTGCATAATAAAAACAGTGTACATCTCATATATGCAAAAAGTGTTATACAAACAGGTGCTTTACAGAGACATAACATAACCTATACGGCATTCGCAAAATGAACGATTCACAAAAGTTAGACTCAATCTTAAATAAATTGGATACAATACAAAAGGATGTATCATCAATTAAAATAGAAATTAACGCTCTAAAAACCACTGTAAGTAACCACGATGTACAAATCAAAACAATGGCAAATGCAATAACTAAAATGAAGCAAGAAAATAGTAAGCTACAGAAAATTATTAAGGAGAAGAATTTAATAATAATTGGTCTGAAAGACATTGAGAAGAGTACAGACGAATTAGAAAAAACCATAATTGAGCTGTTCCAGAAAAAACTAGGGTTAAGTATAGATGAAAATGCTATAGAAAAAGTCTTTCGCATTGGAAACAGTGTTAATGACACAAGACCAGTGCTTGTTAATCTGATTTCAGTCAAAATCAGGAACAAAATATATAAAAATAGAACAATGCTGAAAGGTACAGGAATATATATCAACGAACATCTGTCTTACACAGACCGACAAAAACGAAAAAAAAATAATAAGAGGCTAAGAAACTCATCAAGTGAATCGCCATCGGGAATACAACAAACAAACAAAAAATTCAAACTTGCCGATGCCACAACCTCGAAAATCGACGAAGAAAATTTATCAGGGGAAGAGAATTTTTTAGACAGTCAACCGATTCAAGCAACGGACCCTTAACACAGGACAAAAATCTACAATTCCAACAACAGGCAACCGACACTACTGTTGTGAACCTAGGGATACAGCAAGAAAAAAGTCCAAAAAAGAGGAGTAGCTATAATGATAATAATAAACTAGTTCATAAAATTAGTCAAATGCATGATAAAAATTTAGAAATATTGTTTTGGAATGTGAGTGGTATAAATAATTTATTTTATTTAGATTTAGCTGAAGTAAACAATTTAATTAAAATTGACATTTTGTGTTTCGTTGAAACTATGAGCATGGAAGATAACCTAACTTTACCACATTATTTTTTATCACCTAAATTTAAAGTTTATACAAGTATAGCAACACGAGAACTAGAGCGTGGTCGCCCTTCAGGCGATATAGCTTGCTTGATTAAAAATAACACATTTAATACAATTAATATTATAGAAAAAACTGCTTTTTGGTTAATACTCTAACTCTTAAACAATAATCAGAAATTTGTTTTAGGCATTGTATATTTGAAACCTAGTTTGGATGATAAAATTTGCGTCCAAATGCTTACCGAAACCCTGGAAGAAGTGCACGAGCGATTTCATGATTATAACATTATAATAGTTGGTGATTACAACACAAAAATTGGAAATCTCAATCAAATTGAAGAAAACATACTAGATAACTCAAATATCAGTAAACACAGAAACACTGAAAGAGAAGACATAAATAATAGAGGTATACTTTTAGTTACGGGAATGGAAGATACTGGTTTCAATGTACTAAACGGTAGAACTAGAGGCGATTATGAAGGTAAATGTACTTTTGTTAATCATTTAGGGAGTAGTCTTATAGATTTAGTATGGGGAAACATGCAAATATTAAATATAATAAAAAAACTAGAAGTTATACCGACACTAAATTCAACCGGTCATAGTATGATTTGTGCCACGTTAAATGTTCAAACAAATGTAGCAATTATCAAATCAGATACAAATTTTACAAAATTTAAAACATCTTTTAAATTCATTTATGAACAACAAGATTACTTTAAACTTAACTTACAAAATTCAAATAGAATTTACTTTGACAGCTCAAATGTAAATGTTCTTAACAATAACTTAATTGGTGCTATCAAGGAAGCAGCTTATAAACTGGAATGTTGACTGTTAAAAAATGCGGTACTCAAGTTGCATTTCAGGAGAAACCCTGGTTTGATAATAATTGTAAAACCCTAAAAATGACTGCAAATAAATATCTCAGGATATTTAGAAAAAGTGGTAGTGCAGAAAATCGTGAGAATCTTATTAATGCAAAGAAAAATTATAGAAAATATGTCAAGCAATGTAAAATTGAATACGATAAACAAATAACTGAACAAATTTCAAGTACCAAAGATAATGTACAATTTTGGAAAATAATAAATAAATACAGCCGTAGACGTATTACAAGTAATGATATAACCTTAAATGAATGGGAAACGTTTTTCAGAACTTTTTACTTCAAAACAAATTGCTCATATTTACCCTCCCAAGATTGTACACATCCTACGTTGGATACTGAAATAACTATACAGGAAATCATTGATTGTATAAACCATTCTAAGCCAGAAAAAGCATCTGGTATTGATGATGTTAATAATGATTTTTATAAATGTCTTACCGATAATTGGTTACACTATTTACAAAATCTCTTTAATGAAATCTTTAAGCAAGAGGTCATACCAGAAACTTGGGGTAAAATTAAATTAAAAATGTTGTTTAAAAAAGGTAATCCTGAGGAACCAACCTGTTATAGGAGTATCGCTCTAGTTAATTGTATTACTAAAATATTTACACAAATATTAAACAAAAGAATGCTTGCGTGGTTAGAAGATAACAAAATTCTTAACGAATTTCAGTCCGGTTTTAGAAGAAACAGGGGTACTACTGATAATATTTTTTCTTTGTCCACACTTGTAAACCTCCAGTTGAGGTTAAAGGGTAATCAGGTCTTTGCTATTTTTGTTGATTTTAAATCTGCTTTTGATTCACTTGATCATAGTCTACTGTGGCAGAAATTATACTCCAATGGGATCAGCTCAAAAATTATTAGAATCATTCAGAATCTATATAGTAAAGGACAAATAGCAGTTATAGATAATAATGAAACAATTAAATCTATTGAGCTTACAACTGGAGTTTTACAAGGAGAAAGTTTAAGCCCACTGCTATTTTCTGTATTTCTAAACAATATTGAATACTTTTTTAGAAATAAAGGGGTAAGAGGTATCAATATTGACGGCATAAATGATGTAATACTCTTGGCGTATGCTGATGATATCGTTTTATTGGGGCACTCCGAAACAGATGTCCAAATTAAATTAAATATACTATCAGAATACTGTCTTAAAAATAAGTTATTAGTTAATATCGATAAAACAATTTTTTTAAGAATTTATAGAGGTCGACCAAAAAAATTAACACGCGATTTCAAGTATAATAATCAAATAGTTGAAGTAGTAAAAAAATATACTTATCTGGGTATCAAATTTAATAGTTCTGGTATGTTTTATGAAGCTACCAAACACAATAACGTAAAAGCAAACTTAGCGATACAAAAAGTTAGTACATTGTTGTCAGTAACAAAATCTAAAAACTGGACTGAAAAGAACTATTTATATAACGCAATTATATTGGCAACAGGACTTTTCGGTGCGGAAATCTGGGGCCTCAGGTATTTTAAGGAATTAGAAAAGACTCAAGCAAGATATCTGCGACGTTTATTACGTTGTCAGAAATCAACACCAGGCTTCTTCCTTAGAATGGAAACCGGGGTAAAGCATATAGAAACCGACGTTCTCAAAAGAGCACTTAACTGGTGGCACAAATTATATATAATGGAAGACCACAGAATTCCAAAATTACTTTTTAATCGCCTTCTAGTTCTCGATAGATCAGAATCAAATAAATCAGTTTATAATTGGGCTTCTCAATTGAAAGAAATCCTTGTGTCACTTGGTTTCGGTGAGCTTTGGACGAACCAATTCATTACCAAAAATGACACAAAAAATATACTTGACAAATTTGAAGATAATTTAATTATATCAGATAAAAATAAAACAACAGGTTCAAATTACAATAATTTTTACAAAATTATTAAGAGTGACTATGATTTGGAAAGTTATTTAAATAATAATTTTGAAATGTGTAAAGTTCAACTCATAGCTCAATTAAGAATGTCATCAAAATATATAATAACACTAAATATAAATAAAACTAAATACAAGCTCAACCCGTTGTGTAATTGTACGATATGTAACCTACAAGAAAAAGATGATCTCTATCACTTTTTCTACCGATGTCCGATTTATGAACCTTATCGTAAAAAATATATAATGCCACTGTTAGACAATAATTTAACTATAAATGAGTCAAACTATTATTTACTCTGGAACAGAGTCGAACAATCTAAGATAAATTCAATATTCTACTATACTATGAGTTCCTTGAAATTGCGTTCCTTTTGTCTGAATGAATAATAAACTTTAAAGTATGTATAATACTACAACTGCAATTTTTTTATTACTTACTATTAACTATTTTACCGGTTTTCGTTATAGCTACTACTCTTAAATAAGTTAATGTCTCTTTAAAGAAATATGTTATTTGTACATGGAAATATATTATTAAAAATAAAATAAAATTTATTATTTACTATTGGTATTTTTAATATTGTTGATATTATAAATATCGATGTTGTCATTTTGATGTTGTCATTATTATTGTTGTTATTAAGGAATAATACCTATTATCATATATAAATGCTACTAAGGGGAATCTGTAATATTTTTGTAACCAACCACTGTTGAAAAGATGTATGAATCTTATATACAATAAACTGTTATTAATATTATTATTTATTTATTTAGATTTTACATAAATTACCTTAGAAGTCATCAAATGAAAAAGTATACCACTATCTTCAAAATATGACTCCTTCTACAAACATCAACAAAGATGTGTATGAATTTAATGAAGACAGCAATTTTTCTGAGTCAAATATCGTTATTAATGATAATGCATCAGATAGTAGTTACGTACCACCATCAGAAAGTAATTCATCATCTGATATCTCTATATGTATAGAGAATAAACCACGAACTATATATAAATATGGGAATTGGTGTTAAGATTCAAAACCAAACACCGACAAGAATAGTGTTATTTCGCATGATAATCAACACAATTCAACAGATAATAATTATGTTCCGACAGAAAGTTCGTTATCGTCATCCTCATCATCTAATACATCGAATGATAAACCTTCAAAATTTCTTAAGAAAGACTTATTTTTACAAAAGGTATTACTATTATCTTTTCTAAAATAAATTTAATTTAGCCTTTCTAAATTTAATTTCTATTTCATTGTATGCGTCCAACAAATGAATTACGTTTTTCTGTAATTATATTGCTACGATAAGTACAGTAATAATAAGTTCTTTAAAATATTATTATATTCACCTATTTATATTTTTATTTCAATATAAATACGGGTTTCGTTTCACCCAAAAATGGTAGTTGGAATATATTATAACAAATAATTTTTCTTAGATCAATTTTTTTTAAACAGTGCCTCGATTCGTTGATATTTAATTTGTTTTATTGGTCAGTACCAAAAAGCTACATTAATTTAAATGTTCTTTTTTAATTTGTAAATACTAACTTATAATTTCATTAAATGACTATAGACTTTTTTGGGTAAAGTGGTTAATTTTGTTTAGAAATTTTTAATCAGTCGCCATTTTGTTACTTAAAATAATTAAATTTAATAATAAATGCAAATATTTTAGAGAAACGGATGCTGGTTTTGAAAAGTTAAAAATTTCAATAGGCCTTAAAATCAGAATTCTAATAACTACGGCCCAGGGTACTAAATCGAGAAATGGAACTAAGAAAAGTTGTTCGATTTAATAAATTCTAACTATCATTTTCGGATGTAACGACTTAGTAATATTAAAACCCGGTACATTTAAAAATGTTTAAATTGAATTCAGAAATACAATATTTTATTTATTTTTCAACATTTGACACTTATTTTTTTTTTTTTTATTATTTTAGGAAACTGTATCTTACAAAGTACAAAATAACGTACAGGTAAAAAAAGATTTATGTCCATTTTGTTTTGAGGATGTTGGACATTTTTCACGTCATTTGTTTAGAAAACATTTAGATGAAGAGATAGTCAAAAAAATTTCTAAAATGCCACTTAAGAGTAATGATAGGAGAACTGCAATAATATCTTTGAGGAAGAAAGGAAATTTTGTATTAAAACAACAAAAGGGTGTAATAAAACCAGTTAGAACACAAATTCTTCTTTCTAATAAAGAATGTGAAAGTACAGATGAAGATTATTTTCCATGTGTTAATTGTCTAGGATTCTATAAAAAAAGTTATTTATGGAGACAGAAAAATATGTAAGTCCAGAAATTGAAAAGAAAATAAAGGCAGAACACAACATCTCACGGACGCACAGACATTTTTAGCCACTTCTGGTATGATTGGAAATTATTTAGAAAAAAGTCGCCTTAAAAGTGAAGTATTCAGTATCATGAGAGCAGATACAATAAGTTTTGTTGCTAAAAATGATCCTATAATCTGTCTCTTTGGTGAATCATATTTAAATAAACACAAAAGGAAACAAATGAATACTGTAGTATCTAATAAAATGAGGGAATTGGCTAGATTAAAGATAATTTTACGGAAATCTACAACATATAGTAGTTTTATGGATGTCTTAAAACCAGAAATGTATAATCATATTGTAGCTGCAGCTAAAGTTGTTTCTGGGTTTGATAATGAATCGAAAACGTTTAAAGCTTCCTCTCTTGCACTTCATATGGGGACAAGTTTGAAATTTTTTTGTGATATTGCAATGAAAGCCGTAGTAACTCGAAATCCTCTTGTTAGTAAACTAAATGATAAGGATCGTGATCAGAAACGGAAAAGTATCATGGAATTACGAGAAATGATAAGTAGTCATTGGTGCAATGATATTTCTAGCTTAGCGAACACAGTTTTAAACGAAAAGAGAATCAATAAACCTAAATTATTGCCATTAACTGAGGATGTCCAAATTTTTAATAAATTTATAACAACTTTAGCGGATGAAGCTTTTACAAAATTAACAAATGGTGAAAATGTTTCTCATTATTATAAAGTTCTTTCTGAATGTACTTTAGCTTCCGTTTTAATATTTAATAGAAAAAGAATAGGTGAAGTTCAGTTTTTAGAAATTGATACTTACAAAAGATCTAGTTCAGCATTAGTTTAGCAAGAATGTTTAAACTCTCTTTCAGAATTCGAAAAAATTATGAGTGGCACGTTTAAACGAGTTGTAGTTTTTGGAAAAGGTAGTAAACCTGTACCTATTTTATTTACTAAACGAATGCAACGATTTATACAACTGTTGTTAAAAATACGAGAATCTTCTGAAATAGTTCCTAAAGCAAATAAATACGTTTTTGCTAATCCTGGTTCTAATGATCGATGGATGAACGGATCGTCAATTATTAGAAAATATGCACACAAATGTGGTGCAAAAAATCCAGAACTCCTAACTAGTACCAGATTTAGAAAACAGATAGCTACCATACTACAACTAATGAGTTTTGAAGGACATGAAATGGAACAAATAGCTCGTTTCATGGGACACACAGAAAAAACCCATATGGAATATTATCGGTAAGTTCACTAAAAGGAACCATTGTTTTTCTTATTTTCTTTATCAATATTACAGCCTTACAGAAGATGTATACCAAACAGCTAAAGTAGCCAAGGTTCTACTATTACTAAATGCAGGGAAAGGAGTAGAATTTAAAGGAAAAAGTTTAGCAGAAATTGAAGTAGATGAAGATGTTTTGGATTATGAAATTTCTGAAGACAAGGAAATGAATAACCAAGAAACTGAAATTAATACCACGTTTGAACCTGAAACCCTAAATCGTAACGATATTGACAGTAATGGACCTTCTCATCATCAATCTCCAGGTCCAAGTTGTTCAAAAATTAATAAAAGGGTTAAATGGTCTAAAAGCGAAAAAGATATCGTTATAAATTTCTTTAAAAATCATATTAAAAAAAGAGAAACTCCCAAAAAAGAAGAGTGTATCAAATTGATACATCAACACCCAATGTTATTTGAAATAACAGATTGGGTGCGAATTAAAACTTTAGTTTACAATACATATAGAACTAAGAAATAAGTATAAATTATATATTTTGTTTTGTTTATTATTTTACATTTTATATATTTTGGAATAAAATTATGTTTACTTTACCATGATTTTGGGTTTTTATTTCATCCATTTTTTGTTCGTACCACAAAAATACTTAAATAAATAATGTCCTTGCCCAGCTTTAACATTGTTGCCAGATTAGGGATTCAGTACGTCGCCAAGATATGATGGGTTCAATAAAGTTATATGTGACCGTATATATTATATACAAAAACGACACTAGCGCTCAGTGAGAGGAAGAACAATGAACTAATTTAGTATATTTTACGAAATTCAACCGATATTTCAAGCCCACCTCAAAATTTAGCTACAGCATAATAGAGGGCAGTAGATGGTGAAATAAGTGAAAAACGTTATCAATCCCAGAACCGGGTCTAGGAACGTCGAAATTGGTCTGGGAGAGTCGGTGAAATATGTCGTTTTGGGATTGTGTAAGCGGTTTTATAAGTCTATTATATATATATATATATATATATATATATATATATATATATATATATATATATATATATATATCTCTAAATGTGTTATGCATTAAGGTAGTTGTCACTCGAGTGTACCTATTCAACTTGTTCTATGTTCAAAATAAAAATTAAGCTAATGCAGTTTATATTTGCAATAAATTATATTTTTTAACATTATATTATATAAACAGATTGCATCAAAATAGTTAAAAGCCAATATCAATGGCTGTAACACATGAATTTTCTTTATTTTTCCGTAGAAAAGTTTTTTTTCGAACTGTACCACTCGCACTAACACATACACAAGCGTCGTATTTCAATGTTGAAGAATAACTGTGGCATCGTCGTATCTAGACATTTATTGGTACATTCGGGTATAAAAGTAATAAGATATTTTAAGATATAATACTAATTCTAAACTACAAATGGAAACTGAAAAACAAATTAATATATTTCTTTCTTAAAATTACAAAAGTAGTATTATACTGTTTAAAGATTTCATGCTTTTCACGTAAAATACCAATTTAAAACATATTTCTTTCGAATGTACGTCTGAAATTCCTTTAGCCTAATATCACCTCTTATTCGCTAATACTTAACTGATACTTCATCTGAAACACATGTACATGGTTGTCAAGTATAATTCTACCTATTTATCATATCTTCAGATTAAATTTTTCTAGAGGCAATAAAATTAAATCTGGATGGTAAATAATTTTCTAATTTTTACATAAAATCCGTTAATTAGTTTACTATAACATACTAGTTTTTCGATTAAATGTCATAGTGGATATAAAAGTTATAATTTAAAATGTTGTGTTTATTTTGCCATTTCCTATTCTTCACGTGTTAAAAAGGCCAAATTTAATTGCAAATATCTCAGGTACCGCGTGGTCAATTGTTTTAAAACTTGGAGAGCAGGTAGATTATATTTCATTTGAGATGTACTTAAAATTTCAATTAGTTCTAATATAATGGTTTCACGATATAACTACCTTAAAATAAAACAGATAGCCACGAAAATACATAATAATTTGCGCAACAACAACAACGAATAAGACAGTGGCCCGCAAATGCCGGACAAAACGCGAGCCACGTCATGGCCATACCTTGAGTACATAGGTACCCTAATACCTTGCCTAACACACATTCGTAAGTTTCTACGATGTAGGCGATGGGAAATAAGCAATATGACATCTGGTGGTATTTTGCGGAACTATATTTTCTTGAATGTATAAACACAAGTGTTATCTATTATGTTTATAATATTTACGTTTACATATGTAATATCTCTTAATATTATATACTTAATGCAAAAATACAATTAGTAAATGTCAAATTATCCCGTTAACATTAGTTCCACTTTGGCGCTGCGATCTTATTTCCCATAGAGTACCTATATACTCAGGCAAGGTATGGCCATGACGTGGCTCGCGTTTCGTCCGCCATTTGTGGGCCACTGTCATATTCGCTATTGTTGCGCAAATTATTATGTATTTTCGTGGCTATTTGTTTTATTTTAATGCAAAACATATTTAAATATACTTTTAATATTAAGTGTAAGTATTACTTTTATTTATTTAAATAAATACGGAAATGAGTATTCAGAATGTATGACATTGGCCCGCTAATGGCAGCGATCTCGGCCCTTGGCCATACCTGTATATATAGGTACCCTAATTTCCCATCGCCTATACTTAAGAGAGAAAAGTAATTTACCGGCAAATTTAGAATTATTATAAATAATGGAAATTTCATGTTTGTCTTGAACAGGGGTTTTTATTGAAAGTTTTGTGAATATAACTAATTCTATAAAATATTTAAAAATGGAAACATAAGGCTTGAAGTAAAGTATGGTTCAAAAAAACATTAATAAAAATAAAAATGAAAACGTAAAAATATGTCTTACATAAATTACAGTAGATACAATATAATAAATAAAGAAAAACATAGCTAAAACTATTTTATTTGATCCTCCTCTTCTCTTTTTGTTAAGAGCAGATTTTAATGCTGACTTTTCAGATGTCGCAGGTTCAGTCCTAATAAGTAATAATAAAATATATTATTTAAAATTAACTAAAGTAATAATTATGTACCTTATTTTTTTGATAAAGTTTAATGATTTTCCAGTCGTAACAGCGGCTAGTTCCGTTGCATTTTCCAAGGTTTGTCCACGCATCGGCAGCTGTCTGCTTGTCAATGATGCCCACAAACATTCAAATAATGTTTCAGGCTTCAGAATGAATGTTTTTATTCGACTTACTACTGTTACCCAGGCATTTTTAGAATAACTACAAACAAAAAAATAATAAGAGAAATTAGATTCCTAACACTTTACCAACTGGTTAAACCATTTCCAAAATATTGTCACAATAATAACTCACCTTATATCCAAAATACGTTGTAAAATCATAAAAACCATAACAAAACAAATCACCTAACCTTTCAAAGCAGAGAAAGCATGCGTTTTGTTGGGATAGGTCATGCCATAACAACTTGTCTATTGAAGTGGCGGCATCCGACTGAATTTGTGGATTTGGCGGGAAATTATAAAAATTGACTCAATGTATTGTAAATTATTTAATTAAGGACAGTTTTAATTAATAAATTGAACAAATACTTATTTTTATATTATAAGAGGTTTTAATTTTTACATAAAATTATATATTAAAAATAGGCACTGGAATAATATTGTGACGTGCGCCCCTGAGAGAAGAGTATACAACGCCGCCACTGGAAGAATGTACCAGAGCGATGACGTAATCAATTACAATTGGTGTCAGGTGTGGGGTTGTTAATAAACTGTGAAGTGTAAATAAAAATAAATAAAATGCCTAAACTATTAAAATTAAGTGAATTGAAAGTATGTGATCTCAAGACGGAACTGGAGGAACTAGATTTGGAAATAACAGGAAAGAAGATAGAGCTTCAAGAAAGACTGCAGCAAGCTTTAATCGAAGCTGGTGAAAATCCTGACGATTACTTATTCGAAATTCCGTATGACGCATCCGACGTTTGTAAACTTATAGAAGAACATTTTAGTAGATTATAACAAATAGAAGAAGAAAATTTCAGAGAATTAATAGAATTTTCTAGAACATTAAGACAAGAAAATTCTAGAAGTTCTGAGCGGAGATTGGCGGAAAGTTCTACAAAAGCGGAGGAAAGTTCCGGAACACTGGAAGAAGAATTAAAGGAACATTCTAGAACATTGGAAAGGGAATTGCATGAAGGTTCTAGCAAAGCGGAGGAAAATTCCGGAGCACTGGACGAAGAATAAAAGGAACATTCTAGAACATTGGAAAGAGAATTGCATGAAAGTTCTAGAAAAGTGGAGGGAAATTCCGGAGTACTGGACGAAGAATTAATGGAACATTCTAGAACAATGGAACGTGAATTGAATGAGAGTTCTAGAAAAGCCGAAAAAGGTTCTGGAATTTTGGAGCAGAAATTGGAAGAGGAATTGAAGGGGAATTCTGGAAATACGGAGCAAATGTTGGGACGGACATTGGAGAATTCTGGATTTCTGGAACAAACATTGAAACAAGGATGGGAGAAGATTTCTAGAAAAACTGAAGAAAGCCTTCAAGAATTTGGAGCCGATGTAACTCGTTTGGTTCGTTTCACACATCGTACAGCTCCTGACAGCGATTTGAAGTACCTGGCTACTCAGAGACTCATCTTCGGAGTTCGAGACAGCAATACTCAGCAAGCACAGCAATTATGCCGCCCAAGAACTATGGTTAACGCACTCTCATATGTATCAGATCATGAAGTTGGCAAACAAGTTTCACGTAACCAATCGCGAGTGCGAAATAATTATGCTGAGGGAAATGAAAACACCGAAGCCATAGATGAAAAAGTACGACGAATTATAAACGAAGTATTTGCAAGAAGAAAGAAACTCCGCTGTTATAAAAGAAGACGGAAGCGAAAAAGAAAGAGAACGCGAGAAAGAAAGAAAGCATGTCCAGTAAGAAATTAAAAAAAAAATGTAGGCAGAAATTCTAGAGGTAAAGGACGAATCCGTTGATGTCATGGATGGAAATGAAGAAAGAAGACGGAAGCGAAAAAAGAAAGAGAACGCGAGAGAGAAAGAAAGCGTGTTCAGCAAGGAATTAAAGAAGAAATCTAGGAAGAAATTCCAGATGTAGAGGAAAGCCAACCGGAAATGAATAGTTCTCCGACGAGCAGCTACGATTGCAATCTAAGGAGTTTGAAACGGGGCCTGAAGACAGCGGGGAAGACGTGCCCTTGGCGATTCGTATGGACATCTCGAGTGGGAAACGAAAAGTCGAGTTAGATAACGATGACGACGATGACATACCTCTCACCACAAGGAAGAAGAAAGTCAAGACAGAGAAAGGAACTTGAAAGAAAAGGAAGTAACGTCGACGCATTGTTCAGAAGGCCATGCTAAGGGAGGCAAATATGGTAGTCGACTAGAAGAAAAACATTCCACCATTGCCAGAATAACAGTAGTCAACGATAGTTGGCAGCCCGACGGACTACGCGAGGACCCGACTTTGAAAATATTACTGGAATGGAAAGCGACGAGAGCAAACCAATATGGGAAGATGTTGCACCACAGTCACAGATTGTAAATTCGTACTGGGCGCAATGTGACTCCATGGTGATTGATGGCCTGTTAAAGCGTGTGGTTGAGAATGCCATGGAACTGAGGAGAACTCAGTTGGTCATTCCTAAGAGTAGAGTACCAGACGTGTTAAAAGAGATCCATGACGGATCTGGAGGTGGCCATTTGGGAGTCAACAAAACATTAGAAAGATTGCGTCAGCGATTTTACTGGGTTAAGTGCAAGGAAGACGTTAAAGACTGGTGCAAGAAATGTGTGGTTTGCGCTGGAAGCAACGGCCCTCATAGACGACGAAAAGCTCCAATGCGCCAATACAACGTTGGCAGTCCATTTGAGCGCATTGCGATTGACGTGGCCGGACCATGTCCAGAAAGAGAAGATGGAAATAAATACATCATGGTTGTCATGGACTACTTCACCAAGTGGGTTGAAGCCTATCTATTACCCGACCTGGAAGCCAACACGGTCGCTAAAACCTTAATCAAAGAGTGTGTATGCCGGTTTGGGGTACCATGTGGACTTCAAAATGTACCAAGGGTAATACGTGCAGATTTCGTCAACAAGAACTGTTGCGGGACGAAACAGTCTTAAGGAGGGGGCAGTGTGACGTGCGCCCCTGAGAGAATAGTATACAACGCCGCCACTGGAAGAATATACCAGAGCGATGACGTAATCCCGGAATTTCCCAGATGTTGAAATCTCCGCGACGCGCCGGCTAGAGGTTAACTACGCCGTGACCCAATTCTTTTGTATACAGGTCATTGTAGCTTCATAGGGTTCTAGAATGATACGAGCTGTATAAATACCGGCCGAAAGAAAGCGGAAGGATAGTCTGATATATATAAGCAACGAGCAATGAACTTGGTGCTATAAATATACAGTTTACCAGTTGTTAAGATAAATAAATGTAGTTATATAAATAAGTGTAGTGATATAAATATTGTATAGATAAATAATCGTAGTGTTTAAGCATTTAATAATATTCTTAGTGTTTATAATTATTTAATTATGTTAGTTGTTTTTATTATCTTTTAATATTTAATCCTTAATTATTTATCGTTTAATAAACGTATTCTTTTAGTTAATAATATTTGTCTGTGTTTTACACTTCACCCATATAAATAAAAACCTTACAATATGTATAACCACATCTAATAAATAATATTTTATTACTTAAAAACAGCATAGTAAAATGACATCATATAATTAATGTCGTTTAAAATAAGATATATTTCAAAAAATGTTCACAATACAAAGTCTTCATTATGTTTAATTGGCTTTATTGTTAAATATATTAATTTATTGACCTTTCAAGATGTCGGTAGTTGCCCGGTCAGCCATGGCCAACTTCATTCAATTGTACTATGCTTATTAAGACCGTCTCAAATCGTTGTTTACCTATATAAAATTTTATCGTGAGCTTTTTACAGATTTGGTACAGATAGTAGTGACATCTGGTTATTTTTATTTCAATTAGAAGGATATTGTCGGTGTCCATGATCCTCTTTGGTCTTTGTCAGTTTAATAAAAGTAAATACAATACTTAATTATTCAAATTAATATTTATTTATGACAGATAATTTCCTAGAATGGTACAATGTTAGGCCGTGCGTGGCGTCACTTAACGTACTAAATCTGTAAATTTCGTTCGTGTAATTTTAGTTATATTTGACACGGCAATAATAAGCGTAGCGTAATTGAATGGGCCAGCTGCATAAATTTCATGAGAATATAGTAAAAATAGTTAAGGTTTAAGGTTATGATTCTCTCTGCAATTTGTTTCCACTGAAGACTCAAAAAGCATACTTTGCTACCAGCAGTCTTTGAACGACTTTCAGCTACACTGTTCTTAAATAATAATAAATCCTTTTCATTTCTTCCAATTCAAAAAATATATCTATTTAAAGGTTTAAATTCACAAAAATCTTTTTCTGTTTTTCGTTTCTTCTATATTCTTGTTATTCTTCTAATATTTCCTCATCGCTGAATTCTTTCTTGAAGTTTTTACTGTCTTTTCTGTCTTTCTTGTCATGTATTAATTTCTTGTATTTTTGTTCATCATATTCTCTCATCATTCCTGTCTTTCTATTTATGGAATCATTCCAAAGTTTAATGTAAAGCAGACGTGAAATAAGTGTCTGATTGTAATAAATAACTTGTATTTTGAATTTTCGACAAATTATGAAAGTTAATTAGTTGGTACTTCCGTTTTCTGTAATTTAGTAAAGAAGAATAAAAAGCCACAATTCATTTTTTTTTTCATATAAATGTATACAATATAGTATGTTACTTACTATTAACCATGAATACATTATTCAGTCTGTTTCGTTCTTTAAAACAAATATGACATTTATATTGAATAGGTTTTATAACCGAACATTCTGTAATGTATAATATGAATAATTTGTTATTCTATTCTCTATTTTGTGTAAGGGTACAAAACTGTATGCTTTCTGACATTTCAAATCAATTAAATATTTCATTTGGTTCCTTTCTTGTTTATTCTATAGCTATATTCCTATAATTTCACACATATTTTATACATATTGAGCATTAAAAAAGAATTTTTATAACCTGAAAAGTAAATGAAAAGTTACAAAAATATGTTACATGTTATATACATTCTTTCTGAATACTTACAACTAATGTAATCTGTTTTATCATTAGTAGTAGTTCATTTAATTGATAATAAATACTTCTAATTTCTTCTTAATTCCATTTAAAGATTCTAATTGATATTTCAAATATGTCGTGACAGTGGTCAAGTTAGGAATATTTGTGTTTATATGTAGTTACTTATATGGCACATTTGGCAACACTGTCGAAAGTACATGATACGTCAAAAATAATAATTTTTAAATACAATGTTTTAAGACTTTTTTACCTGGGTGAAATAATTGCCTACTCTTATAATTAATAATTTTGAATTCAGTTTCTTTCAAATATTCTTCATTATGCAAATATTTCCATTTAAAGTTTCAAATTGACATGTCAAATGTGTTATTTTATCGCGATATTCGTCTTAAAATTTTCAAAGAATACATGATCTTTTGTTTCAGTGTAAAAAAAATCCACATTAATAATTTTTTACACAAAAACTATGCATCCTACAGAAAATTTACAAAACTCTAGGGCACTGAAGATAAGAATTCCCTACACACTGGTTTCATAAAAATCGGTCGCACCGTTTATGCTCCAATCTTACTTAAAGTTTGCCCGATGCTCGTGATGAAAATATAGTGAATCTAAGCGTTTAGTATATGGACTAGCGAAAACTCGGCTACGCCGAGCTTCCCCTGGGTGGATAGTGTTTTATGATTGTTTTCATACATTCCTAAATTATAATAGTTGCACGTTTTTTAAAAGTGCTACCGCTGCTGTCTTCAGTGTTTTATAACTGTTTACACGCATTCCCACATTGGAAACGTGCATAAGCTATACAGAGTGCTAACGCCGCAGGCCCTCTTATGATATTCGCAAGAATTAACATTCTTAAAATCAATACATTTACAATCTTACAGACCGACCAGATTGTATGAAGTAATTTTCCGTCGCATACTGTTAGACAAATAACATTAGAACTGTTAGAAGTTTTGCCACAGCTGTTGTTTCCGCCCAGTTGCGTAATACCATTTGTCTGCACAGGACAATTAGTAATCATATATTCTGGTATTGAATGCTTGTGGGGGTAGGTTAGATGATAACATTGTAAATTAAAAAAAAAGCGGGATGCGTAGTATAACGCCGGTTATTTAGCTTGAATAGTTTAAAAAAGAAAAACAACAATAACCTCACTTAATGTACAAAAGTCACGCTTGGAAAATTCGGGCATGTTTTGTGCATTAGGTTAGTTTATTGATGTTATTTTTTGAAAAATATAACAGTTTTGTTTCTGATGCCACACGGTTATAGAATTCTTTGAGGTTGACACCAAGACCGATTCGACCAATCCACTTATTTTCAAATGCATTGTTTAAGTATAGAAGATATCACATTTGTTGACGTACATTTAAGGAAATTTCTTTTAAAAATTCTGGCAGATTATTTTGCAAAAATACATAATTTTCAGCATTTAATTAATCTAGCAACGCAAAGGGGCCAATCGACTGTGAGTTTAGTAAATCGGCCCATATGTTCACAGATAATCTGCATTTTTTTAATAGTATAACATATGCTTGTTTTCGCACTGTTATATAGCAAGTTTCATGTACTTTTCAAATTTGAATAAATATATAGCATGTTTCATTTGAATATATAAAGTTACATATCATGCGTAAAAATGAAACACCTGTAGAAGAACTTATACTGCAGATTTATATACAAACTTTGTTTGAACAATTTTCTATAATATTTAAAATAATCGAGTTACTAAAAGAAAACAGACCGAATAATCACTGTATTAATTAATAAATAAAACTTAACTATTATGTAAATAAAAAATATAGATACCGGGTGTCTATATTTTGTGGACTATAAGAAATATAATGATAAAATTTTCATATGGCTGTAATTTCTCCCCTATTAAATTTAAAACAAAAGTATAAATACGTAAAATAATTAAAATTCAAAACTGCATGAAATGAGCTTAAATTTGTTGATATAATAGGTTTTTGTCATCAGAAAACCATAAAATAAAATAGCCGTTACAAAATTTTAAAAAAGAAATAAAAAAATTATAGCTAACGAGTTCTGGCAGATAAAATGGCAAAAATTTGTTATTCTGTACAATTCCATAGCTATCGGTATTAATAATAGTAATTAATTTAATTTATATGTATATTTTATTTTTCTATCGATACTACAACTATTGTTATCAGTTAAAACAGTCTGTGAATAACAATTTGCCCGTGTTGACGGGCTATGTTTGGGTTTCAAGTATTCACCCTGTATAAATGTTTTTAAAGTTAATGATGCATTATACTTTTATCGTAAATACTTTTAACATTTGTATAAAAGTCTTCTAAAAGTATTGTTACTTACATTATATAACCATTTATTACTTATGGTATATAACCATTTATTGATCTATATGGTATATTGAATTATGTGTTATATAACCATTTATTGAATTCTGCCAATTATTAATGTTATATATACTATATTCATTTGTTGCATTACAAATATTATATGTGTATGCTTGTCAACCTGTTTGTATAGGGCTTTGCCCTGATAGCAAATAAAATTATTATTATTATTATATTATGTTACGGATGGTCGCAAATAATTCTTATTAATATTATTATTATCATAAATACTGATATTTATATTTTCTATTTATTTATTTATTTATTATACAAAGTTTAATCATTATTGTTACTTATCGAAGAAACATTTTTTCTAAGTTTTCTAGTTTAGTTGAGTATCTGACGCCCGAGAGCTAATTTCCAGATGACACTTTAAAATAACACTTAATACTTTTGTCATAAATAGCTATTTTTATGTTTTTTATTTATTTATTGTTCAACGTGTAATCATTATTATAATATACATTGAAGAAAAGACTTTTCAAATTTTTCTATGCAATCATGTAAAATTTGACGTTTAATAAATAACCTGATTTGATATACCGGGTGGCGCTCGAAAGCCGTTACATAGGCATTTAACATGGGAAATAAGAATAATTTGAATATTTGCCTCCCATTATATTGTAATAAAACTTTATACACATGTTTGGGAACACTTTTTGCATTATATTAATAACAAATTGTTTAAAATAAATAAAGAATAATTAAGTAAAATAAAAAAATGTTCTAGCAATTTCAAAGTAATAGTTATTATCACTTATAAAAGAATCATTGACCTATTAGCGACCGTAGCATAATGGTAACGTCCTTGCTTTTTGTTCCAAAGGTACTGAGTTCAAACCTAGCACACCTCTTTAATTTTTTTATATTTTTATTTATTCTAATTTTAGATGCAGTTTTAATGTTATCAATTTTATTTGATTATACATTCTTTTTTAATTTCCGATTTTATAATTAATTTTAAAAAAATTATTAAAATGTTCTTTGACAATGAAACAACAAAAACAGTAGAACGCCGTATTTGTAAACAAATAATATTTCGAGCCCTTAAAATGGCATTGTCAACGAAAGATAAAGTGGCTGTAATTAAATCATATTATGAGGTTAAATTAAAATAAATAGAAACAAATAAAAATAAACAAAAACATAAAAATTAATAAAAACAATTAAAAACAAATAAAAATAAATAAAAACAATTAAAAACAAATAAAAATAAATAAAAAATTAAAACAAATAAAAACACAAAAATACATAGTAAAAATTAAAATTTAAAAAAATTAAGGAGGTTTTCTAGGTTTGAACCCAGTACCTTTGAAACAAGAAGCAAGGACGTTACCATTGTGCTACGGTCGCTTATGACTTATCCTTTTATCAGTGATAATAAGTATTATTTTAAAATTGCTAAAACATTTTCTTATTTCTCTTAATTATTATTTATTAATTTTAAACGATTTGTTATTGATATAATGCAATAAGTGTTCCCAAACATGTGTACAAAATTTTACAACAATAAGTTTTAATGGGAGGCAAATATTCAAATTATTCTTATTTCCCATGTTAAATGCCTGTATAACGGCCTTCGAGCGCCACGTTGTATAATATGTCTTAGTAGTTATATATTTATTCATAAAAACCAATATGGCAGCGCGCCTGGTTAATCTGAGGATTCGGGTTCGATCCAACAGGGAAATATATATATATATATATATATATATATATATATATATATATATATATATATATATATATATATATTTTAATTATTGTATTATGTATATGTGTGACAGCGGTTATATTATAATGTGTTAACTGATTCGTATTATATGATAACAGCCTTGTACGTAGAATGTCACCCGATTGGAATAAAAAAATCTGATGTGTAAAAAAGATTAGGAGAATAATACATGTACCTACCCTATTAAAACAGAGTATAATAAGAAAAATGGCTATAATTTTCCTTATACGTGCAGAGTAGTAGTATAACAAGGAATTATTTGGCGAAACAATTTAGTATAATTTCCATAACAGAAGATTATTTACTTTAAAAACATTTTTTGGCGGCATTTAAATTATTTAAAAAATCAATAAAAATGTGTGTTATGTTAATGTTGATAAATATTAAAACTTTTCTGTATCAATACTTATTATTGATTGAATTAATGATTCTATTGTTAAATTTCATTATTTTAATCACCAATAATTACATTTATAATTGAAAATCCAATCAAGAAATTACACACACACACACACACACACACACACACACACACATACACACACACTCACACACACACAGATATTTATGAGGTTGTTTAAAGTTTTAATATTAATTAATTACCACTTAAATGGGGAAAATAAATATCATATGATTCAAGGCCAAGAGAATTTTTTATCGATTTTTATTTAAATTTCGCGTTAATTTTATTTGTATAATGAATACAGTTTTAATATTAAATTTTCTTTATTTGTAAATGAAATACGTTTCTTTTAAGTATTATTCTCATCCTTTCTGTCTGCTGACTCGACAAGATGACGTATATTTCATGAAGAAATTGTTGATTAATAGTGTACATTTTTATAATTTCTAGACATTTTACATTCAAAATTTATATCAAATACATTAAATTATATACATTTATTAATATTACAATATGTATTTCATTTTAAAACACTATTTATAACAGAAATATTTCAAACTTTCATCACATTTCAAGTATCCACAAATTTTGAGGTTAATTTTATAATATTAATTAATTACCACTTAAATGGGACAAATAAAAATAAAACACATGTAATTATTATATAATTAGCTTATATAACAATTTTTCGTTCTTATAATCAACACAGATTATTGAAATTTCAAGTTATTGTAATAACCTGAAAAATAAACGTAGATTTACAAGAATATTTCATGTTTTAATACTTACAACTAAATGTGATTTATTTTCTATATGTTTGTATTTAATTAAAATTATCATAAATCGTTTTAATATCTCTTTATAATCTAAGGATTTAAATTAATTATGTCAAATGTGTTGTGACCTTGATTTCTTATTTAGTTAATTTTGGCACAATTGGCAACACTGTTCCACTATCTAAAAATATAATTTTTAAATACAACATTTTAAGCTTTTTTTACCTGTGTGAAATAATTGCCCATTCTCATAATTAATAATTTTGAATTCAGTTTCTTTCAAATATTCTTCATGACATAAATATTCCCATTTAAAGTTTCAAATTGACATGTCAAATGTGTTATTTTATCACGATATTCGTCTTAAAATTTTCAAAGAATACATGATCTTTTGTTTCAGTGTAAAAAAAAATCCACTTTAATAATTTTTTTGCACAAAAACTATGCATCCTACAGAAAATTTATATAAGTCGTGATGAAAATATAGTGAATCTAACTGTTTAGTATATGGACTAGCGAAAACTCGGCTACGCCGAGCTTCCCCTAGGTGGATAGTGTTTTATGATTGTTTCCATGCATTCCTAAATTATAATAGTTGCACGTTTTTAAAAAGTGCTACCGCCGCTGTTCTTCAGCGTTTTATGACTGTTTACACGCATTTCCACATTGAAACGTGCATAAGCTATACACAGTGCTAACACCGCAGGCTCTCCCATGATATCCACATGAATTAACATTCTTAAAATCAATACATGTACAATATTACAGACCGACCAGATCGTATGAAGTAATTTCCTGTCGCATACTGTTAGATAAATAGAACTAGAATTGTTAGAATTTTTGCCACAGCTGCTGGTGCCACCCAGTAGCGTAAAACCATTTGCCCGCACAGTACAAACAGTAATCGTACCGTGTGTCCCAAACAAACCTTGACATAGAGGCGTTTAACATGGGAAAACAGTTTTTTGCAAAAAGCGGCAGAAAATTAAGCCATGCAATTGAACATGATAATAGTACATTACCTCCTGTACGTTATTTAATACTAATTACTGCATTATCAGTGCATAAATTAAAGAAAATTATAAATAACTGTCAATAAATATTTGTTTCAATATTTTATTGTGTAATAAAAAGTATTTGCATTTGTCATTGTGGCTGAATGGTTAGCGTATTTGCCTGTGGAATGAAAGAATTTTTACAAGTTGAGGTTCGAGTCTCCATCAAGCTAAACTTTTCATTATTTATTTTTTATTTATGAATTAATTACGAATTGTAATACATTTTTAGAATATTCACTCGATCATTAGCGTTTAAGAAATTCATTTCGACACGAATATTTGATATAAACAAAAAACCAAACAATGAACACTTTGTGGCACGAAAAGAAAAATACTTTAAATATTTTTTTATAGAAAAAGCTTATTTTTAAATTGTTGTAATTGGAAATAGAAGATAGATATTGAAATGGATAACAATATTTTATAAATAAAAATAATTGGTTTTAACAATGACAAAAATTGATTACAACAATCAAAATATGGATTTAATAAAAATGCATAATTCTTTCTTTTGATCTTAATAATACATGATAATAACACAATGAATATGTGTATGTTTTGTATTTTTACTGCATTTATAAAGGAAAAGTATGTGGTATAGTTTAAAATCTTGCTTTTGACGGTTACTACTTCCATTGAAATTACTATTATATCGTGATAGAAACTTATTTGTAATTATTTAACTAATTCATCGATATTATCTCATAATATCTTTAATATAATTTGTAATTATTACATAAATAAAAAAATAATGATAAATTTAGCTTGATGGAGATTTGAATCTCAACCTACAAAAAATATTTTATTCCACAGGCAGACATGCTAACCATTCAGCTACAATGACATTTAAAAATACTTTAATATTACATAATAAAATATTGAAACAAATATTTATTGACATTTATTTATAATTTTCTTTAATTTATGTAGTGATAATAAAGTAATTAGTATTAAATAACGTACAGGAGGTAATGTACTATTATCATATTACATAGCATGGCTTAATTTTCTGCCGGACACTTTTTATTTACAAAAAACTGTTTTCCCATGTTAAACGTCTATGTCAAAGTTTGCTTGGGACACACGGTATATTTTGGTGTTGTATGCGTACGGGGGTAGTTTAGATTATAATACTGTAAATTAAATCAAAAGCCTGATGCATAGTATATCGGTATTAATAATAGAAATTAATTTAATTTAATTTACTTGTATATTTTAATCATTGTTGTCAGTTAAAATAGTCTGAGAATAATAATTTTCCCGTGTTGACGGGCTATGTTTCGGTTTCAAGTATTCACTTTGTGTAAATGTTTTTAAAGTTATTGATGCATTATGCTTTTATCATAAATACTGATATTTATATTTAACTGTGGCATAACATCTGTAAATTTGTACATTAAGGCTATAAATGTATTATTAATTACCAAATGAAAAATAATATTTATAAAATACTTTTAATTATTTTATTATACGCGTAATAATCGTTCCATATGATTATAAATTCACTTTTAATTGATTTTTTTGTATTATAAATGTTTCAATGTCCACTGGTTAGCCAAAATTGCTTTTCCGAACACAATTTACCTTTTAAAACTACTTTATTTAAAATTTAAATCCTTTCTGACAGCTGACTTGACAAGTACTTTTCATTCCAAAAATGTTGATTAATAGTGTACATTTTTATAATTTCTAGACATTTTACATTCAAAATTTATATCAAATACATTAAATTATGTACAGTTATTAATATTACAATAAATTTTACATTCTAAAACACTCTATTTATAGCAGAAATATTTCAAACTTTCATCACATTTTAAGTATCACTGGTTTACAGTAGAACTATTTTTCAGTAACTTTTACGAAAACCAAGATTTCAGGCTACTTCGCTCCATTGTTTTAATGTACCAAATTTGAACGTTTAATAAATTTTTACTAAAAAACTATGCATCCTACAGAAAAATGTGCCAAATTAGGAAATTAAGTCGAGAATGTATCTACAATCTGGTGCAAATTTCATTAAAATCGGTCGCACTGGCTGGCCTCTACCCGTGTGTAATTTCATACGATGCGCCTGATGAAAATATATATGTTACGGGTAAAGTTAGATAAACGATTAAACCTAGGTTTGCCCGGGTAAACTCCGTAATACCCAGGAAAGAAGGATACAGTTCGAAATATATTTCAAATTGTACACGTTTCGAGCTTTACCCGGATAAAACGCGTTCTATCCGCTTTCGATTGGTTAAACTTGGGTCTAGGATTTATTATTGCGTCATTTTTCACCACACCACATACAGTTCGAAAATGGCAATCGAAGAGAACGGACGCGCGCGTTTAAGACAACGTTTCCATGAAGTTTTCGATGAGTTGGTGTCTTCGAAAAGTTCAAACAGTTTTTATTTCAATGAACAATACCAATAAATGTTAGAATCAGTCAAGTTGGCAAAAAATGCTAAAACCAAGACCACTCTACAATATCGACGTTTGAAGAGGTTTGACATATGTTCTGTTAGAGGCATTGAAAAGCTTATTGCTCGTGTATCATCAGGTGAATCTAGCATAAAATATTACGTTACAAACGACGAAATGTTTGACATTTTGCATGATGCACATTTGGACATTGGACATGGCGGTAAACGTCGTATGGAAAGTGAATGTAAGAAAAAGTACAAGAATATAACTCAAGATGTTATTAAGTTATATCTGCGCTTGTGTGAAGGGTGCAAAAAAACTAAAATCTGTCAAAAAAGGTCTTGTGGTTAAACCAATGTTTTTTCGGAGATGAAAAGCCGTTTTCAAGTGGACTTAATTGACATGCAATCCCATCCGGATGAAGAATACAAAATTATCATGATGTATCAGGACCACTTAACTAAGTTTGTTCAAATACGTGCATTAAAATCAAAAAGGGCTGAGGAAGTTGCGAAGAGCCTGATAGACATATTTTGTATTTTTGGCGCGCCATCTATACTACAATCGGACAACGGCCGGGAGTTCGCGAACCGTGTCATTGAAGAGTTGTGTTCCATGTGCAGTGGCCTTAAAATAGTGCATGGTAAACCGCGTCACAATCAGTCATAAGGCAGCGTGGAAAGAGCAAATCAAGATATACAAAATATGCTCATGACGTGGATTGACGATGAAAACTGCAGGCGATGGTCAGAAGGTCTGAGATTTTTCCAGTTAATGAAAAATAGGGAATAGCATGATGGAATAACACTACCTCCTTATGCCGCCATGTTTGGACATGATGTTAAAGTCGGCCTATCCACATCAGCTTTTCCAAGAGAAACTATTGAAAATCTACGAACCGAAGAAGAGCTTGAGAAAGTCGTCAGGGAATTTGGTATAGGACAGGGATGGCGAACCTTTACGTATCAACGAGCCATTTTTCTAAAGAAATGTTTAATGAGGTCATAGAATAATTTTGACTTTGTGATTACTGGGAAAATAATAATAATAAATACTATCAACTCAAAACTCTTTATTTACTACAAAAAAAATAGGAACATTTTGCAATGTTTCAATTATACGCGTAATTTAAATTAAAATAAAATTAGTGTGACATCTGTTGTTGCATATTAGATGACAAATAACATATGTTAGGGTTGTAAGATGTTACTTTTAGCAGAATGCATGCTGAACTGGAGTCATCTGTCAAACGGTTTCTAACCGAGTCTTTAATGTTATTCATCTCTGAAAATAATGACTCGCAGACATAGGTTGATGAAAATATTGTTAAAATAGCATGAGTCAGCTTCTTCAAACAACTAAATGTGTCTGGTAACGCATTCCATGTTTCCAAAATTCGTCATATAATACCTACTTCACACTTTTTTTCGTAGTGCAACATAATGAATTTTGTGATCAGTGACGTGCCCAAAATATTGTGTCGCGTGCCATTAATGGCACGCGTGCCATTGGTTCGCCATCCCTGGTATAGGAGAAAGCCTCAACAAGAACAAAACGAAGATCAGTCTATGGATAGGGGCCCAGAAACCGACAATCCGTAAGAAGATATTACTGAAGGTGACAATATAGAAAATGTCGATAATAATTATAGAGGAAACGCCTATAATAAAGAAACTTCAGAAAATCAGACCAAATGTGCAGAATGTGATGGGGCAAGTACATCAGCGAATATAAGGTGTGAACTTTGCTTGTGCCAAAAAAATATTCAGTCAAACAGACTAGAGGCAAAAAGAAATTTAGAAAATCAAGCAAAGAAAATAAAAAAGTTTTATCTAATTCAAAGTTCCCTCCATGTTCCGTTGGAGATACATTGAGAGTGAAAATTCTAGACGTTGATCGAGGGAGGGGCGATTTTAGAAAAACATTCTCATGACAGTTATCGAGAAAACCGATGACGATTTTTATAAGCTAGCAAACAAGAGAGGAACCATCGTAGAAATGTTTTCCAGGAACCAGTTTTCTGTAGTGAGAAACTTGTAGATCTGGAAAGCGTATCACTGGAAAAGAAAAGTTTACGACAACTTGCAAACGAACAATCACTTTTAGGAGGTCAAGGTTATAAACGATGCAACTGTAAAACTAAATACATAACCAATAAATGTAAATGTAAAGCTATTGGAAATCTTTGTAACTCGAAATGTCACAGCAGCTTGTCTTGTTTGCACAAATAGATTATAGTATCCTTTACTTTAGCAGGATATAGTGTTCTTACTTTTATTTGTAAAATGTGTGTTTTTTTTATTAAATATATTTTTCAAACATTTATGGCCTTGTTATTTTTAGTACACCCAAGTTTAACTAAGCGAAAGCGGATAGTACGCGGTTTACCCGGGTAAAGCCAGAAATTTGTACTGTACCCACGTTTCCTGGGTATTACGGAGTTTACCCGGGTAAACCTAGGTTTAATCGCTTATCTACCTTTATCCGTACCATATATATATATATATATATATATATATATATATATATATATATATATATATATATATATATATATATATATAGATCCTCTAACCATTTAGTATAAGGACTACCGAAAACTCGGCCACGCCGAGCTTCCCCTAGGGCCCCGCCGATAGTGTTTTATGATAGTTTATACGTACATCCAATCCGTTAAGGCATCCTTTAATCTCAAAGTGCTAACGCCGACAGTCTTTTTAGATACCCAAGTTCCCCCTCCTCTCAGACGAATTATCTTTATGCCAAAAACAAAATCCAATCAACTTGTCAACATTTTTGACTCACATACCTGACAGTCCTTAACGAGACTTCTCATTTGATATCAAACTTGACATATATCTCACGATTTTTAAAAAAAAAAACAAAAGCCGAACATGATTTCTATATTTTGTCAATTCCGCATGGCAGCCCTTCACAAACATTTCATTTGATACTGTAACGCGGCAGCGTAAAAACCGCCAGCGTACAACTAATTATCGTGATGGTCTAAATTACCCTACGTTGTGTTATTTTAATAGTGCCCAGAAACTTTGATTTGAAGTCGTGGTAGTAAGGAATAAAACAATTCAACAACAAACAACGTTTATTCAGTTAGCGACATTCAATAAAAATGCAATACAAATATAATGCATTTGCACGGTGGCCGGGGTCGCCGGTAGAATGCCCTGAGTTGGGCTGTGGCTGGCAACGGACTCGTACGTGGAGCGGCACCGGGCGCAGTGCAGGCAGCGTCTCGGGACTGCCGTGGATATGACCACGGGCGTGGACCGGTCACTGGCGGAGCGGTACACCGGCCGTAGGACGTAGGCCTCGGTTAGCCGTGGTTACGGCCGCTGATGGGGTCCCCCAGGTGGATAATGGGACCAATGTGTGCATATACACAAAGGTGCACAGACATACAAGATGTCTAATATAAATTTCATACGTGGTATAGTATGGTAGTATGTATTAAAACCAAATAGCTGTATAAATAGCGGTTACGACGTTGTTGGAAGTTGCAGCTGAACCCGCGAAGGAACGTGCACGCCTGTTATCTCGTTACCACTGACCGTTTATTGATACTACGGGGAGTAAATGACGTTGTTGGAAGTTGCAGCTGGACCCGTGAGGGAACGTACACACCTGTTATCTCGTCACTACTGACCGTTTATAATTAATCGAAATGCGACGATGTTGGAAGTTGCAGCTGGACCCGTGAAGTAACGTGCACACCTATTATCTCGTCGCAACCGTACGGTGAGTAAGTAACGTTGTTGGAAGTTGCAGCTGAACCCGTGAAGGAACGTACACACCTGTTATCTCGTTACCACTGACCGTTTATTGATACTACGGGGAGTAAATGACGTTGTTGGAAGTTGCAGCTGGACCCGTGAGGGAACGTGCACACCTGTTATCTCGTCACTACTGACCGTTTATAACTAATCGGAATGCGACGTTGTTGGAAGTTGCAGCTGAACCCGTGAAGGAACGTGTACACCTGTTATTTCGTCGCACCCGTACGGGGAGTAAGTAACGTTGCTGGAAGTTGCAGCTGGACCCGTGAGGGAACGTGCACACCTGTTATCTCGTTACTACTATCCCTATTAATACACATATGATGAAGGTGAAAGGCTTTAGCCAATGACCTTACAGCAACACCAACGTATACCACCAATACCACTATCTCAAAAAATTACCAACGATCGTAATGCAGATCAAGCTACTATAGAGGCTGATCCTGGCCGAAACCAAGATGTCTTTCCGAGTGCTGTGCACCCAGTTTTAAACACACAAGCGCCACCCATAAAGATTAAAGGTGGAAATGATGGAAGATTAGATGTCCATAGGTGAGACAGAATTTTCTGAGAATATCATCTTAATGATATGCACCTCATTTGCTGATGCCCCGGCGTAGTGGGGAAGTTTCTGCATATGAAGATTGTATGTGGGACAGAGACAGCTGATAATTGTTAACCCTGATTTGCTCAAACTCGTCTCAAGTAGCCGCCTTTGGTCCCTGTTGCCTGGCTGTGGAAGGAATTCTCTCCTGTTGATTTGCTAATTAGTTGCATTCAAAAAGTCACATATGCTCTGTATATTAGACAAAGATACAAATATCTGTACTCTGGGTGTAAGACAAAGATGCTACGAGGTAGTGATAGATTTCACACCTACTTAAACATGCCCTTAGATCTAGACCTGGTGAGTGCGACAGAGATGGCCTGTGATCGTGTTGCTTTTAACTCCCACTTCTTAATGTTCATCTAACTCTTGCTTTACCCAAATTATTTTTATTCATCCAAAATAACCATGTTTAAATAAATAAGGAATTATTATAAAATCTTTCAGAACTCATATTTCAATAGAATAATACAACCTTTTAGTTTAAATTCTGTTTATATAAACTAAAAGGTTGTATTATTCTATTTAAATAAGGAATGTTTATCTATATCAGTAATAGCGATTTATTACCCTCTTGACTTGACCTGCAAATATTCTCTTCATCATAATTATCAGTTCTTAGGAGGTGTGGCGGATCTAGTAGACCGTCACGTTACTATCCCAACAAAATATATTTTTTATAAAATAATTCAATTATTATATTTAAAAAAATAAACGTCAAAATTCTTGTCCTGCATAATTTATATATTTTATTTATTTTACATTTTCTACATTTGTAATTTGAAGTAATATACAAATTTTACAAAGGTCTACACGTGCATTTTATATACATGTAGAAACACGATATTAAAGATTTTATAAATAATAATGATACACACCAAATTCGGTCGCGTTTCAATACCAAACACGACATATTTCCAACAACTTTATGCAAAAAACAAATGCCAATCGAGTTTTCAAATTTTTAATATTACTGCCCGTCAGCACTTCAGAAAATATTTTATTTGATACCAAACACGACTTATTTCTAACAATTTTATGCAAAAAACAATAGCTGATCGACCTGTCAAAGTTTTGACACTGGTGACTGACAACCCTTAACAAGACTTGTCATTTGATACCAGACACGACATATTTCTAACAACTTTATGTACAAAACAAACGCCGATCGAGTTGCCAAAGTTTTGACAGTAGTGACTAACAGCCCTTAACAAGACCTCTCATTTGATACCAAACACGACATATTTCTGACAATTTTAATCAGAAATAAAGCCGAGCGAGTTGCCAAATTTTTGACATTAATGGCTGTCAGCCATTGACGAAACATTTTATTTGTTACTAAGCACGACATAAAACAAAAACCAATCATGTTGTCAAATTTTTGACACTTCTGCATGGCAGCCCTTTAGAACACATTTTATTTCATACCAAACAACATATTTCTAAGAATTTCATGCAAAAAACAAAAGCCGATCTACCTGTCAAAATTTTGACACTAGTGACTGACAGCCCTTAACACGATCTCTCATTTGATATCAATCACGACATTTCTGACAATTTTATGCAAAAAACAAAACCCGATGAAGTTGTCAAATTTTTGACACTTCTGCATGGCAGCCCTTTAGAACACATTTTATTTCATACCAAACAACATATTTCTAAGAACTTCATGCAAAAAACAAAAGCCGATCGACCTGTCAAAATTTTGACACTAGTGACTGACAGCCCTTAACACGATTCTCATTTGATATCAATCACGACATATCTGACAATTTTATGCAAAAAACAAAACCCGATGAAGTTGTCAAATTTTTGACACTTCTGCATGGCAGCCTTTGAGAAAAAAAAATTATTTAATACGAAACACATTTCTGATGACTTTTTCTAAAAAAACAAAAGCCGAGCAATATGTCTAAATTTTGACAATTCTGCAAGATAGCCCGTCAGAAAACATTTCATATGATACCAAACACGACATATTTCTAACAACATTATGCAAAAAACAAAAGCCGATCGACCTGTAAAAGTTTTGACACTGGTGTCTGACAGCGCTTAACAAGACCTATCATTTGGTACCAAACACGACATATTTTTGACAATTATATGTAAAAAACAAAAGCCGATCAAGCTGTCAAAATTTTGACAATTCTGCATGGCAGCCCTTGAGAAAACATTTCATTTGATACCAATCACGACATATTTCTAACAACTTTATGAAAAAAACAAAAGCCGATCGAGCTCATAAATTGGACACCTTTGCATGGTAGCCTTCGAGAAAACATTTCATTTAATACCACACACGACATATTTCTGACGACTTTTAAAAAAAAAACGATCAATATGTCTAAATTTTGACAATTCTGCAAGATAGCGTCAGAAAACATTACGTATGATACCAAACACGACTTATTTCTAACAATATTATGCAAGAAACAAAAGCCGATCGACCTGTCAAAGTTTCGGCACTGGTGACTGACAGCCCTTAACAAGACCTATCATTTGATACAAAATACGACATATTTTTGACAATTTTATGCAAAAAACAAGAGCCGATCAAGCTCTCAAAATTTTGACTATTCTGCATGGCAGCCTTTGAGAAAATTTTTCATTTGATACCAAACACGACAAATTATTGACAATTTTATGCAAAAAACGAAGGCTGGCCGAGATGTCAAATTTTTGACATTTTTGCCTGTCAGCCATTCAGAAAACATATCATTTGATACCAAACACGACATATTTCTAAAAACTTTATGCAAAAAACAAAAGCCGATCAACCTGTCAAAGTTTTGCCACTGGTGACTGACAGCCCTTAATAAGACCTGTCATTTAATACCAAACACGGCATATATCTGACAATTTTATGCAAATAACAAAAGCCGATCGAGTTGTCAAATTTTTAACAATTCTACGTGGCAAACACCAGACACAACATATTTCTGACAACTTTATGTGCAAAACAAAAGTCGAGCGAGCTGTAAAATTTATAACTTTTTAAGGTTGCCAACATGTCTTCTTTTCATCTAGCTATATTTGAATTTTACTGTAATTTTATTGGCAGTATGGAAATTAATGCAGTTGGGATTATTTATCTTTTATTTAGTTACTTGTGGCATGTTTGACAATATTTGTCAACAAGAAAAGATATAAATGATAATTTAGAGCTAATTAATTGCGCTAATAAAAAATTATTGCTTTATTTTTTTAAAAAAAATCTATGGCTGAGCTGGCAAAAATCATATGCTGGCTCAGCCAAAAAAAAAGGTTATATACAGTATTAATGAACATAGCCATATTAATTGCTATTTAATTGCTCATTGTAAAATATGTTTTTATTACAAAAATCATACGCTAAACTAACAGCAATAATTTTATTATTAGGTAACAACTTAGTGCGCGTAGATAAAAAATGGGGTGTTACAAATAATTGTTCTAGCTCAACGTAATGAAAAAGGGTTTCTTTAATTGGTACAACCTTTGTTCCTATTAATACGAGGAATTTTAAATAAATTGTTGCATATAAACTGAACCATAAGCAATAATATCATTTTTAGACAAGAGAAGAGTGCGCTTAGAGCTGAATCTAAAAGCATTCAGACAACAGCGGAATGCGCTGAGTTTATTTGTAGCAATTAATTAAAAATACCTCGTATCAATAAGGGCAAAGGGTATATCACGTAGTACGACCCTTTTTTTTAGGTTGAGCTAGAGCAATTCTAAAATCCCTTTCTATACTCTCCGCGCATTCAGTTGTTGTCTTAATGATTTTAGTTCAGTTTATTTGCAGCAATTAATTAAAAATTCCTTGTATCAATAAGGACAAAAGGGTATAACACGTAGTGCAACCCATTTTATTAGATTGAACTAGAGAAATTAATTCTAACATCCCTTTCTATACTCTCAGCGCATTCAGCTGTTGTCTTAATGCTTTTAGTTCAGTTTAGTTACAGCAATTAATTAAAAATTCCTCGTATCCATAAGGGCAAAGGGTATAACACGTAGTGCAACCCTTTTTATTAGGTTGAGCTAGAGAAATTAATTCTAACATCGCTTTCTATACTCAGCGCATTCACCTGTTGTCTTAATGATTTTAGTTCCGTTTATTTGCAGCAATTAATTAAAAATTCCTCGTATCCATAAGGGCAAAGGATATACCACATACTGCAACCCTTTTTATTAGGTTGAGCTAGAGAAATTAATTCTAACATCCCTTTCTATACTCTCAGCGCATTCAGCTGTTGTATTAATGATTTTAGTTCAGTTTATTTGCAGCAATTAATTAAAAATTCCTCGTATCCATAAGGGCAAAGGATATATCACGTAGTGCAATCCTTTTTATTAGGTTGAGCTAGAGATATTAATTCTAACATCCCTTTCTATACTCTCCGCGCATTCAGCTGTTGTCTTAATGCTTTTAGTTCAGTTTATTTGCAGAAATTAATTAAAAATTCCTCGTATCCATAATGGCAAAGGATATACCACGTAGTGCAACCCTTTTTATTAGGTTGAGCTAGAGAAATTAATTCTAACATCCCTTTCTATACTCTCAGCGCATTCAGCTGTTGTCTTAATGCTTTTAGTTCAGTTTAGTTACAGCAATTAATTAAAAATTCCTCGTATCCCTAAGGGCAAAGGGTGTACCACGTAGTGCAACTCTTTTATTAGGTTGAGGTAGAGCAATTAATTCTAACATCCCTTTATATACTCTCAGCACATTCAGCTGCTGTCTTAATGCTTTTAGTTCAGTTTAGTTGCAGCAATTAATTAAATATTCCTCGTATCAATAAGGGCAAAGTATATACCACGTAGTTCAACCCTTTTTATTAGGTTGAGCTAGAGCAATTAATTCTAACATCCCTTTTTATACTCTCAGCGCATTCAGTTTACTTGCAGCAATTAATTAAAAACTCCTCGTATCCATACGGGCAAAGGGTATATAGTGCAACCCTTTTTTATTAGGTTGAGCTAAAGCAATTTCCCCATTTTCTACAATAATCACACTCTGCTGTTGTTTTAAAGATTTAGTTCAGTCTGTTTGCAGCAATTAATTAAAAATTCCTCGTATCAATACGTGTAAAGGTTATACCACGTATCAATAAGGGTAAAGGTTATACTAAATAGGACAACCCTTTTCATTAGATTGAGGCAGAGCAATTAATTGTAACACCCCATTTTCTACTCTCAGCGCATTCTGCTGTTGTCTGAATGCTTTTAGTTTAGTTTATTTGCAGCAATTAATTAAATATACCTCATATCAATAAGGGTAAAGGTTATACCAAGTAATGCAACCTTTTTCAATAGATTGAGCTGGAGCAATTAATTCTAACACCTGGTTTTTTACTCTCAGCGCATTCTGCTGTTGTCGTAATGCTTCTAGTTGTTTAATTGCAGAAATTAATTAAAAAGTTTTCGTATCAATAAGGGCAAAGGTTATACTTATACAACCCTTTTCATTAGATTCATCTAGAGCAATTATTTCTAACACCCCATTTTCAGCTCTAAGCGCACTCTGCTCTTGTCTAAAAATGATATTATTGCTTATGGTTCAGTTTATATGCAACAATTTATTTAAAATTCCTCGTTTCAATAGAAACAAAGGTTATACCAATTAAAAAAACCATTTTTCATTACGTTGAGCTAGAGAAATTATTTGTAACACCCCATTTTTTATCTACGTGCACTAAGTTGTTACCTAATAATAAAATTATTGCTGTTAGTTCAGCGTATGTTATCATTTTTGTAATAAAAACATGTTTTGCAATGAGCAATTAAATAGCAATTAATTTGGCTATGTTCATTAATACTGTATATACCCCTATTTTTTTTTTTGGCTAAACCAGCATATGATTTTTGCCAGCTCAGCCATTTTTTTTTTTTTAAAATAAAGTAATATTTTTTTATTAGCGCAATTAATTAGCTCTAAATTATCATGTATATCTTTTCTTCTTGAGCTTTGATGGCTATGTCACCTTAAGAGGGCTGCATCCTACAGAAAAAACACATAAGTCGAGGGCAATAAAGACAAAAAATTCCCACAACCTGGTGCAAATTTCATTAAAATCGCTCTAATCGTTTACTCCGCAGTCGAGTCTTAAGTTTTTCCGATGCTCATGATGAGAAAACTATATATAGTGAATCTAACTGTTTAGTATAAGGACTAGCGAAAACTCGGCTACGCCGAGCTTCCCCTAGGTGGATAGTGTTTTATGATTGTTTACATGCATTCCTAAATTATAATAGTTACATATTTTTAAAAAGTGCTACCGCCGTTGTCTTTAACGTTTTATGACTGGTTACACGCATTCCCACATTGGAAACGTGCATAAGATATTCAAAGTGCTAACGCCGCAGACCCTCCTATGATATCCACAAGAATTAACATTCTTAAAATGAATACACTTACAATCTTACAGACCGACCAGATTGTATGAAGTAATTTTCCGTCGCATACTGTTAGATAAATAACATTAGAACTGTTAGAAGTTTTGCCACAGCTGTTGGTTCCACCCAGTTGCGTAAAACTATTTGCCTGCACAGTACAATTAGTAACCATATATTTTGGTATTGAATGCTTGCGGGGGTAGGTTAGATGATAACATTGTTACGGTTATAGAGTTCCTGGAGGTTGATACCAAGACCGACTCGACCAATCCACTTATTTTCAAATGCATTGTTTAAGTATAGAAGAAATCACATTTTTTGACGTACATTTAAGGGCAAACTATTTTGCAAAAATACATAATTTTCAGCATTTAATTAAACTAGCAACGAAAAGGGGCCAATTGACTGTGAGTTTAGCAAATCGGCCTCATATGTTCACAGGAAATCTGCATTTTTTAAATAGTATAACATATGATTGTTTTCGCACTGTTAAATAGCAAGTTTCATTTACTTTTCAAATTTGAATGCATATATAGCATGTTTCATTTGAAAATATGAAGTTACATATCATTGCGTAAAAATGGAACACCCGTAGAAAAACTTATACTGCAGATTTATACACAAACTTTGTTTGAACAATTTTCTATAATATTTAAAATAATCGAGTTACTAAAAGAAAACAGACCGAATAATCACCCTGTATTAATTAATAAATAAAACGTAACTATTATGTCAATAAAATAAAGATACCGGATGTCTATTTTTTTCTGGACTATAAGAAATACAATGATAAAATTTTCATATGGCTGTAATTTCTCCCCTATTAAATTTAAAACAAAAGTATAAATACGTAAAATATTCAGAATTAAAAACTGCATGGTTTTGTCATGAGAAAACCATAAAATCAAATAGCCGTTACAAAATTTTAAAAAAGAAATAAAAAAATTATAGCTAACGAGTTCTGGCAGATAAAATGGCGGAAATTTGTTATTCTGTACAGTTCCATAGCTATCGGTATTAATAATAGAAATTAATTTAATTTACATGTTTATTTTATTTTTCTATTGATACCACAACCATTGTTGTCAGTTAAAACAGTCTGTGAATAACAATTTTCCCGTGTTGACGGGCTATGTTTGTGTTTCAAGTATTCAGTCTGTATAAATGTTTTTAAAGTTAATGATGCATTATACTTTTATCATAAATACTGATATTTATATTTTCTACTTATTTATTGTATAAAGTTTAATCATTATTGTTACTTATCGAAAAAACATTTTTTCTAAGTTTTCTAGTCTAGTTGAGCCAATTGCAGATGACACATTAAAATAACACTTAATATTTTTGTCATAAATAGCTATTTTTATATTTTTTATTTATTTATTGTTCAACGTGTAATCATTATTATAATATACATCGAAGAAAAGACTTTTCAAATTTTTCTATGCAATCATGTAAAATTTGACGTTTAATTGAATTTCCCGCGCCCGCACGCCATGGCCTGTGTGAATAAATGAACGTTTCCTGAAAATTAAAGGGGCTGACTAAGAGCAAGCGAAAGTGTCAGACTGCTAATACTATGGTATAATATTCATTTGATATGTCCATTTGAAAAGTAATGTTTGAAATAGTTCTGACAGAGATCAAGAGGTGGCCCGGTATATCTCGATGTTACCAGTTTATTATTACTATAATATATATAAATAAATTGAAATAAGTTCTGTAAACACTTAATTTAGTTACATTATGTTATAATATAATTGATAAAATGAAAACAAGAGTTTTAAAATAATATTTTAAACATATACGTCAAAAAATTCCTAGAATATTTTGTTTCTTTGCACAAGTTATTTTAGGATGAAATTTATATATATAAGGTCATAAAACGAATTTCTATATTCTGTTTATAAAACATAGAATTTATTATTTCCTATTAAGAATGATTGGAATTGAAATATGTGCCGTGAACCTAGTTTGGTGAATGTTAGTTATGAAACTTTGACATTGAAAAACTTCTGTCAGAAATGATGTGACGTTTGTTTTCTAATTTTTATTGATTTACTATAGCAATATGTGTAATTTGTAAAGTGAATCAAGACGTATGACTATGTTTAAGAATTTAAATTTTATTCTTACAGTTTATGTATGGTGTTACGTGTGCAACAATAAGCATTTGTGTCCCCCGATTGGAACATAGAAATAGTTCAAATCTAAAACCTTTTTTGGCGGCATTTACATTATTTAAAAAATTGATTAAAATGAACATTAAATGTTGTGTTATGTTAATTTTGATAAATATTAAAACTTTTCTGTAACAATTCTTATTATTGATTGAATTAATGATTCTATTGTTAAGAATTTCATTATTGTAATCAACAGGAATTACCTTTTATATTTTATTCATATACATATATAATTTTACATAGCTACAGACATTATTTTTTTAGTATTTATAATTGAAAATCCAATCAAGAAATCACACATACACACACACACACACACTGATATTTATGAGGTTAAAGTTTTAATATTAATTAATTACCACTTAAATGGAGAAAATAAATATAAAATACATGAAATTATTCTATAATAAATAAAACAACTTTTCGTTCTTGTAATCAACACAGATTATTTTTATTTATGAAAATAAATACAATATGTTTTATGGACAATAATACCTAGATACAATTTAACATGTTATTCCATGCAATGGAAAATAGCCACATTTTATATTTATATCAACTAAAACACTCTTATTATCTACATGAAACTAATGTAGGGGCGGAGATATACATTTACCATTATCGATGCTGGGTAATATATTATGACTACGTCCTGCATTCATTCAATTTTGAATCTTGAAATGTTGAAAAAATACTAAAAATATATACACTACAACTAACTCGAAATAACCTTAAAGTAACATCGCTTTTCTTCAGACACTTTTCTTCAGCACACCAACTATCTTAGTTCATTCATCGAATGGAACTTCAATATACTTTTCTTTCTTTAACTTCGCCCCTGGCACTAACTCTACACTTAAAAAAATCATTTTTAGCACGAATCGGATATATATCAACAGAGAAATCATGTTTGTTTATCGGTATAGTTAAAGATTTCACGACAGATGGCGAACTTTGTGACGTCACGATCATATGACTCAAGGCCAAGAGAATTTATTAGCGATTTTATTCAAATTTCGCGCTAATTTTATTTTTATAATGAATACAGTTTTAATATTAAATTTTCTTTATTGTAAATGAAATACGTTTCCTTTAAGTATTATTCTTATCCTTTCTGACAGCTGACTCGACAAGATGACGTATATTTCATCCCAAAAATGTTGATTAATAGTGTACATTTTTATAACTTCTAGACATTTTACATTCAAAATTTATATCAAATGCATTAAAATATGTACATTTATTAATATTACAATATTTTTTACATTCTAAAACACTCTATTTATAGCAGAAATATTTCAAACTTCCATCACATTTTAAGTATCATTGGTTTACAGTAGAACTATTTTTCAGTAACTTTTACGTAAACCAAGATTTCAGGCAACTTCAATCCATTGTTTTAATGTACCAAATTTGAACGTTTAATATTTTTTTAAACTATGCATTCTACAGAAAAATGAACCAAATAAGAAAACTAAGTTGAGATTGTCTCTACAACCTAGTGCAAATTTCATTAAAAGGGGTCGGAATGTTTGGGCGCTACCCGTGGCTAAATTTTATCCGATGCTCTTGATTAAAGAAAATATATAACTATATATAGTGAATCTAACCGTTTAGTATAGGGACTAGCGAAAACTCTGCTACGCCGAGCTTCCCCTAGGTGGATAGTGTTTTATGATTGTTTCCATGCAGTCCAAAATTATAATAGTTGCACGTTTTTAAAAAGTGCTACCGCCGCTGTCTTCTACATTTTATGACTGTTTACACGCATTCCCACATTAAAACGTGCATAATCTATACACAGTGCTAACGCCGCTGGCTCGCCTATGATATCCACATGAATTAACATTCTTGAAATCAATACATGTACAATCTTACAGACCGACCAGATCGTATGAAGTAATTTCCTGTCGCATACTGTTAGATAAGTAGAACTAGAATTGTTAGAATTTTTTCCACAGCTGCTGATGCCACCCAATAGCGTAAAACCATTTGCCCGCACAGTACAAACAGTAATAATATATTCTGGTGTTGTATGCTTACGGGGTTAGGTTAGATGATAACACTGTAAACTAAAACGAAATTCGGGCATGTTTTGTGATTCTGTGTACTGATTCTACCCAGTTACGGTGATACTCGAGGTTGATAATTTGGTCGTATATGTGTTGAGTCTGGTAATCGGGGAAGTCAAAGCCCAAGACCAACTGGGC
The DNA here is from genome assembly GCA_951394225.1 of Harpalus rufipes. Classification (NCBI taxonomy): domain Eukaryota; kingdom Metazoa; phylum Arthropoda; class Insecta; order Coleoptera; family Carabidae; genus Harpalus; species Harpalus rufipes. The sequence continues at coordinate 30,198,240 of OX596278.1, read as the reverse complement.
CAATTCACTTATTTTCAAATGCATTGTTTAAGTGTAGAAGAAATCATATTTTTTGACGTACATTTAAGGGAGTTTCTTCTAACAGTTCTGGCAAATTATTTTGCAAAACATACATAATTTTCAGCATTTAATCAATTTAGCAACGAAAAGGGGCCAATCAACTGTGAGTTTACCAAATGTTCACAGAAAATCTTTGTATTTTTTAAATAATATAACATATGATTGTTTTTGCAATGTTGAATAGCAAATTTCATGTACTTTTCAAATTTGAGTAAATATATGTGTTCCATTTGAAAATATAGTTACATATCATTGCGTAAAAATAGAACACCTATACAAAAACCTATATTGCAGATTTATATACAAACTTACAAAATTTTCATAATATTTAAAATAATCGAGTTATTAAAAGAGAACAGACTGAAGAATCACCCTGTATTAATTAATAAATAAAACTTAATTATTATGTAAATAAAATGAAGATACCGGGTGTCTATTTTTTGTGGACTATAAGAAATACAATTATAAAATTTTCATATGGCTGTAATTTCTCTCCTTTTAAATTTAAAATAAAATTTAATTTGATTTACATGTATATTTTATTTTTCCATTGATACCACAACCATTGTTGTCAGTTAAAACAGTCTGTGAATAACAATTTGCCCGTGTTGACGGGCTATGTTTGGGTTTCAAGTATTCACCCTGTATAAATGTTTTTAAAGTTAATGATGCATTATACTTTTATCGTAAATACTGATATTTATATTTTCTATTTATATATTTATTTATTGTACAAAGTTTAATCATTATTATTACTTATCGAAGAAACATTTTTTCTAAGTTTTCTAGTCTAGTTGAGTATCTCACGCCTGAGAACTAATTTCCAAATGACACTTTAAAGTAACACTTAATATTTTTGTCATAAATAGCTATTTTTATATTTTTTATTTATTTATTGTTCAACGTGTAATCATTATTATAATACACATCGAGTGAAATTTTTCTATGCAATCATGTAAAATATGACGTTTAATCGAATTTCCCGCGCCCGCATGCCATGGGTTGTGTGAATACATGAACTTTTTTTGTAGATTAAATGGGCTGACTAAGAACTCGCATACTGGTTAAGAGCAAGCGAAAGTGTCAGACTGCTAATACTATGTTATAATATTCATTTGATATGTCCATTTGAAAAGTAATGTTTGAAATAGTTCTGATAGACATCAAGAGGTTGCACGGTATATCTCGATGTTACCAGTTTGTTATTAGTATATATGTTAATAAATTGAAATAAGTTCTGTAAACACTTATTTTAGTTACATTATGATATAATATAAGTGATAAAATGAAAATAGAGTTTTAAAATAATGTTTTAAACATATCTGGGGATACGCCAAAAATTCCCTAGAATATTCTATTTCTTTACACAAGTTGTTTTAGGAAGAAAATTGTATATGCAAGTTCACAAAACAAATTATTACGTACTGTTTATAAACAATATAATTTATTTCTTCCTATTAAGAAAGTTTGAAATTGGAATTTGTGACTTGAACATAGGTGAGCCAAGGTTAGTTTTAAAATTTTGACATTGAATAATTTCTGCCAGAGATGGTGTAACGTTTCTTTTCTATTTTTCATTGCTTGTCTACAATAATATGTGTGACTTGTAATGATAATTAATACGTGTAATTATATGGGGTCTCGTGGCCGTGTGCCTGAGTGTCTGGTCGCGAATCTAGGGGACCCGGGTTCAATCCCGACCGACGCCAAAAAATTACATCGCATTTTAATGGCACAAAATTGATCCCTGTGGCGCACTCTCCACGCCAGCAATGAGTGCCCGTGAGGTGACGCCTGGTAATCGCCCGCACGGTACAAATATTCCATCATTACCGATATCTGTGTATGAAGCAGATTGGCACACCCAGCAATGGGTAATATGCCGTGATGAAATATTTATTTATTTTTTATTTTATTTATATATAAGTTTATAATTTTAATTTCTAACGTTATGAATGGTGTTACGTGAGCAACAGTAAATCTTTGTGGACTTTTTTTTTTTAATTATTGTATTATGTATGTGTGTGACAGCGGTTATATTATAATGTATTAACTGATTCGTATTATATGATAACAGTCTTTTACGTAGAATGTCTCCCGATTGGAACCGATAGAAATGTGAAAACCTTTTTGGCGGCATTGACATTATTTAAAAAAACGATGAAAATGAACATTAAATGTTGTGTTATGTTAATTTTGATAGTTATAAAAACTTTTCTGTATCAATTCTTATTATTGATTGAATTAATGATTCTATTGTTAAGAATTTCATTATTGTAGTCACCAATAATTACCTTTATAATTGAAAATTCAATCAAGAAATTACACGCACACACACACACACACACACTGATATTTATGAGGTTGTTTAAAGTTTTAATATTAATTAATTACCACTTAAATGGAGTAAATAAATATCATATGATTCAAGGCCAAGAGAATTTGTTATTGATTTTTATTCAAATTCCGCGCTAATTTTATTTGTATAATGAATACAGTTTTAATATTAAATTTTCTTTATTTGTAAATGAAATACATTTCCTTTAAGTATTATTCTTATCCTTTCTGTCTGCTGACTCGACAAGATGACGTATATTTCATGAAGAAATTGTTGATTAATAGTGTACATTTTTATAATTTCTAGACATTTTACATTCAAAATTTATATCAAATACATTAAATTATATACATTTATTAATATTACAATATATATTTCATTTTCAAACACTCTATTTATAAAAGAAATATTTCAAACTTTCATCACATTTCAAGTATCCACAATTTTTGAGGTTAATTTTATAATATTAATTAATTACCACTTAAATGGTTCAAATATATATAAATCACATGTAATTATTTTATAATTAGCCTGTAAAACAATTTTTCGTTCTTGTAATAAGCACACATTATTCACATTTCATGTTATTGTAATAACCTAAAAATTAAATTGTGGAATTACAAAAATATTTCATGTTTTAATATTTACAACTAATGTAATTTATTTTCTTATGTTTGTATTTCAGTTAAATGATAATAAATCCTTCTAATATCTTTTTTAATTAAAAAAAGAAGTTAAATTAATTATGTCAAATGTGTTGTGACCTTGATTTCTTATTGAATTAATTTTGGCACAATTGGCAACGCTGTTCCACTATCTAAAAATATAATTTTTAAATACAACATTTTAAGCTTTTTTTACCAGTGTGAAATAATTGCCCATTCTCATAATTAATAATTTTGAATTCAGTTTCTTTCAAATATTCTTCATTACATAAATATTCCCATTTAAAGTTTCAAATTGACAAGTCAAAAGATCGATCTTCGTCTTAAATTTTTTAAAGACTACTTGATTTTTTGTTTCAATTTCAAAAATTTCCACATTTAATATTTTTTTATTAAAAAACTATGTATCGTACAGAAAAATGTGCCAAATAAGGAAATTAAGTCAAAAATGTATCTACAATCTGGTACAAATTTCATTAAAATCGCTCCAACAGTATAGGCTCGACCCGTGTCTAAATTTTTTCCGCTTAGCGTGATTAATACAAATATAGAAAGATCCTCTTTTCCTTTTAGTATAAGGTCTAGCGAAAACTCGGCTACGCCGAGCTTCCCCTAGGTGGATAGTATTTTATGATTGTTTCCATGCAGTCTTAAATTATAATAGTTGCACGTTTTTAAAAAGTGCTACCGCCGCTGTCTTCTACATTTTATGACTGTTTACACGTATTCCCACATTGGAAACGTGCATAGGCTATACACAGTGCTAACGCCGCAGGCCCTCCTATGATATCCACATGAATTAACATTTTTAAAATCAATACATTTATAATCAATGTTTAAAACAGCCAAAAACAGGGCTCGTGCTACGAATATTTAGTATACCCAATTACAGCGCTCTTAGTATACCCAAAAACAAACCATGTGCTACCAGCCGATACTGTCAATAATCTTGGTCAATATCTCTTGATACACATGTAAATAAAATAAAAAAATCTGATGTGGCCAACACAATAACTACCGTTTAATTTAATTTTTATTCATGTAAATAAAATTAAATTAAAATACCGGGTTCGATCCCGACCGACGCCAAATATTTTGAATTTTAAATGGCACAAAAATGACCCCTGTAGTCCACTCTCCACACCAGCAATAAGTGCTCGTGAGGTGACACCTGGTAAACTCCCGCACGGTACAAATATGTCATCATCCTTACCGAAGAAATCTGTGTACAAAGCAGATTGGCAGACCCAGCAATGGGCAATATGCCGTAATGATATATTTATTTTATTTATTTATATACTTACCGCTGGCGTGGAGAATGCATCACAGGGGTAAATTTTGTGCCGTTTCAAATTCTAAAATATTTGGCGTCGGTCGGAATCGAACCCGTTCCCAAGTGACGCCGGGTAAACACCTGCACGGTACAAATATGTCATCATTATTACCGACATCTACGTACAAAGTTTATTAACTCACCCATCAATGGGTAATATTATTCCATTTACCATTTTTCCTTTTTTACTTCCTTGTACGTAAGTAAAGGAAGTATTGTAATCGCGAAAAATTTTGGTTTTCAGATTTCAGCGGAAATATCCATTTTGATCATCCCTGAATCCATTTTGACTAATTTCGTCGTGACGTCTGTACGTACGTACGTCCGTACGTACGTACGTACGTCCGTACGTATCTCGCATAACTCAAAAACGGTAAGCCGTAGAAAGTTGAAATTTTGTATTTAGGACTCCTATAACATCTAGTTGTGCACCTCCCTTTCTGGTTATTACACAATTTCCAGAAGTGACACTTTACATGAAGCCTATAATAGATTATAATGAAAAACTGTTTTAATATATAATCCAAAACTTTTCAAATTTGGTATACAAGACTTTTATGTCAATCGAAATAACATAATAGATTTTGGTTAAAATAGGCTAACCGGAAGTGGTACATTACTTGAAGTTGTTAACAGTTTTTCTTGAATAAAATGATTTTATTTTGATTTTAGAAATAAATGCTTCAAACAAAAGTTTTAGAGAATTAATTTCTGCGTCTAGCACATCAAGTATTATTAAATTAGCCCTTTGTATAAGCGAGATATGTAAATTTAAAAATTATATACTTTTTTGTTTTTGTAATAAAGCTTGCTATGGATTAGGAAAAAAAAATGTTCATGTCAAATTACGTTAAATACGTGCAATTTTATGATTCGTACAATAACAAATATTATATTTTTATTGTGAAATTAGTCATATTCATTGTTGTAATCAAATATTTCTTTGTTGTAATCAAAACTCTCTTTAAAAAGAATCGGGTTAGATTATGGTCGCTATATATCTTACTGTTTTGAAGTTAAAATTAATATTTTGTAATTTATTTTTAAAAAAAATATGTATAGTTTAATAATCGTACAAGGAAGTCGTGTGGTGTCCACATCAGATATTTTTAGTTAGTGGAAGTCATCCCTACAAAGCATTAAAATGACCGAAAAATATGGGATGCAACTATCTTCACGCCAAGTGAATGATAATACGTTTTAAAATTTCGTAATAGATGTCGCTAGTCGCTAGAAACTCAACAATGACACCTATTATAGCGCCAAAACTGAATTTTATTTAAATATTGTGGGTAAATTTCTCGACTGTAATGTGGATTAGGTGTTAACAATTACTCGAAAGTTCAGTCAAACAGCATTTATTCTTACTATAACAACTTTTCGGTTCTTCAGGGTCTACAATGATTGCAATAACATCAATGCAAGGACTGGTATTCAAGAACTTAACAGCATATATTTTGGTGTATTGAAAAGTTCAAAAAGGAAAAGGCAAATTTTAGGCCAAACTGAGTTTCATTAATTTCATAATTTCTCTACATTTTATTTAAATTCCTACAACTTGCTATATTATTATTGTTGTACAGACGACCAATAGGAGTCCGTTTCAATGATGTCACCAGAATCCTTACACAGGATATTTCCGGCTATTTTCCGTATTATTCGGTTGTCGGTTTTTAGAGCAAATGGGTGTGTGTATGCTCTTTGAATTTTTTGGTACGATTTTTAATAGATTAAATGGATGTTTTGTACGAATGTATTTTGTGTACATGAATTGGAACACTGTAAGAATTTACTGTAAATGTGATAATGTCTGTTATTTTGTATGTATTACATTCTTGTTGTATAATTGTTGTAGACCGTGAAGAAGGTGCAAGGGTGTACCGAAACGTTGGCAGTAAGAATAAATGCTGTTTGACTGAACTTTCGAGTAATTATTAACATCTAATTTATTTAAATATCTATAAACTTTTTCTTGATTCATGTTGATTTTTTATACAACAAAACAAAATAATAATCCTTTATTTATTGATCTGTAATTTTACAAGGAAGACATCTTAAAATGTTGAAGAAAAATCTCTCAGGGGGGGGGGGGGGGCGATAAATATTGTAATTTATTTATTTAAAAGAAAAAGGAATATTGATAAAAAGAATGAATGCAACAACAAAAAATCATCAATATAAAATATAATTTATAATGAAAATACTTGTGATTTACTATAATATATATTTTTACTTATTAAGAGATATTATTCGTCTTATGTCGATAATACCCTCATTTACTATTAAAAATTAGTTGAAATACGTAAAAGAAATACCCTACCAAATGGATATTTTTCTGATATTAGGTATTATATTGCAAATAACAACAGTAAAATTGTTGGATTCATTCTTGTAATCAATATTGTTGGGCTGCAATCAAAATATTCTTTATTGTGATCAACAAAAGAATTTCATCAATATTTAGACAAAATTAAAATTTATGAAATGACACTTACGAGAGCCACCTGTGAGTCGATGCGCTAAGCATGTTTGCGGCCCTAATTGTAGTAATCACAGGTTTGATTTTTGTAATCAGTTCTTGCCACATTGTTGGAATCACTGATGAATTTAAACATATATAACGCTTTCTAAAGATACAGGTAAGTTTATAATGAATAACATGAAAGATAAATTGGAACCGTTACAAAGACTAATGAAATATTTTAATTTTATTACTGGAAATGCCGCATAATAAATTGCTGGCGAAATATATTTCCACGTATAGAATTTACAGGCTGAGCTGGGTGTTTCTGCTGCTCCGGCGTCACATCTTCGTCGCTTTGTTCATCTTCAGAGCTCTCCAAATCAGAATCTGCAAAAATAAAGATCTACATAGTAGTAAAACTATGAATAAATATTTTATTGATTAAAATACCTTCTTCGCTTTGCTGTGCATTTATTATTATATTATGTAAAACTGCCATTGCAGCTTTTGTAGTATCCAATAACAGAAGAGAACCCTGCTATTCTGTAAAAGTCCTCCTTAATATTGTCTAGGCCTTCATGCTTCACAAATTCCGGTAAATGTGATGCCAAAGCAATAGACACCCTTTTTACAATTTTGCTGACAGTGCGTTGAGCAACACCATGCAGATCGCCTGTAACTAATATAATATGTTATTGTAAAAATTCTACCTTTGTTCTCGTATATGTGTGTAATATAGACAAAATAATATGATAAAAATTCTGAAAATACGCTAAATCCAGGTTATTTATTGTCTTTTGACAGCTACTTGTGCACTGTTAGTGCGCTTGCGTTGGATTGCGCTCTATGTCCCTTAAATTAAATTTTACTTACGATTATCTTGTTGGTATAATCCTTTCGTATTTGCATATCAGTAGAAATTGTATTTTGTCGCACTTGTAAAGGTTCCAACTCATTTTTCACAATATTTATTATAAACTTCGCTGTTTCTTGAGTAACACGATATCTGCGTTTAAATTCACTTGCAGACAACAAAATAAACGAATTCGTCTTCTTAACCTAACTTCTTACGAAAATTGAATTATGTCAATTTCAACATCTAAAATATATGAAAAAATGTATAATTATCTCAGACACGGTTAAAGATACAGCTGTTTGGACTTAAGCTACATAAACTGTTAACTATATTTTACTAACTATAATGGAAATAATAATAATAACGTGAAAAGTATATGTATATTTACAAAAATATTTCATGTTTTGAATACTTACTAATGTAATTTACTTCCTCATGTTTGTAGTTCAATAAAATGATAACAAATCCTTCTTATTTCTTTTTTATTTCAAAAATATTTCTATCTAAAGATTCAAATATACATGTCAAATGTGTCGTGACGTTGGTCAAGTTCGGTTTCTTATTTATTTAATTATGGCACATTTGGTAACACTGTCGAAATACATATGAAATATCAGAAATTATAATTTTTAAATATAATTTATTAGGCCTTTTTTACCTGTGTGAAATAATTGCCCATTTTTATAATTTATGGTGTTAAATTTAGTTTCTTTCAAATATTCTTCATTACGCAAATATTCGTATTTAAAGTTTCAAATTGACAAGTCAAAAGAGCGATCTTCGTTGTAAATTTTCAAGGAGGACTTCGATCCATTGTTTCAATTTTCCAAATTTCAACATTTAATATTTTTTTATTAAAAATCTATGCATCTTACAGAAAAATGTCCCAAATTAGGAAATCAAGTTGAGTTTGTCTCTACAATATGAAACAATTTTCATTAAAATCGGTTAAGCCGTATAGGCTATTGCGGCGAACAAAATTTTCCCAGTCGTCATGATTAAAGAAAATATATAACTATATAACTATAGATAGTGAATCTATTCTTTTAGTATAGTGAATCTATTCTTTTAGTATAGGATGTTTAAATAGTAAAATCTCGTTTTATAGCGTAAATGCGTGATTTAAAAAATTAAATAATCGTTTTACGTTTATTTTTGGAAAAAATTAGCCTGATTTGATGTATAATAATACCATATTACTAAATATTTTGAAGAATTTAATATGTATTCATAAAACCAATATGGCCGCGCGCCTGGTTAATCTGAGGATTCGGGTTCGATCCCAGCCAGCAACAATATATATATATATATATATATATATATATATATATATATATATATATATATATTTTAATTATTGTATTATGTATGTGTGTGACAGCGGTTATATTATAATGTGTTAACTGATTCGTATTATATGATAACAGACTTTTACGTAGAATGTCTCCCGATTGGAACCGATAGAAATGTGAAAACCTTTTTCGGCGGCATTTAAATTATTTAAAAAATCGATGAAAATGAACATTAAATGTTGTGTTATGTTAATTATGATAAATATAAAAACTTTTCTGTATCAATTCTTATTATTGATTGAATTAATGATTCTATTGTTAAGAATTTCATTATTGTAATCACCAATAATTACCTTTATAATTGAAAATCCAATCAAGAAATCACACACACACACACACACACACACACACACACACACACACACACTGATATTTATGAAGCTGTTTAAAGTTTTAATATTAATTAATTACCACTTAAATGGAGCAAATAAATATCATATGATTCAAAGCCAAGAGAATTTGTTATTGATTTTTATTCAAATTTCGCGCTAATTTATTTGTATAATGAATACAGTTTTAATATTAAATTTTCTTTATTTGTAAATGAAATACGTTTCCTTTAAGTATTATTCTTATCCTTTCTGTCTGCTGACTCGATAAGATGACGTATATTTCATCAAGAAATTGTTGATTAATAGTGTACATTTTTATAATTTCTAGACATTTTACATTCAAAATTTACATCAAATACATTAAATTATATACATTTATTAATATTACAATATATATTTCATTTTAAAACACTCTATTTATAACAGATATATTTCAAACTTTCATCACATTTTAAGTATCCACAATTTTTGAGGTTAATTTTATAATATTAATTAATTACCACTTGAATGGGACAAATAAATATAAAACACATGTAATTATTATATAATTAGCATATAAAACATTTTTTCGTCCTTATAATTAGCACAGATTATTGAAATTTCATGGTATTGTAATAACCTGAAAAATAAACGTAGATTTACAAGAATATTTCATGTTTAGAATACTTACAACTAATGTAATCTGTTTTCCCATGTTTATAATTAATTAAAATTATAATAAATCGTTCTAATATAACTCTATTTTTCAATATTCAAATTAATTATGTCAAATATGTCGTGACCTTGGTTTCTTATTTTGTTAATTATGGCACATTTGGCAACACTGACTAAATACATATGAAACGTTTAAATTATAATTTTTAAATACAAAGTTTTAGGCTTTTATTACCTCTGTGAAATAATTTTGCATTCTCATAATTAATAATTTTGAATTCAGTTTCTTTCAAATATTCTTCATTACATAAATATTCCCATTTAAAGTTTCAAATTGACAAGTCAAAAGGTCGATCTTCGTCTTAAAATTTTTAAAGACTACTTGATTTTTTGTTTCAATTTCAAAAAATTCCACATTTAATATTTTTTTATTAAAAAACTATGCATCCTACAAAAAAATGCCCCAAATAAGGAAATTAAGTCAAAAATGTATCTACAATCTGGTACAAATTTCATTAAAATTGCTCCAACAGTATAGGCTCGACCCGTTTCTAAATTTTTTCCGCTTAGCGTGATTAATACAAATATAGAAAGATTCTCTTATCCTTTTAGTATATAGGACTGGCGAAAACTCGGCTACGCCGAGCTTCCCCTAGGTGGATAGTGTTTTATGATTGTTTACATGCATTCCTAAATTAAAATATTTGCACGTTTTTAAAAAGTGCTACCGCCGCTGTCTTCTGCATTTTATGACTGTTTACACGCATTCCCACATTGGAAACGTGTATAAGCTATACAAGGTGCTAACGCCGCTGGTATCCACTTAAAATCAATACATTTACAATCTTACAGACTGATCAGTTCGTATGAAATAATTTACCTTCATATACTGTTAGATAAATATATTTAGAATTATTAGGATGAGCGTTCATTATAAGGCCAACGTCTTGTCGAATATTTAACACAGCTACTGGTTCCTCCCAGTTGCTTCGCCATGCTCCCCCTAGGGCTCCGTCGATAGTGTTTTATGATGGTCTACACGTACGTTCTATCTATCCTCTCCTGGTCACGGAACCTGGCTACCCAAACTGCCCACCCAGATTGCCCACGCAACATGCCCACCCAAATTGCCCACGCAACCTGCCCACGCAAAATGCCCAACCAAATTGCCCACCCAAACTCCCCACGCAACATGCCCACCCAAATTGACCACGCAACCTGCCCACCCAAACTGCCCACCCAAACTGCCCACCCAACCTGCCCACCCAAACTGCCCACGCAACATGCCCACCCAAATTGCCCAAGCAACATGCCCACCCAAACTGCCCACCCAACCTGCCCACCCAAACTGCCCACGCAACCTACCCACCCAAATTGCCCACGCAACCTACCCACCCAAATTGCCCACGCAACCTGCCCACCCAAACTGCCCACCCAAACTGCTCACGCAACCTGCCCACCCAAACTGCTCACGCAAAATGCTCACCCAAATTGACCACGCAACCTGCCCACCCAAACTGCACACCCAAACTGCCCACCCAACCTGCCCACCCAAACTGCCTACGCAACATGCCCACCCAAATTGCCCACGCAACCTGCCCACGCAAAATGCCCAACCAAATTGCCCACCCAAACTCCCCACGCAACATGCCCACCCAAATTGACCACGCAACCTGCCCACCCAAACTGCCCACCCAAACTGCCCACCCAACCTGCCCACCCAAACTGCCCACGCAACATGCCCACCCAAATTGCCCAAGCAACATGCCCACCCAAACTGCCCACCCAACCTGCCCACCCAAACTGCCCACGCAACCTACCCACCCAAATTGCCCACGCAACCTACCCACCCAAATTGCCCACGCAACCTGCCCACCCAAACTGCCCACCCAAACTGCTCACGCAACCTGCCCACCCAAACTGCTCACGCAAAATGCTCACCCAAATTGCCCACCCAAACTGCCCACGCAACATGCCCACCCAAATTGCCCACGCAACCTGCCCACGCAAAATGCCCACCCAACCTGCCCACCCAAACTGCCCACGCAACATGCCCACCCAAATTGCCCACGCAACCTGCCCACGCAAAATGCCCAACCAAATTGCCCACCCAAACTCCCCACGCAACATGCCCACCCAAATTGATTACGCAACCTGCCCACCCAAACTGCCCACCCAAACTGCCCACCCAACCTGCCCACCCAAACTGCCCACGCAACATGCCCACCCAAATTGCCCAAGCAACATGCCCACCCAAACTGCCCACCCAACCTGCCCACCCAAACTGCCCACGCAACCTACCCACCCAAACTGCCCACGCAACCTACCCACCCAAATTGCCCACGCAACCTACCCACCCAAATTGCCCACGCAACCTGCCCACCCAAACTGCCCACCCAAACTGCTCACGCAACCTGCCCACCCAAACTGCTCACGCAAAATGCTCACCCAAATTGCCCACCCAAACTGCCCACGCAACATGCCCACCCAAATTGCCCACGCAACCTGCCCACGCAAAATGCCCAACCAAATTGCCCACCCAAACTCCCCACGCAACATGCCCACCCAAATTGACCACGCAACCTGCCCACCCAAACTGCCCACCCAAACTGCCCACCCAAACTGCCCACCCAACCTGCCCACCCAAACTGCCCACGCAACATGCCCACCCAAATTGCCCAAGCAACATGCCCACCCAAATTGCCCACGCAACATGCCCACCCAAACTGCCCACGCAACCTGCCCACCCAACAATCTAGGCGTATAAATTTTATAAAAAAACAGACTGAAACAATACCTAACGCACAGAACTCGGATTTAGGTAGACAGTGACTTTAGGAAGTCAGTGAAGTAGATTACCCACCCAACATGCCCACACAACATACCCACCCAAACTGCCCACCCAAATTGCCCACGCAACCTGCCCACCCAAATTGCCCACGCAACCTGCCCACCCAAATTGCCCACGCAACATGCCCACCACTCAGCACTATTTTTTCTAAGAATATTACATTGCACTATTTTTTTCGGAAAAATACATAGCACATACAATTTTTTTCACTGAACACTTTCTTATTTGAAGCAAATCGCCGCATATTTGAATTTTTTTCACCAAACTTACAATAGCGCATAACGCATACGTTTTGTTTTTAACTGAACTCTATTGTTTTTAGGAATAATGCTCTATATACTAATTTTTTTCATTAAACAGTATATTTTCTGTGAATTTTGCTTAATACACTAATTTTTTTACTATGGTAAATTTTAGACAGTTAAGAAGTATGTAAAATAATTTTAAAGAGTCTATAATTCAAAAAATGTAAATAACATTTATTTTTAAATAGTATTATTACAAAGTGAAAAACAATTTTATCGATCTACTTGATCTGTGAATAGAGCTACGTCTGCACTGGGTTGTTTATGCATAAAGACCTTGAAGAAAATAAACATAACTAAGTTAAATTATAATCTAAAATTTAATCGAACGCTGTATTAATTCAAAATATATAAACGTAATTTGTGTCGAAAATAATATCATATTAATTTAAAAATTACTCTATCCTTTTACATTTCCTTCTCTGATTTTGGGGCTCCAATTAAGGATGAAACTTCGTTTCATTGACGTTCATCTATAAGAATATGGACGAGATTTGTGCGAAATTTCACCGTCGAAAATAACTTGATTTACTTCTAAATTCTGGTTTTCTGGTTCATGAGAAATTCTCCTCGTTCGTATTTTCCAAGGTGGTTATTAGCGCTTCTTGAAACTCCTGTAGCATAGTGCTAAGTTGGGATATCTTGATTGAGGAGAAATTAAATATGGTTTGATTTTAGCTTACTTGCTCTAGAACAGAAAAAAATTATTAAATGTGGAAAACAATTATATGAAATGTATTAAGAATTATTCATTTCACTCACCTATAATCAATTTCTTCTTCAATTTGTTATTGTTTAATAGTTTATTGGTTAAGTTGGGCCTTGACAACGCAAGAACTAAAATTATCCAGCATTGTTACCAACAAACCAGCTACCACTACATATTGGATGTATTGATAATAACTCTATTATAGATATGACGAAAATATATATTATATAAAATAATCAATAACGACTGGACAAAAGTTGCAATTATTTTATGATTGTTCGTAACGCTGCTAGTCTGCGAAAAATTATGATACTTTAGCATTATAATGCTACAGTTGGCAACATTGTTAAATGGCCACGCTATATTCCAGTGATACCAATGTATTTTCGAGTCGAGTAATATTTGTAAATAAATTGAAATAAATTGTTATAAATACGTAATTTTAGTTATATTATAATGTAATTTATGATACATAAATAGTTTTAAATTCATGTTTTGAACATATCTGGGGGTACCTCAAAAAATCCCTATAATATGTTATTATATTACACAAGTTGTTTTAAGATGAAATTTGTATATGTAAGGTTACAAAACAAATTATTACTTGCTGTTTATAAACAATATAATTTATTGCTTCATATTAAGAAAGTTTGAAATTGGAATTTGTACCGTGAACATAGGTAAGTGAAGGTCAGTTATGAAATTTTGACATTGAATAACTTCTGCCAGAGATGATATGATGTTTTTTTTCTATTTTTCATTGATTGTCTACAATAATATGTGCGACTTGTAATGAGAATTAATACGTGTAATTATATATAAGTTTATAATATTAATTTCTAACTTTATGAATGGTGTTACGTGAGCAACAGTAAATGTTTGTGCTCTTTTTTTTTTTTAAATGATTGTATTATGTATGTGTGTGACAGCGGTTATATTATAATGTATTAACTGATTGGTATTATTTGATAACAGCCTTTTACGTAGAATGTCACCCACACGATTGGACCCGATAGAAATGTGAAAACCTTTATGGGCGGCATTTAAATAATTTAAAAAATCGATGAATATGAACATTAAATGTTGTGTTATGTTAATTATGATAAATATAAAAACTTTTCTGTATCAATTCTTATTATTGATTGAATTAATGATTGTATTGTTAAGAATTTCATTGTTGCAATCAACAATAATTACTTTTCATTATAGCGGTTATATATAATAATGTATTAACTGATTCGTATTATATGGTAATAGCCTTTTACGTAGACTGTCACCCGATTGGAATAGAAAAATCTGATGTGTAAGAAAGATCTCATGAGAATAATACATGTACCTACCTTATTAAAACAGAGTATAATAAGAAAAATGGCTATAATTTTATAACAAGGAATTATTTGGCACACACACACTGATATTTATGAGGTTGTTTAAAGTTTCAATATTAATCAATTACCACTTAAATGGAGAAAATAAATATCATATGATTCAAGAGAATGTGTTGTTGATATTTATTTAAATTTCGCGCTAATTTTATTTGTATAATGAATACAATTTCTAATATTAAAGTTTCTTTATTTGTAAATGAAATACGTTATTATTATTATTATTATTATTATTATATATATATATATATATATATATATATATATATATATATATATATATATATATATATATATATATATATATATATAGGGTGTTAATAAAAAAACTTTACACACTTTAGCAGGTGATAGTAGAGATGAAAACAAGAAAAAAATTCTAATACACTTAGGTCCAATATTCATTGGTTTTTAGAAAATTTATGTATGGAATTTGTACATAATACACAGGATTGACGGAAGGTATTGTGCTGGCCACATCAGATTTAACAACTAAGGACTCTAGGTGTTTACGATCAAGTGCGTGAGTCTCTTCGACGACGGCTGCAACTTTGTTTACAATTGATCGTAAACACCTAGAGTCCTTAGTTGTTAAATTAATATTGTCACGTAACTCACTAATAGCCTGTGACTCTGTACAGCAGTAACATTCTGTAGTTGTTGTCATTATTTCACAACAATTGCACTTACACTATGTCATTTCACTATCTAATTCACGATTTTCCGTATTGTGTTTAAAATTTTCCTCATTGTTTTTTTCTTCATTTAGCTCTGGTTCATATAAATATAGAGATATAGTTGCCATAACAGATTTAAGGCTGTAGGTGATGTAGACAAACACTTTCTGCTGCATTAGGGGTGTAAAGGGCGAGGTAGAATCTAGACGTCTAGAAGGCGGGACTAAATATTCCCCTCTTACGCCTCTTCATGCTATTTTTCCATTGGCAGCGTGTTATGTTTTGCTTTGGGGTAATAAGAGTTATATGAAATGAAAAGCCTCACCATATGATGAAATATATTAAATTAAAATTAGAAAATAAATTTATTTTTATTTTCGTTTATAAATAAATAAATAAATAAATATAATACATTAATATACCTATGTAAGCAAATTTGGGTGGCAAATAGGCCTGTGTTAATAACAATAACTCTTTATTAATTTATCCTATTCAGTTAATTTTAAAACTTCCTTAGCATACTACATTACAATTCTAATCTATGTAAGTTATACTAAGTAAAATTACAATGCAATGTATTGTTAAAGTTGTATGTATAACATTAGAGTGAAAAGTTTTCATACGACAATAATCCATTTAAATTATGTTTAACAAAAATTGAGAAATTATGATATTTACATCACATAGATAAAAGATAAAAAGATGTTGAACATAATTCTCTTTTAAAATCATATAAATGTGTTAGTAAAAAAAAAAAATATTTGAACATAAATAAAATTTGAACTGAACACAACTATTAAATTAAAGTAAAGTTGAAGTAAAAAGGTAAACATGATTTTTATTTGTGAAATTAGATTTTAATGTTTCTTTTTTTGTTCTGTTGCGCCTGTTTTATGTAAGGTGGGTCCCTTATTGGCATATTTCTTTTGAACCTGGGATCTACAATTTCAGGTACTAGACAGTGTTCATAAAATAGTCTTAATTTTGCTTCCATTTCTTGCTTCCAAAAAACATCATTCCGAAAAATCGTCTCGAACTTGATACCTAGTGGAGTCCAAACCACAAGTAAGCAATAGTTGCGTTTGGTAATATGTAGCTGACCCTGAATTTGGTAGTACCAGTAATGTTTTTTATTAACAACAATTTTTTCTTTTTGTTTTACCCAAAATTTAATTTTTTTACTTGTAATACCTTCTTCTGGAGTTAATGTTCGCGCGGAATATGGACATTTAATTTTTAAAACCCCATCTAAATCAATGAGTCCGTCAGGTGAGGCTCCAAGATATGGTATTTGTGAATCTACTACTAATCCACAATCATTTATTTTGTATCCATATTTTTCTTTTAATTCTGTTTTAACATATGACTCCTTTACCTGCCCCCAAAATGTTGCCTTGCTTCGAACAGTATTATATAAAATTCCTTTTACAAGATTTTGGCAACTGGTATGAGGAAGACGTCGACAAACCAAGCCAAAGCTTGATGTTAATAATTTTCTTCTTTCATCAAGCCAGTCTAAACTATCTCGTTGTAAACGAGTTTTTAACTCAATATCGTCTCTCTGTTCTTTTGTCGTTGCTAGGCTTCCCAAAAAAAACTTTTTTAGTTGCTTCATATTCTTCTTCGTTTAAATCTTCTTTTTGGCAATACATTCCGTAATGTTCATCTTGCTTCGCCGTTACAAATAATTTCCTTTTTTTTATTATATTTTCTATTTGTTAGGACTTTAATTTTATTTTGTTCATTTCTTTTTGCATATTTTCCAGGACTCCTATCAGATAAATGTTTATATACTTCATAAAATGGCTTCCGGGTATTTTGGGAAACAACAGCAGCAGAACATCTCGCTTGGTACGATTGTCGCATGGTATAATTTATTCGTTTGCCGGCTATAAATTTACAAATAATACTGTTGAATTGTTCGACGTAATTACTATCAACATCTAAAGTTAAACTTTTGCTGTGTTGAGCCAAATATTGAAATATGGTGGTAATAGAATCAAACATATTATATTTTTGGAATTCCTGGACAATATTTTCTTCATCAGGACATTCTTTATTGCAAAAATATTGTCGACTTTTGCAATTTTTATGTTCACCGAAAACATGACACTACATTCAATATATCTTTTTTTAATTCAATTATTTTAATATTTTCAGCTACATCCTCAGTTTTCCAGTGCTGCATTGCTTTCGTTACAGCTGATCGACATTTTAGTATATTTCCTGCCAAAAATTTTCTTAAAAAAGCCGGACCCATTTTTGTTACATTACTTATGTCTTTTAATTTATTGCACATGTTTCTTAGAAGATGGTTACGACATTCTATTTTCTGAACAGTTAAGTTTTTATATGGTTTTGCGTCTATGATTTTTTTATAGCAACTACTATCGCCATCAGCTATCATCTGATGATATCTTACACCGTACATTTCCTCGCTCTTGAAAAATCCTTCGGTGATTGCAGTTGCTTCCATGCTGGTTGAACTACCTGACCAATTCTTAAAACAGTTATGTTCAGGAATATCTCTTTTAGCATTTTCTGCTTGCATACAAATCGAGCAATATTTATTTTTCACCCCTATGTATAATACTTTTTTTGTATTGTAGCCAACAATTGCTCCGACTCCAGATAATGATGAGTAATTACTTCTGTAAGACCTTTTAGCCCAGCTACCATCGCAGACAACTCGAATAAGAGGAGTGCCATCTTTGTCTAAACTTCCGTTTCTTTTAGCAATTTCTTTTTCTTCTTAAACCGCTTTCTTCATAGCCTGTTCTGCTGTTTTTTGCCATGCTGTACATACATTATTATGCAGTTTTGAGTAATGTCTCTTGTTTATAGCGGGAATGTTTAAAGAAGACAAGAAGGATTCCATGTGAGTAAAACCGCTACCTATATTCATTATTCCAAGTACAGCACATTCATTGACGTCTACTTTTTCTGCGTTGTTTTCGGAATGTAGTCGAAATGTAGCATTACACATATTGCAACGTAGAATAAACTTTGATTTTAAGCCCGTTCTTAATTCGTTTATTATATTCATATTATTTAAAGTGCATCCCATTTGTTCATTATGAATACTAATTTCTTTTAAAGAATCAAACAAATATTGAAATTCAACAATGCGTCTACCTTCTACTTCATACATAGATTTACTAATGACATTTTCTGATACTTCCAATTCTTGTTGGTTAATAAGAGTACTGTCATATATTTGGGAGCCTTCTTCTGAAAATAATCTTCTTCTATTTGTTTTACTCTGCTTCGAAGAGGAATTTTCGGCTCTGTGTAATAAATAAATTTATTATAATAAAAAACCAAATAATGTATGAATTATTTACTTGTCGGAAAATGAATCATTTTCATCCTGATGACTGCAGGTTGAAGGTACCGCGAACTTTTCTGCATTCCTAATGAAAATTGTATAGTTGTATCAAATAATTTACAGGAAACACAGACTATGACGCAAAAAAATATTATAATTGTTACTGTATGTTTTAACTCGCTACAGAAAATTTAGGGAATATATGTACCCCTATTTATATTAGGTTTTTTTCTTATAAAAGATTTTTAAATCCAACAAAGTAATGCTTTAAATGTAATTAGAAAGAAAGAAAAATTGATTTTGACATTTTGACTGCTCTCGTCCTAACAAAACAAAACCACACAAAAAATCAATTATATTTATGTTTTTACATTAATATATGTGTACAGTAGCTGCAAGGAATTGATTATACCGTTAAGTATTTTTAAATATTTTTCATTACAACAAATACTCTAAATAAAACTAGCAAATTTGGAATTTGTACGAGACAGTTCTTGGCAAATTCATTCATATGATGGCATATAATAGTACCTACTTAGCAAGCATGTGTTTGTCATATCAAATTTTTAATTACGTTATACTTCATCTTTCATTTCTAACATAACCTTAAATTAACTAAAAAATTTAAATACATTTTTCGCCAAATTTGAAGATTTTGGCATTTCTTTCGCCTAACATTTAATCGCACACGACTTTTGTCCCCTCGGCGATAATGCTTTTCTTCGCTTTTATCCATTTGTATGGATTCACAAATAACAAAAATAAAAAGAAAAATATAAAAATAAAAGGTTGTAGTCTTGAAAAAGACTGATTTTATAGCAAAATATATTGCAAAAGCACAACAAATTGCAAACGAAATTATAAATAAATAGAAAAATACAATAATGAAAACGTAGAAAACCATCAACGAAGTTTCTAACAGACAGCAATAAGTGACTAAATGACAATCTTGCTTATAGCCAAAATAGTAAAATACACCCAACGCACGCCTATGGAACGAACTTACTCAAATACACACAATTTATGTGGCGGCGCTTTTGCACAGTATATAAATTGAATGAAAACACAAAAATTAGCATTTTGTAGAAAACGTCTACAGGCTGTATTTTTACTAATTTTTGTCCAAAATTTTAAACAAAGTTTTATGAAAGTCGGAATCAAGTTTTCTATTGCTTATTTTTTTGAAATTAGATATAATACACTGAAAAATTAAGTATGAAAAACGCACATGTTTAAAGTAATATTATTAATTTCAGAGCACTTTCTTTTAAAAAATGACTAATAACAAACATAGATTTATTGTTCTTAAACAAGATAAAAGAAAAATGATTTAAGTAAAATGTAAGATAAGTATACAGGGCGTTTTTTCCTCAGACCTGTTTTCGAGTATTTCACTCGTGGGTACCCTGCGCTCTTAAAAATTAAAGTAACTTGGAAAATGCACGCTTCACCCTTGCAAGAGTGAAGGCAGTTCAACGTACAATGTACGTTGCAGCGCGACAGCGGAGTAGATGACGTCATCACCGACCATTTAACAAGCTATATCTTTGAAACTGAGGCACGGAGAAAAATTTGGTTTTGACTATGTTTGCCTACTTATAATTTAGTATTGATTTATGAAAAGTCAATTTTTAACTTGCCAATGCCTTTAAACATCCTCATTGGGGATCGACATCGACGGGTATCGGAAGATACTGACGCCCATGGACGTCGCTAGGCGTCGTTTTTGAGTTCTTATTAATTCTTGAAACTACTCATCGGGAATTAACTCCGACAAGTGTCAGAATTACCAACCCCATAGACGTCGCGACACATAGCGTCGATTTTGAATTTTCATCAATTAACATTAACCACGGTTAATGTAGTCCTTACCGTCCCTGAAAAGTTAGGGATGGTATATTAACTGTCGATGGAACCCAACACGGAGCGAAGCCGAGTGGTTAGCTTTCGGCGGATTATCAGTGTAGCGGTTAAGATATATATAAAATTATTTTTTTGTTAAGTAAGGGTAGGTTTGAGTGCCACTGAATATGAAAAAAATACTAAACAAAAGATATTTTTACTGAACAAATAATACTGAATAAACATGAAAAAATACTGAATAAAAAATAGTTTTTACTGAACAAATATGAAAAAATACTGAACAAAAACTATTTTTTATGAAAGCTTAAATACGTACCTAATTTAATTCGGAGTTATGTATTTTTTTACTTATTTTCATGTGTACTTTTAATTAACTTCTCGCAGCCGGTAGAAAAGCTCGTAGGGTACTTTTCTCAGAAAGAACTAATAGAAAAGTTCCAAAGAGATCGATTAACTGCATCAGTCTGTCAGATACTGTACTGTAACTTAAGTTAAATGTCTTCTGTGGTCTCTGTCTTGTTTCATAGCTTAAAATTTTACCGATAATTTACTGCTATACTCAGGGCTGGCTTTAGGGGACCTGGCACCCCGATGCAAATTTCTGTTCAGCGCCCTATAGAAAGTTATGGTTACAAAAAAATAAAAACTGACGTAAATTTTAACAATATAATATTAAAATGATAACATAAAAATTACAGTTGAGTAACAAAAAATAAAAATCACAAAAATTAAACATACGAAAATATTGCTATTCATAATTGCACTTTTCGTGAATTCAAGGACGCAAATTCGTCCAATATATTATTTACCTTTAATTTATCGCAAATTTCGCTTTCAATAGCTATCATTGAAAGTCCAACTAATCTTTCTTGTGATATACTTCCAAATTAGGAAATTTAGTAAATAAATCATTTGAATATATACATTTGAATATATATATATATATATATATATATATATATATATATATATATATATATATATATATATATATATATATATATATATTGCAACATATTTAATGGATCGCAATTATTCAGTTCCTTTAAGTCCTTTAAATATCTGAGTTCATTGTATAACTCTAGAGCATTTATATCCATTTCTTCACCATCACTTAAAACAATTTGTAAATCGTTACAGTTATTTTTTAAAGATTCATCATCAAGATTACAAATTTCATTAAAATTTGTAAGAACCTGAAATTTCTCAACATGACTAGTTTAAAGTTCAAATCTTTCATTTAAGGAATGTAATAATACTATATCCACAATTGGTAGGAAAAATGAAATTTTATATTTATGCTCCGGGTTAATCGGCATTTCATCATGATTTTCATAATCGAAGATACGTTTTTTGCGCCTACGCAATGTGTTTTCTTTGAAGTGGGGGCAAATTTCTAATTCATCTGCTAACGTTTTTGCTGTTTCAAGTATAGTATTAAAATGTGCATCTGAACGGAATACTTGAAAAAAACTTATTAAATTATTTAAAGACTTTGTCGAATCATTTAAATTAGTAGGTATTTGAAATTTGAAGCATTTTACTAACTACATGAATTCGACTTAAAATATCATGCCAGATTATAAGTGAACAAACAAATTCAGTCTTTAATTTTTAACGCTAAGTTTTGGCCTCAAATTTCGTGTTATTATTGTTGTCATTTTCATAGACGTCGATTAATGCATCCAAAACATCTCCAATATTATTCCTTAATGGACAAAGGACGTCAATTCTTGACTCCCATCGCGTATCTGATAAAGGTTTGAGCGTAATTTTAGTACATTTTTTTAACACATCCCACCGCTTAGTTGAAGCACTAAAGAAATTATAGAGTTCTTGAACAATGCTGAAAAAAACTCATTGTTTCTGTATTTACTTTGCTAAGCCCCATCACTAACCACTAAATTCAAGGTATGTGCTGCACACGGGACAAAAAACGCACGAGTGTTCATGTTCAATATGCGTTTTTGAACTCCGCTGTGCTTGCCACGTATGTTTGCTCCGTTATCGTACCCTTGTCCGCGTAAATCTTTTATATTTAAATTTAATTCTTTTAGTTTATCAACTAGGTATGTGGCTAAACCTTCTCCGGTAGAATCAGTTACTTCCATGAAGCCCAAAAACTGTTCTTTTACGGTAAATTTATTACTTTCATTCTTAGCGACAAATCGGAAAATAATTGTCATCTATTCAGTGTGGCTTATATCCGGAGTGCAATCCAATATGACAGAAAAATATTTAGCATTAGTTACCATCTGAACAATAGATTGAATAATTAGCTTTGAAATTAAAGTTATTATTTCATTTTGAATATTTTTTCCCAGATAATGAACGGTTTATTTTTCTCTATTCTTAATTTTTGCTATATGATTTGCTATGACAATATCTACTTTTGAAAATAATTCTACTAATTTAAAAAAAATCGTTATTTTTCTGAAAAAATAGATCTGACGAGCCACGGAGAGCTAAATTTTGTCCAGCTAAATATTTTATCATTTCTACTATTCTTTCTAAAACACCCCGCCAATGTCTTTTCTCAACTTCGTATATCTTTTCAAGCTCAGTATCTTTAGTGGTATGCTTTTCTAATCCTTTTTTGAGTTCCATCCACTTTATAAATGAATTGAGATGTAACTTACTTCCTTCATGTTTAGTCAGAGTTTTCGATCATTTTTGCCAATTTGAGAATTCACTTGTGGTCAATTGACTTATTTCACACGATAATAATTTACAACAAAAACAAAATACTTGGTCGACAGAACAGGAATATACGAGCCACGTTCGTGGAATAATATCATTGTTTGCTACTTTCCGAAAGTAATAATTATTACTAAAACTACGACCGGTATCATCACGTGGATAGGATTTTTTGTCTAACGGAAACTGTTCAATAATAATTTTCCGAACTTTGTCATTCATAATATCGGGCCACGTGGTTGGGTTATTTGATCTAAATTAAATCATCTTGCTTTCGCTTAATGTTACTGAACTTGTTGATGGTTGTGATGAAGATTAAGGAATGTCAGTGGTTGTTGCAGTAGCGGTGGATTGATGTGGACCTTCATGTTGACGGGATAAAATTGAAGTAGGTGAATTAGTGGTTGTTGCAAAAGTGGGTAATTGTTGATCTTCAAAATCATTGCTAGCAGCAGTTACAGAGCTACAGCAAAATTCACGGGTACTGGCGAAGACCCGCGCATACTAGGCCACGCCTTCCTTAGGCACGATTGGTGCGAAAAATGTCAGTAGCGTGCTCCATATTTAACTTAAACATAAAAATGAATAATGTTGCACTTTAAAATAATAAACAAAATTGAAGTAAATAACAATAAAAATAAAACATGGATACGTAATAAATGATAGATTACAATAATAATACTAATTTATTAACATAAAAACGCGTGCAAGTCTACAAAAGAAGAGGTACAACAAATTAACTCAATAAAAAAGAAAACATAATATGTACATACAATGTTGTCTTTTCTTATTATTATCTTTTCAAGTTTCTAAATTTTCAAGTTTAACTTTAATCTTTTTTGTTGCACGTGCAATACTTTCAATTTACCGTTAAACATTAAAGTATGTTTCTGTTCTACACAATGTACGGCAAAACCAATACTAAATTTGTTATTATTTATGGACTTTTGATGTTCTTTAATTCTTTGTTTAAATTACCGGCGTGTATTCAATTGAATGTGACCCTTGTAATGGCCAAAGCGGAAAGTAATTCACACAAAGAATTAAAGAACATCAAAAGTCCATACTCCAATTGTTAAAATATGTTCACCAAGTGCCAACCAGAAATTCAATCCAGTATATGGATATTCAAATACTACGTAACAATGCTACGCCACTGACTCGAAACTAATTTTGTGCTTAGCCATCTGGAGTACGGGTAAGGTCGCAGTTTGATCTTCTGCGCATCTTCTTCTCGCCAGCACGTTTGGCGTTTGCTGTACCATCTTTCTTTTTTAAGAATTTGTTCAATTGTCCTCTTAACTTTTCTTTTTCGATTTCTTTGACACTTTGACCGCTTTTCTTTTACGGTTCTCTGCTCCCGATAATTTCTTTTTTTTTCATTTTGCAAGTAAAACTAAGGAAATTGCATTATTACACGTTGTGCTTTATAAATATTTTAAAATATGTACAATTTCAAAGTTTACTTACCACAATGTGAATCAGAACCTATCTGCAGACACCAATAGTATAAATATGAAATAACGTGACGCGGGCGCATCCTTAGCTATACGGGTGTGGCCGTGGGCCAGCGGCGGTTGGCGGAGAGAACTCAGCGTTCAGCAGACTGCGAGTGCTGTGAGTTGTGCAGTAGATATCGGCAAGAGATGATATATCGCTTTGTTATGTTTTGGTACATTTAGGCCCGAGTGCTAGAACGTCAGATATCACACAGTTAGATGTAACAGACAGGTACCTGACGATTTGATGTGCTACAACCAATGAGGTTCTATTCTATACTATAGTATAGAACCTCATTGGCTACAACGTATGTTACCCTAAAATGCGCCGTGAAAGCTGTGTTACATATAACAGCGACTTCAAAACCAGTTACCTGACTGTTACGTACCGTCAAGCTGTCATATTGGTAATATTTTATTCGACTAAAATTTATATATTTAAAATGTCTTCTTCGGAATCATCAGACGAGTTATTATTAATATACTTCGTGTATTTAGACCTAGAAATTTCAAAGAACGATATAATCCTATGATGATATATAGCGAAGTGGATTTTAAAAAACGCTATAGGTTTTCGAAAAATACTGTGCGAAATATGGTTGAACAACTAGAAGGTAACTTAAGACCAGCGACAATGAGAAGTAAATCAATTTCAACAGAATTACAAATATTATGTTGTTCTTGGCTACAGGTAAGTATAATTGCTTTTGTGCTTTCTTCATTTTTAATTCCGCGCATTTAAGGGGATAGTATACCTAGAGCAAAAGTTCGATTTCAGAATTGCCGTAACTGAAGTGTAGTGGGACGAGGGGAAATGTTTGATTCGCTGCATGCACGTACACTGTTAGTATGTTCTAATAAATTCTTTCTCTACTGCTACTACCGACGGTGAATCGGACCGTCTGATAGCTATACTGTAGGCTCACGCTCAGCAACACAACTCCGTACAGCTAGGTAAACGCAACAAGACTGGATGCGCAATCGCAGTAGTCTCGACATTATTTGGGCAATAAAAAAGTCTTTTAACTCGAGATTAAAAAACACAGATTTAAATATGCAGAGT
This sequence comes from Harpalus rufipes, assembly GCA_951394225.1. NCBI lineage: Eukaryota > Metazoa > Arthropoda > Insecta > Coleoptera > Carabidae > Harpalus > Harpalus rufipes. The sequence continues at coordinate 30,171,809 of OX596278.1, read as the reverse complement.
AGAGTTATTGTTGAACATCACCAGCGAGATTATATATATTTTTAAAAATATTATGGCATGTGATTATTGTGATCTTTTTATATTTACGGTTAATTCAACTTATTGTACTTCCTGTACAAATGTACCCTTTATCCCTTTATATAATATTCTATGTCTATCTCCTGCACAAGACACGAGACAACAAATAAATAATATCGATCTTGTCTCGTTTCCGGATCTATAATCTCGTTTTTGGGCCTCGTCTCGTTCTCGAGCGAGTCTCGCTATAAAAAGAAGCGCTTTCGCACTGCGCATTTACGTCCCAGAACTAACTACAAGAGACAAGTTCACACCAATCTTACCGTTGTCCATATATTTCAGTCGTTTATTTTGTTAAGAAAATTATAAAGACAGAAATCAAATAAAAGTAATTCTCGTTCCAGAAGAAAATTGCTTTGTACATGTAAACATGACTGGAAGAAGAAAGGCTGACTGAATATTTTCTTAAAAAAAATAATCTGTTTTTGTCGAAGCTTAGTAAATCTGCAGAAGAACGAATTTTTTTTTTCAAAATACAAAATTGCGAACTCAGTCTCAAGGTTGGGTCTCAGAAAGAAGAATTCGCCTTTCATCTTCTAATTTTGGCTCAATTTATAAATCAAGAACAGCTAAAACACGTACGAATGTAGTAACCAATCATTTATATGTATAAACCATTTAGAGGCAATGCGGCAATAGATTACGGGATTGAAAAGGAATCAATTGCTAAACGGGACTTTACAAAAAGAAGTGGTTTAAATATAAAAGAATTCGGTTTAATGACATAAAAAATATTCTTTTTTGGCAACGATACCTGACGGAGAAAGAGGTTTAATTGAGATAAAATGTCCATTTTCGGCAAAAATAAAAAAAATAATCCTTATGAAACAGTTAAAATAAAATTATAAGTTACTGTACAATTCTTTCCGATACCCAAAAATTGAGTTTGAAAAAAAATTACAATTATTATTTTCGAATACAGGGACAGTTGCATCAAATGAAAAAAGATTATTGTTTTTTTTTTGTAAAATGAGCGCCTTTGGGAATGTCTTTAGAAAAGTCGACAATGATGATAAATAACTTCTGGAATGAGAAAATGGAGAATAAATTAATCGATTTTTATAATACATTTATGCTACCCGAACTAGTAGATCCTTATTATCCCAAAAGTCAGTCATTTAGAGAATTTTTAACACAATAATTTCTATTTTATTTGCTTTAATTTTTTGTGGAAATATTTATAATTTGATTTTTATGTTATTATTATTTTCCATTGATCGTTTATTATGAGTTATAGAACACCATGAACGAGTTCTTTTGGAATGAGAAAATGGAGAATAAATTTATAGACTTTTATAAAAAAAAATTGTTACCCAAGTCAGACTTTGAGAGGATTTTTGTATTTATATTTACCATTTTTATTAAGATGCCAAAAAAATGCCAAATGGGCCAATAGAAATTGCAGAAACTAAAAGGGACTTTGGAAGTATTGCTGGATTTCCAAATATTATTGGATGTATTGACGGTACTCATGTTCTAATTCAATCTCCAGGAGGCGATAATGGGGAGTTATATCGATGTCGCAAAGGTTTTTTTTTCATACAATGTCCAAATTGTATGCAATAGCAAGTTTAAAATCCTTGACATTGTTGCCAGATGGCCAGGAAGTACACATGAGAGTACAGTTTTTAATAATTCATTATTAAAAATAAAAATGGAGGGAAATAGTTTCCAAAACTGTTATTTATTGGGCGATAGTGCATACCCTGCATCAAATTATATGCTAACACCGCTAGCAAATGCTAATTCTAATGCTGAAAGACGGTACCATTCCTCACATTGTACAACTCGAAATACAGTAGAAAAAACGATAGGTATTTGGAAAAGACGATTTGCAGCAATGACAAGACAATTGAGATTAAAGAAAGAAACTTCATTAATTGCAATAGTTGCATCTGCAGTATTGCACAATATTGCTATTAATGAAGGTGATTATTTCATGGAAGAACCAGTAGATCAAATTGTACCTGAAGACTGTGATCCTATTGACCTACCTAATAATAATGGAAATGATGTAAGAAATGCAATAATTTTAGAATATTTCAATTAAACATAAGTTTATTATTTAACATTATACACTAGATCTTAAAAAAAAAGGTTGAATAGAAATAAGATTAGAAATTATGATCGTACAATATTACTTTATATTCTCATTTAAATAAATTTTGTTTTTTTATATTTGTTCTCGTTTTAATTTTTCTATTTGAATTCGCTTTAGTTCATTTTTAAGCTTTTGTCCTTCTATTTTTAATTCTTGCTCTTCCACCAAAAGAGTTTTATATTTGAAATCTAATTCGAAAAGTTTTTTTTTTTGTATTCTATTTCATATTCTGCAGCCGTTATTTTTTGTTTAAATTCTATTTCGTCAAATTTAGTTTTTATTTTTTTCCTGGCTTCTATAACTGATGTTAATTCATTTCCTGGGTGCTTCCGTTTTCTTGTATCTGTTTGAGAGTGGGCTGGTGTTTGTGGACGAGGAGTAGTAATTATGAAAATATCTTCAGAAGGAAAGGATGAAGACGCTTGGACAACAGAAAGTACAGGTAGAGTTCAAGAAGATGAAGTAACTGGAATTGGTTCGGGAGAAGATATGCCCCCGGCAACGGAGTCATTTTCTAAAAATATATTTATTACATTAAAAGAAAAAATCTATTAATTTTTTCCAATATTTGCCTTTAAATAATACCGCTGCACTATCATATGGATTTATGTCTGGCTGGAATTGTTCTGTTAACCCGTCGACAATTTTTTCATCTATAATTGTAGCAGTCGGAATATACGTGCCTCCTCCAGTTTTATAACTTTCTGCCTTAAATTAATATCAAAATTCTTGTATTTTAATTAATAATTTATTAATTAGTTACTATACCCGATCATTTGCCAAACTTTTCCTCGAATTTCTTTTTAAAACCTGGTACAATTATTTTAATTGTTTTGTTGTTCTGGTTCCAGTTCGTGCAGATGCGTTGTATAATTCTCTTACTATTTCCCATGTACGGGTTTTTGTCTCATTACTGACGCTATCTGTTTTTTTATTTTCAATTTTATCTTTATATTTTAAAATAATGCCTACTATAGTTTGGTTCACGAAAGATGACAATTCAAGGTCATTTTCAAACCATCTGGTATAATATTACTTGCAAATAACTTCACTACATTCTATACACATAGGCGTGCATCAGGTATAATATTTGTGGATACATTTTAATCATTCAAAATTAAATGTTAAACGTCTACACATTTTCAAAGATATATTTTATTTTGATATAATAATGAACATAAAGATACAACACATATGTATAATTACAAAAATACTGAAAACAATGATATAAATACATATTTTGAAAATAAGTAATAAACTACTTACTGTTAGCATACATTTCATATATTATTCTTCTAATTGCATCGGTGTAAAAATGATCAAGATCAGCTGTTGCAGTTGATTTTCTGGGTCGTTTTTTTCAAGAAGAAGTTAATTGTTCTTCATTTTCGATATTATTAACATGTTTTAATACCCTGCTTCAGTTTGCCTTCGCAAAGTTTTTCCTTTCTCTCCCATGATTATGTTCAATAAAATCGCGGAACAAAATTAGAAACTTATTCGTTGATTTTGATTAAACATCAAATCGTGCGTCAAATTCAAAAAACAAACTCCGCCATTGGATTTGCTTTAACGTAGAGGGCAGTTCAATAGATAATTGCATATCAGCAACTCATCGACATACGTTCTTATTATTTTTAGTGTGTTAGAGAGCAATGTGAATATGGAACGTATATCTATCGCTTTGTAATACATAATGTTGCTATACTACCGCTATATAAAATGTTGTTTATTATTTTTTCGAACAAATGGCCTTGAATTGTCATCTTTCGTGAACCAAACTATAAATGATTTTTTTCGAAAGATGTAAAAAAAAATCCTTTCTTTTTACTTCCATGGTTTTAAATATTTCTTTCTAACTAAGAAATATGTTTTAGAATTTATATGCAAATATTATACAATACATACCTATATAGAACTTAAACGAAAATATATGTTTTACTTATCTGTAACTGCAAAACAATATATATATTTTGACACAATGACGTTTTGATAGTAATGCCATCTAGTGAATTTTTGAAGAATCCATTATATTTCAATGGTTTGTGTCATTACTAACTGATACCGAGCTGTTACGAAGCAACAGGCATCATTCGTTTCTAGCACACCGTAAAAAGGTAACGGCATGTTGGGAGGTACCAGTCAGTTACATAATGAACAGATACCATTGAGTTTCTAGCACCCGGGCCGTAATCTTATGTAATTTTGTGTAATCTAGACATTGCAATTATAAATAACGAAATTAAACTATGCATATTAAACATTTTGTTCAATGCAATTTTTGTTGCACTGAACGACAATGAATCATATTAATGATGCAGGAGTGCACAGCTCAACAGTAGGCCCCCATCATTCGGGGGCGCCCCAATGCGGCACATCCCTTGCTTGTCCTGTTGAGCCGGCCCTGGCTATACTTTAGTAAATATCGAAATAAATTAAATTTCATTCTTGTTTTCCTGTGTTTTGATTAATATCAGTATGGACAGGTAATGACAACTAAAATAAATTAAATAAGTTCATATATGCAAACAATACTCATACCGACTTAAATTGTCGATTTGGGTATTCTAGTTATCTTGGAACAAAAGTTATCAATAAAAAAATTGACCCTTTAATTGTTTTGGGCAGTATTGTATTAGAAAAAATAAAGTACTGGACGGTCGAAACATGTTTTTTAAATTCTGAAATGTATAATAATAATCTTATTAAGGGTAACGGCATTTTCTTAAACTTTGTTTTACCTTGGCTACATGATCAATTATTTCCAAAATAATTTTATCCTTTGAAAATTATGTTAGAAACAAATTTATTTGTTGAAATATTTCAAACACCTATTACTTTATTTATAAAGCAACATATGATTTATTCGTTATTTTTATTATAACTTTATATTTTTGTGGGTTTTCTCTTATAGCTGTTTTACACTTCACAATAAATTGTACAATTTTGTTACCTTCAATTTATTGGCGATTTATCGACAAGTGTAATACAGCAAAATTGTACAATTTATTTTCAAAATAAATTGTGTAAATTAGAACATATTATATTTTCTCCGATTTTCTTACAATTTTTTGGTTACTCTTCCAGTGTCAACTGTAATATTTGACATATTGAACTATTTTTGTTTGACGCTTGTGTGTATTACGGAAGTTTTTTATTCTTGTGAAATGTCACGATTTCGATGTTTTGACACGTAGAATAAATTGATAGAAAATCGTGGTGTAAAATGCTTACATTTTCAAAATAAATTGTGCGACTTATTGTACGATAAATTGTGCAATTTATTGTGAAATGTAATACGGGCATTCCAGTCAAAATTTCTTTCCACATGACGTCTTGTCCTGCCATCTATCGAATGCGAATCATATTTCGTGTACGATTTGCCACCTGAAGTTGGCGCATATCAGCTCTGTGCGGTTGCAAATGTAAAAAGTACACTCCATCCTACAAATTGTAACTAAAAATAAATTATTAAATCGGAATAGGTTAATAGTTATAGTAAGTTCTGATAGATGTCGGAACGTAATAAATTGTAAAATTTACAAAAATTTAAAATAATTAAATCTTAGTTTTTTGTATTACAGCATCAAATAATCAATGGGAATGATATGTACATGTTTATAGTATTAATTAATAATATAAATCTACTAATCTGCATATACAGTAATGTTTATAAATCCATACATATGTACATTTGTTTCAAGAAGCTCATATCAATGGAATAATGTATGAGAAATGTCCTTCTAACCATAAAGTATATTGTCAAAAATAGATATTTCTATAAATAAATGAAAAAAAAATATATTACAATGTTTATAAATTTTTAAGTTACTCATTTACTATAAGTCTCCATGCCCACTACATCGTAAAGAATAAGCAAAAAACAACCGTACACATCGTCTAACGAAAACATAAAAAAACTTGACTTACCAATACAGTCTTATGCGGTAGAAAGAAGCTGAAACATATAAAATGAAGACAGCATATAAAGGAATGTACAAGGATTATTATATCTTATTTTTTAAATAATTTTTTAGTAGTGTATGTATTTAACTTTTCAAAGTACATAGGTCACTAAATATTAGAGAAGTGAAAAACGTGTAATTTGCTAATATGTATTTGTTTTCACAGCTTAATCGAATGTTATAAATAACAGGGCGCAATGATATCTAGGGTATTCATTTTATTTTGTCCACTATTGCTATCTCGAGAACTACAGCTGTGTTCCTTCGGGCTGTGATTGTGATTTTATGAATCCTGATTAGTTTAATCGTGATCCTTTTGAATCACGATTTAAAAATGATATCAAGAAAACAACTTGAGTAATATAATCTAGCGTCAAATATCATATGCAGACCAATGCAAATTGATTTATTTTATTTTATAAATAATCGATTGTTAAGTGTTATAGTCAGCACATTAAAAATGGATCATATAGAAGTAAAAAAGATGTTCTTGCTAACATAGGAAGTATGTTTACTTAAAACAAATGTTTTATATAACATATTTTCTTCGTTTTCAAAAATATGGTGGACATTACATGCTTTTGTAGGAGAATCATATTTCCTTTGTTGCAGCAAACCCCACATTGATAAATTTATACGCTCGAAAACCTATTGTCGTTTGTCATTTTTAAATTTGCTCTAAAATTAATCAGTGTGATCACTCAAAAAGGATGATTCAAAAGGGAAAAGGGATCACAAAATGAGAAAGTGGGGATAACGAATAGGAAACGAAAAATTATACTTCTTCTTAATCAGGATCACTTTGATGATTTAGATTGCGAATCACAGCCCGAAGGAACACGACTTATAAGAGCTACGAGGTCGGTTAAATTAGCAAACAATTTATATTATTTCTTCAACCAGTGGTTTTCAAACTGTGGGAACCAACTTTGTTATTTTAAATGGGACCATATATATTTTATTTACTTACATATTTACTTATTAAGGGTGCGTGTAAAAACGTTAGTATTCATAACATCCGCTGGATGCTTTCCGTAGGCGCCACTTGCACTTTTACACAAGACTTAGAATTCGAAATCCTTTATCAAACTTTACTTCTCAACTGCTCGCATTACGACATTTCTTACTTGAGAGGTATATTTCATGACCGAGAGCTGGGAGTAAAATCAAGTGACTCATAAGATACCAAAGGTTTGACATTGTGAGTTTATAGTATTGTCTCCTTTAAAAAAAAATAAAAATAAGAATAACTCGTCTGCCGACCATAACTGGTCGCCTTCACCCGTAATATTTTTCAAAAAAGGTTCATAATAGACTACCAAGAGTCTCATTAATACCAATTTGCAGTAAACGCCAAAATGACCAGAGTAAAGTACTTCGTCTAAAATATATGCGTCTGCCGCTTTACGCGGTCGCATTTTTCAAACAGACGGCTTTCAAAATGTCAAAGAAAAAAACGCCGAAAACTTACTTATGAAATACCAAATTTATTTTTTTGACAGAAAAGAAAACGTCGGCAGACAGTCGCATTTATCGAGCAGACGAGCTTGAAGTTTTTAAAAAATAGATATTTTGGTACGGACCGATTGCCTTATAAATAGCAAATTGTTTTTTGCACAGTGTAAGTATAAACATTACTTATTTTTTAAATAACGTCTGCCGTTTATTGGTGGTCGCATTATAAAAACAGACGCCGTTTATTGCAATAATTAGGTGAAATGCTTACATGTAAATTTCAAAATTACACTTAACTTTTTATTCTACAATTAATATTTCTTAAGATCTGAAGTACCTAGTGAAAAATGATAATTAAAATAATATTATTACGCAAAATGACAGTTGTAAAATTTACATAATCATTATTTACTTAACAATATAATATTAATTTCAAAAAATCAATAGAAAGTTCGAATAAACATGAAAATAAGTAGCTTATTTTTTATTTATAGTATTTTAAGTAGTAGTATTGCAATGTTTGGGATTACAGAATTTTTATTTATTCTATTTTGCACAATCATGTATAATGAAAATGTGATAAAAACTACCATATATATATATATATATACATATACAGTGTGTTTGAAAAAGTGGTTACACCCTGTTTTCTCGCTTATTATTACAGATACATATATTGCTTATAGGACATGATTTAATCAGTGCAATATTTGTGATTGAAATGTGTATAAACTGTAATTGTAGAGCTTCCGGTATAACCGGAAGTGACATCAACTTTGTGAATTTAAATACAACCTATACTATTTTTTTATAAATTTGGATTGCATTTTTTGTCCTCTTTCCGACAATACTAAATTTATTAGTGTTAACGTTATTCATTTGTTAAAAATAATTATTTTCTTTTGTACGATTTTTATCGTTGAGATGTAATTTAATACTTATGTGAGAGTGCTATGACAGCAATTAATGAAAGTATTTTATTACATTGGTACTGACTGTAGAAGACAAAGTGAAGATAGTATTATTAGTTGAAGGATAATAACAGAAGTTTTAGAGAAGCGGCTGAAGAATTTAATAATGTTATGTAGTGAATTAAGAAGCCATACTTTAAAATGTATTAATGTAAATGGGGGACATGATGAATAAATGTTTTGTTACTTGTAAATTTCTTATTTCATATTCATTAAATTAAAAATAAATGAATTTATTAACATAATATCATGAAAACAATTACTGTCATAGCCCTCTCACATAAGTATTAAATTACATCTCAACGATAAAAATCGTGCAAAAGAAAATAATTATTTTTAACAAATGAATAAGGTTAACACTAATAAATTTAGTATTGTCGGAAAGAGGACAAAAATGCAATCCAAATTTATAAAAAAATAGTATAGGTTGTATTTAAATTCACAAAGTTGATGTCACTTCCGGTTATACCGGAAGCTCTACAATTACAGTTTATACACATTTCAATCACAAATATTGCACTGATTAAATCATGTCCTATAAGCAATATATGTATCTGTAATAATAAGCGAGAAAACAGGGTGTAACCACTTTTTCAAACACACTGTATATATATATATATATATATATATATATATATATATATATATATATATATATATATATATATATATATATATATATATATTGTAGTAATAATTTTGTGGGGAGTCAGTGAAAGGGCAATATTTTAGTTAGTTCTGGTTTATTTCATCAAGCTTTCGGATTTTATTTAATCCTTCTTCAGGATGCTGTAAATTGAGTTAATATAACAACAATGTTTACAAATTTCGTGTGGTAACTTACAATAATGTGAAGTTGTATTTTACAATAGTTTCGTTTATGAACATGAGAACATTAATACTAAACAGAATTGGTGAACTGAAATACAGAATTTACAATAGTATAAAGTCGTACAAAATTGTTTTGTTGTAGTTACTTACATAATTAACCAGTTTATGGAAATTTGATTTCATCGTCCTTGATGAATATTGGAGATACTTTAATTGTGGTTTAAGCTGAATTACGATTTATAATTTTGACAAAATTTTGGTGTAGTAGGCCGAAAAGTTTTTTTATTTAAAGTCCTGATGCGTAGTTTCGAAAAATATGTATACAATGTTCTTCATTGTTTAACTTGGTGAAATATATTATTCTTTAAATATAATTTAAGCAGAATTACGTAGATAACAAGAATTAATAAAAATTTTGGTGTAAAAGGGCCGAAAAAATTAAGTTTTATGAAAACAAATTTGGTTTGTGGATGCTACGTTGAAGAGCACATGTTTTGTACTGCGTAATTATTTTCTGTGATATGACCACGACGGAGTTTTGTAGCAGTTGTCTAAGATGGTGGACTGGCGCTGAATTTGAAAACTGGCGGTAGAATGAGAAATAGTTGTTACAATCAGACACTAATTTGTGTACTATTATTTATCTGTTGTTGGTTTTGTGTTCTGTTTTTATTGGTTTTTAATATTTCAAAAAGATTTATGTATATAGAGCTCAAGCCATCTATGTCTGTTTTTTTTATTAATTGTGGATGGTGTATTAAATATATGATACATTTCTAAGAAGGTTCGTTTCTGACAATTGCTTTCTGTATCTAAGATTTTAATGTTTTGATAATCCATTGTATGCTTTGTATTTGAAACATGTAATGAAAGTGCTGATGAATGTGGTTTAATTTTGGTGTCACTTTTGTGTGATGTTATTCTGCTTGACAATTGTCGTGATGTTTGTCCAATGTAACATGAATTACAGTCCTTACAGGGAATATTGTATACTACATTAGAGGCTTGTAATTTAGGGGTTGGAGTTTTTATTGTGGTAAAAATGGTTTTAACTGTGGTACAACTTTTTTTGGCTATTTTTATGGTGTCTTTTAATATGTTTATTAATTTTGGAGTGAGATCTGTAATGTATGGTAATGAGCAGAATTTGATGTGTCTATTTTCATTTGTTTGGTTTTCATTGGTAATTTCTGGGGTCTGGCGGGGTGTATTAAATATTAAGTTGTTTAGTAAGTTTTTTGGGTAACCATTTTCTAGCCCTTTTACACCAAAAATTTTATTAATTCTTGTTATCTACGTAATTCTGCTTAAATTATATTTAAAGAATAATATATTTCACCATGTTAAACAATGAAGAACATTGTATACATATTTTTCGAAACTACGCATCAGGACTTTAAATAAAAAAACTTTTCGGCCTACTACACCAAAATTTTGTCAAAATTATAAATCGTAATTCAGCTTAAACCACAATTAAAGTATCTCCAATATTCATCAAGGACGATGAAATCAAATTTCCATAAACTGGTTAATTATGTAAGTAACTACAACAAAACAATTTTGTACGACTTTATACTATTGTAAATTCTGTATTTCAGTTCACCAATTCTGTTTAGTATTAATGTTCTCATGTTCATAAACGAAACTATTGTAAAATACAACTTCACATTATTGTAAGTTACCACACGAAATTTGTAATCATTGTTGTTATATTAACTCAATATTGCCGTTTCACTGACTCCCCACAAAATTATTACTACAGTTTATATCAGTGACGAACTTTCACCAATTATATATATATATATATATATATATATATATATATATATATATATATATATATATATATATATATATATATATATATATATATATATATATATATATATATATTATTCGAGTAGTGGTACGACTGTTAGCTGCGCGTGTCAAATATTTTTTTAATCTATCGCAATTTTCAAAATAATAACAGTTTAACGTGAAATAAAATTTGTTGTGTCTTATCTAAGTGATCATTTAAATCATTATCTTCTTGAACTTAAAAGTTTTAATTCAATACAATATAGTTTTGGTGCGAAAGAAGTCTTTTTAAATTTTAAAGTCCACGCTCCGCCCTCACGGACCAAGGTTGAACAAGCTCAGCCCGTGTTCCCAACTATAGGGAAAATTAAAACTCAACATTTAAAATGGCAACTATTGAAGACATTGAAAAAATTCTGAATAAAGCACTGGCCCTTCTTAGAGCAAAACAAAGATATCGACGAAAAATTTAAAACAATACAAGAGTGTCTTAACTCTTTTAACAACACCTATACGAATATTAACGAAAAAGTATCCCATTTAAAAGAACTTTTGGCTCAAAAAGATAAAGATTTGGAAAGATTAGAAATGAAAATAAAAGAGAGAAACGTATTATTTTTCGGTGTCGAGGAAGCAAGAAACGAGAACACGGAACAAATCATCATTGACTTTATTACAAATGTATTAAAGGTAAAAAATATAACAACATCTAACTTGGAAGAGGTAAGAAGAATCGGACAAGTAAGCAATAATGGGTATCCTAGACCCATATTCATAGAAATTTGTTCGAAAAAACTAAAAAGACAAATTTTCCTTAATGCAAAGTTCTTGAAAGGAAGCACCATACGCATTGAAGAAGACTATACAAAGCCAATTTTAACTGAAAGAAAACTTTTAAAGCCACACCTATCCAAAGCCAAAAAAGAAGGTTCCCGCGCTTTCTTACGCAAAGTAAGCTAGGTGCGTGAAGTTAGCACCAAGATATAGGGTACTAATTTTTAAATTGTTACTATGATTTAGTACCCAATTGGTACCAATTAGTACCCACAAAAAAACTTTTGTTTTTTACTCTGCGTAGGAGTTATTCATTGTTTAATTATTTTGGTGCCAACTTCACGCTAGCACCACAACATAATTTTTAAAAAAAAATAATTATACGAAAATTTAGTACCCAATTGGTACCTTTAGGTACCCAAAAATTTGTTTCCAAAATGTTTATGGTAAATAAGTTATTGCATATTAAATATTATTGGTGCCAACTTCACGCTAGCACCAAAGTATTTATTTAAACCAAATTTTCTTTAATTAAAATTTAGTACCCAAATAGTACTAATTAGTACCCATGATAGTATTATGCTATTGTTTATATTAAATAAGTTATTACATTTTACTTTTTTTGGACCGTGAAGTTAGCACCAGTCATATTAAAATAAAACGTTTTCGAATTTTATTTTTATATAGGGATTTAGTACTTTTTAGGTACCTCTCATAAATGTAAAATTTATTTCGTTATTTTTTATGTAACACAAATTATAACACTTTACTTTTTCTGTGCGAGAAGCCAGCACCACGCATATGAAAATAATGCATTTTACAAATTAATTTTTATGTACAGATTTAGTACTATTTAGGTACCTCTCATAAATGTAAAATTAATTTTGTTATTGTTTATATAGCACAAATTATAACAATTTAATTTTTTCTGTTCCTGAACCTAGGCACCACACATTTTAAAATAATTCGCTTTTCAATTTAATTTTTGTATACATATTTAGTGTTATTTAGGTACTTCTTATAAATGTAAAATTAATTTTGTTTTTGTTTATATAGCACAAAAAGTAAAGTGTAGTAATTTATGCTATATAAACAATAACAAAATATATTTTACAATTATCATATGTAAATATGTATACAAAAATTAAATTGTAAAATGCATTATTTTCATATGCGTGGTGCTGGCTTCTGGCACAGAAAAAGTTAAGTGTTATAATTTGTGCTATATAAACAATAACAAAATTAATTTTACATTTATAAGAAGTACCTAAATAACACTAAATATGTATCCAAAATTAAATTGAAAAGCGAATTATTTTAATATGTGCGGTGATAGCTTCACGCACAGAAAAAGTAAATTGTTATAATTTGTGCTATATAAACAATAACAAAATTAATTTTACATTTATGAGAGGTACCTAAATATTACTAAATGTGTACATAAAGAATAATTTGAAAAGCGAATTATTTTAATATGTGTGGTGCTGCCTTCACGCACAGAAAAAGTAAAGTGTTATAATTTGTGCTATATATACAATAACAGAATTAATTTTATATTTATGAGAGGTACCTAAATAGTACTAAATCTGTACATAAAAATTAATTTGAAAAGCGAATTATTTTAATATGTGTGGCGCTAGCTTCACGCACAGAAAAAGTAAAGTGTTATAATTTGTGCTATATAAACAATAACAAAATATATTTTACATTTATGAGAGGTACCTAAATATTACTAAATGTGTACATAAAGATTAATTTGAAAAGCGAATTATTTTAATATGTGTGGTACTAGCTTCACGCACAGAAAAAGTAAAGTGTTATAATTTGTGCTATATATACAATAACAGAATTAATTTTATATTTATGAGAGGTACCTAAATAGTACTAAATCTGTACATAAAAATTAATTTGAAAAGCGAATTATTTTAAAATGTGTGGTGCCTAGGTTCAGGAACAGAAAAAATTAAATTGTTATAATTTGTGCTATATAAACAATAACAAAATTAATTTTACATTTATGAGAGGTACCTAAATAGTACTAAATCTGTACATAAAAATTAATTTGTAAAATGCATTATTTTCATATGCGTGGTGCTGGCTTCTCGCACAGAAAAAGTAAAGTGTTATAATTTGTGTTACATAAAAAATAACGAAATAAATTTTACATTTATGAGAGGTACCTAAAAAGTACTAAATCCCTATATAAAAATAAAATTCGAAAACGTTTTATTTTAATATGACTGGTGCTAACTTCACGGTCCAAAAAAAGTAAAATGTAATAACTTATTTAATATAAACAATAGCATAATACTATCATGGGTACTAATTAGTACTATTTGGGTACTAAATTTTAATTAAAGAAAATTTGGTTTAAATAAATACTTTGGTGCTAGCGTGAAGTTGGCACCAATAATATTTAATATGCAATAACTTATTTACCATAAACATTTTGGAAACAAATTTTTGGGTACCTAAAGGTACCAATTGGGTACTAAATTTTCGTATAATTATTTTTTTAAAAAAATTATGTTGTGGTGCTAGCGTGAAGTTGGCACCAAAATAATTAAACAATGAATAACTCCTACGCAGAGTAAAAAACAAAAGTTTTTTTGTGGGTACTAATTGGTACCAATTGGGTACTAAATCACAGTAACAATTTAAAAATTAGTACCCTATACCTTGGTGCTAACTTCACGCACCTAAGTAAGCTTATTATTAATGGAGAAGTTTACGGTTCAGCTTATTTCAATGAAGTTGGAAATACTAAATCAAAAGATGAAGAGTTTATTCCCCCCGAAGACTCCCTGTCTCCCTCCAAGAAACTAATTTGATAAACAACGATCTGCCAAAAGTTTCTGAAGCAAACCAACCACAAATAAACAGAAATAAACCTCAAGACATATTAACAAACAACAAGAATGAAACAACAACTAATAAGAAAGATAAACAATCACCAGTGATAAAAGGTCCTCTCGATAGACACATAAATACTAGAGCAAGATCTCAGACAACAACAAATAATTAAATCTCAAAAAACCAAGAAAACCTACCGAGCAAAGCTTAAGTCAAATTATCTTTTGGAATATCTAAGGACTGAGGAACTTATACAATTTAACTAAAGAAGACGAAAATAGCTTAACGAAGTATAAAATAATTTGCATATCAGAAACATGGGCCAATTATGAAATAGATAATTTCCCCCCATTTTTACAAGAATATGAGCACATTCAAGAAAAAGCGACAAAAGAAGTTAGCTCAGGTAGAGGTATTGGGGGACTACTGATCTTCCATAAAATAAACCATACAAACATTAAAAACTTAGAAAAAGAAACCCATTGGATTTTCCTGGAAATTAAAACGCTCCACGAAAATATAATTTTATGCTCTACATACTTCTCACCATCTTATGATTATAACACTCTAGTAGAACTATTTTCAGACAGCCTTGCTTATTTTAAAGATTCTTTCCCTCAATATGCATTCATATTAGGGGGAGATTTCAACTCCAGGGTGGGAAACCTAAACCAAGGATAAACTATCATATTTGCCGACACTAGACTCACCGCTAATCGCTCTACAAACGACAACGTTATAAACAAAAAAGGTAGAAATCTTATAGACGCTATGGAAAAAGAAGATCTTGTCTCGGTAAATGTACCTGCCTTCTACCTAATAGTCAACTTCAAAGTATTTAATGAAATATCAATATCGGATCAACAAAACTATAGAAAATTACGAGGATCATCTATAAGAATTGAAGAAGAATTTCCAAAAAATATAGTCGGAGAAAGAAGAAAACTAAAAACGTACTTAAATCAAGCCAAGGAAAATGGGTATCGAGCCTACTTAAGATACAATAAATTAATTGTAAACGATGAAATTTTCACGTTACAAGATCTCGAAAAGAACTATGATCAGAGTGTAATTGAAGACAACTTACAAAAACCTAGAAGAAAATCCATAGCCCAATATGATACACAGGAAATCCAAATCAATACAGAAATCACAGAAGATGAATGTAAAGAAGGAAAAGACGGAAAGAGCAAAGAAAACTTTCCGCACACACCAACTCCGAACACAAATAACGAGAACATTAAAAATAAAGAAAATCGGAAAGCCAGTTCCCCAGCAGAATGGCCAAAACCAAAAACCGATACACGAAATAAGGTAACCAAATACTTTGTCAAGAAACAAAAAGACGACAACGGAGCCTCACATATAAACCAGAAAAAATAAAATTACCATCAAACCGAAGAAGTATAATGCAACGTAGCGGTAAAAGTTGTAGAACAAACTCTTCGCTGGTGGCATAAACTACTAAAAATGACAGAAAACAGATATCCTAAACAATGCTATAATAAATTAAAAACTGATAATTCAGACACTAATAAACATAATTGGTGCAACTTACTAACACATACACTCTCGGACATCGGCTGTATTAATACGTAGAATAAACAGAGTGCTACTCATTTAAAAAGAAATTTTGAATTTATAATATGGACATATAGGCGCAAACTTTTCAATACATACACGAATAGAATCGCGAATTCTTCTTATTCAACAATATACAAGGACATTCAGTGCGGCACAAATAACAGAAATATAATATATAACAACAAATATAAAATAACGCAATTAATAACGCAACTAAGAGTCGCGAATACTAACTCAGCAGTGCTATTTTTTAGCGGTAGTGTAGTGAAATTCAGCGCATCAACAATATGTTCGATTTATAACAAGATGGAGGAAGGTGACCTTTTCCACTTCTTCGTCTCATGTCCCATACTTACCCCCCTAAGAAAATACTATTTGCAAGAACTTTTGACCCCAAATATAAATAAAGACAATTTCCATTGCCAGCTTCTGAAAGGTAACGAAGATAAAATTATTAAGAAAGTTTATTGTTTTACTATAAATGCAATTAAATTAAGAGCATTCGCTCTAGGTGACCTGTAACTAGACATAATTTCAATATAGTTCATATACTTCTACAATAATTATTACTTAGCACTTAAGATCTCATTCAATGTCACTTGCAGGGTATTCATATAACAATTACATTAGTAAAAAAATACATTACAGTTAAACACAAAGAATATTAATAAATATTGTCACTCAATTGTACAAGCTCTTATGCTTAAAGCAAATAAAATTATTTATTATTATTATCAATATCGGATCACTTTCTATGTGAAATAACTTTACTAAATATTTTCAAAGATCCATCAAGAGGAAAAACACTCAAAAAACAGACAAAACAATTGACAATAACACAATGGGATATTAACAAGGAGATGGAATTTGAATCAGAACTTTCACCAAAATTCACCAACACACATACAACTGATGCAAATGAAGCCTACCATCACCTTCCTTCATCTATTGACGCAGTATCTAAGGCACTTGGCATAAAAAAGAAAATCACTATCACAAGTGGCATTCACAAAAACAAACCCTAGTTCACTGGTTCATGTAAACAACTCAAACAAGTAATGAAGAAAAGCCTTCGAGAATGCAAATAACACAATTTTAAAAAATAATTCCTCCTAAAATACTTGCAATCAAAGAAAGACTATAAGAACGAAATTTCACACAACAAATATGCGCATAAGCAACAAATGAAAGAAAAACTTATTAATATCAAGGACCAAAGTGAATTTTGGAAACTCGTAAAATCAATATGCCCGAGAAATACATTATCAAATGAAATACCAAAAGAAGAATGGTACCACCATTTTAAAGAGTGGTACGGCCCAAAGGTTCTCTGCGACACAAACTTTATTGATGATCGACACCCATATCTCGACAGCGACATAACATCTCAAGAACTAGCACAAGCACTTTATAAATTGAAATCAAACAAAGCGCCTGGACTGGACGAAATTACAAACGAACAGTTAAGATATCTACCTGAGAGCGGCAGAACGTACCTAAAAAAACTTTGAAACACTTTTTTCAATGATGAAAAAATTCCTATCTCATTAGCAAAAATTAAACTCACAATGATACACAAAAAAGGAAGTCACAGCGACTTAAACAACTACCGGCCAATAGCATTAGTGAATTGTCTCTTGAAATTATTTACTTCTATTATAAGTTCCCGATTACAAGTATGGACTGAAAGCAACGACATTTTACCGGAAGCACAATCAGGCTTTAGGAAAAACAGATTTTGTGTCGACAACTTGTTCGTCTATACCACAATAATCCAGACACGTATATTAAAAAATAAAGACTTCGAAAAGGTTTTCGATTCGGTACCGCACGACAAATTATGGACAAAAATTTTCAGTATAGGAGTAAGTGGACGCATAACCGGCCTTCTCAGAAACATATACAACTATGCCACCACACAAGTATCTGTTAATTATTCTTTAACGGAGGAAATTGCCATAACAAAGGGAGTACTTCAGGGGGAGTGCACTAGTCCGCTGTTATTCGCACTATATATATATCCGACCTAGAAAAAACACTCAAAGAAAACAACCTGGAAGGAACTTATATAAATCACCAAAACGATATATTGTTGCTGATGACTTAATCATTTTCGCAAACTCGCAGCAAGATATTCAACGCAAACTGTCTGCGCTTGAGACGTACTGCAATAATTTAAATTTAAAAATCAACGATACTAAAACGCAGATCATGCATTTCCACCGAGGCAGACCTTAAAAAATTAGCAGACAATATAAATGTCAAGGAAGCGAAATTAAAACTATTACTTCGTACACTTACCTAGGAATAATATTCAAATCCTCAGGCCTATTTAATGCACATATCGAAAGTTCACTACAGAAAGCAAACAAAATAACAGGAAGTATAAAGAATTTGCTTCTCAAAACAAAAGTTTTCAACTGGGTCACTATAAACGCTCTATATACATCAACGTTAGTACCTTCTCTCCTATATGCGGCGGAAGTATGGGCCAATTCTTATTACGATGCCATTGAAAAAGGACAAGTGAGCTTCTTAAAAAATACCCTGGGTTGGCAAAAAACTACCCCAAATTACATAATCAGAAGAGAAACTGGCAAAGCCAAACTAGAACTATCTATTATTAAGAGATCTCTTAACTGGTTGTACAAGATACTTCTAATGCCAGATACATGCTACGTTAAAATGTGCTACAACAGGCTACTCTTCCTTAACAAGAAATCCAAAATTACGGGTGACAACCAACGAAGATACAACTGGGCAAGGTCATTGCAGAACATCCTAGAAATATCAAACTTCAGCCAAGTGTGGGAAAAACAAGACCCCATGCTTTTAAAGCAACAAATTCCTAATATCCTCATATCCTGCAACAACATCCTCTACAACACCGATACTAAAAGAATCACTGACTCGATATACAATCCAGCTTTCCGTATAACTCAAATCTACTACCACTCAAACTACCATATAAAATAACAAAACTAATAGGCCAATTACGAACGGCAAGCTCAAAAAAATTCCATATTTTCCATAATGGATCCCTACAAAACTTCCCACATGAAAATATATGCACCTTATGTAACAAATACGACAAGGACGACCTCCAATACTTTCTTTTTCACTGCCCCATCTTCAGCGCTCCGAGACAAGAATTCCTGGAAAGACACACGGCCATCCACCGAGAAAATGAAGCCAACAAAGCCCTCCTCTCCGACCTCACTACTGACAAGATCTATGATATCTATAACTACATTAACACTGCTCTCAAAATCGGATCCTTTATCTTAAATGAATAATATGTTGCTGCATAATAAATATAATTCAAATAATTCAAATGAAATGTACGTACTACTCCTTTGTATGATTCTTATCAAATGCAAATAAATATTATTATTATATTTTTTTATTCTTTCAAGAGGATTTTTTCACTGAGATACGTTCCATACTTTGGTATGAAGGTCCGTAGTATTTAGTTTTAACAAGGACACCTCATGAAGGGTGGTAGTGTAGATTGCTCAGGGACGGTTTTGGCTTCCCCCAGCGGTTAGCCCTGTTTTATTAATATGTTGAAAACATACAGAACCCTTGCCCCATCCTTAACTAGTTATTTTCATGTTATATACGAATAATTATTGTATCGACGAGGACGACATAGGCTTTGGCTTTGACATAATTCTAAAAAAGGGTTTTAAATCAAACAGTTTCAATGTGCTATCATAATATATCAATATCATGATATTTTCGCGCCCTGATAAATACTATGTTGTTAAATGTTTTACGCATGATGAACGTAATGAAAGCTACTCTTAAATAATTGATTAGAAGAACAAAAGTGTCGCAAGTTGTTTACAAAAATCAAAATATTGATTAGAACAATGAATTGATACGTTTTCCATACATAATCTAACCATAAAAAATATTACTGTTTAAAAATAATTGCTCAAAAATCCAGGCTCCCCGAGAATTTTTAAAAGTCGGCGGCCATGATATGTTATTTTGTTCTAAATTGAAATTATACAAAAAATATAAAATTAATGAAGTGAAGAAATGAAAGTGACAAAAAAATCGAAGGTTATCATTTTAATAAATTTTTCTAATGTTAATTTCTGCAGTTCCTCACTAGGGTCATATATCAATTTCTTTTTATTTATTTTCTGTAAGAGGATGAACTAAGAATTTTAGTGCAAACGCGATTTAAAAATTTTACGTAATAAGCGAAATATGAATTTTTATAGTTCAGAATTTGGTGCGTGTTGTAGTAGGTCGTTGACAAATTGTTGATTGTAGAGAGTAGAAATGTTTCATGTTCGCATAGCTGAAATATTTTTGTATATAAACTAATACGTTATACACACGCAGAAATTATTATTAAACACAAATAATATGTATTTTTTCTAATAAATTATAGAACATTGAACCGTTGGGGAAGCCAAAACCGTCGCTGAGCAGTCTACACTACCATCCTTCACGCGGTGTCCTTGTTAAAACTAAATACGACGGATCTATACGCGTTGTTCATTAAATGGCACAATGCCCAAAGCTAATATGGCAGGTTGCAGATATCCTGCTGAGGGCTGAATGGCACGGTGGTTATTGTGTCGCAAATGATGCCACTGGGATATCGGGCGACCTCTCTATATATTTATCTTTATCATCATACTACAAGGCTTTGTGAAGACGCACCATCTTTTTCTTAGCTACTCGTTGGAATACCATGAAGTATTCTTTTGACAAAAATTCTGTCTGTGTAGGGTGGCCAGGTCTCAGGGTTTCGCCCGCAGTCTCGGGGTTGTAATTTCGCCTCTCCGGACTTTGTTATAAATTCTCCGGGTTACGGTAATTTTGCACTATTGTTTATAATTAACTTAACTATAAGCGTATTAATAAAAATTAAATACATTTCAAAACTGATTTTATTGTTTTGTATTTTCTCTTTTACTATACAGTACAGATGATTAATCGCTATGTTCTTTTTTAATAACTTGAATATTTTAAATATTACAGAAAAAAAATTCAAACGAAGTTCATTTTATATTAAAATGTCTATAAATCTACAGTATAGGTTTTTCTACTGGCGTTCCATTTTTACACAATGGTATGAAATTTGCTATCCAATAATGTAGAAATAGTCATATGTTATATTATTAAAAAATAAAATGGCGAATGACTTAAATATTACATTTTTATTAAATACAGTAGGCTTGCATTACATTATTTTCCAGACGACCACCTACGAAAGTAGCTATAACAACACGCTAAATAACAACAGAAAGTGTAACATAACACGCTAGTGATGTTATGAATCTAACACACTAGTGCTGTTATGAGTTTTTAGTTCCATTAATCGACATCAGATGGCATTTCGGCAAAAAGTTAAATAAAATATATGATAATTTACAATAACCGTCAAGTTGAACATTAATAATTATTATATTTGCTAATATTTTTGTATCATTTAGTATTATTTATATAATGTAGTTTTAGATTACGCGCGTGTAACGGATTGAGTTGCGACGAACGCCGGTAGTTGAACCTAACCTCAAACGTCAGCTGGCAGCGGTTTTGCTAAATGAAAATTTATCAACACAAAACATTCCAAGATAAAAGCCCGGTTAACTTTTATAATTGTAGTAACAACACTAATATATTACATTTGTAAATAATAAATAATAAAAATAAAATAAAAATTTGCTTACAACAGTAAGAACTGTATTAGTGTAAACACTTTTTTAAGAAATATTTTGTGGTCGTCTGAAAAATAGTGTACATAACTTGCTCGAAAGTGTCTAGCATGCTCGTGTATTAAATCACTCGGCGCTACGCGCCTTGTTCTTCAATCTCTACACTCGCACGCTATTTACCACTTTCCACGCTCGTTATGTAATATACTATAACATTACACCTTTCAAATTTCAAGAATTTAATTAATTAAATATGTCATCAATTTCAATCCGATATTTCATTATTACACCTGTTATTTAATATTGTCAGATGTCTAATTCAAAAAATAATGAAGAGGTTTAATTCAGGGCGGAATGATCTTGGTGAATATAGTGGTAAAAGTGATCGTTATGCAACCCCAGGAAAACCTAGTGTAGATAACGACATGAGATTAATACGTGCTGTCCTAGCTACGGTTAAAGAACAATCATCGTATAAAGGATCGCACCAGAATAATCATAGTGAACACTTAATACCTATATATGATCCGGAAGAAGGAAAGATCAGTCCGCAAAATTGGCTTTTGAAAATTGAGCAGATAGCAGTTATTCTACTTTTTATTATTTATTATACTAAGAAACAATGAGCTAAATGAGAACGAAAACCAGTTAAAGGATAGAAACAATCCTGAACCAAACATAGAAGAACCAACACAGGAAGAAGTAAATAATGCAATCAAGAAACTTAAATCGTATAAAGCAACTGGAGTGGATGAACTACCAGCTGAACTAATCAAAGCAGGCGGTGAAAACCTAGCTAAACAAATATATGAACTAATAATAAACATATGGAAAGAAGAAAAGATCCCACAAGAGTGGAACATAGGAATAATAGTACCCATATTTAAAAAGGGCCATATGTTTGATTGCAACAACTATAGAGGCATCAGCCTACTATGTACAGCATATAAAATACTAGCAACCATAATATACGAAAGAATAAAACCCTTCGCTGAAGACATTATAGGTGAATATCAATGTGGTTTCAGGAACAACAGAAGCACGATAGACCACATATTCACCATAAAACAAATACTGGAGAAGAACTGGGAACATAACATAGCAACATACTTCCTGTTTATCGATTTCAAGAAAGCGTATGACTCAATCAGAAGAAGTAAACTCTGGGAAGCTATGGAAGATTTTAAAATACCGGGAAAACTCATAAGATTAACGAAGCTAACAGCAGACATCACCTTAAACAAAGTTAAAATAGGACAAGACAAGTCAGACATATTTGAAACAAAAGATGGTATTAGGCAAGGAGATGCTCTGGCACCACTGTTATTCAATCTCACACTGAGAAAAACAGTAAACGAAGCAAGAATAAAGAGAAATGGTAATATATTCGTAAATGCACATCAAATACTTGCATTTGCGGATGATGTGGTGATCATTACAAGAAGTAAAGAAGAACTGGAAGAAACGTTTAGAAGCCTAGAAAAAACAGCAAGAGAGGTCGGATTGCTAATAAACGAAGACAAAAGTAAGATACTAATAATAGGGAAAAGACAACAGGCAGAAAACAATGCCTTGGTTATTGATAAGTACACATTCCAGCAAGTAAACAACTTTGTCTATCTAGGCTCGATATTAAACAAGAACAACAACACGTCAGAAGAAATACGAAGAAGAATACAACTGGCAAATAAGAGCTACTATGCAAATATGAAACTAATGAAATCGAAAGCAGTGTCACAAAATACGAAACTAAAAATCTACGTAACATTAATTAAACCAGTGACAACATAAGGAAGTGAAACATGGACCATAACCAAAGTAGATGAAAGATTGCTTCATACCTTTGAAAGGAAAATACTGAGGAAAATATACGGTCCAACGGAAGAAACAGACGGCTGGAGAATAAAATATAACTTTGAGTTATACGAACTATACAATAGACCTAATATAGTTGCAACAATAAAAGCCAACAGAATAAAATGGTTTGGACACACCAAAAGAATGGAAGAGCATAGAATGCCGCGAAGACTATTACAAAGTAAGCCTAAAGGAACAAGAAGCAGGGGTAGACCACGGAACAGGTGGGAAGACCAAGTAATACAGGATATTAAGAAATTAGGTGTGACAAATTGGACGAGAGACGTGCAGAACAGACCGAAATGGAAGAGAATAGCGGAGGATGCTAAGCTTCGACTAGGAGCGTAATGCAGAGAATGATGATGATGAGCAGTTATTCACAACTGGTCTGATTCATTAAAAGTTTACAATATGCAGTTAAGATTACGCGGATTAGCTAAACTGTGGTACAACTACCTGATTACGATCTGTCCTGGGCAGAGTGGAAAAATGCTTTAGTGAAAGCTTTCCCTCGGATAGTGGATTACTTTACATGTCTAGCCGACATGATGGGTCGCACTAAAGATGCAAATGAAACAATAACGAAATATTTTTATGAGAAACAGACACTATTGCAAAGTTGCAGGATAGTGGGTGAAGAAGTGGTGTCTTGTATTACAGCTGGGCTGCGAAGTGAAGAGCAAAAGAATAATGCTCGTGCAGGGAACTACAAAACACCAGTGGACTTGGTCAATGGTTTCCTTTTTTCGTTGGACGAAAGTAAACCATCTCAGCTGAAGCAGGATAATCATTCGAGAAAAATGCGAAAACAACACTTTGAAAGACGACATACTGGTCACCAAAATTGTCAGAGAGTGAAAAAGGATTTCAACAAATTACAAATACAATGTTACAATTGTAAAAGACCGGGGCACATAGCGAGAGATTGTAGAATTCCGAAAAAAGAATGCGGCAGCTGTAAAATGCTTGGTCACCTCACACACGAATGTAGAAATAGACAAACCACGCAAGATACATTTAAAAAGAATATAAAGTTGATAAATGTCACAAATAACGATGGAAAACATTTTGTTAAGACAATATATGTTAATGGTAAAGTATTTCAAGCCCTTATCGATACCGGGAGTGAACTAATAACTACAACCACGTTAGTCAAAGACATATTAGGATTTCCAATGAATACTACGAGAATTACCACAATTAAATCATACGGAGGCAGTGAAGTCAAATCGTTGGGTAATGTACATATTTGTATAAAAATTGATGAAGTCGAGGCGTATGTTGACGTTACGATCGTACCAAATAGATGTCAGTCCTACCCATTTATAATAGGACAACCACTTTTGAATAATTCAGGAATTTCAGCAAGTATCAGTGATGTTAAAATACGTTTCTTTGAGTCTATGCTTAGTGAACTACCAAAAATCGACAGCGAAGAAGATGAGAAAGTAATCATAAGGTGTATGGAGAATCTGACATTGGAACCGAGGACAACATGCTCCATTCCAGTTAGTGCTTCTTGTACGCCCCTCACTACTGTCAGCATTCCTGCCATATTGAATGGACCTCCAGGTTTGCAATATTGTACATTCTTACCAACGAAAATCATGGCTGCTTCAGGTATGTGTCTAACTTTAACAAATTTAGCTGATAAACGAATTAAATTACAAAGTAATACGATTGTTGCTAGGAGTAAGGAAATTAATAATATGTGTACAACAGTATCAGAAAGTACTGACTATGATCTATTTAAAGCAAAAATTAACGAAATACAGATTTCAAGTTCTGATAAAACTAAATTAGTAGATTTGCTTCTTTCTTTTAAGGATAGATTCTCATTTTCAACTGAAGAAATTGGCAAAACATCTTTAACAGAAATGAAAATCGTTTTAAATACCGATAATCCAGTAACTTATAAACCTTATCGATTGTCCTTATCAGAACGTAAAATAGTGCAAAAACATATTGACGATTTGCTTCAAAACGATATCATTCAAGAATCAGAATCTCCTTTTTGCAGAGCAATATGGGTTCTTCAACCATATCTGAAACCTACAATAGAAGAAAAATGGAAAGATATTTCTTTTGATTTTTATTCAAAGTGCAATTTTCCCAATATTGACAGTGCAATTGATGGCAAGTATATAACAATTCAAGCTCCTGTCAATTCTGGTTCAAGTTACTATAATTATAAAAAAAATCATTTAGCATAAATTTGTGGTCGTTTGTGATGCGAATTATATACTTACTTACGTACATATCGGTGCATTTGGATATCAGAATGATGAAGCTGAAGAAGTTTTAAATGCATCTCAGTTTAAAAAAAAATCTCCTGGAAAACAAACTAAATTTACCTTCAGATTTACCTTCAGATTTACCGTATCCCAGAACTAGTACTGCCGTGTCTTATTTTTTCGTAGCTGACGAAACATTCCCTCTACGTACAAATATAATGCGACCTTTTATTAAAAAAACAAATCCAAAAACTAGCAGGAGATGAAATAATTTATAATTATCGCTTATCATTTGCCAAACGTGCAATAATAGAAAATGCATTTGAGATTTTAGCTGTCCATTTTAGAATATATCATCGAGTCATTAATGTTGCACCTGAAACTGTAGATGCTATTGTGCAAGCAACAGTTTGTTTGCATAATTTTAATATGGACCAAAAAGATAATTTATATTGTTCTCAAACATTCTATTATGCTAAATTCTATCGAATTCTCAGTTACGGTATAATTTTTTGGGGTTTATCAACATCAGCAGAACGTGTATTTAAATTGCAAAAACGTGCTGTTCGCAATATATTTCAACTTCACTGTAGATCGTGCAAAGAAATTTTTAAAAGAGAACTAATTTTGCCTCTACCTTGCATTTATATTTTTTACTTTAATGAATGTATGGAAAAATAAAGATAAGTTCCTTTTATAGTGACACTTACAGCGGTAATAATAAATAATTTCTTATTCCCAGATTAGTTATTCCGAGACTATCTCTTAACCCTGTGTTAAAATGACGTTTATGGAGAGTTTATTCTAGAGTTAAGTCTTATTCCATGTTTATTATTATACATTTGTAGGTTAAGATCGTGATAAACTAGGAATAGCTATTCCTGTGTTAAAAAGAAGCTATTCTGAACTTAACCCTTGTTTATTATTACCGCTGTTATAGTTACAATACTCGAGGTAAACATAATTTTGTAATACCAAAAATTAATTTGAACAAAACTGTGCATAACCCTCACCACATAGGGAACAAATTATTCAATCATTTGCCTTTAGCTATAAAAAAGTAAACTCTAAAAATAAATTTAAATATGATCTCAATTTTTTTTTAGTATCTAAGAACTATTACAATGTGAATGATTTTTTAAATGATAACTTATAAACTGCACTCCATGTAATTTAAATTCATCTAATTAATTTATATTTTATTTGTATTTTGCAACATATATTTGTAATATTTTTTGACTTTTCCTATGTCATGTATCTTTGATCTACAGGAAATAAACATATTATTATTATTATTTCCTGTTTAAGTAAGTTTTTTGGGGCAGTTCTACCCATGCCAATAAGGTTTTATATCTCAAAAGAAAATTATTAGATGTATAGCTGGAGTAAGCAGCCATCAAACATCAGAGTGAACTAGCAGCCGATTCGCAGCAGCCGATTCGAACGAAAATTATTTTGGACAAAGCTACCACGGACGTAACATAGCACAATGCATAGTTGAAGAGTAATATAAGAACATAACATACTGAGTATTATTCAGCAAATATTATTAATATGTAAATATATAAAATATTATGAAACAAAGTACATATTAAATGTTTTCATAAATAAATAATAGAAAATAAGAACAATTGAAACTATTAAACAACTAATGATCAAATATAGTGAAACTCAAACGTAAAATGCTCTTTATCATTACAAATAAAGGCCGTAAAAAATAATTAGAAGCCGTGACAAAACCATATTAACAACAGTTATTACTACACACCCCCTGAATACAAAAATATATAAACTATGAAAATATTCAGGGGATGAGGGATAATAATATAAGTTTAAACTCAGAAGCAGCGAAAATTATACTTGTTTCAAAGTTTTTAATTTTTTTCAAAATAACTAGAAGCCGTGACAAAACCATATTAACAACAATTATTACTTCAGATCCCCTCAATACAAAAATATATAAATTGTTAAAATATTCAGGGGATAAGGGTTAATAATATAAGTTTAAATCCAGAAGCAGAGAAAATTTTACTTGTTTCAAAGTTTTTAATTTTTTTCAAAATAACTAGAAGCCGTGACAAAACCATATTAACAACAGTTATTACTTCAGATCCCCTGAATACAAAAATATATAAATTGTTAAAATATTCAGGGAATAAGGGTTAATAATACAAGTTTAAACCCAGAAGCATCGAAAATTTTACTTGTTTCAAAGTTTTTATTTTTTTACAAAATAACTAGAAGCCGTGACAAAACCATATTAACAACAGTTATTACTTCAGATCCCCTGAATACAAAAATATAAAAATTATTAAAATATTCAGGGGATAAGGGTTAATAATACAAGTTTAAGCCCAGAAGCATCGAAAATTTTACTTGTTTTCGCTGCTTCTAGGGGATGTGTAGTAATAATAATATAAGTCTAAATCCAGAAG
Organism: Harpalus rufipes; assembly: GCA_951394225.1. Taxonomy (NCBI): domain Eukaryota; kingdom Metazoa; phylum Arthropoda; class Insecta; order Coleoptera; family Carabidae; genus Harpalus; species Harpalus rufipes. The sequence continues at coordinate 30,143,190 of OX596278.1, read as the reverse complement.
CAGCGAAAATTTTACTTGTTTTAAAGGTTTTAATTTTTTACACAATAACTAGAAGCCGTGACATAACCATATTAATAGCAGTTATTACTACACACCTCCCGAATACAAAAATATAAAAATTATCAAAATATTCAGGGGATAAGGGTTAATAATATAAGTTTAAATCCAGAAGCAGCGAAAATTTTACTTGTTTCAATTTTTATTATTATTTTTCAAAATAACTACAAGCCGTGACAAAACCATATGAACAACATTTATTACTACGCACCCTCCGAATACAAAACTATATAAATTATCAAAATATTCAGGGGATACGGGTTAATAATATAACTTTAAATCCAGAAGCAGCGAAAATTTTACTTGTTTCAATTTTTATTATTATTTTTCAAAATAACTAGAAGCCGTGATAAAATCATATGAACAACATTTATTCCTACACACCCTCCGAATACAAAAATATAAAATTTATCAAAATATTCAGGGGATAAGGACTAATAATACAAGTTTAAATCCACAAGTAGCGAAAATTTTACTTCTTTTAAAGTTTTTAATTTTTTTCAAAATAACTAAAAGCCGTGACAAAACCATATTAACAACAGTTATTACTACAAACCCCCCGAATACAAAAATATATAAATTATCAAAATATTCAGGGGATAAGGACTAATAATACAAGTTTAAATCCACAAGCAGCGAAAATTTTACTTGTATTAAAGGTTTTAATTTTTTCCAAAATAACTAGAAGCCGTGACAAAACCATATTAATAACAGTTATTACAACACACCCTCCGAATACAAAAATATAAAAATTATTAAAATATTCAGGGGATAAGGGTTAATAATATACGTTTAAATCCAGAAACAACGAAAATTTTACTTGTTTCAAAGTTATTAATTTTGTTCAAAATAACTAGAAACCGTGACAAAACCATATTAACCACAAATATTACTACAGGGGCCTGTTTCATAAAAATTATTAGACTAATAAAATTAGTGAATGTCTAATAATAATAGTTAATATTATTATGTTTTGTTTCATAAAAACATTAACTTATAATATTAGTTATTAGTGTAGAATAACAAAATATTAACTAATTTTATTAGTAAAAAACGGAATTTGTTTCATAAAATAAAAAGACTAATAAATTATTCTAATAAAAACAAACTAATAGTATTAGCGCCTTGACAGTAATAAAGCAATATATTAGTGAATATTGTATATGTAATTGTAGTGGAAATTGGAGATACAAATAAAAACATTTGATTCAGACACAAGTGACGAAGAAGAGATTGTAGTAAGAAAACCTAGAATATTTCGGCAAAGACTTATCAAAATTTGGAAAACACAATTTAACGAAAGGTTTAGGCTTAATTTCGAAAAATTTGGGTACGTCTTGGACAAGTTAATTATAAACTAGAATATAAAACAAAGCGAACCATGCATTATCTCTCAAAGAACAGCTTTTAATTACGTTATATTGGCTAGGGAGTGGTACGCAATATCATTGTATAGGAGACATGCATGGTGTATCTAAAGGAACAGTTTGTAGAACCATAAAAAGAGTGGTGCATTCTACCAACGACACTTTTAAAAGATAATGTACGTTGGCCGGATGGTGATGATATTGGTAAAATTATTAGAGATTTCAGCGGATTAGCAGGGATGCCATTGGTTTACGGGGCATTAGACGGCACCCTTATAAAAATTGATGCTCCAAAAGACTAAGAGTCCTATGGCCACCGCGTGGTCTTTGACTTCGCACCACGCTTTTCTTGTTGAATCTTTCGAAATTCTTTCAGAAAATTGTCCAAATAACTGTATTTTGAATCTAATATTTTTCTTAAAAAAATGTATTTTTACTTTCTTCTCATCTCTTTTACTAACTAATTTCGACATTTTGAAATCAAAACACAAAAGATTGTAAATGAATTAAGTATGTCAAAATTTGGTGAAAATTAAATGTTTGGTTGTCATAGATATGAATTCACTAATAATATTAGTTAATAAATGTATGAGTAATGTTTAAATATATATGAAACAAAAAATATTAGTTTAATATTATTATTTTATTAGTCTAATATTATTAGAAACTTTTATGAAACAGGCCCCAGACCTCCTGAATACACAAATATAAAAATTATAAAAATATTCAGGGGAGAAGGGTTAATAATATACGTTTAAATCCAGAAACAGCGAAAATATTACTTGTTTCAAAGTTTTTAATTTTTTGAAAATAACTAGAAACCGTGACAAAACCATATTAACAATAGTTATTACTACACACCCCCTAAATACAGAAGCAGCGAAAACAATTAAAATTTTCGCTGCTTCTGGGCTTAAACTTGTATTATTAACCCTTATCCCCTGAATATTTTAATAATTTTTATATTTTTATATTCGGGGGTTATGTTGTAATAACTGTTGTTAATATGGTTTTGTCACGGCTTCTAGTTATTTTGTAAAAAAAAAAACTTTGAATCAAAAAAATTTTTTGCTGCTTCTAGATTTAAACTAATATTATTAACCCTTATCCCCTGAATATTTTAATAATTTTTATATTTTTGTATTCGGGGGGTGTGTAGTAGTAAATGTTGTTCATATGGTTTTGTCACGGTTTCTAGTTATTTTGGAAAAAATTAAAACCTTTAAAACAAGTAAAATTTTCGCTGCTTCTGGATTTAAAGTTATATTATTAACCCTTATCCCCTGAATATTTTATCAATTTTTATATTTTTGTATTCGGGGGGTGTGTAGTAATAACTGTTATTAATATGGTTTTGTCACGGCTTCTAGTTATTTTGAAAAAAAATAAAAAAATTGTAACAAGTAAAATTTTCGTTGCTTCTGGATTTAAACTTATATTATTAACCCTTATCCCCTGAATATTTTATTAATTTTTATATTTTTGTATTCGGGGTGTGTGTAGTAATAACTGTTATTAATATGGTTTTGTCACGGTTTCTAGTTATTTTGGAAAAAATTAAAACCTTTAAAACAAGTAAAATTTTCGCTGCTTCTGGATTTAAAGTTATATTATTAACCCTTATCCCCTGAATATTTTATTAATTTTTATATTTTTGTATTCGGGGGGTGTGTAGTAATAACTGTTATTAATATGGTTTTGTCATGGCTTCTAGTTATTTTGAAAAAAAAAAATTTAAACAAGTAAAATTTTCGTTGCTTCTGGATTTAAACTTATATCATTAACCCTTATCCCCTGAATATTTTATCAATTTTTATATTTTTGTATTCGGGGGGTGTGTAGTAATAACTGTTATTAATATGGTTTTGTCACGGCTTCTAGTTATTTTGAAAAAAAATAAAAAATGGAAATAAGTAAAATTTTCGTTGCTTCTGGATTTAAACTTATATCATTAACCCTTATCCCCTGAATATTTTATCAATTTTTATATTTTTGTATTCGGGGGGTGTGTAGTAATAACTGTTATTAATATGGTTTTGTCACGGCTTCTAGTTATTTTGAAAAAAAAATAAAAAATGGAAATAAGTAAAATTTTCGTTGCTTCTGGATTTAAACTTATATAATTAACCCTTATCCCCTGAATATTTTATTAATTTTTATATTTTTGTATTCGGGGGGTGTGTAGTAATAACTGTTATTAATATGGTTTTGTCACGGCTTCTAGTTATTTTGAAAAAAAAATAAAAAAATTGAAACAAGTAAAATTTTCGTTGCTTCTGGATTTAAACTTATATCATTAACCCTTATCCCCTGAATATTTTATTAATTTTTATATTTTTGTATTCGGGGGGTGTGTAGTAGTAACTGTTATTAATATGGTTTTGTCACGGCTTCTAGTTATTTTGAAAAAAAAATAAAAAAATTGAAACAAGTAAAATTTTCGTTGCTTCTGGATTTAAACTTATATTATTAACCCTTATCCCCTGAATATTTTGATAATTTATATATTTTTATATTCAGGGGGTATGTAGTAATAACTGTTGTTAATATGGTTTTGTCACGGCTTTTAGTTATTTTGAAAAAAATTAAAACCTTTAATACAAGTAAAATTTTCGCTGCTTGTGGATTTAAACTTGTATTATTAGTCCTTATCCCCTGAATATTTTGATAATTTATATATTTTTGTATTCGGGGGGTTTGTAGTAATAACTGTTGTTAATATGGTTTTGTCACGGATGTTAGTTATTTTGAAAAAATTAAAAACTTTAAAAGAAGTAAAATTTTCGCTACTTGTGGATTTAAACTTGTATTATTAGTCCTTATCCCCTGAATATTTTGATAATTTTTATATTTTTGTATTCGGGGGGTGTGTAGGAATAAATGTTGTTCATATGATTTTATCACGGCTTCTAGTTATTTTGAAAAATAATAATAAAAATTGAAACAAGTAAAATTTTCGCTGCTTCTGGATTTAAAGTTATATTATTAACCCATATCCCTGAATATTTTGATAATTTATATAGTTTTGTATTCGGGGTGTGTGTAGTAATAACTGTTATTAATATGGTTTTGTCACGGCTTCTAGTTATTTTGAAAAATAAAAAAAAAAATGGAAACAAGTAAAAATATTGTTGCTTCTGGATTTAAAACCTTTAAAACAAGTAAAATATTCGCTGCTTGTGGATTTAAATTTGTATTATTAGTCCTTATCCCCTGAATATTTTAATAATTTATATATTTTTGTGTTCGGGGGGTGTGTAGTAATAACTGCTATTAATATGGTTTTGTCACGGCTTCTAGTTATTTTGAAAAATAATAAAAAAATGGAAACAAGTAAAATTTTCGTTGCTTCTGGATATAAAACCTTTAAAACAAGTAAAATTTTCGCTGCTTGTGGATTTAAACTTGTATTATTAGTCCTTATCCCCTGAATATTTTGATAATTTATATATTTTTGTATTCGGGGGGTTTGTAGTAATAACTGTTGTTATTATGGTTTTGTCACGGCTTTTACTTATTTTGAAAAAAATTAAAAACTTTAAAAGAAGTAAAATTTTTGCTACTTGTGGATTTAAACTTGTATTATTAGTCCTTATCCCCTGAATATTTTGATAATTTTTATATTTTTGTATTCGGGGGGTGTGTAGGAATAAATGTTGTTCATATGATTTTATCACGGCTTCTAGTTATTTTGAAAAATAATAATAAAAAATGAAACAAGTAAAATTTTCACTGCTTCTGGATTTAAAGTTATATTATTAACCCATATCCCCTGAATATTTTGATAATTTATATAGTTTTGTATTCGGAGGGTGCGTAGTAATAAGTGTTGTTCATATGGTTTTGTCACGGCTTGTAGTTATTTTGAAAAATAATAATAAAAATTGAAACAAGTAAAATTTTCGCTGCTTCTGAATTTAAATTTATATTATTAACCCTTATCCCCTGAATATTTTGATAATTTTTATATTTTTGTATTCGGGAGGTGTGTAGTAATAAATGTTGTTAATATGGTTTTGTCACGGCTTCTAGTTATTGTGTAAAAAATTAAAACCTTTAAAACAAGTAAAATTTTCGCTGCTTCTGGATTTAAACTTATATTATTAACCCTTATCCCCTGAATATTTTGATAATTTATATATTTTTATATTCAGGGGGTATGTAGTAATAACTGTTGTTAATATGGTTTTGTCACGGCTTTTAGTTATTTTGAAAAAAATTAAAACCTTTAATACAAGTAAAATTTTCGCTGCTTGTGGATTTAAACTTGTATTATTAGTCCTTATCCCCTGAATATTTTGATAATTTATATATTTTTGTATTCGGGGGGTTTGTAGTAATAACTGTTGTTAATATGGTTTTGTCACGGATGTTAGTTATTTTGAAAAAATTAAAAACTTTAAAAGAAGTAAAATTTTCGCTACTTGTGGATTTAAACTTGTATTATTAGTCCTTATCCCCTGAATATTTTGATAATTTTTATATTTTTGTATTCGGGGGGTGTGTAGGAATAAATGTTGTTCATATGATTTTATCACGGCTTCTAGTTATTTTGAAAAATAATAATAAAAATTGAAACAAGTAAAATTTTCGCTGCTTCTGGATTTAAAGTTATATTATTAACCCATATCCCTGAATATTTTGATAATTTATATAGTTTTGTATTCGGGGTGTGTGTAGTAATAACTATTATTAATATGGTTTTGTCACGGCTTCTAGTTATTTTGAAAAATAAAAAAAAAATGGAAACAAGTAAAAATATTGTTGCTTCTGGATTTAAAACCTTTAAAACAAGTAAAATATTCGCTGCTTGTGGATTTAAATTTGTATTATTAGTCCTTATCCCCTGAATATTTTAATAATTTATATATTTTTGTGTTCGGGGGGTGTGTAGTAATAACTGTTATTAATATGGTTTTGTCACGGCTTCTAGTTATTTTGAAAAATAAAAAAAAAATGGAAACAAGTAAAAATATTGTTGCTTCTGGATTTAAAACCTTTAAAACAAGTAAAATATTCGCTGCTTGTGGATTTAAATTTGTATTATTAGTCCTTATCCCCTGAATATTTTAATAATTTATATATTTTTGTGTTCTGGGGGTGTGTAGTAATAACTGCTATTAATATGGTTTTGTCACGGCTTCTAGTTATTTTGAAAAATAATAAAAAAATGGAAACAAGTAAAATTTTCGTTGCTTCTGGATAAAAACCTTTAAAACAAGTAAAATTTTCGCTGCTTGTGGATTTAAACTTGTATTATTAGTCCTTATCCCCTGAATATTTTGATAATTTATATATTTTTGTATTCGGGGGGTTTGTAGTAATAACTGTTGTTATTATGGTTTTGTCACGGCTTTTACTTATTTTGAAAAAAATTAAAAACTTTAAAAGAAGTAAAATTTTTGCTACTTGTGGATTTAAACTTGTATTATTAGTCCTTATCCCCTGAATATTTTGATAATTTTTATATTTTTGTATTCGGGGGGTGTGTAGGAATAAATGTTGTTCATATGATTTTATCACGGCTTCTAGTTATTTTGAAAAATAATAATAAAAAATGAAACAAGTAAAATTTTCACTGCTTCTGGATTTAAAGTTATATTATTAACCCATATCCCCTGAATATTTTGATAATTTATATAGTTTTGTATTCGGAGGGTGCGTAGTAATAAGTGTTGTTCATATGGTTTTGTCACGGCTTGTAGTTATTTTGAAAAATAATAATAAAAATTGAAACAAGTAAAATTTTCGCTGCTTCTGGATTTAAATTTATATTATTAACCCTTATCCCCTGAATATTTTGATAATTTTTATATTTTTGTATTCGGGAGGTGTGTAGTAATAAATGTTGTTAATATGGTTTTGTCACGGCTTCTAGTTATTGTGTAAAAAATTAAAACCTTTAAAACAAGTAAAATTTTCGCTGCTTCTGGATTTAAACTTATATTATTAACCCTTATCCCCTGAATATTTTGTTAATTTATATATTTTTGTATTCGGGGCGTGTGTAGTAATAAATGTTGTTCATATGGTTTTGTCACGACTTCTAGTTATTTTGAAAAATAATAATAAAAATTGAAACAAGTAAAATTTTCGCTGCTTCTGGATTTAAACTTATATTATTAACCCTTATCCCCTGAATATTTTGATAATTTTTATATTTTTGTATTCGGGAGGTGTGTAGTAATAAATGTTGTTAATATGGTTTTGTCACGGCTTCTAGTTATTGTGTAAAAAATTAAAACCTTTAAAACAAGTAAAATTTTCGCTGCTTCTGGATTTAAACTTATATTATTAACCCTTATCCCCTGAATATTTTGTTAATTTATATATTTTTGTATTCGGGGCGTGTGTAGTAATAAATGTTGTTCATATGGTTTTGTCACGACTTCTAGTTATTTTGAAAAATAATAATAAAAATTGAAACAAGTAAAATTTTCGCTGCTTCTGGATTTAAACTTATATTATTAACCCTTATCCCCTGAATATTTTGATAATTTTTATATTTTTGTATTCGGGAGGTGTGTAGTAATAAATGTTGTTAATATGGTTTTGTCACGGCTTCTAGTTATTTTGAAAAATAATAAAAAAATGGAAACAAGTAAAAATTTTCGTTGCTTCTGGATATAAAACCTTTAAAACAAGTAAAATTTTCGCTGCTTGTGGATTTAAACTTGTATTATTAGTCCTTATCCCCTGAATATTTTGATAATTTATATATTTTTGTATTCGGGGGGTTTGTAGTAATAACTGTTGTTATTATGGTTTTGTCACGGCTTTTACTTATTTTGAAAAAAATTAAAAACTTTAAAAGAAGTAAAATTTTTGCTACTTGTGGATTTAAACTTGTATTATTAGTCCTTATCCCCTGAATATTTTGATAATTTTTATATTTTTGTATTCGGGGGGTGTGTAGGAATAAATGTTGTTCATATGATTTTATCACGGCTTCTAGTTATTTTGAAAAATAATAATAAAAAATGAAACAAGTAAAATTTTCACTGCTTCTGGATTTAAAGTTATATTATTAACCCATATCCCCTGAATATTTTGATAATTTATATAGTTTTGTATTCGGAGGGTGCGTAGTAATAAGTGTTGTTCATATGGTTTTGTCACGGCTTGTAGTTATTTTGAAAAATAATAATAAAAATTGAAACAAGTAAAATTTTCGCTGCTTCTGGATTTAAATTTATATTATTAACCCTTATCCCCTGAATATTTTGATAATTTTTATATTTTTGTATTCGGGAGGTGTGTAGTAATAAATGTTGTTAATATGGTTTTGTCACGGCTTCTAGTTATTGTGTAAAAAATTAAAACCTTTAAAACAAGTAAAATTTTCGCTGCTTCTGGATTTAAACTTATATTATTAACCCTTATCCCCTGAATATTTTGTTAATTTATATATTTTTGTATTCGGGGCGTGTGTAGTAATAAATGTTGTTCATATGGTTTTGTCACGACTTCTAGTTATTTTGAAAAATAATAATAAAAATTGAAACAAGTAAAATTTTCGCTGCTTCTGGATTTAAACTTATATTATTAACCCTTATCCCCTGAATATTTTGATAATTTTTATATTTTTGTATTCGGGAGGTGTGTAGTAATAAATGTTGTTAATATGGTTTTGTCACGGCTTCTAGTTATTGTGTAAAAAATTAAAACCTTTAAAACAAGTAAAATTTTCGCTGCTTCTGGATTTAAACTTATATTATTAACCCTTATCCCCTGAATATTTTGTTAATTTATATATTTTTGTATTCGGGGCGTGAGTAGTAATAAATGTTGTTCATATGGTTTTGTCACGACTTCTAGTTATTTTGAAAAATAATAATAAAAATTGAAACAAGTAAAATTTTCGCTGCTTCTGGATTTAAAGTTATATTATTAACCCTTATCCCCTGAATATTTTATTAATTTTTATATTTTTGTATTCGGGGGGTGTGTAGTAATAAATGTTGTCAATATGGTTTTGTTACGGCCTCTAGTTATTTTGTAAAAAAATAAAATCTTTGAAACAAGTAAAATTTTCGCTGCTTCTGGATTTAAACTTATATTATTAACCCTTATCCCCTGAATATTTTGATAATTTATATATTTTTATATTCGGGGGGTGTGTAGTAATAAATGTTGTTCGTATGGTTTTGTCATGGCTTCTACTTATTTTTCACGGCCTTTATTTGTAATGATAAAGAGTATTTAATTTTGATTTTCACTAAATTTGATCATTAGTTGTTTTATATTTTCAATTGTTCTTATTTTCTATTATTTATTTATGAAAAAAATTAATACATTCTTTGTTCTATAATATTTTACATATTTACATGTTAATATTTACTGAATAATACTCAGTATGTTATGTTCATATATTACTCTTTAATTCTGCATTGTGCTATGTTACGTCCGTAGTGGCTTGCCCAAAATATTTTTCGTTCGAATCGGCTGCTGCGAATCGGCTGCTAGGTTCACTCTGATCCATCAAACATGTAAACCTTTCTTTAAAGAATACAATATCATGACACTAGCCTGCCTCTACATCTTTGAATTAAATGTTTATATATATAAAAATCAAAATAAATTTAAAGGACTTAAAGACGTCCATAATTTTAACACAAGGTACAAAAATAATTTTCATAAATCATCGATCAAGTATAACTGCACTAGGAACTCCCCGGACTTCATTGGCGTTGATGTTTTCCATAAACTTCCTGATGATATAAAATTTTGTAAAACTATTATAGCTTTTAAAAATAAGTTAAGACAATATCTAGTCTCTAAATGTTTTTACGATGTAAACGATTATTTACAATGTTCTTAATGTTTATTCTTACTCCTTGAAATCAGGGTTGTTATATAACCCGGGTTTTTTTGAAAATGCCCAGCCCACCGGGTTTTTTTGAAAAAACCCAGCCCAGATCTGGGTTTTTTCAAATAAAGTTAAATTTATATATTTTCATCCCAATTTATAGACGTCGAAAAAGAAACTAAACCGTGTTTCAAAATATCGTACAAAAAAATTACAAATTTTTGTGATTAACAATTTGAAAAGTACATGTTTTCCTTAAATTTTATTATTATATATCACTTTTTGTCAGTGTTTTAATTTTACATAGTTTTAAAATTACTACTGAATCACAACTTAGATTCTTTCATACTCATACCGCATCACATCACATTGTAGATACCTTTGATGTCTCAGGCAGGATAATATTAGTGAGTGAGCTTGTATCAACTTGTTTAATAAAGTCTGCATTGTGCATTCGCTGTTTGTATTGGAATAAGCAGTATTATAACTTATAACTTAGTTCTTGGTGAGTGTTAGTTGTTAGTACAACTGGTTTTGTTTAAATATATACGTATATAAAATGCCAAAAACCGATAATTCCGGAAGAAAACTCACTAGACTGGTCAAATACAATAAAATCAAGTGATGGAAAAATAAAGTGTAAATATTGCAGTTCTATTCTTAGTCCTAAAATTGAAAGGATTAGGAAACATTTGGAAACTTGCATGAAATATAAAAATTAGAAGCAAACCCAAAATAAAGAAAAGCTAGTGCCAGTTCTTCATTTTCGTCAACAGTAGTGAGTGATTCCGACTGTGAATCTGAATCTGAGAAAAGTGACTCTTGTGATGTTAAAAAACGGCAACGAAGTCTGATCACCTTCGTAACTACAACATCAAAAGATGAAAAATCTAAAATTGACAATAAAATCGCTATATTCTTTTATGCAAACAACATCGCTTTTAATGTTGCACAGAATGAAAGTTTTAAGAATATGATTAAATGTTTACGACCTGGCTATATTCCTCCTGATCGCTACAAATTAGGAGGTGAATTATTAGATGAGGCGGAAAAAAAAGTTGATGAAGATTTATGAAGTGAATTGAAATATGAAAACTGTTCTTTAACATTGTTGTTAGATGGATGGTCTAGCATAAAAAACGATCCAATCATTGCTACTAGTATCCATACAGGTAAAAAATCGTTTTTATTACTTGTAATAGAAAGCGAACCGGTGAAAAAAACTGCAGAATATTGTGCAAATATTGCGCATGACGCCATAAATATTTGTAATGAAAAAATTAATAAATATATTTTTGCTGTTTGTACTGACAATGAGAACAAAATGAAAAGTATGAGAGAGATATTAAAAGAAAAACACAAAGATTTAATAACTTATGGGTGCTCTGCACACTATATAAATTTAGTGGAAAAATAATTTTTTCCTAAAGATCTAACCAAACATATTATAGAAGTTCAAATTTTTTTCCGCAATCATCATATGCCTCACGGATGGTTAAAAGAAAAGAAAGGATTAATGCCACAACTCCCTTCCGAAGTACGATGGAATTCTTTTGAAGAATGTTTATCTACATTTATTAATAATTATTTTTATTTTTATTTTATATTGTTAAAGAGATTTTTTGCGTTAGTAAAACATTTTATTTTTTTATGATATTTTTTTATTGTTGATAGTAATACACTAGAAATATTTTTTTAAATGTAACATTAAATAAAAATGTATTATTCATATAATAATAAATAAATATTCAGTCTTTGAGAAAACCATATAACCAACTTTCTTTTCCAAACAGGGAGTGATTTAAATTACTACTACTGCATAGGTACTACATGGTTTTGAATGCATTTTCTTACTTCCATAACTTTTTCTTTAAAAGTAATAACTGTGTTGTAATTCCATCGATGAATTCATCTGCGTTATCTTCAGGTAGACCTTTTAACTCCCCTAGTAAATATTTTGTAAAATTTTCATATTTACTAGGTGTTATTTCATTTTTAACATTGCTACGGCATTTGTGTTGCCAATAGATTTTAAAACTGAAATCCGGTTCTTTTTTTTAAACAAAAGCATTAGGTGTTTGTGTTAAACTTGAAGATTGAGTATCTGTGTTATTATAACACAGATTGTATTTCAAAAATATACGACTCATTAAGTTGAAGTTCTCTTTCGAAGGTACAAAAGATTATAGCTACTCAATTTGTAAATAGATTTATCACATGATTAATGACTTACAATCTAGGCAAAGTTGTATCTTCTAAAAATTGAAAATATTTAAATAGATTCCATTCGTGACGGCAACATGATTTGGATCCGCTACGTGCAGTTACCTATATCTTGTAAATTTTTCTCCCGTTGGTACTTTTCTCGTAGAAATTTGTACTTCGCTTTTGCTTCTTGTACTATAAAATATTGCTCGCGTTCAGCCGGTTTGCATACAAATACATACATAGATATTTCAATATTTTAAAAAATCGTAAACACGAGCCTGGCTCCTAAAGTTGATATAAAGACTCCGAAGTTCGATGTTGCCCCGCAATAAATTTACTGAAATCCCGCCACTCTTTATGACCCATATACTGAAATTCCATTAGGATCACAACTCATTAAAAACTTATCAGAACATAACCTGCAAACTTACATAATATAATTTAATTTTGAATAATTTGATCAAGACAACGTGGTATCAACTCATACAAGTCAAAGTTTATGCTATTTTTTTAAGGTATGTTTACGTTCACATACATGTATGAGAATTTGTGTCAGATACATGTCAAATAAACAAATCGTGAAACATCCACCTCAATACATTTGGTTTAACTGTACAATTTCCTCATAAATTTTTAATGAGCAAAAAATAGCATAAGCTTTGACTTGTATGAGTTGATTATTACTTTGTTTTAATCAAATGATTCAAAATTAAAGTAGGTCATGCAGATAATGCAATTCTGGTTTTGATAACTTTTTAATGAGGTATGTGGCCATAATGGTATTTCATTATATGGGTCATGAAATATAAAAACTAATCACTATAGCTTCTCATTCTCGTTATAATAATAAAAGTCAAACATTATTTTGTAATAAAATTGCAATTTGCAATTATTGAATGTTTTAGAAAATGGATATGGTGACGTTAGCATGGCCTGAGTTTACAATAAAACTATAAGTCTCACTCTGTCTGGCATGCTCTGGGCATGGTGATATCACTATACCTCTTCTCCAAATTTTTAATTTTTTTTCTCGCATATACTAAATCGATTAAAAACTATGGGTATTTTTTGTATAGTATCATACAATCATAAGTTAGGTACGTTTTCTTTTTTGTGATTAAATTAACAAATGTATATAAAATATATAAAAATCATTAGAATTTTTATGTGAATAGTACTATTTGAATATGTAGGTATAATTAAAAGAATTAACACATACTAAAATACATACAAATACAAAGTATACTGACTTAACTTCTGTAGGAAATTGTTTACCAGTGTAAACACAACCACCTTTTTTTCTAATTTTTCAACATGCATTATGACTTGTAACGCTCACATAAATTTTGTTGCATCACACTTGCATTTCACGCAAATTATCATACATGTATTTGAATGTAAACATACCTTTACTCACTCAAAATGTATGAGGAAATTGCACAGTTTAAACAAAATATATGAGCTTTCGAATGAGGTGATGTTTCACGATTAGTTTATTTAACATGTATCTTATTCAAATTCTCATATATAATAACACCTCAACTAGTATGCAACCGCTGTAACACACCCATTACCGTCCCGCACGTTTTACTCAACTGCCAGAGGTATAACGAAGATAGAAGAACACACCAATTAAAACCAAACCTGAAGGAAGCATTATCAAAAGAAGAATCCAATAAAATTATCGAATATCTTAAAAGTATAAATTTATATAATGAAATATAACCTTATCACTGTATCAGCGCTAATGGCCTAGAAGCTAAAGCGCTTAAATAAAATAAAATAAAAATAAATAATAATAATAATAATAATAATAATAATAATAATAATAACAATTCTTTTTATTTTCAAAGACACAGTAGTACAATGTGTATAGAAAAAGTCAGTACATACAAACAGAATAAATAAACAGGACAATGAGTAATATATTATTTTTTACTGATAAAATTCTTCTAAATTATAAAAACAGTGTTCAATCAAAAACATTTTAAGATGTTTTTTAAAGGTTGTAATATTGTTTACGTTTTTAATATTAGGAGGCAAGCAGATGTAGATGTGCAATCCAAGTGTATACAAATACTGTATCTTTTTCTTGACTCGACGACAGCATAGTAGTACATAATTAATTGTCGTTCATTTAAGAAGCATCGTAAATGTCTAATTTGATAGCAATAACTATTTAGGTGGGCAATGATTTCTTTACATTGAGATTTCCAATCAAGATTTTCATCCATAGTTAAACCTAAAGTTTTAATTTTGTTAGTTTGATGTAAAGATGCATCAGAAATAGATATATCAAGTTTTTGAATATTTCTATTTTGATGATTATGAAAATGAATGAACATAGTTTTAATCTTGTTTAAAAATAGAGAATTGTCATTGCATCATTGTGTGATGCTTTGTAGACAATTCTTGCACTTAAGCTGTAGTTTTTCATTATCCTTATCCGAGATTAGAACTGAGGTATCATCAGCGTACAATGATACCGCAGTTGAATCATTAAGTACTATATTTAAATCATTTGTATACAGTATGAATAGAATTGGAGCAAGGACTGCTCTTTGCGGAACGCCTACGTTCGTAGTGAGATAATCGGAAGAAAAGGTTTTAGTTTTATTTGTGCAAGTATGCCTGACTGACACAAATTGCCGCCTATTTTTCAGAAAGCTTCTCAGCCATTCCAGGGGCGCTCCACGGATACCCATACGCTCCAATTTATAGAGTAGATGATCGTGATTTACACAGTCGAAGGCTTTGCTCATGTCACAAAACACTCCTACTGGGCACTCTTTATTTTCCATGCATGGCACATATATGGATCTGAATGTAAACATACCTTAATTCAAACACTATGAAAATATTTGTCGTTTTTCTTAAATTAAATTTGAAATTACTTCGGAAATTAGCAAAAATGGCGATAAACTATTTCCCATAACTGGGCCTCCAGGGGCGTAACTAAGGATTCGAGGACCCGCCCGCAATTGTTTTTGGGGCCCGCCTTTAATTGTAGCATTTTTTGAGTGCAAAATTAATATTCTGGGTTTACCATACATAACATAACTGAACTATAGTGCCCACAAATACGATTTATATTTCTATGACAGAGAACAAAATGTACAACTAATGTGAATGTGAATATAATAACTATAATGTAATAATTTCACTGCATATTATATAGTAGAAGATACAATGTAATATTTTACTATTACGTTTAATAACTACAATGTAATAATTTCACTGTATATTGTACAATACATAATTATTAATTACTCAATATTTTAGTGAAAAATCATAATAAGTGATGAGTTAATGTTAATAAGCAAAATAACCTATATTGGGGGCCTAAAAATCCAAAATTTAATCATTAGGCGCCTTTCATTCCCACTAAAATCATTGTGTTGTGGCATTTACTACGAAAATGTAATTGGTCCGCATTCCGCATTTTTTTTTTCTTGAAAATGATAATGGTCACACAGCCCACAGTAACTATAACTAGTGAACGTTACAGAGAATTGACATTTTTAGTATCCCAAATGGACGAACTTAGATGGTACAAAATCTATTATCAACAAGATGGATCAGCGTCATATACAGTCGGGAAAGTAATAGCAATTTTGCGAAAGTTATTCCCTTGTCGTTTAAGCTCGCGTTTTAGTGATATAACATTGGCCACTAGGTCTCTTGATTTCACAGCCCTAAACTTCTTTTTGTGCGGTTATTTGAAAGGGAAATATATATGTCAATAAATGACGAACTCTGGATTAGTTCAAGGAAAATATTCGCCAAGAAATCGAAATTCTACCAGCCGAAATGTTGAGGACAGTGATGGAAAATAAAAGAATCCGACTTTGCACAGCGGGTATAGGGGACTCCTTAGACAATATTATTTGTGGAAAATGACATTTATAAAATAAAGGCCTAAAAAAAATGTTTTAGAGTTCTATTCAAAATTATAGGTACACTAAATCAGATGACAACAAAGGCGCTTTCTTTCTGATGGTAATATTTATTATTTACTTGAAAATAATTTTGATTCATACTGTAACGTGCGCCACTGACTAAAGAGTATTCGGGCGCCGCTACTGGTGGAATATTCCCGAGCGATGACGTAATCCCGGCGACGGAATAACCCATACGCATTGAGACGTGTTAATTACACCGATGACCTAAATCTATTGTATTCAATATCATTGTGGCGGCAGAAAGTTCTAGAAGGACACTGGGCTGTATAAATACCGTCTGAATGACAGCGGAGAGATAGTCTAATATATAGAAGCGACGCGCAATGAAGTTGGTGATATAAATAAAGAGTCTACGTGTTGTTAACATAAATGTAGTTAAATAAATAAATAGAGTGATATAAATATTGGTTAAATAAATAATCTTAGTGTTTAAGCATTTAATAATATTATTAGTCTTAAATTAGTGTTTATAATTATTTAATCATAGTGTTAGTTACTTTTATTATCTTTTTAATATTTAACCTAATTATTTATCGTTTAATAAACGTATTATTTTAATTAATAATATTTCTCTTATTTTTACACTTCACCCATATAAATAAGCGTTACAATACAAAGTTCTGTAAGTTGTAAATTTTCATTATTTTTTGTAACCTCCTGATTGTTATTTTCTAAAAATGTTTTCAAATATTTATAACGTTTCCGGGATCATGTACAGAATGGACTTAACGGCGGGGGGGGGGGTGCTTTTGGGGTCTATAGCCCCCGGCGGTAGATACGTAAAAGGCGTTACACCGAACAAACCACGTTCTTAATTTTTTTTAATAAAAATTTAAAATGAAGGATATTATATAAACTGATTACTATAGAAAGATATCGAAAAATAATTGAATTTGGTATTATTTCCTTGTTTCTAAAACAGACACTACGGTACGCTGCTATGTTGCGAGAGTACGAGAGGATACGCTATCACTTCTGTCTTTTTCAATTCAGTCGCAGTGCTCTGTGTTCGTATTTCACATTTGATTTTAATAAAATTTTATTTGAAAAGTATGGTTTTTTTTCTTAGTTGACTTTATACTGGGTGTTGACCGTGACATGGGAACATAGGACGTTAACATATAAAATCATATTTTCGTATTTTCCTGCATCTCTATTTTTTTTTTAGGTAAAAATGTTTCAAATAAAAGTGGCAGAGCTTAAAATTCTGCGTCTGAATCAATAAGCAAAATTAATTTTACATGCTTTGTAACGGCAAATATCAGGTATGAAAATGTCGAAAATCACCCGAAAAATAGCGATAGCTGTGGAATTGAAACAGATAAAGAACAAATGTTTGACGTTTTACCTGTCTGTCAAGTTAGGTTAATATAATTTTATTAGATATTACATATTTGTAATACCTGTTCAAGCGAACAATTATCTATTAATTTAAATAAATAATTATTTCACAACAAAAATTACAAATAAAGGGCAATAAAATTAAATTTACCTAGCTTGACAGATAAATCGCTAACATTTGTTAATTTTTAGTTTCAATTTCATGACCCACTATTTTTCGGGTGATTTTCGACAATTTCATATCTAATTTCTGCCGTTATAGAGCATGTAAAATTAATTTTATTTAATATTAATAATATTTAAATTACACTTGGCAAAGTTCACAAAATTTCAGTCTCTGAATCAACCTCTCGGTCATTTATCAGAGACTGGCCCACTCAACCAGAACCACAGACGCGTTTCGCTCTTATTGGAGCTCTTCAGTGTGGTGTACTGACGCCTCTTTCGAGGCACTGAGACTAGTTGAGCGGGCAGATGATAAACATCTCACAAAGATATCAAGCCTGCAGAGGTAACTAAATACATGCAGAGCCATCTATCAGAAAAACCGCGAGCTTAGCTAGCAGAATATAATTATATTTATATATATTATTTTTGTTTGAAAATGCTGCGCAAATGTTATGTTTTTTTAATTTTCTACCTATAACTATACTAGTTTTGCCAATGTAAGGAATCTTTCTATATGCGTTATCTTGTGAATCAGGACTATTTTGACTGTATATAGATTTCAAGCATTTAATTTTTAACTTATTATTTAAAATTTTATTAACAAAATTATTATTATAGCCATTGGCATTAGCAATATGGTAAATGATTTCCAGTTCTTTATTGTAGTTTTCTTTTGATAGAGGCACATTAATTAGTCTATGAATTAAACTATGGAAAGTAGCGGTTTTTGTATGAGGATGGTGGTTACTTCTTGAACGGGAATAGATGTAAACAGACTGGACACATCAAAAGAAATTAATTTTCCATGTGAACTATAATTTAAATGCCGAAGTTTGTCAACTAATTCTAAACTATTTTTTATTGAGTATTTTGGTTCAAAATTTATGCTTGTCCTTAAAATTGGGTTCAACATTTTCAAAATTATAGAAAGAAAATTAAATCTTACAAATCCACAATTTAAAAATGAAATATTATTACTTTTAAATATTTGCCTTGAACAAAATTATTTTAATTTTAACGACAAGTTCTATAGACAACATGATGGCCTATCAATGGGAAGCCCCCTTTCACCTCTCCTTGCAGAAATTTTTATGGATAACTTTGAAAGCAATTTGTTAGAAGATAAAAACAATAATCTTAGAAAACACGTAAAATTTTGGTTCCGTTACGTGGATGATATTATTTGTTTCTGGACTGGAACAGACAGGCAATTACAAAAATTCCTAACTTACCTCAATCAAATTAATGAAAATATTAAATTTACAATAGAAAAAGAGTCTAACTTGTCTCTGAACTTTTAAGACGTAACAATAATGAGAGCGAATAACAATTTTACATTTAATATATATAGAAAAGATACTTTTTCAGATGCTATAATTCCTTTTGACTCTAACCACCATCCTCATACAAAAACCGCTGCTTTCCATAGTTTAATTCATAGACTAATTAATGTGCCTTTATCAAAAGAAAACTACAATAAAGAACTGGAAATCATTTACCATATTGCTAATGCCAATGGCTATAATAATAATTTTGTTAATAAAATTTTAAATAATAAGTTAAAAATTAAATGCTTGAAATCTATATACAGTCAAAATAGTCCTGATTCACAAGATAACGCATATAGAAAGATTCCTTACATTGGCAAAACTAGTATAGTTATAGGTAGAAAATTAAAAAAAAACATAACATTTGCGCAGCATTTTCAAACAAAAATAATTTAAAATCATTACTAGTTAATAACAAAATATTAAAACACAATAAAATGGAAAAGAGTGGAGTATACAAAATTAATTGTAACAATTGTGAACATTTTTATATAGGTAAGACTGGTAGAAACTTCAACGTTAGATTCAAAGAACATATGAGCTGTATGAAGTACAAAAAAGTTGATAGTTCAAATATAGCAAAACATATGGTAAACAACAACCACACTTGTTCATTGGAAGATTTTGAAATCATACATACCGAGAACAAGGGATTAAGACTAGATAGACTAGAGGCTTGGGAAATTCAAAATGCCGTGTCTAACGGGAATCTTTTAATGAACGAACAAATCGATTTATACAAATCCCCTCTAATGTATCTGTCTTAGTCATTGTTGCCGGTAGGTATATAAACTTGCTTTGTACTTTCTTGTAATACATTCTGAAGATGACGCAATGTACATTAATGTTTTATTATAATTATTTTTGACACTTACCGTTTTAATAAAATTTATATCCGATGAATGAAAATCGCCTGAAATATGTACAATACTTGACCTTTTCTCTTTTCCGAGAAATGAGATATCATCCCGACAGGGTTTTTTCAGCACGTGAGAATGAACTTGTGATTATATTTTGCTTAAAGAATCCTCGTATTTGACGAACAAGTGGACAAATTTTAATCGTCAGCCCATAGCTTGAAAAGAAAAATTACTTGTAATCATCAGTCACAATTTGTATAGGATATATACCTGTTTCTATGATCGTGATGTGACTGATCCAGAGTACTTATTTAAATTATTTTTTTAGGCGGCTATTACATAAATAGTTATTTTACGTATCCTTCGGCAACCGTAAAGTATCACTTTTATCTTGACATCTGTTTCATAAGTTTTTTGTAGGATCAATGGTTACGCTACTAAATTTAAGCCAAGTTTATGCATACAATTAAATAATAAAAAAAAAATTACAATGCAAGTACAAATAATTTTTATTAATTCAACTAAACTGAAGAACTAAACTATTGAAACTAAATTAAAAAGTTGGCTTTTTTCAACTTTTAGTTTAATTTTGTAATTTCTTAGTTTTACGCCGGCGCTAATCGCTCACTTATAACAGATATTAAACTTAATCTATGAAAATGTACGACAACAAAGTTTCTGCAGAGATGAGCGACGAAATACTAATTGGACTTATTCAACAATTTGTATGTCTATATATTTTTTTATCCTATATACATATAACGTACCGTAATTTCATCTATAGGTAAAAGTTAGTTTATACGAAATGTCAAATATGCATTAATTTTGCGGCAAACACAAACTGTATTTTTTTTTCAACGCCTGCAAAAATGTATTAGAGCAACAAAAAAAAAAATTGTAAAAATAATTTCATATATTGAGAAAATGTTTTAGTTTTTTCCCCTTAGTATTTCTTTATAGGCTGTCTCATTTTATATTTTTCATCTTCTTTCTACGACATAAGATAGTACTAGTAAGTTGGGTTTTTTATATTTTCATTAGACTCATGACTCATGTGTACGATTGTTTTTTGGTTATTCTTTACGACGTTGTGTATGTTTATATATTTTTTTATCATATATACATATAACGTACCGTAATTTCATCTATAGGTAAAAGTTAGTTTATACGAAATGTCAAATATGCATTAATTTTGCGGCAAACGCAAACTGTATTTTTTTTTCAACGCCTGCAAAAATGTATTAGAGCAACAAAAAAAAAAATTGTAAAAATAATTTCATATTTTGAGAAAATGTTTTAGTTTTTTCCCCTTAGTATTTCTTTATAGGCTCATTTTATATTTTTCATCTTCTTTCTACGACATAAGATAGTACTAGTAAGTTAGGTTTTTTATATTTTCGTTAGACTCATGACTCATGTGTACGATTGTTTTTTGATTATTCTTTACGACGTTGTGGAATGGGGACTATATTATTGTGACGTGCGCCCCTGAGAGAAGAGTACACAACGCCGCCACTGCAAGAATGTACCAGAGCGATGACGCAATCCCCGGCGATGCACCGGCTAGAGGTTAATTACGCCGTGACCTCATTCTTTTGTATACAGGTCATTGTCGCTTCAGAGGGTTCTAGAAGGATATGAGCTGTATATATACCGGCCGAAAAAAAGCGGAGAGACAGTCTGTGATGTACAAGCAACGAGCAATGAACTTGGTGATATAAATATACAGTTTACCAGTTGTTAACATAAATAAATGTAGTTATATAAATAATTGTAGTGATATAAATATTGTATAGATAAATAATCGTAGTGTTTAAGCATTTAAATAATATTCTTAGTGTTTATAATTATTTAATCATAGTGTTAGTTGTTTTTATTATCTTTTAATATTTAATCCTTAATTATTTATCGTTAAATAAACGTATTCTTTTAGTTAATAATATTTGTTTATGTTTTACACTTCACTCATATAAATAAAAACGTTACATTATATTACATGAATGAATGACATAAATTTATAAACATTGTAATTTTTTTTCATTTTCATCTATTAATAGAAATATCTAGTGATGGGCACAACGACCACAAATATACTAGACAAAACATGCCCTATACTTCACTATTGTTTGTTGTGTTCTCGGCTGGACAGAGACAACTAGAGATAGAGATATATGTCTACTATAAAGTTTGTCAAGAGATGTCTCTACGGTCATTATAATATATTTGTAACATTTTGTGCGTTTGTTTGGATTTTGGCAGTTGTAAAGTCGTTCTGTTCTGTTTTTTTTTTTTTTATTTTTCGGTGTTATTATTCTATAAATATGCCTTTTTCAAGTAAGTATTGAAATAAGATGTGCATAATTCCAAAAACTCGTCACGTTCGTATTCATTTTGTACGGAACTTTACAGTAGGCATCTGATTTTGTTATAGACGTGTGCAGGGCTGCAGAAAAATGCATAAGATGTGTATTTTTTTTTAGAAATAATATAAAAAGCAATTAATTAATACTACCATGAAAAATTTACGTACGGTATTTTAGACTGTTTACATAATCATATTATGCTGGCTCAGGATAAATAAATAAATATATCATCACGGCATATTACCCATTGCTGGGCGTGCCAATTTGCTTTGTGTACAGATTTCGGTAATGATATTGACATATTTGTACCGCACGGGCACTCATTGCTGGCGTGGAGAGCGCACCACAGGGGCCAATTTTGTACCATTTAAAATTCAAAATATTTGGGGTCGGTCGGGATCGAACCCGGTTCCCCAGATTCGCGATCAGACACGTACGCGACTATGCCACTCATGGCATTCAATTACTGTATTTAATTTTAGACTTATCAAAATCCGGATTCGCCATAAAACGTAAATAAATTTAGAAAAACAGTGCAAACAGAATAAAAAGCATTTATACAAAAATCATATAGTTTAAAAATCAATAGAATAAAATAAATAATTATACACAGTTTTTTATCCTTTCCTAATACTATCAGTTTGTTTCAGGCATTTTATAATTGGTTTTCGTTAATAATAATTCAAATGTTTCAAATATAGTACAAGAACAAGCAGTGACATCTAGCGATTACTCCAGGAGGAGACTCAATATATCTCTATCCTTAGTTGTCCCTTTCTGTCCAGCGGAAAACATAACAAATGCTATGAAGTTATATCTAGTGTATTTGTGATCGGTGGATGGGCATGATCGGATTATTTCAATAATCGAATTTTACCAATTTGATGGAGACTTATAAAATTGGCCTCCCTTATCTTTTCAACGTAGATATTGTCTTAAGGTATTTCATCCATGTCATCCCTAATCAAATTGACTCATTATATTTAAACTCATTAAAAAATTGCAGTTACTTTAAAACTTGTGCAAGTAATTTTTAGTTTTAATTGTTGAAAACTAAATTATGGTTTACCTTTTTTAAATTATTGTTTTATCATAAGTTCTATGTTTGAAGTAGGTTTCCACATAACCAATGAGGTATATTCATAATTTTTAAAATCGTCGCTATTAATTATGATTTCCACAAATTTCGTTTAAAACGTTGGTGCACTTTGTAGATTTAGAAAAGAACAGCGCGAAAGCGGACAAATTCGAGAAAAAAATCGGCCGTCTTTTTTGTTACATGCTTTGCTTAGAACTAAATTAAGTACATAGGCCTGGCAGTGCGTAAAAAGAGCATGAGATGCAACTGATTTTATTTTACTCTAAACCGTTTAAATGACCAGCCATAACTGCCGCCCCATTATATGTTTGTGCAACTAATTTATTTTTAAAATCGTATTTATCGCATTCTTTTAATAAAAGGTTAAACAGATCTTCAGCAGTTCGACCAGACGAAACATTATGAAATCCCAAAAACCTTTCTACGACTTCGCCATTTTTAACGTACCGAAATACAATTGAAAGTTGAGAGGCACAAGAAATATCCATTGTTTCATCGACCTGCCACGCGAAAAAATTGCATCTTGAATTTCTCGTTCTATATGCTCTTTTAAAATGAACGACAGGGAATCAATTAAATCATTCTAGATTGGTTTTGAAGTGCCAGAAAAAACATTATTACTCAAAAAATTATTTGAGTCGTATTTACTGAATAATGAAAGAAATTCTTTGTGTTTTTTAAATCAGCGAAACCAATTTTAGACCACGAAGTGTAGAGTTTGTGTAGAAAACAACAAGCAAGGCCAACAGAATAATTTTTCCCGTTTACTAGAGCCAGTCAACCACTCGCATTTTTCGTACCAAGTCGTATTAAAACCACGGTTTTTCCGATTGTCAGATGATTTTAACTTTATTAAATTCGGACGGGACTTTCCTAAAGTTTTAACAACGTACGTCTTCTCCTCGATGTTTAAAAAACTAAATGAGTTTCTTACCAACCAGTCGATCACATCGTCACAACGCTTAATTTCATCTAACCTGTCCATTATTTACCTATTGTTTAGTGCACCTGCATTGCACCCAGTTCAAATTGTTCAAAAAATACCCTACTGTACATGTACACCAGATGTACAGTCCATACGATGTAACTTGGCGAGTTGAGGTAATTCACATTATCACTGCGGTAATGGGGAAGTTATAAAATCCATAGACGTACCGAAGAAGAATGAAGTTCAATAAAATTACGAATATTACAAAAAAAAGAAATTATTTATACAAAAAAAAATATTATTAATATTGGAATGAATTATTTATTATATAAATCATATTATAACTAATTATTTTTTAAATTAATTAAGTTAAGAAAATAAAATTTCTATTGCTATTGAAAAAAAATGCACCAACGTTTATGTATGAATATAACTTATTGGGTTGAAAAGTACCTGACACCCCGAGTTTGAGTGTATTAGGATGAAATTTGCTTTGTGTAAGGCAATAAAACATTGTAAAATCACTATTTCACTTCTGAAGCTGTGCGGCATCGAAGTAAAAGTAACTATTTGACAAAACGCAACTTAGGAATAGTGAACTGAATTACATTCTTTCGGCTCGCCAAGTTACATCGTATGGACTGTACACTGTCCTACGCCGTGGCCGCCGCCGCATCTATATATCGTTTAGCGGCAGCGTCACGAATTATGCCGACTGAGCCCGAAGTGCAATGGAAGGCAGCCTCCTGTGGGAGCACATCGTAATCTCGAAGTCTTATAGTTCCGAAACGTACGACTAAAAAATGCCACAAGTCCTACGCACATCGGGTACTCTCGGCAAAGTTCGATTTACATTGGGAAAAAAATATATATGCGGTAGCAAGATAAGTTCAACACTAGGAGAATAGATGTCTCTTGCCTCTTAAAAGAAATTTATCTAGCGATCTGTCAGATATTTAAAAATGATTACTACATTTTAAATACTTTTGGAATTGAATGAAAATGTAATATAGTATTTAAAAATAAATAAAATGGTAAAACAGGCAAATATTTGCAGTATATATATAAATATAAGACCTTTTTTAGGTTAAATGAACAAAATATTGAAAAACTGATAAATACACGTACAATTATATAAATACATGTTTATTTAAAGTTTATCATTAAGTATTCATATACCTTGCTGTAAGAGTGATATTAAATACGTGTGTGTACTCGTATCTTAAATTGTTCATATTATACATACAATATTCATACTTTCAAGAAAAATATATAAAAAATAGGAATACAATAAATATACTAAAGTATAGAAATAATATACACAATTTAATTAAATTTCTTAGTCTCATTTTAATAACATACATTCATAGTCGTAAACATTAATTTTCTATAGGAAAATAGCGGAGAAATGTAATGTTGATTTTACATTCATAACAAAATAACTCAAAGTACTTATTATTATTATTAAAAATAGATAATACAAAATATACTAATATAAAAATAGTCAATTTGGTAATTATGTAATTTACTAGGCCTAATACATCGCCCGGCATTAAGTAGGATGGTGAGAACGCATCTTCTCTTGAAAATAACACAGTTTAGAGCTGCTGGTTTTGGTTTAGACATCTTCTCTCGTGCAATATTATTTATTATTTCATATTATAATTGTATAATATTTATATTTTTATTCACTCTTAGTATAATCACATATTTGTGTTATAAATCTAAAATTTTGAGTTCTTTTTACCTCTCGCTAAGAGAGGTATTGCATTCATGCTAAAAATCGCATATCCAGATTTTATTGAATAAGCACGTTTTAAGGTCTCTACAATCCGATTTTAACATTTTTACGATGATGTCTGTGTGTGTGTGGATGTGTGTGTGTGTGTGTATGTGTGTGTGTGGGATGTTGGAAGGACGGTTACTCAAAAACTATAAGACTTAAAATTTGTTTAACAACGTATTTCCCAATCGGACATTCATGGGAAGATCTGAAAAGGTTTTGGTAACAATTGGACAACCGGAAGTAGAAGATTCTTGAAAAAAAATCTTCTAAATATTATTTTTTGAAAATTTTTCGTGGTAATATTAAAGAAAATTAAATTCTCTATCTGATACATTTAAATATTTTATTATATATTCCATAGATTTAGAGATAAAAGAAGTATAATATATAAAATAATCTGTTGTAATAAATTTGACAGCCGAAAGAATGCCATGAAAAATAGTTGATAATTTAAATTATTTGTAACTGACAGATAAATGTCAGTGTCAGAAATAATGAGTAATGAAGGAAAAATGTACTTGGAGAATCCCTTAGTTCTTGATCTGTGACTATTATGGAGATGACAAGTCTAGGTTGAAGGACTTAAATTTGTTTCAAACATTATGGGACAATGTACACCAGTAATATAGACTAGAGTAACTTTGAATTGCGAAAAAGCTATCAAATTCTTCTCAAGTAAGTTGTAAATATTGACAAAATTACACATCGATATAAGAATAATCGGAGTGCAATCTATCGGGTCCGTGAAGTTAGCGACCACTTTTAAGCACAAACAATGAAACATATACCAAAGGTTTGTGATTCGTTTGTGCCTGTTTGTGATCTACAAATAAAACCAGCGACCCCTATGATTAAAAAGTTATAAACAAATTAAAAGTGGTCGCTGACTTCACGCCCAGCGACCACATGTGAAGCACAAATGTCGATTTGTGTGTCAAACGTTTGTGCTTCGTTTGTGCTTTCAGAATATATGAATGAAAATACAGCGACCCCAATAATACAAAAAATATGAACAAATTAGAAATGGTCGCTGACTTCACGCCCAGCGACCACATGTGAAGCACAAATGTCGATTTATGTGTCAAACGTTTGTGCTTCATTTGTGCTTTCAGAATATATGATTGAAAATACAGCGACCCCAATAATACAAAAAATATGAAGAAATTAAAAGTGGTCACTGACTTCACGCCCAGCGACCACATATGAAGCACAAACGTCGATTTATATGTCAAACGTTTGTGCTTCATTTGTGCTTTCTGAATATATTATTGAAAATACAGCGACCCCAATAATACAAAAAATATGAATAAATTAATAGTGGACTTCACGCCCAGCGACCACATATTATGAAGCACAAACGTTGATTTATATGTCAAACGTTTGTGCTTCGTTTGTGCTTTCTGAATATATTATTGAAAATACAGCGACCCTAATAATACAAAAAATATGAACAAATTAGAAGTGGTCGCTGGCTCCAATTATACAAATAAAAAATAACAAAGGATATACGGGCCCCCACCACACATTTAGAAAGTAATAAATTGCTAATATAAATTAAAATGTGAGTCATCGCAATACAACAAATAATATTAAAAATTTAAGTAAAATCTAAAAGACTTGAATGAAATTTAAATATAAAAATCTGTTGTGGCCAGCACAATAGCTCTCGCCACTTACGTTTTTAGTTACATAAGTATAGGGTGCGAGCAGTCATGTGACATTGTTGGCCTTGACAAGCAGATATGGAAGCCCGTTTCAGAATGATAATTAATAATTATGTACGTAGATGTCAAATGTCAGAATGTTTCTTTAAAAATTTCAAGATTTTCTAAATTCACGTAGTTAATTTGTCACCAGGAGTGCGGAATTGTCGAGGAAAATAAACTACATGGAATTGAGAAATCACTAAATTTAGAATGAGAAATTATGATATTTGACATCTATGTATATAATTACAAGCTATCATTCTGACACGGGCCACCATATCTGCTTGTCAAGACCAACAAATTCACATGACTGCTCGCGCCCTATTGTATTTAACATTTCTTGTATACCAACACCCTACACCAACAATTCTACTTACATCTATTCCTTACATTTAGATTGTTTAATTTTAAATTCATTCTATGAAAAAATTTTGTCCTACTCTTCTAGTTTTTCGAAATGTTTCCAATTCATTGTCAGGATTAACAGTATTTCAGAAGGGTATGTGTAATATACCTATAATATTAAATATTTAACTATTAATACATTACGAAATAATATAATCTATGTACATCCCAGAAAAAGGCTTCAGTAATGTCTCCGGATTTCTGACACTGACATTTATCTGTCATTTACAAACAATTTAAATTTTCAACTATTTTCCATGGCATTCTTTCGGCTGTAAAATTTATTACAACAGATTATTTTATATATAATATTTCTTTTATCTCTAAATCTATAGATTATATAATAAAATATTTAAATGTATCAGACAGAGAATTTAATTTTCTTTAATATTATCAAAAATAATTTTCAAAAAATAATATATAGAAGATTTTTTTTTCAAGAATCTTCTACTTCCGGTTGTCCAATTGTTACCAAAACCTTTTCAGATCTTCCCATGAATGACCGATTAGTAAATACGTAGTTAAACAAATATAAAGTCTTATAGTTTTTGAGTAATCGTCCTTCCAACATCCCACATACACACACACACACACATACACACACACATCCACACACACACACATCCACACACACACATCCACACACACACAGACATCATCGTAAAAATGTTAAAATCGGATTGTAGGGACCTTAAAACGTGCTTATTCAATAAAATCTGGATATGCGATTTTTAGCATGAATGCAATACCTCTCTTAACGAGAGGTAAAAATGAGCGCAAAAGAATACCATGGTTATAGATTTTGAGCTCATTTTCAGGAAACATGTTAAATATATTATTTTACTTATGTAAAATATTAAAAATTTAAATAAAACATTATTAACAATATATTTTAAATTTTTAAAAGTTTCGTTAAAACATCTGTTTCAACCACCCACTAATTGGGGGATACCTTTAAAATTTTGAATAGGAACCATCTTTTATTACATATTTTACAGTTGAAAATCCGAAATTTTACTTCAAATATTTTTTACCTCTCGCTAAGAGAGGTATTGGATTCATGCTAAAAATCGCATATCCAGATTTTATTGAATGGCCACAACAGATTTTTATATTTAAATTTCATTCCACAGTCTTTTAGATTTTACTTAAATTTTTAATATTATTTGTTGTATTGCGATGACTCACATTTTAATTTATATTAGCAATTTATTACTTTCTAAATGTGTTGTGGGGGCCCGTATATCCTTTGTTATTTTTTATTTGTATAATTGGAGCCAGCGACCACTTCTAATTTGTTCATATTTTTTGTATTATTAGGGTCGCTGTATTTTCAATAATATATTCAGAAAGCACAAACGAAGCACAAACGTTTGACATATAAATCAACGTTTGTGCTTCATAATATGTGGTCGCTGGGCGTGAAGTCAGCGACCACTATTAATTTATTCATATTTTTTGTATTATTGGGGTCGCTGTATTTTCAATAATATATTCAGAAAGCACAAATGAAGCACAAACGTTTGACATATAAATCGACGTTTGTGCTTCATATGTGGTCGCTGGGCGTGAAGTCAGCGACCACTTTTAATTTCTTCATATTTTTTGTATTATTGGGGTCGCTGTATTTTCAATCATATATTCTGAAAGCACAAATGAAGCACAAACGTTTGACACATAAATCGACATTTGTGCTTCACATGTGGTCGCTGGGCGTGAAGTCAGCGACCATTTCTAATTTGTTCATATTTTTTGTATTATTGGGGTCGCTGTATTTTCATTCATATATTCTGAAAGCACAAACGAAGCACAAACGTTTGACACACAAATCGACATTTGTGCTTCACATGTGGTCGCTGGGCGTGAAGTCAGCGACCACTTTTAATTTGTTTATAACTTTTTAATCATAGGGGTCGCTGGTTTTATTTGTAGATCACAAACAGGCACAAACGAATCACAAACCTTTGGTATATGTTTCATTGTTTGTGCTTAAAAGTGGTCGCTAACTTCACGGACCCCAATCTATCCGTCACTTTATTAAAGGGAATTAGTGTTATTTAGATATAACATGTATGAAAAAATAAAATGTAAAAGAAGATATGTAAGAATAGATGCACAATCCATATATACATTTTAGACCGCCCAAAATTAATGTTTTTACTAGAAGAATATGAAGAGAAAGTAAACAACGTTGTTCGAATTGAAAATTGCAGTTACCAGCCTAATATTTATATATGGTAAACTCTACTTTGTAATTTATTGTAACATAATTTATGGTAAAATATCTTCATGTTGAGACATGCTATTATTGAATAATAAAGAAGTTTATACGTCATAGATTTATATGAATATATTATTTGTATTTATAAAAATATTCTTTGCTTTATGCATACAGCCAGGTAAAATATACGGCGAGAGGTTATGTGCTGGCCACATCAGATTTTTTATTTAATTTTAGCGATTTATTCATTTTTAAATATCATTTGAAAATTTCAATTTTATTGAATGGGACACAGGAGAAGAAGCTGACATAATAATAAGATATTAATAATTCTTTATTAACAACATTGACATTTAGAAATATATATAAAAAATGTAAACACAGAAAACATAATACGAGTAAAACTATCACAAACAATGAAGCATCCAGAACAGGTTGCACTCCACAACAACGTTAGCTCTTTCTTGCTGGCATAACTGCATACTGACAAGATGGGACATCTAAAACAATATAGAAAGAAATCATATGTTAAACAATAATTATAAAAGAATACAACTACTTCATGAATCATCTTATTGCAAATTATATTATATTAGAAAAAAAAATACCTTAATTGGCAGGACCTAGTTTTTGAAAAATGTAAGAGGGGGTGGGGAAGTAGAGCGTGATTGTGTTGGAGGATGAAGTGGCTGTTGTATAGAAGAAAAGAATAGCAGAGGAGGTGGTGTAGAAGAAGAATGTGCTTGGTCTATATGATGAGGAAGTTGTTTTTTGTTGGAATAAGGTTGCTTTTGGGGTCGATGACTGTGTGGTGTTGAAATAGAGCGGGATTGTGTTGGAGAATGAAGTGGCTGCTGTATAGAAGAAAAGAATAGCAGAGGAGGTGGTGTAGAAGAAGAATATGTTTGGTCTATTTGACGAGGAAGTTGTTTTTTGCTGGAATAAGGTTGCTTTCGGGGTCTATGACGGTGTGTTTGACGGATTACTAAAGGCTGCACTGATAATTCTTGTGATTGTAAAATAAGTGATGGTTGGGCTTGTGAGAGTGGTTGAGGTTGAGAATGTGTTGGTTGTTGAGGCTGTGCAGGTTGTTCAGGTTGTATAGAGTATTGAGGCTGTAGAGGTGGTGGTTGAGGAACATTAGGTGGAAGATTTTGAATAATCGGAAAATCATTTTCAGGAAAATGTGTGATGTCTTCTGCCTCGTCACCATGTTCTGAAAAAAAAATTATATTAATTTTGATAGCACATTATTCTATTATATACAGAGTGGTGACAACTTTTATTTAAAACTTTTTTACCTAAATTAATTATGGGACCAGAATATATAAACGACAGGCATGAAAATTCAATTTTCTTTACGATTTCGGTAAAAAATTACCTATATGCATTTTTTTTTTGAAAAAATCAATAAGGGTACGGAAATATTTTTTTATTTATTTATTTAATTGGTTTATTTGGGAAGCTGACAAGTACCCATTTATGGTCTTGCACATATTAACAATTTACAATTTAGATTTTATGATATAGTCGAACATTGAATATAAGTATATAAACAAAATAACATTTTAATTATTATAACTTAACCTGGATTACAAAGTGCGCTTTTGAGTTGAAACAGGAAAAAATCAAGATGCCGAAATCAATTATTTTAGGACATTATTCTATTAACAGGTGATTTTTTGTAATTATTAGAATTGATTCTTGGAACATAAAAAAGGTTATTATTTCTTGTGTTTACAAGTGACACACAAAGTTGGAATTTGTTGAATACTTTAAATAAAAGTAAATTTTAATATAGAATTCTCAAGCGAATTAGCAAATAAAATATATGGTCCTATTGAAAAAAAAAAATAGTCCCATATTTTTGGAACCGGTGGAACATTTTTTTGTTGATGTCACTAATTTTCACAAAGTTGGAATTTGTTGAATACTTTAAATAAAAGTAAATTGTAATATAGAATTCTCAAGCGAATTAGCAAATAAAATATATGGTCCTATTGAAAAAAATAAATTAGTCCCATATTTTTGGAACCGGTGGAACATTTTTTTGTTGATGTCACTAATTTTCTAATTGAAAATGGCACAAATTTGTTCATTGAACCAAACTCGTACCTCCTCAAAAAAAAGTTAATAGGGAGTGAGCTTATTGAAACACTCTGTATATCTAAAGCGAGTTGTAAAATTCTAATAGTTTCACAATATTAAGTATTGCTACTATTAAAAAGGCAAGTTATAAGTAATTAGAGGGTAATATTGAATCTCATTTATAAAAACATAAGTCAACTGTTATTAGCTTTTATTTCTGCTTTCTTCTTCAGAATTTGAAACTTTTTTAAAAAATTATATCAAAATAATTGAATAACATTATGATTTCGAGAATTTAATAAATATAAAATCAAAATAAATAAATGGTATTTCATTTTTTCCGTCGTAATAAATTAATAATTCATTAATTCAATGGAATGAAGCATGTTGAAGAAGTTAGATTTTTTTGGCCATTAAAATTGTATTGTAAGATTAACTCTGTATCGGTAATCTAAACCCAATTTAATCTATTGTCAATATTATTTGAGTTAAAAATAACACCGGAAATAAGACATTAAAAATATAAATAATATAATTACCTAATCCTGTCTGGAACATGCTTTGAGGTCTTCTCATCGTATGGGCTACGCGATGTAAAAACCAACTAACATCGCCGTCTTTGTCCAACTTATCTTGGGCGCTTTGTATTATTTCATTTAGCCGTCGATACTTTTGGCGTGGTCTTCGCGATGTTTCCACGGCATCCTGACTTCGAAGAAAATCTACCGATTTCATATGCTCCACACGAAGTAGGCATTCAGTGAACAACCAAATATTTGGGTGTTCACGGGATACGATCCGCAGTAGATCCCGGTGGAATGATTCGACCGCGTTATTTGTTCTCTGAGACTGGCGGTAAACGGTAATATTGGCATGTAACCATTGCCTCTCCAAGTAGGTCAGGAACGGGTCCAACCTTGGCCTGTTTCCTGCCTCTATCTTCATCTGTCTTAACCCCTGTAAAAGTAAATGTTCTGGCAAAAGAGGCAATGCCATCGCCATCTTCAAAATACGACGTGTTTGCTCATCTATATCTCTTGTTAATCCCGTTTGTACAGCTCGCTTATAGAGCCCGAGCAAAATGGAACCAACATCCCAAAAGTTTTACTTCTGGGAATACTGTCAGTACTGCCTGCCGTAGAGCTACTTCGTAATCTGCCATTACTGATTCAATTTTTATTTGTGGGACCAAGGCTTTAAGTTCACGTAACACAGCTACGTATGCAGAATTTTTTTTATTTTCCATCAGCACATATATTATTGGGTATACTGTACCATTATAGTGTACATGTACACCAAATAGCTGGGATCCTGCACCTCGACGCGGAACAACTTTAAATGTTGCATCCATGTGCAATCGAAGTGACACACCTTGGTTGGCGTATCGCAGAATTGTTGGTGATCCAAAAATCACTGCAACGGACTCATCGTCTCCTTCAATTATGCCTTTAAAAAAAAGCATATGATCTGGCCCCAATTCAGTAGCATACCTTTCACGCCATCTGTCCATCTGCAATATTGCAGCATACATCCTCAAATTTTGGGGAATTTGAGGAGTTCCTTTACTTCTACTACGGTACATGGAGGACTTCAGAGACTTCATTCCACCAATTGCAACTACAGCCTCCTTTGAAAATTTGATTTCGGCATCATTTAAAATCCGAGTCATACTGATGTTCTCTGAAGCGCACCGTAATCGTATATACGATTTTAAACGTAAAATTTCAACTTCTAGTTGATCAGGGTAGTGGTTATGCGGTATGGACACATGGAGACGCTGTTGGTTTACCATTTTTGCCCGAGCTGGACAGTAATTGACTCTACAATTGAAATATAAAGTGCCATTAGCACCTCTAACGTTTAATATGTAGAGATAATTGATACTGTCCACCCAGATGACACTTCCTGCTCTATTACCTTCCAATCGTTCCCTGTATAAATAATTACAATTAAATACGTACATTTGCATAATTAATCAGTTGCACTTCTAATAAGAATGTTTAATTTAAAATTTTATTAAAGTATTATTTTCTACAGATTTTTATCAATGATAAGGTAAACTAGACTAGAAGAAAAAGTAAAATAGTTGCTTGTGTTACTAAAAATAGGTATTCTATTTTCCAGTTCGTGTTATATGATTTTAAACAAAAATAATTGATTTTATGCAAAAAAAATATATTTTTACGAAAACTCATAAAAAGTTGATATTTTACATAAATATCAACACGCGAAATGATAATTTTTTATCTATAGAACTCAAAACTCTTTTGTATACAGGATAGAAAAGTTTTTTGTTTATTAACTGTTAAAACTAGGTATGAATATTTCAAAAATTACAATAAATAATGCATACCATATAAGGTTATAAAAGATTTTTTTACCGGCATACAAACTCCCCCACTATATATTTTCTAGTGGTGCTACTGATCGGAAGTACAGAGAATGGCTAAGATGTCCAATGCATTAATTCAGGTACAGAAGTACATATGTTAAAGTTTAAAATTTGAGGAAATCACCAATGAATGGAAAAAAATGAATGTATAATCTTTAATATTAATTTGTAAGTAGGTTTTCCGACGATCAATTTTCCCCGCGATCAATTTTCCGACGATCAATATTTCGGCGATCAATTCTCCCCATGATCATTTCTCCCGCGATCAATTAACCAGCTATGAATTTTCTGTGATGAATTTTCCGCGATAAATTTACGGCGATCAATTTCCCCGCGGTGAATTTTCTGAGAACCCTAGAATTCACATATAAAATTACTGAATTTTTTTTTTTTTTGATATTAAAATAAGTATTAAAAACATATGATGAATAAAAACCAAGCTACGTGAACATAATAATTTATATATTTAACAGCATAAGTAAGACTAAATAATGATTAGAATCATTCAATCATTTAAGATTCACATATTCATTCAAAGCACGACATTCTCGTTGAAACATTGTGAAAAAGAAAAATTAAATACTTGGTAGGTTTCACAAAATTTCTTATCACAATTTCGGCGTTACTGCCATCATCAAAAGAATTACATGAATGTATTTTAAAATTCAGAATGGTTTTACAGGTATATTAAACAAGTACAAAGATTAAAGAATTCTAGGGAACTGTTAATTCTTTCGGTTATACTCATTGAGAATAGCTTCTTTGATTTTGAAGAATTCCAGGAAAGGTAATCTTGGCCTTTCCCTTTCACAATGAAGGATTCTTTTATTGATCTTATTGTATCTTTTCTAATGAATGTTGGGCTAAATAGGAGTAGTATGCTTATTTTGCAATATTTACTATTTTTGGAAATTTAAGTTTCAAACCCAGTGCGTGAATTTTGAATAAATTATCCAAATTTTTATTTTCACATAAATTAATGTTTAAGAGACACAACGAAAATACATAATTATAAAATTTTAAAAATAAATATCTCTTCTTTTTACGAATTTTCAAACAATATTTACAGCATTACTCTTAGTTTATGAGCATATTTTCCGAACTCTAGAGTAATCATGTATTCATGGTTGTGTGCGAGTTATTTATATTATGAGCAAAAACAAATAAAACACTTTCTCATAAATTTATGTAATGTAAAAAGCAAAATTATTGAATAAATTATAATTGCGAAAAACGTTTTTGTTCATTTTCATAAGTCATATTGCAAAATAGTGTAATAAACAGTAACTGTTAACAAAAGAAGTTCACATAAATTACTCCCAAAAACTATATCAGAAACCAAAAAGTGTGAACATTTAGCAGTAAAATTTGAGAAGCCACATTTGATTCATATGACTTAAAAACTAAAATTTATACCTTTAGGTTGCGGAAAACCTATGGTGTTTTTGTTAAAATAACAAAAATAAATATATTTGAGCTAAAAACAATGAATTATGCATACTAACACGATATTAAAACATATTAAGAAATAAAAATTTCCCGCTGGAAAAATAGTATGTTTTTTTTTTTCATTACGACAGTCAACGTGTTAAACATTAGGGTGACCATAAGTCACGTTTTTTTTACCATGTACCGGTCGTCCCGTTGGTTTAGTTAAAATAACATATTTAACTTAAACTTTTCAACAGCTTTATCCGAAAAATGAATATACAGTTAATGTTAATTTCAATAGTTTGTTAATAATTAATGGTACATAATTTTATTAGCAACTTTTTTCCTTTTACTTTTAGGCTGTTTATCATACATAAAGTAGTTATATATCGAAGGCTTAAAGCATAAAGGTTATATATGTGAACTTATTGTGAATTATAAAGTAAATTAATTGTCCCTTTTTGATAGCAATGATTTTAATAAGAACAGAGAAAGTGATTATTTGACAACTAAATTTTGAATCAATTTCTTTATAAAACCGGCCTTAAATAAATTACAACCAGCTCATTTAATTGCGCGGACGTTATATGTCCTACGATAAGTCAAACCGGGAAAAACCGAAAATAAGGTAATAGAATGTCCGCCCTGTTGAAATATTTATTTTATAATTATTATTGAAACATTAAAATTAACTCAAAACTGGATGCGGACACCTTTGTGCTATAAACCATTGATTCATACTTTACTGTTTAAAATTTCGTAATATCTTCTAGGTTTGAATTTATTTAAGATTTACGTGTTAGTATCGTTTTTAATAAGAAATAAATAAATATTTATATATGTACTTACATTTTGCTATGAATATTTTCGCTAAACACTAAGATACCAAGAGAAGATACAAACAACTAGCTATACAGAAAGCCAAATGCTTAAGACACAAGATATACATTTAAATCTTTTGAAATATACTACCCCCACTTTAAATAAAGGGTGGTACAGTCTGTTACAGAAGGTCGTATATTTTTCTAATTTATTGAAAATCAGAAACATCTAGTTTTATGTAGTAAGTAGTATAGGTATTAAAATATAAATTTCGTTACACATTATTTTTTAACATATACTCGTATATCGTTTCCATAGTAATTTCTAAATTTTATTTAAGGTGGTTCTATCAAGACAGTCTCATACAAAACTGCCACCGTGTAAAAGAATTTTTAAAAATATTTTTTAGTAGTTTAGAGTTATTAAGAGAGTTATAAATTGTTGTAAACATCATTAAAAAAAAACATATGTATATTTAAGAAAAAAAAATTGTGTCTCGTATTTTTTTTTTTTTAGTCACATTTATGAAAGGTCTGGTAGTTTTCTAAGTAAATCTGTCGTTTATTGTACGAATTATAAAGAAAAAAAGCTTTTCCGCGGGATACCATTTCTATAATGTCATTGTAGTTTTGCTCTATTTTAGCATTAAATATCTCAGCTCACAGGTGGTAAACCTTTTTAGAATTTTGCATCCTTGTGTAAAAACTCATGAAAAATAACACTTAAAATTCATTTCAATCTGTCGTAAATGCATCCATGATTGAACTACCTTAAAATGAAGTTTGTCCGATGGGTGTGAATCACAAGCCACCAGTGTCGGTCTTAGATCATGTGAGGCCGTGTGCAAAAAGCTTTTACGGGGGCGAGGTCCTTCAGTTATGAAGAAAAAGTACTTTTTCTGTTACCACATATTTAATTCAAAGAAATATTAACATGGTACTGATACAATTGTAAAAGAAGAACAAAAATAAATCGCTAAAATTTAATTGAGTAATTGAAAATATTTGAGCAGTATTATTTAGCAAAACGTAGGTCGGGCATTGTGAGTTATGATTTGTTAAATACATTTCAATACTAATCTTTTTACAATTTGGCTAGACATTTTTGAAAACAACTAGCCGTATTATAAAAAATCGGATTTTATTTTTCATAGCTAGTTTATCCTTTTCTTACTGCCACTTTCATTAATAAAACTGCATGATTTATTCGCAGGCAAAATAAATGTATAATACTTGTATAAATAATTGACAGCTTTTGTTAACACATATTTAAAAAAATACTTTATTCATACTTTAATCATAATCGAAATATAACAAATTTATATAAAAATCGCAAAATACTTACTGACTAATAAGTAGTGAAACTCATTGCAAAACTTTAAAAAATCATATCTTGCGTAATATAAGAAATTTTCATGTAAGTTTTCATTAATGGTCAATATTTCATAAAAAAAAATGGTTTATGGGCTCATTAGTTTTCGTTCTACACTTCAGATCTTAATTGGCTCTGAACACATTTTCAATATGCAAAGAAAGATAAAACATAAAAAGATCAAAATATTATCATAGGTCGAGTTTTCGCTCAGGTAAAGATTAGGGATGCAATGGAAATGGTAGCGGTGAGCAACATGTTAGATGTTTTTTTTTTCAAGAGCCACA
This sequence comes from Harpalus rufipes, assembly GCA_951394225.1. NCBI lineage: Eukaryota > Metazoa > Arthropoda > Insecta > Coleoptera > Carabidae > Harpalus > Harpalus rufipes. Next base: position 30,104,191 of record OX596278.1, on the reverse strand, counting down.
CAAAGTCACATTGCTAAATTGTGCAGATCTAAATCATATGCATAAACCAGTCAAATCAGAATAAGAAACCAACTGTTGATGTGCTGCATAAACTAGATAAGGTTAAATCAACAGAGTTGGGCCGATTGAGACACAACGTATCATCAATGTAATGATTGATAAACACCAATTACAACTGAAACTAAACGCTCGGCGCGAGCACCATGTGGGAGAATAAGTTAAGGAAGTTTAAACATGATTAAAATTTATATATTGTTCTTATATATTACAGCAGGAGTCACCAACATTTTTGAGAGGCGGGCCACATGCGAAATTTTAAAATATATGATGGGCCGGATAATAATTCTTATTGGAAGTCATATTGGATTATAAATGGAAGGAAATTTAAATTATACTTATCTTTCTTTTACATATCAATATATAGTACTTGCAAATTTAAAATAACAGTTTAGAGATTTTAAATACAATGCACCAATTTGTAAAAAGTTTTTGAGATCAGTTATTCGCGTTTGATTTCTTGGTTTTGCATGTTTCGGCACTGAAAACTCGTTTGCAGTCTCGTCGAAAGTGAAGATTTATTTACATATGTGATAAATAAAAAAATTAAAAAGTATAGTACTCTTTTCTTTGTCCCAGCATTGCGGGGGCCCGCTAATTTGATTTTACCTCAGGGTCCGTAACAGCTCTCCACGGGCCTGCGAGTTTGCAAATGTACATACTACCAAAAATTCATACAATTTTCCAAGTAATTTTTTTGAATAATCAGAAACATTCAATAATGTATAAATTTGAATAAAATTTTCGTTTCTAAATAGTGATGTGAGCAACAACATCATTAGCTACAATTTTAGCAATAGGAGCATCAGGATATCCAGTGTATTAAGAATACTGCAGAACTGGAACAAAACTATCTGATATTTACGTTTCTTATATTGTTATCGATGTGTAAAATACCTTGAGGTTTTGCGTGCAGTAAATCAATTGTAGATGATTACATACTGTAACAGGTTTTTTACTCGTTTTACACTATTAAGTTTACAAAACAGAATATCCAAAAATGCGAAATAGCTGAAGTAACCTCTTACGTTTATTTCTCCAATGTGCTAAAATCAGTACATCAGAAACTTGTGGCTGTACACTGTATGTACATACATATAAATTAATGTATCTGTTATTATAAAAATTTCGCTGTTGGCTGAATAATCCAATAAAATTCTGTACAGTAGGAGTCGCTTTATTGAAAATGAAATTCTAACACAACATCCAACAGCTGATTACTTTAGCAGATATTCCGATACTTGTCATCTTCTCAATTGTAATATGACACTGTTATTTAATTGTTTAATGTGATTGTTAATAATATTCAGATTTTGTACCTGTATTACGGTATAGTAGATCAGTTTTACAAAACACAAAATCCTAAATTAAATACCTGATATCAATAGTAACCTGCTTTACGTTAATTTCTCCAATGAGCTAAAACAGAACATAGAAACTTGTGGCTGTACATTGATTTATAAATAAATTAACTTATTTTTATTAAAAAAAAATGGCTGTTGACTGCAACAATCAACAAATTTCTGTATAGTAGGAGTCGTTTATTCAAAATTTAAATGCTAACACAACATCCATCAGCTGTCACCTGATTACTTACGCAGATATTCCGATATTTGTCATCTTCTCATTTATAATATGACAATGTTATTTGTTTATTGTGATTGTTATTATTATAATATATCCTTCATTGTTTTTAATGTATTGTTACAATGTCAATAACCTAATATAAAAGATAGTTAATTTTTACAAATTATATGATATTTCAATATGCGCCTACTTATTTACGGCATTAAATATTTTTTATAATTCATAGTTCATTATATGAAACATATTAAATATTTTGTAATTTATTTCACAAAACAATTTTAAATGACGTTCACATTCAATAGTCGTCACAAAATTTTAGTTGAGTAAAACGGATTTCAAAACTTTCTTCGACCGAAAACGAAGCGTGTTCGGCTGTCGTCGTTGTCGAACTTCTAAAAAATAGAAGTTATAAGACTTCTGAGTTCCGGTATGTACCCCCTCCTGTGCTAACTTATTCGGGAGCACATCGTAATCTCGAAGTCTCGAGTACATACCGGAACTCAGAAGTCTTATAAATTCAATTTTTTATAAGTCCGAATACGACGACAGCCGAACATGCTTCGTTTTCTATCGGAGAAAGTTTTGAAATCCGTATTACTCTACTAAAATTTTGTGACATGACTATTGTTGAACGTGAACATCATTTAAAATTGTTTTGTGAAATAAATAGGGACAGAACAGAGATGTTTATGTATAACCAAGATACCCAACTTCGTATGTCTCAAACCACGTAAAAGTGAAGCCTCAAGGTCAAGAGGCGGCCATTTGTTAAAAAGGCAAAATATTAATGTATGATATGGTAAATATGAAATAAAACTTAGAATATAATTGAGATATGAAGGTTATCACAAATAAATTGTTATTAAATTGGTGAAATAAAACGCAATACTTGTTCTTAAACACTATTTATTGATTAGAAAATAATATTAGTTTATTTAATTTGTCTTTTGCTAAAAATTTGATTCTGATTGGACCACTTTGCAGTACTGTGCAATCTAATTTTTATATATACTGCTTGCAAATATATCAAATTAGATCAGTTTTGTGATTATTATCCAAAGAAATTTCACAATGTAAATGAAAAAAAAATATTTTTTTCACTGGCAAAAAGATTAATTATAAAATTTATTATTTCTCTTTCAACATTATTTGTATTTGAAAATGTTTTTAAATTATTAGTGAAAATATTAATTTCTGTTTCAGTAGTTTTAATTATTTTAAAAACGCTTTCTGATGGGGAAATTAATCCTCCATTATTTTTAAAATCAGTTAAAACTGAAAATTTATATTTGTGAACGTAATTATGGTCCAATGTTAAATAGTTTTCAGCGCAATAATTACATGATTTTTTATTTAAAACCCTTCTGCTATTTTCTTTCTGTTTTAAATAGCTAGGAAAAGCGGAAAATATCGTAGGGACTGCATCTGATTTCAATTTTCGAATGTAAGTTCCCGTCCTAACTAAATAATCATTTTCTTTAAAATGATCGCTGCAAAGTTTGTTAGCTTTAGTTGGGGTAAAAGCTTTTCTCCTTACATTTATAATCCAAGATTTTAATATATGTTTATTTTTCAAAGGAAATCTAAAAGATATAAAATAATGTATTTACATAAATTATATTACTCACATTCTACATACAAATATTTTAACTTTATTTTCCATTTAATTGTTATATGGTTTGATTGAAAAACCCAAAATATTGCACCTTTCCCCCAATTTTAAATCTATTCGATGGTAAATAACTAAAAAAACACAGTTCTTTACAATACAAATAATGTATTGACAAAATCTTCGTTCCTGTTCTCGTTCTCGTTCCCGGGCTATTGTGTAGTATATGCCGTAAGTAGATCACTTTATAATCGTAAATTGTCTTTCAAAACATTAGTTATATATTACAGTACAGTACATACTTTTAAATTGCCACAAATCTGAATAGACGTAAAATACTTACATCTTACATGTCTTTTTAACAAATGGCCGCCACACGAAATTGCTGGCTTCACTTTTGCGCACGGAGTTCGGCATCTAGCTTATACAACACGTAAACATCTCTGGGACAGAAAGCATGACGTCACGCAGCCATCTTTGTTGAGATAGGTCATAGCATTCTTTTCAAACAAACTTTTGTGTATATTTGTTTAGTGTGGTGGTTTGATATAATATATCAACCCACCATGAAAAAGAAAATAAAATCTGGTTGCAACTTATAAGGTATGTAATTAGGGTGATATTTATTTGATTGAAATATTGTATAGAGTATTTTGCAATATTTCAGACGTGAAGATAGAGAGCCATCCAAATATTCATTGGTCTGCAGCTGTCATTATTTGAACGGCGACTGATTAGGTTATGACAATGAAATTCCTTTTCTTTTTTCAGGTGAGAATTTAAGAATTGTGTCCTTGTTACTATGTTCATAAATTGTTGGCCAATTTTTTCTGTCGCCGTTCAAAAAATGACAGCTGCAGACCAATGAATATTTGGACGACTCTCTATCTTCACGTCTAAAATACTGCAAACTACTTTATATAATATTTCAATGAAATAAATATTACCCTAATTACGTACCTTATAAGTTTCAACTAGATTTTCTTTTTCATCCTTTGGAAAAATGAAAAACTTACAAGCATGTTTTTCGCTGCAGTGTTTGCAGCCAGGAGCAAACCATGATCTAAAATATAAAGTAATATCATTAAACAATAATTTAACAATTATTTTAAGACAATTATATATTAATATTAAAGACAAATACTAAAAACAAAGCAGGCACATCATAACCTCAAAATAACCTTAATTTAAAAGTCTTAAATTTCAAACATATCATTATATAATTACGATTTTCTTTATTTAATTATTATGCTCATATACGTCGTTTAACTTACCTTCAAAAGAAAATATATATTTTTAATTTATATAATGAATAACTTAGATATATATCAAACCATAACACTAAACAAATGTACACAAAAGTTTGTTTGGAAAGTATGCTATGACCTATCTCAACAAAGATGGCTGCGTGACGTCACTATTTTCCGTCCCTATTACAAAATATTTAATATGTTTCATATAATGAACACTATTGTAAAAATTATTTAATGCCGTAAGTAAGTGCATGTTGAAATATGATATAATTTGTAAAAACTAACCATCTTTTATATTAGGTTTTTTGACATTTTAACAATATTTTAAGAACAATTCAATTTATTCAATTCTTTTGATCAATACAATATTGATATAAGAAGCGTCATATAAAAATAAATAATATAATAATAAATTATTAGTTTATTAATTACAGTTTGCAATAAAGTTAGGACTTATCACAATGAAAGTCATTATAATGATAATAATTTTTTTTTGAAGAAATTTTTTTAATGAAATTTTAAAACAATTTTCAGATTTAAGTTCTTTTAAATAATGTGGAAGTTTACTGTAAAACTTTAATCCTATATAGTTAAGGTTATTTTTGCATTTATTAAGTCGAATATTAGGGAGATTAAAATTCGATTTTCCCCGAGTATCGTATTTGTGAATATCTTTTTGAATTAAAAAATTATGTTCATTTGCTCTAATATATACACTGTAAACATAGAGACAAGTTAAATTTAAGATATTTTCTTCTATAAAAATGTCTTTGCAAGAGGCTCTAGGAGGCAGAAAAAAAATATTTCGAACTGCAGTTTTCTGAAGTTTAAAAACTCTACAAGCTGCAGGTGTGTATCCCCAGAAAACAATACCATAACTTAGGATGGGGTAAAATTTAGAATAATAAAAAGTTTTTGCTGTATTTACATCAGACATTAATTTTAACCTTTTTATTAAGTAACATAAAGAGGTTAGCTGGTTAGAATTTTTTTCTATATGTGTATACCATTTTAAATTTTGTTGAATGTGGAGTCCTAGAACTTTGCTATTGCTAACTTGAGGTAGTTACTGATTATTGCAATGAATTGATACAACGTCTTCCTGTTTGTTTGAAAAATTCATTAACACAGTTTTTTTAACATTTAAAGACAGACTTAAAGCTGCAAACCAAGAAGATAAGTTGGTTACTATATCAGATATCTTATTTGGATCATTTTCCTTTTCTAACAATAGTGACACATCATCAGCATAGGCAATGAAGTTGTACGATTCTAAAATACTTTTAATGCCATTTATGTATAAAAGGAATAAAGTAGGGCCAACAATCGAGCCCTGCGGTACTCCATACACAATGGTATGTTCGTTAGATTTATTGTTATCATAAACTACAACTTGCTGTCTGTTTTGAAGATATGGCCAAAGCCAATCTGCACAAATGCCTCTCAAACCATAATAATCTAAAATTTTCATAAGAATTGAGTGATTCACACAATCAAACGGTTTTGACAGATCAATGAATACTCCGTATATGTTCTTACCTTTATCGAAGGCATTGTAAATGGGATCCAAAAATTTTGCAATAGCTGAAGTTGTGCTAAGTCCTTTTCTGAACCCATGCTGCTCATTAATTAAAATCCTAATAAAAAAATTGAAGGATATAATAATAACAATAAACAAATAACAGTGGCATATTGCAAATGAGAAAATGACAAATATCGGAATATCAGCTTAAGTAATCAGCTGACAGCTGATAGATGTTGTGTTAGAATTTATTTTGAATAATTGACTCCTACTACACAGAAATTTGTTGATTGTTGCAGTTAACAGCGAAATTTTTCTAATAAAGGTACGTTCATTTATTTATATATCAATGTACAACCACAAGTTTCTAATGTTCTGATTTTAGCACATTGGAGAAATGAACGTATTGACATCAGGTATTTTGCATTTTAGGATATTGTGTTTTGTAAAATTAATGAGCTACTATACCTTAAAACGAGTACAAAACCTGTAACATTGTATGTAATCATCTACAATTGATTTACTATAAACAGAATCTCAATATTTTACACATCGATAACAATATAAGAAACGTAAATATCAGATAGTTTTGTTCCAGTTCCGCAGTATTCTTACGAATACACTAACTCTCCTGCTCCTTTTGCTAAAATTTTAGCTAATGATGTGTTTGTCACTATTTAAAAACGAAAATTTTATTCAAATTTATACATTATTGAATGATTTTGATTATATAAAAATTACCAGGAAAATTGTATCAATTTTTGGTAGTACGTACATTTGCAAACTCGTAGGCCCGTGGAGAGCTGTTACGGGCCCTGAGGTAAAATCAAACTAGCGGGCCCCCGCAATGCTGGGACAAAGAAAAGAGTAATTAATTTATAAAATATTTTATTATTTATCAAATATGTAAATAAATCTACTTTCCCATAGGGATTAGCTTCCAATTTCAGAGTAACAAAATATACAAATTGGTACATTGTATTTAAAATCTCTAAACTGTTATTTTAAATTTGTAAGCACTACACATTGATATGTAAAAGAAAGATATGTATAATTTAAGTTTCCATCCATTTATAATCCAATATGACTTCCAATACGAATTATTACCTGGTTCGTCATATATTTTAAAATTTCGCATGTGGCCCGCTTCTCAAAAATGTTGGTGACTTCTGGTGTAATATATATATACAATATAAATTTTAATCATGTTTAAACTTCATTAACTTATTCTCTCGCATGGCGTTCGCGCTCGAGCGTTTAGTTTCTGTTCTAATTGGTGTTTATCCATCATTGCGTTGATGATATGTTGTGTCTCAATCGGCCCAACTCTGTTGATTTTATTACCTTATCTAGTTTATGCAGAACGTCAACAGCTGGTTTCTTATTCTGATTTGACTGCTTTAGGCAGATGATTTAGATATGCACATTTTAACAATGTGACTGTGTGGCTATTAAAAAATAACATCTAAACGGAAAGTGTTGTTCACCGCTTCCATTTCCATTGCATCCCTGTCCTTTACCTGAGCGAAAACAGAAGATGGCAACAGTAAAATTCTAAAATCCATGGAGGTGGAATAATATGGAGAGAGCATAAGTTCGAACTATCGCCAAGGGGAATGTACTCCCGTGGGGACGGACGCATGTACTGTACTAGTACACATTGTAGTGGGGATTCGTGAAATATCTAAAAAACTAATATAAAACACGATATATATCGAAAAGTCGTAAACGGTAAACACTTCTCCAACGCACATATACGTATAAAAACATGCAATGCGCAATTAGCAGCAACAACCTTGTAATTTGAAACATACATGGTACATATTTTAAGGGGGGAAGCGGTTTCGGGTAGAGTCAGAGTGTACGACAATTCAAAAATCACTATTCATATATCAATTTATAAAACATCGCATTGGATAAAAATCAAAAAAATTAACATCGCCTTATTCAAAACTTGGCGCGCATTGATTTATTCATTTCTGGTTTGTTCACTACTGCTTCATTTGGGTACTGTTTAGTAATATTTGATTTTATAACTATATTTGAAGAACAAACAAATAAAATGTTAATATATTTGGTGTTACAATATTTAAAAATAATCAATTACATATTTTATATATGCCAGATAAATTTATCTATTCACAAATTATATGTACATATTTTTGATATAAATTTAGCACATATTGTATACGAAATTTTAAAATATGGCGGGCCAGATATTAATTCTTATTGGAAACCCTATTGGATTATAAATGTAAAGAAACTCAAATTATATTTACATTTCTTTCGCATGATATGTATGTATATGTAGTGTTACTTACAAATTTAAAATAATAGTTTAGAGATTTTAAATACGATGTTCCACTTTGTAAAAAGTTTTCGAGATGGAGATCAGTAATTCGCGTTCGATATCTTGATTTTACATGTTTCATCTTTAAGCACGTATGTTTGTATGTGTACGTATATTTCACTTCACGTAAAAAATAGCGTTGGTTTAGATAGGGATATAAATTCTACCCTTTGATTAGTCAGAATGCAAACAAAAATGAAAAAAAATATCATTGTTAATTGTCAATTTTCAAATAAAATCTACAGAATTATTTGGGTGAAGTGTAAAAATAAGAGAAATAATATTAATTAAAATAAAACGTTTATTAAACGATATATAATTAGGAGAAATATTAAAAAGATAATAAAAATAACTAACACTATGATTAAACAATTATAAACACTAATTTACGATAATAGTATATTATTCAACGAGCGTATTATGATGGCTGTTATCCACGAGGATGATTTTAGAACACGAGCCGCAGGCGAGTGTGGTAATTCATCCGAGTGAATAATAGCCATTATACGCGAGTAGAATACGATATTTTATCTACTCCTGCCATTGAAATCATATTATATCGGGTGACACTGAAAATGGTCCACTCTAAATAACTTTCTTATTTATAATTATTTTTTAAAATATTTGTAAACTAGGTTTAAGGGCACACAAATCATTGTATTTGGAATGATGGTAGCGCTTCCGGTTTAACCGGAAGTGACATTAAATTTCATATTTCAAATGACATATATTTATTTTTCTATATTTAGAATCTACGTAAAATTATGAATTCAATGATATGCTTGAAGTTAATTTTTACTGAAGAAATAAATTACAAAAATCGAAGAGAAAATTATGAATAATTAATCTGATAAGCCATGATACAATTTGATCATTTTTTTTTGTAACAAAATAAAGAATCTTATAAAAATAACTTACTATTTACTATTATTCACAGCACAGCGTAAATATCATGACTTCCCAGGTTAATATGGTCATAAAACTATATTAATGATAAATAAAACGATTATTTCTTATTTTATTATTTCTTTCTTTCTTATTTCGTACAAATATTCCATCATTACCGATATCTGTGTATGAAGCAGATTGGCACACCCAGCAATGGGTAATATGCCGTGATGAAATATATATATATATATATATATATATATATATATATATATATATATATATATATATATATATATATATATATATTTATTTCTTACAAAATACTTTATTTGGAGTTGAAATTAAAGTAAAATTTCCAAAACAGTTTGAAAACTTTTCTTTAACAGAAGATTATTTCTCACAAAATACTTATCAAAATTAACATTATTTCTAAAGGAGGGTCAATTTTCATTAACAGAAGATTTTTTTCTCACAAAATACTTTATTTTGAGTTGTAATTAAACGTAAAATGTCCAGAACAGTTTGAAAACTGTATTGGTGTGCCATTTAAATCAAAATTAACATTATTTCTAAAGGAGGGTGAATTTTTTACAAAATTAGAACAATTTTCTTTAACAGAAGCAGAAGCACTTTGGGTTGATGTACATGGTACAGACGGATTCAGTTGATTAACAATTTTTCTGGCTGTTTGTAATTTATTACTTAAACTTTCATCAATGTACCCCTCGGCGACAGAGGTACTCTTCCACCCACCATGTCTTTTTAGGTCAGTAATGTCGCCTCCTCTATCCACTAACAAAGTTGCAGAGGACATGCGAAAACAGTGTCCGGTAAACAGTTCTGGATTTGGAAGCTTTAAATATGTTGCGACTGCTTTCGCCATTCCACCAAATTTATTTATACCGATTCTCTGACTGGTGCACTTGTCATTTTGGTAGTTTAGGAAGAATGAAGTAATTGACACATAAGATCGACATATTTCTTACAAATTTTGTAGAAATTATCTGTTACTGTGAATTTTCTAATCACCTTTGTTTTTGTATGGGGCACTGTTACAATAAATGCTGTATTTAAGTCTTGCAAATCTTGAATTTGCATTGAATATAATTCTTGACTACGACAAGCTCCCATTAGTCCTATTATCGAAGCAATCTTAAAAACAAATAAGTCATTTAAAATTCTTAATATTTACAACTTACATGATTTTTTTACCTTTGTTGCTAGATATTTTATATCTGGGGCTTCGTTAATAAATTTATATATTTGCTCGGGTCTGAGTGTTTTTGCTTTCTTTGGGTGGTAATCTTCTCCTTTTCGTTTCAAAAACGAACGTAATTTTTGGTATTGTTCTATCTGGATATTGTGATGAATGTTAAGGTAGTTATATCGTGAAACCATTATATCAGAATTAATTGAAATTTTAAGTACATCTCAATTGAAGTATAATATACCTGCTCTCCAAGTTTTAAAATAATTCATCACCCGGTACCTGAGATATTTTCAATTAAATTTGGCCTTTTTAACACGTGAAGAATAGGAAATGGCAAAATAAACACAACATTTTAAATTATAACTTTTATATCCACTATGACATTTAATCGAAAAACTAATATGTTATAGTAAACTAATTAACGGATTTTATGTAAAAATTAGAAAATTATTTACCACCCAGATTTAATTTTATTGTCTCTAGAAAATTTTAATCTGAAGATATGATAAATAGGTAGAATTATACTTGACAACCATGTACAAGCGTTTCAGATGAAGTATCAGTTAAGTTAACACCCGCTTGGTATTAGCGAATAAGAGGTGATCTTAGGCTAAAGGAATTTCAGACGTACATTCCAAAGAAATATTTTTTAAATTGGTATTTTACGTGAAAAGCATGAAAACTTTAAACAGTATAATATTACTTTTGTAATTTTAAAAAAGAAATATATTAATTTGTTTTGCAGTTTCCATTTGTAGTTTAGAATTAGTATTATATCTTAAAATATCTTATTACTTTTTTACCCGAATGTACCAATAAATGTCTAGATACGACGATGCCACAGTTATTCTTCAACATTGAAATACGACACTTGTGTATGTGTTAGTGCGAGTGGTACAGTTAAAAAAAAAACTTTTCTACGGAAAAATAAAGAAAATTCATATGTTACAGTCGTTGATATTAGCTTTTAACTATTTTGATGCAATCTGTTTATATAATATAACGTTAAAAAATATAAGTTATTGCAAATATAAACTGCATTAGCTTAATTTTTATTTTGAACATAGAACAAGTTTTTGAATAGGTACACTCGAGTTACAACTACCTTAAGAGTACTCCGTAACATGGAATAATAAGTCCATAATGTTGAAGATTTATATTTTTCTGATAACTCGGCAAAATAAGCTAAAAGAACTCGTTCCGAAAAAGAACTAATTTGTTTCTTCAATTTAAATTCCATAAATTGATTATAAGCCAGTTCATAACTTTTTTTAGATTTTTCTGGTAGCAAGGAAAGTGAGGTTATATCAGCTGTTTCCACAATTTCCGGAGGTGTACACAATAAGTTTTCACTTTCGTTATTATCTTCCATGTTTTTTCGGTTTAAAATTGTTTTTTCACGTCTTCGTCAAGTTTTGATTATCAAAAATGTTCAAAAAGTTTAAATTACCAACCAGCCGGCCTAGTCGCTACGATATGTCAAATACTGCAAACTACAATGAAGTGAGTCACTAGTCACTGTCGTAGAAATATAAAAAAATCTATAGTTTAGTATTTTCAATACAAAAAATGGAATATTTATAGTTTTTGAACATTGTAACAATGTAATTTATTTATAAAGTATTAAAATTCATTAATTTGATGTTCAAATATTTTGATGTTACAAAGATGGAAAATTTCCCTAGAATTTAGAATGTGCGTAATAAATTAATCTTATTGAATATGATTGTGAATCCTCAACAAGAAATTTGACAGTTCCGTGTCTTATGTAACTACGCCCCGTGGATTATGGTCATAATCCACGGGGCGTGCATTATGTATTATGTATCCATGGTTACGTACATAATCAATATATTATTAAACAGGTATAGATAAAGAATATTATTAAATACTTAAACACTAATCGATATATAGTTCGTATCCAAATGTGTAATAATTAGAAGAATATCGACGGATGATGGATAAATTGGAGGAAATAAAATATACTCCTTGTTGCAAACGTTTCGGATTTTATTAATCCATCCCCAATGCTATGGAGGAAAGGAAGAATAAACAGTTACAGAGTAAAAAACAGCAAAGCCCAGCAATAATTACACAGTAATAAATAATGCTTACCATGAGAAGATTGTTACAATAACTTTTAAATACATTAAGTGATACATGTGACAAAATTACTTGAAAAAATACATTGTGCTTTCTGCCGCAGTGTAATTACAACTGCGAGAGAAAGATACAGAAAGTTAACAAATAAAAAATATACAATGTTACCAGTACAAATTGGTTATAACACAAAAATATCTGTTGGTGTGTATATTGGCGCAAACTTTAAACTGTATACTAATGAAGTCGTTTGTTGTGATCTAAAATATTTTGATAAATTTTGTTAAGGTTTTCAGTATCCGTTCTATAATTTATACTATTACTATTATTGTGAATATGAATCATTTCTAAGATGTTACGTTTTTTGTAATTACTTTCTGAAGCTAATATTTTCAAAATCAAAATGGTGGTGGGAATTTATACTATGTTTAGATAAAGCAGTTTTTTCTGAATCTAAATTTCTGCAGTTATTTTTATGATTATTTATACGATTCTTAATATACTGTCTAGTTTGTCCAATATACAACTAGGCAGTATATTAAGAATCGTATAAATAATCATAAAAATAACTGCAGAAATTTAGATTCTGGAAAAACTGCTTTATCTAAACATAGTGTAAATTCCCACCACCATTTTGATTTTGAAAATAATAAAATATTAGCTTTAGAAAGTAATTATTTGTTAACTTTCTGTATCTTTCTCTCGCAGTTGTACTTACACTGCGGCAGAAAGCACAATGTATTTTTTCAACTAATTTTGTCACATGTATCACTTTATGTATTTAAAAGTTATTGTAACAATCTTCTGATGGTAAGCATTATTTATTACTGTGTAATTATTGCTGGACTTTGCTGTTTTTTACTCTGTAACTGTTTATTCTTCCTTTCCTCCATAGCATTGAGGATGGATTAATAAAATCCGAAACGTTTGCAACAAGGAGTATATTTTATTTCCTCCAATTTATCCATCATCCGTCGATATTCTTCTAATTCTTAAACACTAAGATTATTTATTTAAACAATATATCACTACATTTATTTATATAACTATATGTCTTTATGTGTTCACAACTCGTAGACTGTTTATTTACATCACCCACTGTTCATTGCTCGTTGCTTCTATATATCAGACTGCCTCGCTGGTTTTGGCTACGGGTTTATATAGCGCGATGTCCTTCTCGAACTTTCCGTCGCCAGAATGACATTGAATACAAAGGATCAGTCCATCGGATGTAATTAAACCAGTCTAGACGCGTAAGGGTTTCCCCCGCCGGGAATATTCTACCAGTGGCGGCGCTCGCATACTCTTAAGTCAGGGGCGCAAGTTACAGTATTACAAACAAAAATTAATATTTTTCTATTCATTTACCTCTTTTTGGTTTGCGTTTTCTTTTAGCTCATCACAGTAGAACTTATTTTACTTTAATTTGGTTTGTACAACATACTTTGATATTTATTTTATTTATTGACTTATAATAAGGTAAAATTTACAATAATTTATTTAACTAACCTATAGATTATCTTATGTAGTCAGAAATATCGTTTGTATTAAATTAAAATCATTAATATAAAATTATAATCAATCTATCCTAATTAATCAACTTTGGGCCAGTAGAAACTTTCATTTAATTTTAGGTTCATAGTAAATTTAATAAAATGAATTCTCTCGAAATCGACAATGTCCATTTGCGCTCGAAACACACACAAGATTTTTTCTACAGTCGCCAAGTGGAGTCCTCCACCATAACAAAAAATAATAAAATGTACACTTTGTTCTTACACTACTACACAATTAATAAGGATTAATATAAAGAAAAAACGTCTTTTATATTTAATTTTAATTTATCGTTATTTTCCATTCTTCTTGACCTTTTGCTTCAATTTAATCTAAACATTTTATACTTTCGTTTTTCTAAATGAATGCCCTATTTTATTTTCACAATACTGCAGGATTTTTTTTTGGTTATGTAATATACCGACATAGCAGTTATATGTCAGATTGTTTTGTAAAGGTGGTAAATGTGTCACTACAGTGCCATTAGTTCCTGACTAAACGTTTCCATTAAGAATGTAGACAAGTGGCATTTCTCAACATTGTATAGTTAGAAATTTGGACAGCGAGCGTTTTTTCTACTTTGTCGCGCTAGAGCGGCAAAGTGACATTTTGCGTTGACAATAGAGTGCGCAAATGGCTACTTTTTATGTAGACTGTAGAAAAAAATATTTTCACGCTTATGTCACGGTTTCGCATGTTCACCCGATATATATTGTTATATTGATAACTGTCATTTTCCCTCTTTATATTATTTGCTTCAAAAATAATTACATTATAAGTGCGTTCAACAAGGTTAGCGAAACTAACATTTGTACATTTACTATTCCATTTTACGCATTCAGCATTGCAAAGAATAGGGCATAGTTTTGACCTCTGATTGGCTGAAATTTGAACCAAGAAACAAGTTTACCCAATGTAATTTCGGCTACTTAAAACTGGCGCTGTTGCGAACACCATCTGCTGGATGCGTTAAATGGAACAGAGCATAATTTGTCAAAAAAGCAAACAACGCTCAGAGAAAAATGAAATAACATCTACTCCATTCGGCCAGGGAAATTCAAGTAAATAAAATTTTGCATGAATTTATTAAATCACATTTTTACATTAACATTGATATTAATAGACATTGGAGTGTATTCTGTATTCTACTATACTCTATTCGCCGAGACGAAAGAATGTAGAACTAATTCTTAAACAGAAACAAATCATTTTATTGGTTCGGCTCCAAAATTATCCTCTTTTGATCAATATAATTTGTCTCTGTACAAAAATTGTTGCCACATTCTCTTGTCTCAGCGAATGGACTATATGCTTATTCTAATTTTAATAGCCCATTCAAATTTATAAGCAAAAGAATGTAATTTATTACCTATCATTTTAATTTTATATTCTGTGTCTTCTAGTGTTATTGGTAAAAAAAATAAACAAAATGTTAAAATTAACATGATATGATACAGAATACACCTCATAATCTTACTCACTTCATCAAATTCAACTTTGCCAATTTTATTACACTTATGTTGCAACATTCTTCGGTTTATTAAGATTCATGCAACAAAAATACTTTGAGATGGATTATCAACAAAAGCAAAAGTGGATTTCTTCTTTATTCTAAAAACTCTCCCTTGGATACTCTTTGCAACATTCATTTTATTTAATACGGATTCATCAATATAGCTTTCCGTGACAGTGGACGATCCCATCCACCGTAGCGTTTGATGGACTTAATAATATAACCCGCATTTTCCAATAAAATTGCCAAAGAACGTTTTATACTGTGCCCAGTGTAGGACTCCACAGCTAGTAATTTAAAAAAGAAGCAATCTTCGTCGGTATTCTTGGCAATGTGAATTCCAACAGGGTGTATTATGTATTTTTCATTTAAATATCGCAAAAAGAATCTCCCGTGGGGAATATTAGAGATAGGGCATAAAAACATGTACTTCCTGCAGATATTATCAATTTTACAGAGAATCCTTCTTCCATAATAATAGTGAAACTGCGAGAAACATTTATCTCCGCATCTGGAATAGAAACATACAGATATGATCTAGGTATATAAAATCCTCAGTGGTCAATGTTTAAGTTCATTAACTCGTTACATCGGCCAGCCACTCCAATTTTTAGTATAACCTATAAAGATTCAAAATAAGTATCAAATCATACAATAATAGAGAACTATTACTTTTATCAACTATTCTTCATTGACTGCTTCCTTCATAAACTGCTCTATATGTTCTTTTTTTAAGGACTTTTGCCTTTTTTTCAGTTTGTACGTTCTGGATTCATTCTAAAGATAAATAATTAGCGTACCATATTTTGAAATATCTAAGTTTTTGCTGCTACGCCCCCTTTTTACATTTACATTATATAAAAAATATAGAAATAACACTTACTTATAGTCGTATAATTGTTTTAAGTACATAGTTGTGTTGAGTTGATATAGGTATGCATAAGTTTCAGCTCTTAAATCCGGTATTCATCTTCTGTTTAGACTTTTGGATTATCACTAAAGGTATAAAACTTACATTTGGTATGATAAAAAGAAGACAAGATAAAGAATTGCCATACTTAGCTTTTCAAGAGGAAACTTGTAGAACTCACGTTCACTCTTGCAATAAGTGAAGATATCCAATAGGATACCACTGTATAAATCCATATCCCAATATCTCTTGCAATTTCCAACGTAATTTTTTTCGTGTATAATAGCATTTAAACAATTATGTTCAGCAATGAGACTGACCTGAAACATTTATTCTTTTCGTAATATTTATCTTTTAATAAACCAGATTATTTTGTTTTGAGTATAAAATAAGGTTATAAACGTAATTTATCTTAATAACAGCTTTTAGTGTGTACATATAATACTGTAAAATCATATAAAATGTTACTATGTTATAAATATAACATTTGTTTTCAACAATACCACCCATTCTATTAGTTAATTTTACTTTTCCTATGTTATGAATTTATTCCTGTTTATAAATTCTAAAATGAAACATTTATAGTAACTACTTATTTACCTTCATTGATTTAATACGTTTAGTACTTTCTTATAACGTTTATGGTAATTTTATTACATATATACATATTAATATGTATAACATATTTTTTATAATGAAGAAAATCTTATATTTAACATTAAGGCATTTAAATTTATTAGTTTTATTTGTGTTACGGTTTGTCAAGATTGTTTAAAATGTTAGTAACACAAAACAATAAGGGTTAGTAATAATTTAAATACCACGTAAAACAAAAGTTACTAACAACATTGGAATGGAACAATGGTGAACAGACATTGGTCTAAAAAGCGCACCAACTTCAGCGTGGTAGAGATTTGCAAAAGGTTGAGATTTGAATTAAACAGGATATTTTTTTTCGAGTTTTGAATAAGACGAGGTAATATTTTTCGAGCTTTGCAGTGTTGAAAAATGCATAAGTTGTGATATGAATAAGTCAATGTAAAATTATTCGAATTTTGACGATTTGTAAGATGTATAAAACATGATTTGACCAAGTCAATATGAATGTATTCGAATGTTGTGTGTACTCCCGCGGTTTCCCTAGCGATTGTAAATACTTCCTCCATATTATTCCTACCTCCATGCTAAAACCACAAGTCCCCGTTATTTTTCATTCGGTCTGGCTGATTGCGTTTGCACTCTAACTAGGTTAAAGATTCTAACATAGTCGTGCTAAAAATCACCTGTCTCGATTTTGTTTGTCGACATTCGTATGTGGAGCGTATAATATATTACTTGCAGATTCAAAGTTTTTATAATAATAATCATGTATTTGTTAGAATTTTGTAAAAAATATATTTTAATATTATGCAGAGATCTCAGAAATAAAAGTAAGATTCTATTGTAAATTTAAAAGACAGTGCCCGGTAAAATATGTAATAAGTATCTTTATTTATTGTAAATTTGAACAGTAACATTTTTATATCATATATTTTCTGTTTTTGATAATAAATATTTAGTTTTTGAAATTAAAGTGTATAGTTGTTATTTGATTACATATGCACATACATTGAGATATGGAATGAAACACAAAAATAGAATTCGTCGACGTGTTCAGTTGTCGTTTATATTACAAGAGAGACATCAATATGAGGTGCAAAAAGTATTTAGATAAATGTGCGATACAAACGTGAAAAAATATGAGACATATAAAAAATAACGTTTTTCTCGTTCCCTAGAAACTTAGAAAGGTATGTAATATAATTTATATTGGATTATATTTATTTAATAGAAAAAATATACTGTTAAAAAAGGGTAAATTTAATTGTGGTCGTAATTCTTATAGTTTCCGAGATAGCAGAAGTAAACCCCGTAAAAAACATTTTTCACTACTTTATATCTCGGAAACTATTGGAGATCGGACATATGTTGGTGCAGCATTTTTTACTTATTTTGGTCAGTACTATACAGGGTGAATCTGGGAAGGTTTTTTTATTATAAGTAATAGAAAAAATAATTCATATAAAAGTTTTATTATTTTAAATACACTTTTTTTGATGGCAAATGTATGGGTCCGTGAAGTTGGAGTTACAACATCGCGTTTCCACATCTTGCTTCACATAATAATATTTTGCTCATTTTTTGCTATTTTTTGCTGTATAGCTTGAATTTTTTGCTGAATCCATTCTTAAGTTATAAACAAATTAAAAATGTAACTCCATCTTCACGCTGGAGTTACAAATAACTTAAATCAAAAATGCTTTGGTACTGTAATATTTTGCTCATTTTTTGCTGTTTAGCTTGTGTTTTTTGCTACATCCATTCTTAAGTTATAAACAAATTAAAAATGTAACTCCATCTTCACGCTGGAGTTACAAATAACTTAAATCAAAAATGTTTTGGTACTGTAATATTTTGCTCATTTTTTGCTATTTTTTGCTGTATACCGTGAATTTTTTTGCTAAATCCATTCTTAAGTTATAAACAAATTAAAAATGTAACTCCATCTTCACGGTGGAGTTACAAATAACTTAAATCAAAAATGGTTTGGTACTGTAATATTTTGCTCATTTTTTGCATATTTTTTGCTGTATACGGTGATTTTTTTTGCTAAATCCATTCTAGTTATAAACAAATTAAAAATGTAACTCCATCTTAACGGTGGAAATAACATATCTAAAATGTTTTGGTACTGTAATATTTTGCTTATTTTTTGCTATTTTTTGCTGTATAGTATGAATTTTTTGCTTAATCCATTCTTAAGTTATAAACAAATTAAAAATGTAATTCCATCTTCACGCTGCAGTTACAAATAACTTAAATCAAATTTTTTTTGATACTGTAATATTTTGCTCATTTTTTGCTATATGCCGTGAATTTTTTGCTAAATCCATTCTAGTTATAAACAAATTAAAAATGTAACTCCATATTCACGGTGGAGTTAACTAACTTATATCTAAAATGTTTTGGTACTGTAATATTTTGCTCATTTTTTGCTATTTTTTTGCTGTATAGCATGAATTTTTTGCTTAATCCATTCTTAGGCTAGGCGCAAATGGAGACACGTATAGCGCGTGTGAAGTGACATGATACGAAGCGGCACGACGCGCAAGTTCCACACGCGTAGCGTGGTGATCTGCATATTGAGACGCAGCTTGGAAGCTTCCACAATTGAAATGTAAAAACAATGCACGGACGACAACCTATGTACGTAGACGCGTCGCACGAGAAACTGTGCCTCAACAACAGCGCCACGCGAGCGCGAGATGACGTGAGTCGTGCCATGTAGCGTCATGTTGCCAATTTGCGCCGTTGTATTTAAACCTACGGGATTACAAAAATACGTGCTGTGCTGCGCCACCTCACATGCGCTATACGTGCCTCAATTTGCGCCTAGCCTTATTGATGTAATTGATATAAACACACCATAAAATGAGATAGAAACAGTACAAGTTAAATTCATGTATGTATAATTTGCATTTCCCGCCATTATATTTCATAAGTTAGCAAGACAAGCGAGAAATTTGGCGCTTACTTTGCTTGCGAGCAAATCAAGCAAATGCTAGGCTAGCAAAGTCGTTCAACAAATTTATTAAACGCACCTAATGAAAAGTAAATGAATGTGGCAGAGATGAGGATGTTGAGATAGATGTTGGGGAAGACACGGAAAGATACGGTAAGGAATGAAAGAATAAGGGAAATAACTCTAGTGTTATAAGTTTGTAGAAAGATACAAGAGAGACGATTACATTGGTTTGAACATGTCATAAGGAGAGATGGAGAATATATTAGAAAAAGAATGAATAGTTGAGAAATAGAAGGTTGAAGAAACAGAGGAAGGCCAAATATAAGTTGGAAGGAATGTATTGCGGAAGACTTGAGAGAAAAGGAACTGAATAAGAACGACACGCAAAACAGAAATGAGAGGATGAAGAAAATAAAAAACAGCGGCCCGTAAAGAATGGGAAAAGCTAAAGAAGAAGAAGAAGATGTCAGTGTCAAGTGCAATTTGCATAGTTTGTTTATGAAATAATTTTACTGGAAATGTAGAATCTTTTGCAAGAAAATTTATGTATGGAATTTATACATAATACACAGGATTGATGGAAGGTATTGTGCTGGCCACACAAGCATTAATAATTTTGCTATATATTTTATAGATAAATTGATAAAATAATCAATTTTATAAATCCCGGAGTCTACGTTTTAAAGGTAAACACAATTTCGTAGTTAGACAGTTCATATTTCAAATGTATGTAACTGACAGATAAATGTCACTGCACTTTCAAAAAGATAATCATTTCAAATTAATAATAGTAACGTTTTAAAAAGAAAATTGTCTTATATCGTCTTTTTCTTCACTTAATTTATATAATATTTCATATTTCCGTTTAAATAGTTTTTGTACTTCATGTTCTTCTTCTAATTTTTGAAGTTCAAGATTTAAACGGCCTGAACGAATACTAGAATTGGCAATACTAGTTTCATCGTTTGGTATTATGCAATATCTACACTCCCAATCTTGATTAATTACATTGTTGTCTACACTGATGCAAGAGAAATGAAACCATTTTTTGCATTTATCACATTGTACCATGTCTTCTTCAGCATCAGGTCTTTGGCACTCATTACAGTTTGATTCTGCCATTTTATTAGATTTTACCAATTGAAAATCTTTAAAGATTTTTCTGTTACAATGGGGACTTATGATTTTGACGTCATCGGCGGCGGATCGGCAGCGGACCTCCCACCACCCATTTTAGAAAGGGACAAGAAATTTTTAGAAAGAGCGAGGTGATATACCATGGCCGAGTCGATCAAATGCTTTCCCTCTTCAGCACCTCCCCGTTGATCAAATAATTTGTTATTTAGTCAGCAAAGTTTGGTTAAGTTATTATGTTTAGTGATTGTTATTAATGAAACATTGCGGAATCGAATCTTTCTGATTCTCACGGAGAGAAAACAAATTCGATTTCATCGTTTCAATTTGAAAAAACATGAATTGAATCCATGTAAACACTACAAATTCCACTGTTGAGAGAGACGGAAAAAATAATGAAATTTCTTTTAGTGTATATCCACGTCTTAATTTTATTAAAGTCATACATAATTTGTCTCTGGATGTTAAATTATTCAATTTAGTTTTCTTTGACGTTTTTTGGAAATATCTGTATTTCAACTTCGGCATAACTGGGATTTAACAAATCGTATAGAAAATGTTCTACTGATAAACCGGTGAAATATATAATTTTTACAGCATCATTGCTTAATAAATTATAATTTAGTTTCCAATTGTTGACAAATATAGTTTCATTTCTCGATGTCTCTACAGCACCAAATAACTTTCTTACATAATAATTGTTGACAGTTTGGGTACTACTTTCCTTATTAATCTTATTTCTGTTTGTGTGGAGTTATTCTGCTTATTATCAATTTTTATATGTGTTTTTATTAATATAAGCTCGGGTCTCTTTATTAGTAGGCAGCTTTATTAAAGTTATTTGAGTTGCTGTACTTGTTTTTCAAAAATAAGTTTGATTATGTTTGTCCACTTTAAAAACATAGGTTTTCGTCATTTTATTGTTATTTTGTACATAATTAAACTTCCTTTTTTATCACAGGTTCCTGTAAATACATTACTAATTCATATTCAATTTAATATTAATCATATTTTTTCAACTTCCATGTCCAGTCTCAGACATGTTCATGTTTCTTTTCAATGGTTGTTGTGATCACGTGGGACCAAATATGGATCACGTGACAAACGTCAAACTTAGAGCTAAATCTTGCTCACTACATAACTAATTATTAAATACATTTTTACACACTAGATGGCGACCAAAATATTTGAATTGTATAAGTCTCCATTGTCTTGATTCACATTGGAATTGAAATGTAAGTGGAATTGGAGTTGTTATTGGAATATTGAATTGTATTGTAAGTGGAATTGAATTTGAATTACTTTAAAGCTACAAATACAAATTAATTGTTAATTAATGAATTACATAGTGTTATTTATAATGTGGATGATGAAACTTCTTGACTGGATGGGTATATGGAAATGATGAAATTACTGGATTGCAGTCAAAAATTTTTTATTTAAAATTCGGCCTCTACCGGTTTCGGCATCTCCTATGCCTTCTTCAGGAGCTACAATTGATACAATTTTTTAATAACAACATTTTTTTACAAAAAAGCAAGGTGGTTTATATAAAACTTACGTGAAAATTATTTTATGTTTGCATATACACATTAAAAGAATACATTAAATTTTTTTTTTAACAAAAAACATAACAACAACAACACACGTAGGACGTCAAAACAGTTAAAAATAAATAAATAAATATAATAAAATACTCAAATAGTCGCCAATATTGTAAAAGTAAAATAATTTTCGGCACCCTAAGAAAAAATATAATTTAGTTTTAACAAGTACAGTTCCGAAGATTGTTGTTTTACCACTAAAATTTTTTTTAAAACTATTTTAATCATTCTTCTTATTGTTTAGTTTTAAGTTTAATCATTTTTATTTTATTTATTATTTTTGTTGTATTTTAAAATGTTTGTGTATATAGTACTTATTTTATCTATGTCTGATTTAAATTAATATTGTTTTTATCATTACTTATCTGTAACATTTCAAGTGTTAACCGTTTTTGTAAATTACATTCTGTGGCTAAGATTTTAACATCATCAAAATTAAAGCTGTGGCCTTTGTTTTTTACGTGCGTTACTAGAGCACACTTTCCATTATTGTTGTTGTTATTCCTACAATTTCTTTTATGTTCCTCCAATCTTGTTTTTAAATAACGTTTTGTTTGTCCTGTATACTGGGCAGGGCAATCGTCACATGGAATTTTGTATATTATATTAGAATTATACATTTTATCTATACTGGCTTTTAGTTTTGAATAAAGATTCCCTACAGTTTTATCTTGTTTAAAAGTAATGTTTACATTGAAATTATTAGTAAATAGTTTTTTTAAATGCATAGCCGCCATCTATGTATGTCAATGAGAAATATTTATTTTCATTCTTATTATTATTTTTTATTTGCGTCTCATTTTGGTTTTGATGTCCGTTATTTTTATTTTCGTTTGTTGTTTTGGTTTTGATTTTATTTATTAATCCATTTATAATGCCCTTTGGATAATTATTTTGTATAAGTAGGTAATTTACATGTTCATACACTTCTTTGTGGAATTTTTTTGAGGTTAGTTTAATTGCTCTAGAAATGAGGTTCGTTGCATTAATTAACTGATTTTTTGGGTGTCGGGATTTATAATTAAGGTATCTAGTGCTCGCCGTAGGTTTTTTGTACCATTTCGTGGTAATAGTGCCATCATTATGTCTAATTATTCTTAAATCAAGGAATGGTATGAATCCATTATTTTCAATTTCTATTGTAAATTGCAGATTACTATTGTAATTATTAAATACTGTTAATGTTTCGTCCACTTTATCTTCCGGTATTGCTAGAATAAGATCATCTACATATTTCTTAATGAAGACTACATTAAATGATAGTAATGGTAACGTAGCTTTCAAGAGCTTGTCCATCACAAAGTTACCCACAATGGGGACTTATACAATTGAAATATTTTGGTCGCCATCTAGTGTGTAAAAAAGTATTTAATAATTAGTTATGTAGTGAGCAAGATTTAGCTCTAAGTTTGACATTTATCACGTGATCACAACAACCATTGTTTGAAAAGGAACATTGATGAACATGTCTGAGACTGAACACAGAAGTTGAAATAATATGATTAATATAAATTGAATATGAATTAGTAATGTATTTACAGGAACCTGTGATAAAAAAGGAAGTTTAATTATGTACAAAATCACAATAAAATGACGCAAACCTATGTTTGTAAAGTGGACAAACATAATCAAACTTATTTTGGAAAAACAAGTACAGCAACTTTAATAAAGCTGTCTACTATTAGAGAGACACAAGTTTATAACACAAACAGTCAACAATTATTATGTAAGAAAGTTATTTGGTGCTGTAGAGACATCGAGAAATGAAACTAAATTTGTCAATAATTGGAACTAAATTATAACTTATTAAGTAATGATGCTGTAAAATCTATATATTTCACCGGCTTATCAGTAGAACATTTTAATGTTCTATATGATTTGTTAAATTCCACAGTTATGCCAAAATTGAAATACAGATATTTCCAAAAAACGCAAAAAAAACTAAATTTAATAATTTAACATCCAGAGACAAATTATGTATGACTTTAATAAGATTAAGACGTGGATATACACTAAAAGAAATTTCATTATTTTTTCCGTCTCTCTCAACAGTGGAATTTTTAGTGTTTACGTGGATTCAGTTCATGTTTTTTCAAATTGAAACGATGAAATCGAATTTGTTTTCCCTCCATGAGAATCAGAAAGATTCGATTCCGCAATGTTTCATTAATAACAATCAGTACACATAACAACTTAACCAAACTTTGCTGACTAAATAACAAATTCTTGGATCAACGGGGAGGTGCTGAAGAGGGATAGCATTTGATCGACTCGGCCATGGTATATCACCTCGCTCTTTCTAAAAATTTCTTGTCCCTTTCTAAATTATGTGGAGGGAGGTCCGCTGCCGATCCGCCGCCGATGACGTCAAAATAATAAGTCCCCATTGGGCTGAGTGAGGAACCCATAGCAATTCCCCATATCTGCTTATAGTACGTATCATTATATTTAAAATAACCTTCTTTCAGGCAAAACTTTACTAGGTCCGAGAAATCTTTTAAAGGTATTTTTGTTCTCTGACAAATTATTGGCCATTCATCCTTTATTGCTTCCAGAACCAGTTCTAACGGAATCTTTTGTAAACAAGGATATCACATTCAATGAGATGAATATGTGTCCTTCAGGTAGTTTTACTTTAGTGATTGTGTCTTGAAATTCGAAAGAATTTCTGACATAATATTCTTCTTCTTCTAGTCCTTTTAAGTTACCCGCCAGGAACTTAGAAAGTTCATCTAAAGGGGAGTTGATACCCGAGACAATAGGCCGTAGAGGTAACAGTATTTAATAATTACAAGAGTAGTAATCTGCAATATACAATAGAAATTGAAAATAATGGATCCATACCAATCCTTGATTTAAGAATAATTAGACATAATGATGGCACTATTACCACGAAATGGTACAAAAAACCTACGGCGAGCACTAGATATCTTAATTATAAATCCCGACACCCAAAAAATCAGTTAATTAATGCAACGAATCTCATTTCTAGAGCAATTAAACTAACCTCAAAAAAATTCCACAAAGAAGTGTATGAACATGTAAATTATATATTTATTTTACTTTTACAATATTGACGACTATTTGAGTATTTTATTATATTTATTTATTTTTTTAACTGTTTTGACGTCCTACGTATGTTGTTATGTTTTTTGTTAAATTTTTTTTTAATGTGTTCTTTTAATGTGTAAATAACTCTAGTTATTCGTATGAGTACAAAAATATACAAATTAACTCAACCGGGTAATTATCAATTTACTAAACTATTTTTAGAAATCCGAGTGGCAAACACAAGTGACACAGCGTCGGGTGAGTTCTTATTTAAGACATATCCAAAAATCACAACTTTGGGAATTCGACTTCAAAGTTTAAAAAATTAAATAAGTCGAATTGAAGACATCTATTTAAAAATTATTTATTTTAAACTATCAATATACTATCATTATTCTTACAAAATTTTGTTTGATTATTCTTACGCGTTTTTGAAAAAAAAATAGATTTTTAATTTTGGATATGGAACAAATAGTAAGCTTTTTGGAATTCTCTATAAAAATTTGTGGGCCATGTCCTACAAAAATCATAAATTAGATTTGGTTGACAAAAATTAATAATTTATTTTGGTATATTCTAGTTTATTTTACATAAATACAGTTGTTTTATAAAAATAGACACATGAAAAATAAAATTAACAATAATTATTATTCTCGGTGTTATAACAAAACATAAAACGGTTAAATCTATTACAAATTATTTTAATACTGCTTTAGTAACTATAATCTAATAAGCAAGGAAATATATTATTTATAATATAAAAATATTTCTATTTGAGAGTGTTATTTATGAAGTTAAAAACCTGATAACACTGCTTCGTAGAATACTTTATCAATTTCCCTACATACACAAACACGCTCGTCATTAATTTCAAAATGATACTGATATACATTGGATTTCCTACTCTTAACAGCTAATGTCCTTTTTCTATTTGGTGTTTTTCTGTTTATGAATTTTGCATAAAAATGTAATTTTTTCTCTTCTGTAAGTGACCAAAATCTTTTAAATAAATTTTGTCTTTCATTCTCATTAATAGAACTTGTACATTTTAAGTAACATTTCGGTAAACACAAACTTTTACTAACTTTAGCAGGATATTTTGTTCCTTTCTCATTTTCATATTCTTTACCTTGCTCCCTATTTACTTTCTTGATATTTTTTTTCCATTTATCTGAATTTCTCATACGCTTTTTTGGTTTTTTGGTCGGCGTTTCTTCTAATACTGGTAGCGATTCTAATATTTCTTGTGGCGATTCTAACACTTCCGGCGATTTTAATTCTAATGATGATCCTAATACTGGTGACGATTCTACTATCGATGATGCTTCTAATAATGTTGGTGATTCTTCTATAAATTCTGATTCGATTTCATAATTTGAAATTTCACTTTTAGTAACATTGAAATCAGGATCTTTTATGGAATCGTCGCTGTCGAAGTGAATTTCATTACTTGAGCCTTCATTCCAAAAAGTATTGTCATAAAGTAGGTCTTTCAATTCTTCTGGTAACATAGGTGCAGGAGATTCATCATCAAAAAGTCGTCTTTTCACAGGGCGATTTATATTCATGATTTTATTCTACAAAATTATGTTCATTTGATTAATAAATAATAAAACAATATCAAATACTTCAGTAACAATGTTGATTTCTATACCTTGTAACCACTTATTTATACACAAACAAATAATTCTGACGTATATGCAATTCCTTTAATTTTCAAGTTATAAATATTCGTATTGCGAGTTGTTGGATATGGCTCATTTAAAAGGTTGATTGAAATTGTCGCAGGATGTGGAACAAAATGCTACTATGAATTCGTCGTTTGATTGGCTGTTGGACATAGACCAAAAAAGAATTAAGAATTAGGAGAAAAATGCGGATATAGAAAAATTAGGAATTATGTATCTCAAATTTGATTAATAATTAATTAATAATGTCAAATTGTATTATAAGTACAAAAATCAGAGATTTTAGCTGTACTCATAACTGAAAAAAACCCAAAATGGTCTATAGACCAAATAAGAACTCACCCGACGACAGTGCTATATCTAAACGGAAATAAATTAAACTTCAGTACATCAACCATCTGCACAATATACAACACACTAGAAGAAGATGACCACTTCTACATATCCTGCCCAATACTCGCACCCATTCGACAACACTACTTGGAAAATTTACCAAACGAGAACATTGGTAAAGACAATTTCTTGAAAGCTCTCTTTAAGGGAGATGATGTAAATATGATCAAAAAGTATACTATTACACAATAAATGCAATTAAATTAAGATCATTTGCATTAGAACCAGAAGCGGATCAAGGGTAGTTATATATGCTCTAAGCTGAACCAAAATTCGTGCCCCATCCCCTTGACCTTTGTTAATCACACTCGTTTTATTGCTTGCTGGTAATTGTACATTTATTCACTTATATTTACATTTAAATATTACAAACAAAAGAATAGAGATACTGAAAAATATCTTTCTGGCGTGATTTATGCGTGCTTCTTTGTCGCCATGCTCAACCCAACTCTTCTCTCTGGTTGCAAAAATCCCTAGGCCATGGCGCGAAATTCAAAATTCTCGCAGTCACTAACATTCCGCCGCCCTTGAAGTATCTTCAACAGGAAGTGGACACAGCTTCGTGATTGGTCGTTGCAATTCTGTTCTTCTTGAAGTTCTTACTGTAGCAATTCGAACTCTGCCGTCGTTTCCTGGATGTACTGATTTGACTCTCGCAAGAGCCCACTGCAGTGGAGGAAGATTGTCTTCTTTCACTAGGACTAACATACCTTCGTATATGTTAGCCGATTCCTTCTGCCACTTATTACGTTGTTGGAGTTGCGTCAAGTACTGATTGGACCACAACTTCCAAAATTGTTGATTTAACTTATGGACGAGTTGCCATCTAAGTAATCTGTTTTGTGGAATGTGCGTATATTCTGGTACTGGTATTTAGTCAAAACATCTCCGGTAAGGAAATGGGATGGGGTAAGTATTTCAAAACTTAAAGGGTCATCGTTGATAGGGAACAAAGATCGGGAATTTAGACACGCTTCAATTTCTGTTAGAACTTGCAAATTCTTCGTAGTTTAAGTGCGAGTTTCCCATTATTCTTTTCAAATGGTATTTGGTTGATTTTATCTCTGCTTCCCAGATGCCACCTTGGTGTGGCGCGTTTGCAGTAATAAATTTCCATGAAATTCCTTCATAGGCTGCATAATCGAGGATGTGTTTCCTTTGTTTATCATTTTTTAAGTTTAAGTAAAGTTCTCTCAATTCATTGCTAGCACCCCTGAAATTTGTGCCATTGTCGCTTCTAATCTGTACAGGTTTACCTCTTCTACTCATAAATCTTCGTAAAGCATTGATGAATGCTTCTGTATTTAAACTCGTTACCGCTTCAAGATGAATTGCACGTATACTGAGACATACGAACAATGCTATGTATGCCTTTTGTAATGGCGAATTCCGTCTGTTGCCGGTTCTTATAAATATTGGTCCCGCATAATCAATGCCTGTGTGCAGGAATGGTCTCGCAGGTTCTACTCGCTTCTTGGGTAGTTGTGCCATCAACTATTGTTGAGTCTGCGCACGAAATCTAAAACATTTTATACAGCCGTGAATAATCTTCCGTAAATTTGACTTTCCGTGAATTGGCCAATATTTCAATTTGATGCTTACTAACACTGCTTGGCAGCCTGCATGTAATAATCGTCAGTTAAGGCTGAATTCCTTTCTTCGGGTACATTTGTTGTATGTGTGATAAAAGATTGCTCAGGCCAATTTTCCTGGTTACATGCCAACCACCGCGGGCCTTCTCACCACAGTTCTGAAGTCTTCATCTCTTCTATGTTCAGTCCTCGTTCTGCTGGATTCTGTTTTAAAGAGATGTGCTGCCATTTGTATCCCTTTGTAACGTCTTGTATATCTGCAACTCTATTTGCCACAAAGGTAGTCCATTTCGTTGGTTCTCTAGCCAGCCATGACAAAACTATTGTTGAGTCTGTCCACATATAAATATCTGAAAATTCAATTTCTAATGATTGTTGTAATTTGTGGGTTAAATTCGCTAATAAATGTGATGCACATAATTCTAAACGCGGTAGTGATACCTGTTTCAAAGGTGCAACTCTCGACTTGGAACAAATTAACCTGACTGAAACTTGTCCTTGATCGTTTTCCGCTCTCAAATATAAAGCTGCTCCATAAGCTGTTTGCGACGCGTCTGAGAATCCATGTAGCTGAAATGTAATTGCGTTGTCTACTGCAATTATTCGTCGCTCCACGTGTAAGTCCTTAATGTCGTTTATTTGTATTTTCCAATCTTGCCAGTGTTTTGAAATTGAAGAATTAAGTTCAGAGTCCCACTCTATTTTTAGTTTCCATAACTCTTGCATGATAAGTTTAGCTTTCAATGTTTCAATTGTTGATAATATAGCTCGTTTTGTCATTTGTGATGTCTCGCCTTTCGTTGCTACAAATTTTAGTTTATCTTCTTGTGGAGACCACAATAATCCTAACGTCTTTGTTTCATCCTTTCCTAAATGAATAGGACTGTTGTCTTGTTGTCTGTCTAAACTTCCTACACACTTGAGTATTTCTGATGAATTGGAACACTACTTATGTAATTCTAAGCATGCTGTTTTTAAAAGTTCAATTATTTGTTTTTGTAGTTTTAATATGTCATCCACATACGTGTCATTCTGAACTCTCTTCGATGCCAGTGGATAATCCGAGTTATTTTGGGTCAAATGCTGGAGACATTTTGTAGCTAAATACGGTGCTGCTGATGTACCGTATGTTACTGTCTGTAACTCATATATCCCCAATTCTTCTGTTTCATTTTCTCTCCAGATTATTCTCTGTAACTTCCTGTCTTCTTCAACCACTAGTATCTGCCGGTACATTTTCTTCATGTCTGCTAAGAATACTATTTTATGTTTCCTGAATCTCAATATTATGCTAAATAGTTCTTGTTGTACCACAGGTCCCACCATTAAAATGTCATTTAATGATTTCCCATTCGTCGCAGCCATCGAAGCATCAAAGACTACTCTTATTTTCTTGACATCATTATCTTTGAATACAGCGTGATGCGGTATATAATAATTCACCTCTGTTGAGTCTCTTTCTGACGTTTATATCTTCTGCATGTATTCCAGTTGCATATATGCATTCATAAACCTTGTGTACTCGAATTTCAGTTCTGGATTTCTTGAAAATCTAAACTCTAACTTCTTGAATCGTTTCTCTGTATTGGTATATGAATCTCCTAAACATTGTGTGTTTTCACGTAAAGGTAATTTAACAATATATCTACCTTCAGAATTCTGACGAGTTGTTTTTACAAATATCTCTTCGCATTTTTTCTCTTCCACTGACATTGTACTGCCAGTTGTGAAACAATGTCCTAATTCCCAAAATTTCCTTAAAGATTGATCCAGTTGTTCCGACGTTACAAGAAAACAATTCTTTTCAACTGATGTTCCGCTCTGCATCCTTCCTGAGATAATCCACCCCAGTGCTGAACTCTGAATGTGCTTGTTTATTTGAACCCAATATCTCGAAGAATATTTCGCCACCTATTAACATATCAATTGTACTAGGTTGATTAAACTGTGTGTCAGCTAATTTCAATCCTTCTGGCAAATTAAACGATTCAATACTTATGAATTCTACTGGCAAATCACGTGTAATATTATCTAGAATTAAGAATTCTAATGTTCGTTTATACTTATTGTATCTGGATGCAAAAGTTACCTGTACTGCTTCGCTTGTCCTGGCTGATGTTTGATTTATGCCATTGATTGGCACCTGTTTCTCGTTCGTACGTAAACCCAGCTTCTCAACCAGTCTTCTTGTTACAAAATTGCATTGTGATGCATTATCTACTAGTACCTTGCATTCAATCCAGACTTGTGCTTTGTCCATAACCATTACGCGAGCTGTTGACAGAGTATCTGAGTCCTTTCTTCTGCATTATACAATGCTGTTGCTGCTGTGGCTTGTCCTTTTGGCTGCCTCGTTTCTCAATA
The DNA here is from genome assembly GCA_951394225.1 of Harpalus rufipes. Taxonomy (NCBI): domain Eukaryota; kingdom Metazoa; phylum Arthropoda; class Insecta; order Coleoptera; family Carabidae; genus Harpalus; species Harpalus rufipes. The sequence goes on along the minus strand of OX596278.1, from coordinate 30,072,244 downwards.
GTTTGTTCTTGTACAGGAGGATGTATTAAAGTGTTGTGTCTCCGCCCACATGTTCTACACCTTTGTGATGAGCAATGCTTTCCTATATGCCCAAAACGTAAACAATTAAAACAAATCTTACTGTCTTTGATTACTTTTATCCGTTCTTCATAATTCATCTTCTTAAATTTCTCACAATGGTATAAATTGTGTTTCTCGTCACAAAGTTTGCAATTCGTCTCTGGTACACTTACTGTAGCAAGTGATGTTCTCGAATTACTCTTCTGACTTGTTTTAGGCTGATATGTTATTGATTCTAGCGATGTACAACGATTTTCTAAGAAACTGTACAACTCTGAAAGTTTTGGTAACTCGCTGTGACTTCTATGTAATTCCCAAGCTGTTCTACTTGATGTATCTAACTTCTGTGTTAGCATAAATACTATTAAGCTGTCCCAATGTTGTACTGGCAATTTCAGGGTTTCCAGTGACTTCAAATGCTGCTTCGTTTCTGAAATCAACACTCTTAGAGTACGTGGAGAATCTATAAATACTATTAAGCTGTCCCAATGTTGTACTGGCAATTTCAGGGTTTCCAGTGACTTCAAATGCTGCTTCGTTTCTGAAATCAACACTCTTAGAGTACGTGGAGAATCTCTGGTTACGTTCGGTAGTTCAAATAATGCTTTTAGGTGCGAATTTACAATGTATTGCGAATTATTGTACTTATCTATCAATAACTGTAATGTAGGTTCATAGTTCTCACCTGATACTGTAACTGTTTCGATTAACTTGAATGCCTCACCTTTGACATATGATCGTAATTAAAACAGTTTCGCTATATCTGACAATGAAGTATCTGCGTCAATTAAAGCCATAAAAACATTATAGAACCCCTGCTACTGGTCGTATTTTCCATCAAATTCTGCAATCTTGATTGCTGGCAAAAATACGTTATTTTTCAACATTTCTGTCTTTCTTGGCCTTTCTTGAGTTGCTGTAATTGACTGTAAATCACTTGTTTGCTGTTTCTTCGCATTTTCATTAAGAATCTTCTTAATTCTTACCATAGATGTAAGATATAGTTCTTCAACTTCTGTACGATTATCATTATGAATGCTAGGCTCTAACTGTTCCAATTTTAATTGAATACTATCATAGTCTATCCATAGTTTCTCTAGTAGTTCACCTCTTACTTGCATATCTTCCGGTGTATTCGTCTCCGTTGAATACTGCTCTGTTACAAAGTTATGAATCCTCTTCATTCTTGTATGCACTGATTCTCGCTTATTTAACAACTGTTCGTATTTGGTGCCATTTTTTAAGAAGTAATGATTATCCCCTTGACCTTTGTTAATCACACTCGTTTTATTGCTTGCTGGTAATTGTACATTTATTCACTTATACTTACATTTAAATATTACAAACAAAAGAATAGAAATACTGAAAAATATCTTTCTGGCGTGATTTATGCGTGCTTCTGTGTCGCCATGCTCAACCCAACTCTCTTCTCTCTGGTTGCAAAAATCCCTAGGCCATGGCGCGAAATTCAAAATTCTCGCAGTCACTAACAACCTTATTTTTTGTTTTTTTTTTACATGAACATGAAATGAAAAAACAAAACTATTAAACGAAAAATAAAATGTTTTCAAATAGATTTTTATTTCATTCCATGACTCAAAAAATGGAACACGAAATTTAATCAATCAAACAAAATGAAAACAGTCAAAATTTGACTTTAGTTTAAAAATATTAGTTTTGTTTTTATATAAATAAATGAATCATTACGGCCTATTAGCCATTGCTGGGTATGCCAATCTGCAGTGTACACAGGTTTCGTTAATGATAATTACATATTTGTACCACGCATAAAGTGCACCACAGGGGTTCATTTTGTGCCATTTAAAATTCGAAATATATGGCATCGGTCGGGATCGAACCTGGTTCCCCAGAATCGCGACCAGACACTCAGGCACGTGACCCCAATTATAACCAAACCTAATCACGTCTGTATATGAAAGTAAGGAAGAGGAGCACGAAAAAAATGTAATTTTTTGAATTTTAGTATTGGAGTTATCGGATCCGAAAAAATCGTCATCATCATCGTAAAAATAGTAAAATTGTATTCTAGGGACCCTGAAACGTGCGTATTCATTGAAAACTCTCCACCAAATATATTGACCAAAGACAATACCTTCCTTATCTAAAGGTGACGGAAGGTAAAAAAAGCGAAATGCAAACAAACGGCATAGTAACCATTGCTATTTTCTTTTGTACGTGTACTCGTACCTGCTACCTATATTCCGACTTCTCAGACTTCCGTCACCTTTAGGAAGGTATTGTCTTTGGTCAAAAAATTCAATTCAAGTGCAAACTGCAAAAATAAAATTGCGAAATTCTCCGTGAAACAAACAATATAATAAAATTACAAAGTTACGTCTAGTTTCACTAGTTTACAACTTCTGAGTCAACTTCTATGAAGCCATCGTCAGAAGTCGGCCAGCACAAGTAACCACAGACGCGTTTCGCACTTACTGGTGCTCTTCAGTGTGATGTAACCTGTGGTCTCTGTCCGGTCCGTAGTGAGTGGACTCCTGGAGCAGAGACTTCTGACGATGGCATTATGGAAGTTGACTCAGAAGTTGTAAACTAGTGAAACTAGACATAACTTTGTAATTTTTATAATATTGTTTGTTTCACGGAGAAATTCGCAATTTGCTTTTTGCAGTTTGCACTTGTATTATATGACTTTAGTCAAAGTATCTCTCGGTAGATGGCTCTGCTGGTATTAACATACCTCTACAGGCCTTTTACCATCGTAGATAATCATATGATCACCGCCAGCACAACGAGTCATTGTCTCTGCTCCAGGAGTCCAGTCACTGTGGACCGGACAGACACCACAGGTTACACCACACTGAAGATCACCAATAAGTGCGAAACGCGTCTGTGGTTACTTGTTGTGCTGGCCGACTTCTGACGATGGCTTCATGGAAGTTGACTCTGAAGTTGTAAACTAGTGAAACTAGACGTAACTTTGTAATTTTTATTATATTGTTTGTTTCACGGAGAAATTCGCAATTTGGTTTTTCGCAAACCACAAATTTCTTGCACCAGTCTTTAACGTCTTCCTTGCAGTTAACCCAGTAAAATCTCTGGCGCAATCTTTCTAAAGTCTTGTTGACTTCAAAATGGCCTCCTCCAGATCCGTCATGGATCTCTTTCAACACGTCTGGTATTCTACTCTTAGGAATGACCAACTGAGTTTTCTTCTCAGTTCCATCAGCATTCTCTACCACACGCTTCAACAGGCCATCCTCAATCACCAAGGAGTCCCATTGCGCCCAGTACGATTTTACACTCTGTGAGTGTGGTGCAACGTCTTCCCATATTGGTTTGCATTCTTCTGCTTTCCATTCCAATAAAATTTTCAAAGTCGGGTCATTTTCTTGGTCCTTGCGTAGTCCATCGGGCTGCCAACTATCGTCGACTACTGTTATTCTGGCGACGGTGGAATGTTTCTCTTCAAGCCGACTAAAATGTTTACAGTCATCTTGGCAAGGCCTTCTTGACAATGCATCGGCATTACTTCCCTTTCTTTCTAGTCTCTTGCTTTGTCTTTCTGCATGTTTTCTATCTGATTCCCACTGCCCATTCTTTCTTCATATTCATCCTTGACATCAACGGATTCTTCCTTTACCTCTACAATTTCTTCCTAGATTTTTTTTAATTTCTTGCTGAACACGCTCTCTTTCTCTCTCACGGCCTCTTTCTTTTTCGCTTCCGTCTTCTTTTGTAATAGCGGAGTTTCTTTCTTCTAACAAACACTTCGTTTATAATTCGTCGCACTTTTTCATCTATGGCTTCGGGGTTTTTATTTCCCTCAGCATAATTATTTCGCACTCGCGATTGGTTAAGTGAAACTTGTTTGGCAGCTTCATGATCTGATACATATGACAGTGCATTAACCATGGTTGTTGGGCGGCCTAATTGTAGTGCTTGCTGGGTATTGCTGTCTCGAACTCCGGAGATGAGTGCCTGAGTGGCCAGGTACTCCAAATCGCTGTCAGGAGCCGTAGGTTGTGCGAGACGACCCAAACAAGCCACGTCGGCCCCAAACTCCAGTAGGCCATCATCAGTTTTTCCAGAATTTTTCAATTCCGGTTCCAAGATTTGCTCCATGATTCCAGAATTCTCCTCTACTCTTCCAGAATTCACCTTCAATTCCTGTTCCAATTTCAGCTCCAGAAGTCCAGAATATTCTTCAGCTTTTCTAGAATTCTCATTACATTCCTGTTCCACTGTTCTAGAATGTTCCTTTAGTTCTTCTTCCAGTGTTCCGGAACTTTCCTCCGCTTTTGTAGAACTTTCCCCCAATCTCCGCTCAGAACTTCTAGAACTTTCTTGTAATCTTTGTGCGAATACTTATAAAGATCGGATAAGTAACAAGGAACTTCGAATAAGTAATTGTCAGGATTTTCACCAGCTTCGATTAAAGCTTGCTGCAGTCTTTCTTGAAGCTCTATCTTCTTTCCTGTTCCTTCCAAATATAGTTCTTCCAGTTCCGTCTTGAGATCACGTACTTTCAATTCACTGAATTTTAATAGTTTAGGCATTTTATTTATTTTTATTTACACTTCACAGTTTATTAACAACCCCACACCTGATACCAATTGTAACGTTTTATTTATATGGGCGAAGTGTAAAAATTAAAGAAATAATATTATTTAAAGTAATATGTTTATTAAGCGATAAATAATTAGGATAAATATAAAAAATATAATAAAAATAATTAACACTATGATTAAATAATTATTAACACTAATTTAAGACTACAAATATTATTAAATACTTAAACACTAAGATTATTTATTTAAACAATATTTATATCACTATATTTATTTATATAACTACATTTATTTATGGTAACAACTCGTAGACTGTTTATTTATATCACCAACTTCATTGCTCGTTGCTTCTATATTATCAGACTATTTCTTCGCTGTCATTCCGACGGTATTTATACAGCCCAGTGTCCTTCTGGAACCTTCCGATGCCACAATGATACGGAATACAATAGATTTAGGTCAACGGTGTAATTAACACGTCTAGCCGTTCCGCCGCCGGGGATTGAGCCATCTGGGTAATTCCGGCGAGGGGATTACGCCATCGCTCGGGAAAAATCTTTCAATAGCGGCGCTCGTATACTCTTAACTCAGGGGCGTACGTCACAATATTGTTTGTTTCACGGAGAAATTCGCAATTTGCTTTTCGCAGTTTACACTTGTATTATATGACTTTAGTTAACGTATCTCTCGGTAGATGGCTCTGCTGGTATTAATATACTTCTACAGGCCTTTTACTATCGTAGATGATCATATGATCACCGCCAGCACAACGAGTCATTGTCTCTATTCCAGGAGTCCACTCACTGTGGACCGGACAGGGACCACAGGTTACACCACACTGAAGAGCACCAATAAGTGCGAAACGCGTCTGTGGTTACTTGTTGTGCTGGCCGACTTCTGACGATGGCTTCATAGAAGTTGACTCTGAAGTTGTAAACTAGTGAAACTAGACGTAACTGTAATTTTTATTATAAAAAATTCAATAATGATTTTTTAGTGAATAAGTACGTTTTAGGGTCCATATAATACGATTTTACCATTTTTACGATGATGTCTGTATGCAAGAATGGACGAAAGTTTCGTATCACATAACTTCGATACCACGATTCCAAAAATTATATATTTTTTTCGTATTCCTGAAGTTTACATGCAGAAGAAGAGGTGATTAGATTTTGGTTATAATTGGTCAACCTGAAGTGCCCTCATTTGAAGATTTTAACAGTTTTTCTTGAAAAAAAACGCAGTTAAATATCATTTATTGACATTTAACGTTATTATAACTTAAAGAATATATTATTCTCTATACGATTTGATTGCATTTTATACTTCATATTCAATAGATATAGAGTTAAAGAATTATAAAGATATTAAATTTCTTAAACCAACCAGGTATGCTAACTATGGATACTGCTAATATATTCAGATAATTCAAATTGACAGATGTCAGTATCAATAAAAAGTAAATGAATGTTCCAGAGATGAGGATGTTGAGATAGATGTTGGGAAAGACACGGAAAGATATGGTAAGGAATGAAAGAATAAGGGAAATAACTCTAGTGTTAGAAGAGTTCTAGAAAGATACAAGAGAGACGATTACATTGGTTTGAACATGTCATGAGGAGAGATGAAGAATATATTGGAAGCTTAGCAATAGAAGGTTGAAGAAACAGAGGAAGAACAAAGATAAGATGGAAGGACTGTATTTCGAAAGACTTGAGAGAAAAGGAATTGAATGAGAACGAAACGCAAAACAGAAATGAGTGGAAGACGAAAATAAAAAATACCCCTAACGAATGGGAAAAGCTAAAGAAGAAGATGTAAGTGCCAAGTGCAATTTGCATAGTTTGTTTGTTTAAAACAATTTTACTGGAAATTTAGAATCTTTTGCAAGAACATTTATGTATGGCATTTATGCATAATACACAGGATTGACGGAAGGCCAGCCCGGCCACATCAGATTTTTTTAAATGCAACCTTTTTTAAGATTTTTATTATTTCATGAAATATCATCAAATAATTTAAAACTAAATAATTAAAAAAAAATGCAGGAAATTTTGCGCCTAAAGCGCTAGCTTCTTTTGCTTACTGGTTAATCCGCCTCTGATTAGAACTATGAATATGAATAAAATTTAATCCTAAATTTTAAGTATTACATACTGGGCTATTTATAAATTACATGTTTTTGGGTCTCAAAAAAATGTCTATTAGTATTATATACAAATATCATATACAAAAATACACACAATCATTGTAAAAATAAATACATAACACTGTTTGTGTAAGCTCTTATGCTTTAACAAATAAATATTTATTATTATTATTACTATTATTATTACATATTAACAAGTAAGTATTTGTATATATATATATATATATATATATATATATATATATATATATATATATATATATTATTATTATGTCCTTTACAAAAAAAAAATAATTCAATAACACACAACTATTTTCTCAATAATTCACTATTAAGCAGCGATGTTATTAATGACCTTGGTGTTATTTTCGACCCTAAACTTTCCTTCACACCACATATAGAAGCAAAAATTTCAACCGCATTCAAGTGTTCAGGTTTCATTATAAGAAACGCGGAAATGTTTAATACCCCAAAAGTGTTGCATTTGCTTTATACATCACTTGTACGACCACACCTTCAATATTGCTCTATCGTATGGAATCCTATAAATATCTATGCAATAGAGAATATTGAAAAAGTACAGCGTAGATTCCTAAAATCATCCGTTTTTATCTTGGAAGGCCAATATCCTGCTAGAGGTATTTCCCAAAGTAATCTACTTGAACGTTTCAATCTAGATTTGTTACAAACTCGACGTGGCATGCATGCTGCAATTTTTCTTCATAAAATCGTTAACAATAAATTAGACTGTCCATCTATCTTGAGTCAATTAAATTTCCAAATTCCAAGATTATCTTCTCGGTATGCCACAACTTTTTATTTAAAAACATCACGCTCAAATTCATCAATGAAATCTCCCCTGTATTTTATGATTAGTTCCATCCGTAGTGTGGAGGAACATGTAGATATATTTCACAATGGAGAAAAAGAGATACGAAAATTTATGACATTATTTTAATCAGATTTTCAGATTTCTTACCCTGTAATTGGGCATTGCCTGTTGGGTATAGTATAGTATTAATAATAATATTTGAATAAAAATTATTTCCTATATTTCTCATTTATCTTATTTATCTCGATTTTTTTCAAATACATTAATAAAAACTAATGCATCGTTGAAAAGACAAAGAAATGACAGTTTATATTTCATATAACTATAGAGGTTGCTATTTAAAAAACAAAAGTTGATAGTTGTAACTTATAAATAAAATAGGTAAAGGGGGGGGGGGGGCGTCTTCCCAGACTCACCCAATATAACCTTAAAAAAATTACCCTTTCTTTTAACAGCCTGTATAATATTTATAATTATCTTTTGTTTAGTACAATTGATTTGATGTATAACGTTTAGGTATATAAATTCGCTCTAAAATACGTGCTTCAGTATTTGTTCTATCTACATTTTTTATATATATTTAAAATCAAGCAATAATATGGAAAACGCTCTCGGTAGCAAATTAAAATTTAATAAAATAAGTAAAAAATAAACGAACTTTCTTATTTGTTACGGGTTATTTATTTATCCGGAGGTTTTTTGTATCTTCTAACACTGATTATGTATTAGAACAAGAGTGAATGTTTATTTTACACACAACTTTAATTTACACAAAAGAAACTAGTACATTTTAGAATCAGCATATATATTAAAAGTTATCTGGTCCACATTGCGCGGGAATAATTTTCTTTGCGTGGCAGCAACTGCTGGCACCTATCGGGACTACGGGTAACAAAACAGTTTTGAATTTTGGCGTTACAGTCTCCCCCTTGAAATTATTTAGCCATTCCCGGTGGAATAATTTCAGGTAATTTTTGTGGGCGTCCTCTAGGTCGTGGAGCAGTAGGAGTTGTCTCATGAACTTCCTTCCAGGGTCGTCCACGTTTTCTAATAGGTTGGACTGGCGTCGTCATGTCACTCTTTTCCTTCTCAACATAAAGAGTTAGGTCTGTAACATGGTACTTACCAATTGGCTCCTTTTTTGGGTAGGTTGCTAGTTCATATGCAGTGCAAGAAATTTTCTCCAGCATCTCATAGGGTTGAAGAGTTAACGTCCACCGTGCTAGACGTCCTGTTGGGTTTCAATAGAGAATGACCACCATAATGGTTGGTGATCAGTACACATACGGACTTCTTTCCTTCTATACAGTCATGGGACTTCGTGACGGTGTACACAACGGCAAGTGCTTCACGTTCCGTAGCGGTATAGTTTCGTTCGGCAGAAAATAAAAGACAGTTCGCATATTCTATTGGTCGTTCATCGTGACCCTCCCTCTGCATTAATGCACCTGCAAGTACATAATCGCTTGAATCAGTACGTTTTATGTACGGAAGTTTCGGATCGGCTTGTCGAAGAATTGGCGATGTGATTAGCAATTCTTTCGTACTGTACTACATAGTATAATCTTTATCCTTATTGATACGAGGAATTTTTAATTAATTGCTGCAAATAAAGTAAATTAAAAGCACTAAGAAAACAGCAGAATGCGTTTAGAGTAGAAAATGGGGTGTTAGAATTAATTGCCCTAGCTCAACCTAATGAAAACTGTTGCACTACGTGGTATAACATTTGCACTTATTGATGCGAGGAATTTTTAATGAATTGCCGCATACAAACTGAACTAAAAGCATTAAGAAAACAGCAGAGTGCGCTTGAGTAGAAAATGGGGTGTTAGAATTAACTGCTCTAGCTCAACCTAATAAACGGATTCCACTACGTAGTATGCCCTTTGATTGCTCTAGCTCAATCTAATAAAAAGGGTTTCACTACGTAGTATGCCCTTTGCCCTAACCGATACGAGGATTTTTTAATAAATTGTCGCAAACAAACTGAACTAAAACATTAAGACAACAGCAATGTGCGCTTAGGAATTAAATAAAAAATTCTCGTATCTGTAAGCGTAAAGGTTATCCCACGTATTGCAACCCTTTTTATTAGGTTGAGTAAGAGATATTAATTCTAACATTTTGTTTTCTACTCTCGGCGCACTCTTCTGTTGTATGAAAGCTTTTATTTCAGTTTATTTGCAGCAATTAATTTAAAATTCCTCATATCTATAAGGGTAAAGATTATACCACGTAGTGCACCCCTTTTCATTTGGCTGTGCTAGAGCAATTTAATTCTAACACCCCAATTTCTACGCTAAGAGCATTCTTCTGTGGTCTTAATGCTTTTAGTTCAGTTTATTTGCAGCAATTAATTACAAATTCATCGTATCAATACAAAGGGTATACCACGTAGTGCACTCTTTTCATTACATTGAGCTAGAGCAATTTATTCTATGTTGCGTCCCGTGTGTCTAGACCAGCGAATCCGGCCTAGAGGAACCAAATGTTCACGACCTCAACAGAGAATGTCCGACTAAGAGGACCACAAAATTTGTACTGTGACTAGACCAGCGAACCCGGCCTAATAGTACCAAAGTGTTTGGTGTTAAATAACCAAATGAACGATAGGTAAACCAAATGTTGCAAATTCTTCGATAGCTAGTTCATATCACAAGACTTGGCCAATAAACACAGAATATTAATTTGTATGACACAAATAAACAAACTAGCGAACAACAAACACAACCGAATGTTGAACGAACGAACGAAGGACCAATTAATTTTACGAATTAATAAACGCAACCAGTTTAATTGAAACAATAATTAAACAACAAATGAAAAATAATTCTAAACAATACGGTAAACGTAATGAGTACGAATAACACAAACTACAAAACAAAGTTCACAACAAATACGATCTTTGTACTAATAAGCTAAGTTAAATTAAAATTAAATAAGTATATGATCATACGAATTTAACTAAACAATATTCGGAATAATAAATAAACCAAAACAATAGTGATCAGAATGAAAATTCTTCTATCGACTGTACTTCGGCAGATGTGACCGAATGACGTCACTCTACACAACAAAGGGAGAAATTCCACAGCGCGTCACTCGCATGTGACACACCCAAAACTCAATTTGCGCAGAAATTAACAAGTTCAAACAAAGGGGATATGAATTAAACCCTAATCACGCGGTTTCCCGTTAGAAATCAGTTTGTATAAAACGGTTTTACAAAAAGATTGCTGGAGTTGTGTCTTTTAGCTGCAAATTACAACGAAACGATTTCACGGGTTAACAAACAAAGTACAAAATTAATAAAACCACGAACGAACTTCCTGCAATAGCCGTGTTAGACTAACCAGGCCCGCGAACGAGTAATTAACTAAACGAGTTACTTTACTGATTATATGAAAATCAGAAAGCTCAACAAAATGGTGCGAAGCCAGCACGAAACGACGCGACCGTTTCCCGGCTGCTCTAGACACACTCTCGCACACTGTCGCTAAGGCGATCAAGCGCGGCAAGACGGCGGCGCGCACGGCGTTCTCCTATTGGTCGGCTCTGTGCGTCGTCGTAGCATTTATCGATTTTCTATGCTCGCTCTCTGTTGCGAGTTAACGTGTACAGGTCTGAAGCATGTAAAACACGTGTGTCATGTTGGTAGTATTTAAGCCGATGTTAGGCGTAAACATTCCGGCCACCTTAGGGTCTCCCTAAAGACAAACTTAGGCCGTTGGCAGGGGACACAGCTTTGCTATAGGGCGAGTGATTTCACCTTTAGCGATTTTTACTATGGCAACTCTATTGATTCCATCTGAGCCGGGAATCAACTTCACGATTCTAGCCAAACGCCATGCAGTAGGTGGCAATGGGTGATCGTTTATTAAGACAACAGTGTCTATCGTTAGTGGATTGGTATCCTCATTCCATTTGTACCTCTCTTGTAATGTACGAAGATACGTTTGTTGCCAACGTGCCCAAAACTGTTGTTGTAGCTTGGACAACATTTCCCAAGAAGACAAACGGTTCGTGGGAGTCTCAGTATGATCTAAAGACGGCAACGTCACAGTGGGTTCTGTAACCAAGAAATGGCCTGGTGTTAACGGTGTGGGATCGGAAGGATCCGATGACTTCGGGAACAGAGGCCTCGAATTTAGCATTGCCTCCACTTCCGTCAACAAGGTAGAGAACTCTTCGTATGTCAAAAGTTTCTCGGTAAGCACTCGTGACAATAGTCTCTTTGTAGACTTGACAGCAGCCTCCCAAAGGCCGCCGACTCGAATTATGCCGTCTTTGTTAATAAATGGGACTAGCGACTTAATTGGGGACCGACAGACTTCTCCTCGTCGTAATTGTGACAATTCATCCTGCAGTCCTTCTCCTTGGGCCAACAGGACGACTTTGGCTTGTGCTCGGACAAGCTCTTCTGGAGAAAACACATCAGCCCCTTTCCGGTTACCTAAAAGGATGTCTCTCCATCGTAAACAGTAAGCCATAGTTCGTACCAATTAGACATTGCATTGAAGAAACTGCACTGCTGTACTGTTTTCAACGTTAAACTTTTGACAATCTCTGTCTGAGCAGAGTTGGTTTGATCTTCGTCAAGTTGAACCATTTCACTTTGTGGCCAACACGAGTAAGGTTGTTGCAACCAATCTGGACCATTTATCCAGAGAGTACATGTTTTGAAATTTAGAGGACTAAGACCTCTAGAACCTACGTCAGCCGCATTGTGTTCCGACGCTACATGATGCCAATGTTCACTCGGAAAATTTGTCTGTATTTGTGAAACTCGGTTTCCCACAAATGTTTTCAACGAGTATGGTTCCTTGCGCAACCAGGCAAGAACGATCATTGAATCCGAGAAGCAATGTACAGCTTCCGGTTGTTTTGGAATATCGTCAAGAATATTCTTAAGGAGTTTGGCGAGAAGGTGCGCCGCACATAATTCCAGACGGGGTACCGTGATTTTTTTCAAAGGCGCTACACGCGTCTTTGCACAGAGCAATTGAACCATTGGTTTATTGTTAGCATAACTTCTAACATAGACAACGGCACAATAGCCTCGCTCGGAGGCATCCGCAAATCCCATGAGATCGAGTTTAGAACCAATACAAGCTAACCTTGGTATCGCATAGTTAGATATACAATTTATCTCGTTCAAGAATAATTTCCACTCTGAGACAATATGAGCGGGGGGTTCTTCATCCCATTCTACCTTGGATTTCCAAAGCTCTTGCATGATGAGTTTAAGAAACATTATCAACGGGGACATAATGCCTAATGGATCATAGATCCTTGCAATGCAAGACAAAATGTTTCTTTTGGTGCACAAATCGTCGGGTTTCGAGACTGTATATTCGTAGCAATCAGACTTGCAAACCCATTTGACGCCTAGCAATTTCGCGGACTCGTCGTCAGTGAAGTGGACATCTTTCACTGCGCGTGCATCGTCTGGTAGTTCATCCAGTATTGCTGGAGAATTACTGGCCCATTTTCGGAGGGTGAATCCTCCCTTTTCAAATATATTTGTAAGTTCACGGCGCAGTGTCAGGGCTGACTGAATGTCTTCAGCCCCAGTTACAACATCGTCCATATAGAAATCATTTTGCAGGACTTTAGCTGCTAAGGGATATTGATTCCCTTCGTCTTGAGCCAACTGCTCAACTGTACGTAACGCCAAGAAGGGCGAACAATTCAAACCAAAACAAATAGTGTTGAATTGGTACACAATAGGATGCGCGGCATCCGCAGGTTTCCAAATGAACCTTAGAAAACGTTGATGCTCGTCTACAACTCTGATTTGTAGGAACATCTGTTTTAAGTCTCCAGTAATCAAAATGGGGTAGAATGTATTTCGCAGATGAAGAGTGAAGATACTCTTTTGTAGTACTGGACCAGGATACAAGTAGTCGTTAATAGACTTGCCATTGGACGATGGCTTCGAAGCATTGAACACAATGCGTACCGGTGTTGTCGCACTATCAGGTTTAACCACTGCATGGTGTGGAATATAGTACGAATCCTGATCATTCAAATTAGGTTGAACATCAAGTCTCGTGACGTAACCCTTTTGCAAATATTCGTCGAATATTGCATCATATGCCTTGAGTAATTCTGGGTCTTTACTCAAGCGTGTCAACTGTGCGTGACAAATGGATAACGCTTTCTTGTATGAGTTGCCAAGTACTGGTGGGTACTGTTTGAAAGGCAAAGAAACCGTATACTTTCCCTCGGATTCTCTTTGGGTTGTACTGACAAAATTGTCCTCCACAATCTTATCCTCGGGCTTTGTGACAACAGATGTAGTTGGAACATTTTCCAATTCCCAAAATTTCGACAAAAGTTCATGTGTATCGTCTTGTGTATACACATGATAGGACACCACAGCATTGCTTGTTTGCTTGCTGGCGTATTCGCCCATAATTACCCAACCAAAGATTGTTTTGATGGCAGAAAGTGTGCCATCGACCCCATTTTTTGACACCGTTACGAATGACCTGACCCCAAATATCAGCTCCTAACAGCATATCTATACGATGGGACTTATAGCATTCGGGGTCCGAAAGTTGGATATTTCCAAATTGGTTAAGAGTTTCCCGAGATATTGGACAATCTGGAATTTTGCCTGTAATGTTGTCAATTACAATACAACTCAAATCTAGGATTGGAATATCCCTACGACATGGTTTAATTTTGGTATGTACAATACCACTTGTGTCTTTGACATGGGTGTCACCGATTGACATAATTTTTGTCTGACACGCTTCGACAGACAAATTTAAATTATGAACACAACGACTGGTGATATAGGATTTCTGTGATCCTGTGTCCAATAAGGCACGAACAACGTGTACCTTTCCTGCACTGTCAAAGATGTGCAGCTTTGCAGTGGGAAGTAAAACCGATGTGTGGTTTCTGTGTTGATTTACTGAATAAGTCCTAGCAGACATTGAAGTCGTAGTGTCAGATTTACTAGAGGCTTGAGAATTTTCATTTTTCCGATTTTTTATCACGCTTGGGTGATGACGACTTGTTTGACCTTTCACCAAAATGCAGCAGCGTATAGTGAGGTTTGTTGCATGTTCTGCATGTCGAAGTACTCGGACAATTCCGACTTACGTGGCCCATGTTAAGACTGTCTTAGTTGATGCACAACCTGTGTTTCATTGCAGCATCATGTCTTTCTTTAAGTTTAAGAGACTTAAACCGTTCACACTTATTGATGTAGTGTAACCTTTTGCAATACGGACAATGCGTATCCGTTGCCAATGTCATCGCTCGGGATGCTGGCTTGTGGCCTTTGAACTGTTTGACTGTCTCGTGAGTCTTGACAGGTCTGACAGATTCAACCTCTAAGCTTGAAACTTGCTTAGCCAAGAACGCAATCAACTCTACATGTGTGGGCTTGGAGTCAGAATCCAATGTTAGTTCCCACTGTCGTCTAGTAGTCGAATCTAGTTTACGACAAATCATGTTTTCTAAAATGACTCCACATGAGTCAATGTCAACCTCTAAATTTTTCAGCGCTGCGATGTTTTCGCGTGCTGTGTTTAACAACATCCGATTTTCTACTCCCAGCGCATTCTGCTACTGTCTTATGCTTTTAGTTCAGTTTATTTGCAGCAATTAATTAAAAATTCCTCGTATCAATAAGGATAAAGGTTATATTACGTAGTGCAACCCTTTCTATTAGGCTGAGCTAGAGCAATTAATTCTAACATCCCATTTTCTACTCTCAGCGCATTCTTCTGTTGTCGTAATGCTTTTGGTTCAGTTTGTTTGCAGCAATTAATTAAAAAATTCTCGTATCAATAAGGATAAAGGTTATACCACATAGTGCAACCCTTTCTATTAGGCTGAGCAAGAGGAATTTTAACACCTCATTTTCTACTCTCAGCGCATTCTGCTGTTGTCTTAATGCTTTTAGTTCAGTTTGTTTACGGCAATTTATTAAAAATTCCACGTATCAACAGGGGCAAAGAGTATACTACGTAGTGCAACCCTATTACGTTGAACTAGAGCAATTAATTCACACCCCATTTTCTGTTTCTAAGCTCAGTGTGCTCTTGTTTTAATGTTTTAGTTCAGTTTATTGGCAGAAATTAATTAAAAATTCCTCGTATCAATAAGGGTAAAGGTTATACCACGTAGTGCAACCCTTTTCATTAGGTTGAGCTAGTGAAATTATTTGTAATACCCCATTTTCGACTCTAAGCGGATTCTGCTGTTGTATTAATGTTTTTAGTTTAGTTTATTTGGAGCAATTACTTAAAAATACCTCATATCAATAAGGGTTTTTTATACCAAGTAGTGCAACTCTTTTCACTAGGTTGAACTAGAGCATTTAATACCTCGTTTTCTACTCTCAACGCATTCTGCTGTTGTCGTAATGCTTTTATTTCATTTTATTTGCAGCAATTAATTAAAAATTCTTCGTCTCAATAAGGGTAAAGATTATGCCACGTAGTACAACTCTTTTTATTAGGTTGACTTAGAGCAATTAATTCTAACATTGCATTTTCTACTCTAAGCGCACCGCTCTTGTCTTAATGTTTTAGTTCAGTTTATTAGCAGCAATTAATTAAAAAATATTTGTATCAATCAGGGTATAGATTATTCCACGTATTGCATCCCTTTTCATTAGGTTGAGCAAGAGAAATTAGTACTAACATCCCATTTTCTACTCTAAGCGCATTCTGCTGTTGTCTTAACGCTTTTAGTTCAGTTTCTTTGCAACGATTAATTAAAAATGCATCGTATTAATAAGGGTAAAGATTATACCACGTAGTATAACCCTTTTTAATAGGTTGAGCTAGACCAATTAATTCTAACATACCATTTTCTACTCTATGCGCATTCTGCTGTTGTCTTAATGCATTTAATTCAGTTTATTTGCAGCCATTAATTAAAAATACCTCAAAACAATAAGGGAAAATGATATACTACATAGTGCAATCCTTTTTATTAGGTTCAGCTAGAGCAATTAATTCTAACACCCCATTTTATACTCTAAGCGCACTCTCTCCTATTGTCTTAATGTTGAGCTAGAGCAATTTATTTGCTGCAATTAATTAAAAATTATTCGTATCAATCAGGGAATAGATTATTCCACGTATTGCAACCCTTTTCATTAGGTTGAGCTAGAGCAATTAGTTCTAACATCCCAATTGCACTCTAAGCGCATTCTGCTGTTGTCTTAATGCTTTTAGTTCAGTTTGTTTGCAGCAATGGGAGCTTTCACGCAAAACTATTGCAGATGGCAGTAGTGTTCCAGTCCCAAATATTTTAATATTTATAAGTTCACAGTGTATGCAACTAGACACTGTTATGAGAAAAGTTTTAGGTTTTTGTTGTTGTGTACATGTGGCGCACATGCGTAGTGTCATTCCACTCGTGTGTTTCAAATACGAAAACTTTTATGATTGTGAATTGTTTACTGCAAGTCTCCTTGCTACAAATCAAAAAGAAATAATATGGATTACGGTAAATGGAAAATAATAAAAATAAAAACAGAATTACGGATTCGTGGCGCGTCAACGAGGGGAAAGAAGGCTGAATTAATAAGGAGGTATACAACTGTTATAAAATAAAATTTGGTTAGTAACAAATATATGATATATATCTTCCAGGCTACAAGATTATGACAGAAATCACAATTTCAACAACATTGATGAGAACTATAATGTCAGCGTATACCAAATGACAATTCCTCCGGCACAAAATTTTAAAGATGTGCATGGAGGTTTAAAATTACCTATAGAACTTTCAATTAATAGTATTGAAGCGTACCTGAGTTCATTTAATCAAAGTATTTCAAACAAAGCAGTACACTTATTTGAAAGTAAATTTGTTCAAATTTTCAAGTTTTTTATAACAACCACAACAAATAGTGTTTATATAAAGAGTGCTTGCAAAGCACAAATGAAAAAAGTTACATACTACATCGATATCTTAATAAAAAATTCCACTATAGTAGAATGCCAGTGCGAATGTGCTGCTGGGCAAGGGCCATTTGCTCACTGCAAGCATATAATTGCAGTCCTGCTTGTAATAGAATATTTTTGTTCAAAAAAAATTGTATTTGTAGAAGATGTATGCACGCAAAAACTGCAAACATTCCACAAACCGAAGGATAAATTCAACAAATCTCCTTTCAAGGCAACGGATTTGCCTTTTACACATATGAATGCTCAGATACCACAAACATTTGATCCTTTATCTTCCTGTATAAAAAATGACAGTAATTATAAAGACTATTTTCGAAACCTTTGTTTGAATTTTGGAGATGGTGAAATGCCCATAATGCACCTTTTTGAGCCCGCAAACCCATACGGCATAGAAAATGACCATGATCATTATTGCAAAACAAAGCAATTTGATTTACTATTGCATAGTATGGGTTTAATAAATATTACAAGTGAAGAGATTTTAAGTGTGGAAGAGGCAACAAGAGGACAAAGTAAAAATAAAAGGTGGTTCAAAGAAAGGAAGTATCGAATTTCATCGACATATTTTAAAGACATTTGCTGTGCAACGGATAGACGAGATATGAAAAAATTAACAAAAACTTTATTAAACAAAGATAAAATAAATACAGCTGCAACAAAACACGGACAGATATATGAAAAAAAAGCCAGGGAGCAGTACGAAAAACTAATTGGTAATAAAGTTCAGGAATGTGGTTTATTTATTGTTAAAAATTGTCCATATTTATCTGCATCTCCTGACGGTTTAGTCGGCGAAGATATGGTACTGGAAATAAAATGTCCATACTCATGTAGAAATAAGAAAATCAATGTCGAAAATTTACCTTATTTAACAGAAAAAAACGGTACATTAACATTAAAAAAGAATCACTCTTATTATTACCAAAAAATGGGTCAGTTATTGGCAACAAATAAAAAATACTGTGATTTAGCAATATATACCTTTTGTGATTTCTTAGTTATAAGATTAGAACGTGATGAGGAGTTTATACAAAGACTGATTAGTAAACTGACTGAATTTTATAATAGTCATTTTTTACAAGCTATTAAAAACACATATTATTATAAAAATTATAATTTAAAATAGATTCGTAGGTATATACTTTTTCCTTATTTTTTATATTATATTTTTTATTATATTTGAGAGTTATTTTTTGTTTTAATACTTTTTATTTTATTATATTTTACTTGTTACCATTTCTTATGAACATAAAAGGGCAAATAAAACATTTATATAATTTTATTTTTTCATTATATTTTTCCTAAAATTACATAACATACAACATACAAAAAAAATATCACTACCAAGAGAAATATAATTTTTATTTAATGGATCACATAGGATTCTATATGTCTTACTCATTCCTATTATTCTTTCTATGTGGACACGCTTACTCGCAATTTTTCTATCATTCAGTAGAGCCATTCTAGGAATTTGAGTTTTTCCTTTCAAAAAACTGGGAATATTTACGCATACATTGTCCGAACAGAATAAATCCTGGACGTTGAATCCGCGATCAGCCATCACTGAATCTCCGGATTCAAATTTTTGTCGTAACGGACTGCGTTCGATAATTTGTCTGTCGCTTGTTGCTCCGCCGTAGAGTTTAGAAACATCTGAAATTAATCCACCCGGTGTAGCAGTGACAATACATTTTAAAGTGTTTCTATTTTTGTATGTTGAAAAAGTTGCTTGTTGACAAATTGGTTCCACCGGTTTTACAATTGGAATTTCTGTAGAATCAATTATTGCTCGTGTTGTTGGATACGTATTCTTAAATGCTTCCGGCATGTAGTAATCTACAAGCTGCCGCGAAGGCCACAAATCCAGCTCACCCCACTGCATCGCCATAAATTTAATCCACGTGTGTATTACATTGGACACGGATGAAACACTAATGTCGAACATATGTGATAATTCATAATAAATATAATTCCTTCTTAATTTAATTAGCGTTAAAAAGAACTGATCTTCAACAGATAGTGATAAAATTTCAAACTGTTTATATTTCAGTCTAAATCTGTTAGGACCCAAAGATTGTAGAACAAAACTAAATTTAGAATAATTTTCTAGGCCAGTATAAAAATGTATTGCTTTATGGTTGTTTGCAAATTTAGTAACAGAAAATATTTGTTGTGGAGCTGTTTGTGACCAATTATCTTTCGATGTACTTGTGGATGCAATATTAGTATCATTTGTTTCCATTATTACGTTACTTTCACTTTGGATTTGGAACTCGTCGTTATTTTGTGTAGTTGGAACACATACTTCAGATCCTATTTCCTGTATCGCAACATATTTGTGGCTAGTTGTAGTACAGTCTTCCGATTCATATTCTTGTTTTGGTGGTCTATTTTGTATGTCATTCGTTGCTTCCGAGAATAATTTAGTTTTGCACTTCGCTTTCCACAAATGGCGTGATGGGACAGCATTTGGTTTCAAAATTTTCCTGGTATGTTTTAACCCTAATATTTTAAAAAAAAATCCATAAGTGTTATCGTAATTATCTAATTTTCTTTACTCACCAGTAAAATAACCTGTACAAACGAAATCGTCTTCATCGAAGTGCGAAGAACAAACAATGTTTTTCTTTTTTAAATTTAAATTACGTT
This sequence comes from Harpalus rufipes, assembly GCA_951394225.1. Lineage (NCBI taxonomy): Eukaryota > Metazoa > Arthropoda > Insecta > Coleoptera > Carabidae > Harpalus > Harpalus rufipes. The sequence goes on along the minus strand of OX596278.1, from coordinate 30,052,057 downwards.
GATTTATGGCTTCCAGCCATATCGTTTTTAAATGGTCATTTGCGGGAAACTTATGTCCCGTTCCTGTTTTGTTACTACAATTTTTTATACAGCAATACGGCATTTTAAATTTTATAGGTTAATTACAACCGCCGATACGTTTCTGACATTTTAAACGTCAAATATATGGAGGGGGTAAAAAATTTTTTCTTTGGGTCTGGAACACTAGCGCCCCTAGTGTCACTGTAAGCTCCCATTAACTGAAAATTCCTCGTATCAATAAGGGTGAAGGTTGTACCATGTAGTGCAACCTTATTTATTAGGTTGAGCTCAGTGGCGCACCCAGGATTGTATCTTGGGGGGGGTGGTGGCTAACAATTATTTTCTTCCAAGGTTAAACAACTCTAAAACTTTAAACACAATGCGCTACAATTTGATGGTTATGGTTTGCAAAGCTGCCAATATAAAAATTTAAATTTTACCCTCCTCGTCAGCCAAATTCCCCAAACGTTCATAAAATTACACACTATGAGCCACATTCACACTAGTCACAATTTTCATCATTCTCAAGCCCAGGGCTGCCAATATGCCAATGCACAGACAGAATAATATTTGTCTATTAGTAGTTGCAAAAATTAAACATAAAATTTATGTAGAAAAAAATCATGAATTAAAGTACTTAAAAATACCCAACAAAAAACGTGAGTCTCACGAGCTACCCAACCACATATAAAAATACCCTATTTCGCGTAATTACCCGCAAACTGGCAGCCCTGAAGGTTTATGACATGGAGCCAAGAATAAATAAGGAGGGAGCAAGTTACTGTAAAAGTGGAACCATTTCCCCCACTCCAGATAGCGCCTAACTGGCGCTGTAGTTTTTACCTTTAACCTTCATCAAAGAAATTTTGTTTCGGTTGTTTACGTTTGTGTTGTGTCGTTTGTATTTCATCTTTTTACTTGATGTAGTAACAACTATTTTGCAAAATTTTGTAAATATGGACATATTTAAAAATTCAACAAACCATTGCTTAAAGCATGGATCTCTAGATAATCACATCAAATTGTACATACAAAAAAAATCATTAGTCAAATCTGAAATATTCGGCAATAAAATTTTAACTGTATGTAGAATAGTTATTTATGTGTCAAGGCTCTGAAGTTTTATTTTTTATCACGAATGTGGAATTTAGTTGCCTAGGCCGTAAGGCCGAGGTAAATAAACCATATGAGTGATAAAAAGGAACTTCAGTGCCGAGGTGCATATTCAATTTTATTTGAAATCGAAATTTTGTGAAAATGAAAGATATATTTATTTTTATAGGTTATGATGACAAATCTATCCATTGCTGTCAGTTAAACAAACGAACTTAACTTATGTTCAGTGTTGCGAATTTCCGGACATTGAAATTATAGTAGAATACTCAAAATTATGCGTATTATCTCAAATTTCTTCAACGGAATTATTTAATTCGTTCTTCTTGCACATATTTTTTATCATTTTACATACAACGTATGTCTGCACAATTATCATAAGGTTGGCAACACTACATTTCATGAAATCGTACTATAATGAATTACTTTAGTGTCGATTTCTGAACTTTTACTGACGATTTTTGTGCACTTTAGTGACGATTTCTAATAAATAATTTTATATTTGTTTTGTGTCATTATAAAATATATTTCAAATAAAACATGATGTATTTGTTTTATTATTTTGTTGTTCATAACATAATAAACTTATTTAGCTAAATTGTTTGTTTTTAATAAAATTTAGAAAACTAAATTCAATAATTAAAATGTATATAAATAAATAAGTACAACACATTTCTTTCAGTATTTAAGTTTTATAAAATTTTATTTGAACGAACAATGCATTTTCGTTTAAAAAATTCCGCGCATATCCCCTCTCTAGGTTGAAATACATGCGTTATGTGTAGTACTATATTAAAACTGTTTGAATTGAAATGTAAAAGAAAAATCTGTTGTGGCCAGCACAATACCTTCCGTCAATCCTGTGTATAATGTAAAATTCCATACATAATTTTTCTTGCAAAAGATTCTAAATTTCCAGTAAAATTATTTCATAAACAAACTATTCAAATTGCAATTGACACTGACATCTTCCTCTTTAGCTTTTCCCATTCGTTAGGGGTCGGTATTTTTGCGTGTCGTTGTCATTCGGTTCTTTTTCTCTCAAGTCTTCCGCAATACAGTCCTTCCATCTTATCTTTGGTCTTCCTCTGCTTCTTCAACCTCCCATTACTAAACTACTCATTCTTGTTCAAATATAATTATACATTTCTCCTCATGACATGTTCAAACCAATGTAATCGCCTTTCTTGTATCTTTCTAGAAAATTGTAACACTAGAGTTATTTTATTACCGTATCTTTCCGTGTGTTCCCTAACATCTACTTCAACATCCTCATCTCTGCCACATTAATTTACTTTTTACTTATACTGACATCTGTCAATTTGAATTATATGAATATATTAGCAGTTTCCATGTTTAGCATAGCTGGCTGAATTATAAAATTTATTTTTTTAAAAATTCTTTAACTCTCTATCTATTGAATATGAAGTATAAAATGTAATCAAATCGTACAGAGAATAATATATTCTTTAAGTTATAATAATATTAAATGTCAATAAATCAAATTTGACTGTTATATCTTCAAATGTGGCTACTTCCGGTTCACCAATTATAACCAAAATCTAATCACTTGTTCTTCTGGATGTAAACTTGAGGAATACGAAAAAATTTTAATTTTTGGAATCGTGGTATTGAAGTTATGGGATCCGGAACTTTTGTCACACACACACAGACACACATACATACATACATACAGACATCATCGTAAAAATGGTAAAATCGTATTATAGGGACCCTAAAACATGCTTATTCAGTAAAAACTCATCACTGAATTTTTTGACCAAAGACAATACCTTCCTTACCTAAAGGTGACGGAAGGTAAAAATAATAAGAAAAGATAAAAGACGTTTATTAGGTGTACCTATAATGCAAAGAGTTTAAGAGTACGCATAATATTCAAAGTGTATACTGTAAAAAATTGAATAAAGTCCAGTGTTCTGGGGGGGGGGGGGGCTCAAGCCCCACGAGCCCCCCCCACCTTGAGTGCGCCCTTGGTTGAGCAATTAATTCTAACATCCTATTTTCTGCTTTCAGCGCATTCTGCTGTTCCCGTAATGGTTTTAGTTGAGTTTTTTGTTCAATTTATTTGCAGCAATTATTTAAAAATTCCTCGTATCAATATAACGTATTGCAACCATATTCAGTAGGTTGAGCTAGAGCAATTAATTCTAACATTGCATTTTCTACTCTCAGCGCACTCTGTTGTCTTAATGCTTTTACTTCAGTTCATTTGCAGCAATTAATTAAAAATTTATCGTATCAATAAGGGCAATCAAAGGTTATACCACGTAGTGCAAGCCTTCACATTAGGTTGAGCTAGTAAAATTAATTGTAACACCCCATTTTCTACTCTAAGCGCATTCTGCTATTGTCTTAATACTTTTAGTTTAGTTTATTTGCAGCAATAATTAAATATACCTCATATCAATAAGGGTAAAGGTTATACCAAGTAGTGCAACTCTTTTTAATACGTTGGTATAGAGCAATTATTTCTAACACCTCGTTTTCTACTCTCAGGGCATTCTGCTGTTTTCGTAATGCTTTTAGTTGTTTATTTGCAGAAATTAATTAAAAAATCCTTGTATCAATAAGGGCAATGGTTATACTAAATAGGACAACCCTTTTCATTAGGTTGAGCTACAGCAATTAAATAAAGACAATGGAAGTCCAGAATAGTTTTATTATTTTAAATAGCAATTAGTTTGTCTATGTTCATTAACACCGTATATGCCTCTGCATATGATTTTTGCCAGCTCAGCCATAGATTTTTTTTTAAAAAATAAAGCAATAAATTTTTAATTAGCGCAAAAATTAGCAATTAATTAGCTCTAAATTATTATGTATATCTTTTCTTGTTGAGCTGTGATGGCTATATGCCACCTTAAGAGAGCTCTCTTTATCGCATCCAGAACATTGTAAATTTATTTTACTTATTAATCCGGTAGCATAAAAACTCTCCGGTGGGTTGTAACTTGCCATAAGTGCATATTTCTGCATGAGTATATTGCAAATCCAATATTTTCGTTAAAAATAGTTAATATCAACTATTCTATTCCCGCTAAGAATTGGTACGGGTTTGGTGGTATTTTTTCAAAAATTAATTCATGATTCACAATATTTTCATATTCAGCTTGTGATACCTACCCGTTAAGCACAAAATGGTAATTTAAACGTATAAAAAAGTATTATTGGTATTAGAATCAGAAAAATGACCGCGTATAATACGTCTTATAAACAATATCTTATATGTTTAATAAACATTCCAATTTACGTTTAATATACATATATTTCTTCAGCTCGCAATTAAACGTTTATAATTAACATATATTACACGTATTTTGAAAACGGTTTTTACATGTATTTATTATACATTTATAAAACGTTTACATAAACGTTTAAAAAGATAAGCATCGTGTACTAAATTAAACATATAAAAATATTATATTATTAGTATGCGAATAAGAAAAATAACACTGTGTATACATCTTATAAACAATTTCTTCAACGTTTAATAAAAGTTCTAATAAATGGTTTTAATAAATATTTATTACACGTATTGTGAGAACGTTTTTAAAATGTATTAATTATACACACATAAAACATTTAAACAAATGTTTTATAAATGCATATTATATGTATAATGAAATCGTTTTTTAAATGCATTATGAATTCATTTATAAGATTTTATCATTGAAATGACTGGTGAGCCGGTGGCAGCATTGACAGTCTTGTTGAGGCGGTGAAAACATTTACCTTCCATGTATCGTACAATATTTTTTGTTATTCATTTGTATGAGAGGGAGAGATAAATTTGTTCGTATTATTAATTAGTTATTTAAGTATTAAGGTCAATAAGTGCTTAGTGCTTCCAACCAGTTGAGGATGATTTTGGAAATCGAGAGTCTAAATATCCAATACACCCGTTACTGGTAGAAAAGCACTTACTGACCGCAATACTTATTACGGTTTTTGTTCGATAGACGGACAAAATTAAAAAAAATAGATATGATAATTATTTTGACATAAGTATTAAAAAAAATTGGCTGTCATTTTTAGAGTAAGCTTTGACCGTTGTTTTTATTTACTTACCGCCTCCGCCTCCTGATCGGTAAATGATTGACATTAGTTAGCGATCAGTAATTTGTAAATAAACCTTACTGCCTTGGAAACCCTATCGGTAAACATAAAAAAATTGATTGTGCTAAAAATTACTTTAGTGACTGATTTTGGAATATAAATAAGACATTTCGGAGATAAATATATGAGTTTATTATAACTATATATGTATAAAAATACAATAAATGTACATACCTATTATTTACAAAAGTAAAAAAATTAAACAAAACAACTACATTATCGTCTCAAGTAGATGTTTAGAAATAGGTAGGTATTAATTAAGAATTAGGCTACACGTACAGAAATATTAATTTGTCTCCTGGATTTTTCCTTGCTCATAAGAATGTCACGTTTTGGCTAATTTTAATCAATCTTTTATGGCGTGACAGATTAATTCGTCGGTTTCACTGCTGATGTACGGCTTCTATAAAAAATATAAAACAATGTAAAATAAAATTATGTTCATATGTTTCTAATAGTAAACGATAAATTATTTCTGCATAAAAAAATTGCTTATCATGAAATTTTCGAAAATGCCCATATTAATAAACACTTATAAATTTTAAAAACGGATCGTTATACAATTTTTGTAAAATAGAATCAAAAGTTGACAAATTACATTTCGATTTTTCTTTCAGTGTCGACTGTCGACTGGTTTTGCAGGATAAAAATTATAATAAACTATTTAAAATTTTACGATTGTTTATAAAGGTATAAGTATTAAATCAATGATTTAAAAACATTAATTAATCAAAGAAAAAATTAGTAATGTTGGTGTAGCAAAATCAAAAGGTGAACAGTTTAAATTGCATTTTTTATTCTACTGTCACAGATATAAAATGGTGTTATACATTACTAATAAGGTAAAAAGGATTTTACAGTTGAAAGGAGGAAATTACTGGTGAGCAGATTAGGCAAGCCTGCCACCTCCTTGAAGTAAAAATAATTACTTTGCTTACGTTTATACAATTATTTTATTTGTTACTCATTTGTAAACTAAAAATTGTAACTAAATCTTGCCAGTTACACTGATGTGTTAAGAATTATTTTTCCTATTTCGCGTTCACAAAGTGAATTTTATACAACTGTTCTTATCAGAAACAGTGTTACAATGAACAATTTTGTACAAATGTTTTTGGGGATTTTAAAATTGTGAAGTTGGTAACAGTCTAAGTGTCAAATAAATATCTTTTATTTTAATTGACATTACCTGTCATTGCACATGGAAAATTAGTGACATTTTCAAAGTTGTTATAAATATTAAAAAAACAATTTTACAAATGAGTAACAAATAAAAGTATTAATCTTTCAGCGTTATCATGTGTTATTATACGATATAAATAACAATAATAGTAATAATAACCAAATATAACATTGCAGAGTTTTGTGCCTTTGAATGAACATTTGCTTTTCCCTGCCCAGTTAAATTTCATTGCATAGTAAATACCTTAAAACATTCATTGTCGCTTGGCGACCGTTAAATTCATCCACTGCTGCTAATCAACTACGCTAAAAATTGAGAATATATTTAAAATACATAGAAAAGTTGCAATTTTTTGTACTTACCAAATAACAATAATCTTCGTTATTTAGAATTTTTTTTGTAGTATCAGTCTTCCAAAATTTTTATTGGAAATGTCGGTGTGTTATTGGACCTATGTCAATATATTTTGGATCTGTATTAATCTGCATTAAAATTTTGTTTAGAATTAACGAATATTGATCTAGATTGGTTTGAATCATTATCACTGTAATCAGTATTTAAATTTATATTATTTATAATTAGTCTTGTACTCGTACTGCTTTCTTCAATTTCTATCATTGTTTTTTTATAGTTACTTGCAATTTTACGACGAAGTTGTCCCGTACTTAAAATTTTATTGTGACCTTATAAGAAAAAAAAATGGGAAATAAGGAATAAACTATATCTGAACTTTATTTTATACCGTTTTTATACCTAAAAAAAATTAAATTATTAGTCAAATTAATAATAAAGTTGGATATTTATAAAGCATACAAGTAAAAGTTACTTGTATATGTATAGGTAGTGAAGCGTTTAGTTAATACAAACAATGGTACTAATAATATACTCCTCAAGTAAACCACCCTTAATTTTGAGTATTAAAAAATAGTTATTTATGATATGTGTTAAAAGTGACATTTTATTTTGTGAGGAGGAAATTTGGAACACGACGCGAAGCCACTTTCTAATAATTCTAATAATTTTTTGACATGTCAAAAATTATTGCAAACATGAAAAAGTGACGTAAAATACATAAAGGTATATTAACTGTAGATATAACGCCTTTTTTCGCCTTATTGCGCAATGTTTTCTTTAGTGTAATATTGTTGATTTTTCCAGCACATTTCTATAATTTACACTACCAATATACTTCAACAAGTATACTAGAAAATTGCCTGCTTCAATTTTATGAAAAATAAAACAAAAGCTAACAGGTTATAATAATTTGACTTTGTAGTCTAAGGAGTGTAAATTCTCGTAACCACATAGCCGTATTAAAATCATAATAAATAAAACACATTTAATAAAAATAAATAATCACGTATGTAGACCACGGAAAATAATAACATTACACACGTTGAAAATCAGCCATTACTATTATAGCTACACGTAAAACACCTATATGTATATTAAACGTAGAAAAAAACGTTTTTATACGTTTATTGTGCAATATTCTTTTTAGATTATTTGTTTAATTTACAGCATCATAATTTTAAAATTTGAGGTCTTCATTATATACCGGAAAAATAGATACGACCATTATATTCTGGTTTAATTTGCTGAAAAATTAAACATATATGTAGCTAGCAGGTTGTACGTTATAACATCATTGTTCATGAGATGCAGATACACACATTAACATAAATTATACAAATATAACATATAGATTATACACACTTTCAGCAATAAAGATTCTGCACTAATAAAATATGTATGTAGGTACATACGTAGATGGGGAACACCAAACAGAACACCAACACTTATTTCACTATACGCTAGCTACAATAACCAGTGTGAGTTGATGGTTGATTTGATATTCAGCCATTAATGTCTACTGCGCGTGTGCAACGCGAGATACTGGCGGCAAAATTTAACTGTGATTAGTGTTTCTGACGAGACGATCGAGACGAGAAACTACGTTGTCTCGTCTCGTCTCGTTTAGAAGGCAAGAAATTAAGTCTCGTCTCGATTTTTTCTCGTCTCGAATAATGGAATCTCGTCTCGGCCGAGAATCTCGACGAGATTTCTCGAATTTTTTTTAATAAATCCAATATGCGATTTAAAACCGCAACACAAATAATATACAGAGTGATTAAAAAGTTTGAGTCAAACAACTATTTTCTTCACTATCAATTTTATACCTAGAGTACAGATGCGATTGAGCCGGGAAGTTTCATTGACGCGAAAATTCAAAATAAGGAAAATTAAAGAAGAGCGTATAAAACAAATAAATAAGCTTTTTTTGCAAATCAAAAGTGTTCAATAAACAAACTGTATAAATGGCAAAATTATATTTAGTCCATGTTTTATCTCTTTCTAATATTCATATTCATGCATCTTTGTTCCATGTAATGTCAATTTTGTGCGTGTATCTTTTGCTTATTTGAACATTATTTATTAAAAAGAATCCCTATAAATAATAAATTATTAAAATAAAATAAATATATCATCACGCTTTTTACCCGCTACTGTGTGTAACAGTTGGTAAGTGAACAAGAATAATGTGACGTCAGGAAAGTAGGAGATAGTTATATTTTAAGAAATTTTAGCGATTCTGTTTAGATGTATAATTACAAAAATATAAAAATGTCGAGAAATCTCGGTATAATTGTTGAGAATCTCGACATATAAGTCTCGTCTCGTCTCGTGAGTTCAAAAAGCTTTCTCGTCTCGGCGAAAAAAAAATTGTTAGTTTTTGAAATATTTGAGATTTTAAGCATCTATACTTTTACGTCACACTATTGCTATCTTTCACGCGCAGCCTACTATAGAAACTGATGCGAGTAAGATGGCTATAGGTTTCGTTAAAAATCAAATGCAGTTAAACTAAAAAGAATTATGACTTTTTAATATACGAATTGCTTTAAAATTAAACAAACTTTCATTTAAAATAATAAAAAAATTAGCGTGGAGGACCCCATTGCTTATGACCAGTTGCATCAATAAATCTTAAAACATCAGGCACTCTTAATTGAAAAAAAATAGCTTCAAAAATTTAATAACAATATGAGACCGAACATGATTAATAATTTCGAATAACTTTCATTTAATTAAGCTTAGCTTAAATTTTTAATTGTCTCTCTTCATTAATCCTTTAATTAAACTGATAACTTTAAATCGAGAAGTTGATTGTTTTTTTTGCTTTTGCTGCCAGCATCAGGGTGTATTTTCAAAAAGTAACGTTGCATAAATTCTAATGTGCAGCTTAGTTCTTGTGGGTACGCCATGTTGCACATGTAATAAATGCAATATAATTGTTCAAATATTTTGTGGAAGCACATAGTGCCTTCATTAATATTGACGCCCTCCACGAATATATAATAGGTGGTTCCATTACGATTTTCTGTAATTAAGAAAACATTATTAAACATATGAATTTTAAAACCGGTCATAGGGCTATAACATGGGTAAACTGTTTTGTAGCTTTCAAAAGTTTCTATATTAATTTATAGAAAAAAGAATTGGTGAATATTATAGAAAAAAATCATAATTTTTTTGTTCCAAACACGTATATTTCTGTATCATATAAAGCCACAAAATACATTTAAAAATTTGCGAAATTAACAAAAATTCTCATTAGCCATGAAACTGGCAGTATAGAATAGAATAGAATAGAATAGAAAGTATATTTATTTATAGACAACTTGTCTTACATAAAGAGGAGTTGAGAAAATGCATTTACAATATATAATTATGATATAAATACCCTTGTGAACAATATACAATTTGTGTTGACAGAATAATATTTAGCGCTTATTTTAACATGAAAATAGTGTAATTAATATATATACATATATATACATACATATATACATACATACATATATATATATATATATATATATATATATATATACATATATATACACACACATACATATATATACATACACATACATATACACACACATACATACATACACATACATATCGAGATAATACAAATAAAATACAATATAGATAACAAAACTATAATACATAATATTTAAAACAGTATATTTCAGTATAAAAAATATTATGTATTCATAAAAGAAAATTAAATATATACAATCTATTAAGTATAAAAGTAACGAAATTTAACTTCTTGCTTATATCTGAACTAATTCCGATATAATAGTAATACAGTCAATATGAAAGTCAGAAATACAAATTCTGTTAGAAGGAACTGTTTATTTTTATAACAGTATCATGAAGAGACTCTGGATTACTCATTTAGGGCAAAACTACGTAACTTAAGGGCACCGGAAGTATAATAAAAGATATGTTTTGCTTTATCTAGACTTAAGTCTGTGAGAAAGAGGTAAAAGTTAGAGGCATTTAGGTTACGAGAGTATCCGGACAGGTATGTTCTTCGAATTGGACGATATATGGGACATTCCAAAAGAAAATGGAAGAGGTCTTCCTTTTTTTGCATGTTGCAGATAGTACAATTTACTCTAGCATCAAGTTTATATTTAATGCCATCAATAATGACAGTCGCTCCATATTTATGAGATAATCTAAGTTCCGCGATTACACGTTTTATTCCAAAATTAATATTTAGGTTCAAATACTCTTCCGAGTCGGGTGACAACTTAATTTCGTTATAAAAATTACTATATTTTGAACTAGTTAATAAATTTAAGTCGTTATTTTGTGTTTTAAGTTTTTGCTTATCTACAATCGTTTTTATTTCCAATTTTGATATAGTTTGGTTTTCCCAGATTAGAGAGCAGTCTAAGTTAAGAAGTAAAGTTTTAAATTGGGTAAATTATATTCAATTTTACTAGCGTTTTTTGAATCGAGAGTTAATAATCGGTTGTACAAAATTTTTGTAGTTCTAGTGCTTGACATTTCAAGAATTTTATGCCACCAATTTAATGCGCGTTTTAAAATTTTTACAGAAATATGAGTTGTTCCCGATTCTAATCTCATCATAAAGTTTGGTGATGATCTTATACAGTAAAGGACGGATTTTAAAAATTTAATCTGACTTGACTCAAGTTTGTCAATGTGTCTCAAGCTCCATATCTCCGATGCATAAAGTAATGTTGCATTTATTACAGAGTCTAATAGTCTTTGTTTTTCTTCCCACATAATTGATTTACCTTTGGCAAGTATTGTGATTACTTTCCCAATTGCTAGAGATACTTTAGAAAGGGCATAACAAGAATTTTCTAAAAATTTGCCTGAACTCGTGAAGATTGTACCCAAATAACAAAATTTATTAACTATATCTATATCAGAGCCTTCATATTTAAATTTGTAAGGTAATTTTTTTGGGCGACCTTTATGAAATGTAAGTATCTTAGTTTTCATTGTGTTTACTACCAGTTGATTTTTGTTGCAGTATTCACTTAATATATTTAGTTTTTTTTGTACATCTACAGGTGAACTACACAGAACAACAAGATCATCCGCGTAAGCTAGCATTAGCAAATCATTTTCGCCATCAATGTTCAAACCAGTTACCCCCCTTTCTCGAAAAAAGTCCTCCATATCGTTTAGAAATATGGAAAATAGAGTTGGAGAAAGTATTTCCCCTTGTAAAACACCTTCCGTTATTTTAATACCTTGAGAGTTAAGTTGTTCCGAGTCTTTGAAATTAATCGTTGCATTATCATATATTTTTTGTAACAAACGAATTATTTTCGTGCTAATGCCAGCATTGTATAGCTTGGAATAAAGGGTTAAGTGGTTGACTGAGTCAAAGGCTCTCTTAAAATCAATAAATAACGCATACGTACAGTTTTTATGTAATCTCATTTGAATTTGTATTATTGCCGCTAGAGAAAAAATGTTATCTGTAGTTCCCCGCCCCTTACGGAAACCCATTTGGTTTTCATTTAGTATATCATTATTTTCTAGGTATTTTTGAATACGAAAATGGATGATTTGGGTGAAAAGCTTACAGATCGTATTAATGAGGGCAATTCCTCTGTAATTATTCGGATCCAAAGGGTCGCCTTTTTTGTGTAACATAAAAAGTTTTATCTGGGACCACTTTGTAGGAATGTCTTCTGATAACATTATATTATTAAATAGATTTAGTATGTAATGTACCCAATTTTCTGGAAGACTTTTATAAAAGTCATTAGAAATGTCGTCACAACCTGGAGCTTTTCCAGGTTTAGCGGCCCTTATACTTTGATGAAGTTCCTCTAGTGTAATATCGGTATCGAAATTTGAATTGAAACAATCATAAAAAGAGATATGAATTTTTTCAGTTCTCGGAAACATGTTTTTATAAAAGTCTATCCATTCGCTTGTATTTATTTTATTTTTCGTCGGTTTCTTGGGCTGTAATTTTTTAACAGTAGACCAAAACTCTTTGCTATTTTTAACATTGCATAATGATTTAGTAATTGAGCTCTGGAATTCCCGTTTACAACAGTTAATTAATTTCCTATATTTATGTTTTGCATCAAGAAATACCGATAAGTTATATTCAGTAGGCGATCTTTTATAGATTCTCAAGAGCCTGTGACTCAGCTTTTTTAAATTAAAGCAATCATTGTTGAACCACGGTTTATTGTTGTAAATTTTATTATATGATTTGTTTTTTATTTGTAACATGGCCGTTTGCGCCGCCGATTCTTTAATCGCAATTATTAAATTATCATATAGTTTGTTTGATTCTGTATCATTAAAATAAACGTACTCAGAGATGTTCATAGATTCAGTGAAAGCATCTACATTTAAATTATTAAAAACAAATTTAGTTACAAATTTATTTTCGCTATATTTGGTGATTTGGTTACATGGGATAAATTTATTTAAATTTAAAATTGTACGCAAAATGCAGTGACCTGAAGACTCTAATGTGGGATGGATAACGAAACTTGAAACACATTCCAAAGTAATAATGTTGCCCCAAACATAATCAATAGTACTATTACCGTTATGTCCAAAGAAGGTGTACCTGCCCGGAGAATCTCCTCTGCTGCGACCGTTCAAGGTGTAAAGGCCGAACGATTCCATGAGTTCTGCAAGCTTTCTTCCTCTGGAATCGGTTACATTATGCAGTGAACTTCTTTTTTCGTATACGTTTGGGTTATCCAGAATCTCTTCAGAGATTTGGTTTAATTCTCCTAATTTAGCATTAAAATCGCCTTGAATAATAATTTTAGAGTCGCTGAAATGACCTGAAATAAAATTTAATGTATCTTCAAATAATTTAAAAGTAAAATCAGTATCACATGTGGGTGAAACTGGCAGTATAATATACACCAATTATTTTTTCTATAAATTAATGTAGCAACTTTTGGCAGCTAAAAAACTGTTTTCTTATGTTATAGCCCTATGACCCGTTTTAAAATGTACACCCTGTAGGGCCATTGTAATGTCTAAATATTTATGACCTGACCTGAAACGATACAAACCAACAGAAATTCATTTACTTTACCATTTTGCCTTTTCTGTTAAATATATTACAACACGCTGAAAATTTTAAAACAAAGTGTTTATTTTAAATGTGAATCTATATTCACAATTTCAATATTAAGCTTTTAGAAATAAAACTGAAAATGTGTTTAAGCTTAATATTGCTACTATTCAAATTAATTTACCCGCGTGCAAAAAATGAGTCGAAAATTTGGACCATACTAAGTAAAGAGTTCCTGAAAGTCTTTCTTATTATTTGTAATTGTACTTCACAAATAATATTAGTATTAATAATAATAGTAACAATAATATTAATAATAACACAAACTCACCGAAACATAAAATGCAGAGACTAGAAGTTGAAGGTCTTGCGTCCTTAAGGTTTATTCCTTCCTAAAAATTCAACAAAATATTATAAATTCTCTAAAAAAATATATTTAGTATTATAAATTTTACCTCAATAGGTTTCATAAAGTATATAAAATCTTCTTTAAAATTTTTAGAAATTATTCTAATACATCCAATTGACACGTTTTCTGTGTCGTGTTCATCATTAATTTTAAATTTTGTTAATTAATGCTTGTTGTTAACACACTACAAACCTCCACACCACAGCTCTGCACTGGTATAACAGTAATGAGGGCGAACTAGTTACGACAGGAGCAAACAGGGGGTTCCCATAGCTCTGTAAGTTCACATGTACGTTAATGTAGATTTACACTGTAAAAGTAAAAATACATTTTAATGTATATTTTTATTATTTTCTAACAATACAAAAGTTATCTGTCTGGTGTATTTGTTACAGTAAACGTAGATAGTGGAATAATGTGCACATTGTCGGTAAATGTAGAAACTTGCCAAAACTACTGTTTTCTTGCAATTCAACCAAACACAACAATAACCTCACCTAACGCAAAAAAGTCACGCTTGGAAAACTCAGGGTGAGTTTAGTGCGTTAGGTGAGGTAATTGTTGTTATATTTAGTTGCATTGCAAGTGAAAATAATTTTAAATGAATCTTTACATTAGCCGGCCAATGTGCACATCATACCACTATGTACATTTACTGTAACATATTCACCGCACCAGTATTTGATGCTCTCCGAAGTGACGCTTGATAATCCGTAATATAACATAATCATTATTAGGGCCTAATCATTATCGATATCTGCTTCAAACGCAGATCGACTCACACAGTAACATAATATGGGTGATAAAGTACTAGATTAATTTATTTATAAAATATATTTATTATTTTTATGAATGCACTTACTTGTTGTAGTCGGTATATAATAATTCACTATGCATATTACACGTCTGTATGTACGTAATGCAGCACCATATACGTAGATATATTTACTAAAATTTACATTTTAATCCGTAAGTCTTGCTAGACATATGTAATTTTTAAATAAATTTTGTAAATGATACATTATTTTGTAAAGGTACATATTTTTTTACTGTAAAATTCCTTAAAAAATAAATATTTACAATTTTCTGTAAAATTATTGGTATAAAATGTAAAAATAATTTGATTTACATGAGTTTTTAATTTTACACGAGGAATAGAGTAATATTGACATTTACAAATTGTGTAAATTTACATCGATTTTTTACAGTGAACTATAATTTATACCAACATATCATTATTCTTAACCGATATACGATTATCAAACGTATATTTAACTATAGTCGTAATATGGTACTCGTATATCCAAAACAGTTTTATATTAACATTAAACGTGTAATCACGGTATATAGTATACCGTACTGTAGCAACTATATTTATACCAATATATCATTATTCTAAACTCACATACTTTTAGTAAACGTAAATTTAACACTAATTTTACAACGTTATAGGCCGAATCCTTTTATATGTAAATTAAATCAATGGAATACGATTTAATGTTTTTAAAAAGATTTTATTTGAAATACAAGATACAATAAGAATGATATGAACTTAATCTTTCTACAGACCGACATAAACTCTGCTTTACATGTTGGAGATGAGCTATTTAACTCCTTAGGTGGTATGACATTTATGCTGTATAGGGTTTAATGTTACATAATGTCAAGTTACCGAGAATGATGCAACAAGGGCTGGGCATCTACATAATTCCTCCCCCCTAAGATGAAAGAATACCTGTTGGATATTCCATAGCTGTTGCTTCAATTGTTATTTCACTACTTTTATTCTGGTTACATAAATTACGTTTTTTAATTTCTACATAAATTTTATAAACTAAGAACATGGCTATAAATGTATACATTGTATGCATGTGCCCCCGAGTTATGGATTTCATTTAAATGTGTTATTTGTTGATTTGGAATTTTAACTGATTCTAGATTTTTTATATTAAGTGTCTTATTAAGGATTATTTTATTTTTATTTTGTTCGATATTTAAGTTAATAATTTTATCATACTTGACATTTTTAAATAATTTTTTATTGAGTATATTCCAGAAATTTATTTATCTTGACTTCGTGATCACATTCGATATTTATTACATCTTTATTAGGTACAAAGAGATACACAATATTTGAATTTGGCATTGAAATGATTTCGTTGTGATTAAGTACTTTAATATATTCGCAACTATTACTATTTTTATTAAAATACAAGTTTTCTATACATTTATTTGCTAGGGAATTTTCAATATTACAAATATAAAGTTTATCTTCTACCAAAGTACATTTATTCAATTTATTAATGTGTGTATTAGTTTTCGAGTAATAGGCAGGGTTGATATCTAAAGTAACGTAAGTGTTATTGTGCAAAGTAGGAATAGGGGTGATTTGTAGGAGTTCGTTTTGTAGAAGGGGAATAGGAATGTCTATTATTATGTCTAAATTAAAATTTTTATATTTACAATAGGTTTTTACTAACTGTTGGTTTTGCCAATTTTTGCTCATAAGGTGTTTTAAACTGCTTGATTTATCAATTTCTTTTTTGACATCTTCTCTCGAGAGAATACCGAAATATAAAGTGTTTGTTTCACAAAAAGCAAACGTGGTTCCGATTTCGTTAAGGATACTTATTAAATTTGTGGCTGCAAATGTTAGTTGCGATATTATATTTTTGATATAGAGTATATCGTTGGTATCTATTATTTTTCCTAAAACAACATGCATCTCAGTAATTTTATTTTGAATAATTTTATTATTGGAGTTGATTTTTTCAACTTGTTTATTGAAATAATCTGAAATATTTTTATTAAAGGTAATTACTTAAATTGTCTGTCAAAATATTTTCATTTTCTTTAATTAATTTCAAAGCGTTGTCGTATTTCTCTTGATCAGTGGCGTCTAAATTTCCAGTGATACTTTTTATTATAGAACCGATTCCGTTTATAAGTCCACGTTTTTCTTTATTATCGTGCAAGAGAATTTGTATTTTACTATTTACTATGTCTAAAAAGTTTTGTAGCATAATAAAGTTATTACTTAAGGTTTCTACATTTTTCTTATTATATTTATTGTCTAATTCTAATTTTAGTTGATTATAGTGGTAAGTAAGGTTATTATATGTTTCCATAATTCTATCTAAATTAAGCTTAACATAGATGTACTTATTATTAGTTGAGATTAGTGCATTTCCTAGTTTCTGGACATTAATTCCGGCGTTATGTCTTTCGTCAATGAGGTCGATGGTTGTTGTTGTTCGTATGAGTCTGTAAATTGACGGAGAGGTTTTAATTTGTTAATTTTTACCTTTCTGTTCGTGTCAGTTATTACTTGAGCCCTATCTTTTACATACGTTTTAATTTGTTGTTTTTTGTAACGGGGTTTCTCGACTTTACCAGTGTTTCTTTTGGCTTGTTCTTCGAATGCTTTATCAGGTAATTTAATACTATCAACCTGTGACGTAGCGTATTTCTTTTTGCTGTTATCTAATAACAATTTAGTTTCATCGTAAATTTTCTTCATAATTTCTTTGTGGGTCTGAACGTAATTATCAGTAACGATTTCGGGAGAAATTTCTTCTTCTATTTCACTATAATGGCCGAAAAGTATTTCATTGGGTGTGCGTTTGATAACGGAGTGAATTGTCTGGTTATAAGCTTGAAGGGCATAACGGACTTTATTACTAATGTTTAGATCGTTGAAATCTTTATTTTGTTCCAGTATTCTAACATGTTCTATTAATGTTGAATGGAATCATTCGATATTACCGTTACTTTTTGGATTATTGACGCTAATGAGGTGAATACGAATATTTTTAGTTAATAAAAAGTTGTTGTTAAATTGTAGGCCGTTATCAGATATTATTAATTTAGGAGTGCCGAAGATAGAAAAATATTTTATTAATTTTTGTGTTATAGTTATTGTATTGGTTTCCGACAAATGATAAATTTGTGCGTGCTTAGAGGAACTGTCGATTATTGTTAGGAATTTTTCTTTTTTTAATGATAAAATATCAATATGAATAATATCGAGGGGCTTGGTCGCAGTTTGTGTTTTTATAATGGGTGTTTTTACGGGATTTCTTTTATGTTTATTTTCCTGGCAAACATCACAGTTATTTATAAATTTAGAAACTGTTTGCTGCATATTTGGCCAATAATACTGCTGTTTTAATTTCTGATAAGTTTCAATTATGCCACGGTGATTTGTTTTATCTAAATGATAGTTCTTTACTAGGTCAATTTGTTCATCTGACGCTTCTACGTCTTGTAACTGATTTTTACAACTAGTCAAAATACAAGTGCCTAAATTTGCAAAATAGAATTTAACATTGTTTGAAATTGTACCGGAACGATGCAATGATAATGTATTCCAGATACGAGGTATTTTTAAATAAATTTTAAGAGAGTATTTTTAAAATTAGTCTTGTTTAAGTAAACATAAAATCATTGTTTTTCGTGTCCAAACATTTTTTTTTATTTCTACAGTACTTTTCGAAGTTGTTTCTTTAAATATAATTTGGTTTTTACTGAAATTTATAGGAATGTCTTTATAGTGCAGGCCGTTGATAGGGGATTCGTCATCAGAATGCTGTGTATAACTGTCGGTGTCCTTTTCAGCGATAACGGAGTTTGCATAAGTTACGATACTATTCAGAGTAAAAACGTTGATTTGTATCTGTATTTTCAAAAATTTGTCTTAGTAGATTTTCTATATCAGACCAACTTTGTTTTGTCTAGACGACCAGATGCAATTTTTGGCATGTTAATTAAATTAATATTATTTTCGAATAGATAATGTCTTAATTGTATTAAACAGTTTTTAATATCTTTTAAATTTGGTTCATCAAAATAATTCTCTTTTGAAATTAAATGTATTATTAGTATAGGTGGTGTTTGTACGGCGATGTTATTTACTATTTTTATTTTTTCTATATTGTTGATGGTGTGGTACTTTTCGTTAATCTGTTTTGCGAAACCTTGACCCATTTTAAAATCTTGTGAAACGCAATGAATTATGGGTTCCTTGTAGTCAAAAATATTTGAAATTTTGTAATTTATATCGAAAGGTTTCGGAATTCTGGATAAATAATCTGCAACGTAATTTTGTTTACCTTTTTGATACTCTATGTCATAATTGTATTATGATTATTTCAATTTCCAACGTATGAGTTTTGAATTAGGTTCTTTTAGACTGTTTAGCCAAATAAGGGGTTTGTGATCCGTAATCAGTTTAAATTTCCGACCATACAGATAGTGATGAAAATGTTTCGTGGCCCACACGATAGCAAGTAATTCCTTTTCGGTGGTCGAATAATTTACTTCATGATCGTTGAGAGTGCGGCTTGCGTAGGCTATAGGTAGATCTTTACCGTTTATGTTTTGGGATAAGACTGCTCCTAAAACTAAATTTGATGCGTCGGTTGTTAAACGAAGTTGTTTCGAAAAATCAGGATACTGTAATATTGGTGCGTTTGAAAGTAGTAATTTACATTTTTCAAAGCACGAAATGTATTCTTTGTCGTCAATATTAATTTTGGCATCTTTCTTTAAGCATTTGGTAAATGGTTTAGTTAATTTGGAAAAGTCTTTTATAAATCTACGGTAATAACCAAGAAAGCCTAAAAATGATTTAATTTCTTTGGAAGAGTAAGTTTTTTAATAGTTTCAATTTTATCTCGATTCGGTTTAATGCCTTCGGTAGTAATTATATGTCCAAGATACGCGACTTCTTTTCTTAGAAATTCGCTCTTATCGAGCTGTAATTTAAGATTCGCCTCTCTTAATCTTTGGAAAACAATTTTGATGTTTTGAATATGTTCTTGTAATGATTTGCCTAAAATAATTATATCATCCAAATAAACAAAACATATTTTATTAATGAGGTCTTTTAAAACAAAATTCATTAGTCGCTGG
The DNA here is from genome assembly GCA_951394225.1 of Harpalus rufipes. NCBI lineage: Eukaryota > Metazoa > Arthropoda > Insecta > Coleoptera > Carabidae > Harpalus > Harpalus rufipes. The sequence continues at coordinate 30,031,879 of OX596278.1, read as the reverse complement.
AAGGTACTTGGTGCGTTCTTGAGGTCAAATGGCATTCTAAGGAATTCAAAGTGTCCTTGATCGGTAGAAAAGGCTGTTTTTTCTACTGAATCAGAATCCATTTCGATTTGGTGGAATCTGCTTTTTAGGTCAATAGTACTGAAATAATTACATTTACCAAGGTGGTCCAAAATGTCCGCGATATCGGGTATCGGAAATTTATCGTCGATAGTCTTTGAGTTTAGTTTGCGGTAGTCTATAACCATGCGAAATTTTGTTTCACCCGCAGCATCCTGTTTTTTGGGAACAATCCAAATTGGACTACTCCAAGGGGAGTAAGAGTGTCTAATTATGTCCTGATTTAACAATTTATTAATTTGTTTGTTAATTTCTTCCTTGTAGATAACCGGATATTTATATGATCTTTGATAAACTAGGGTTTCGTCGGTTGTCCTAACTTTGTGTTTTATCACATTTGTAAAAGTTAAGTTTTTGTCGTCATCGATGATCAAATCTTCGAATTCTTTAAGAATTTCATTTAATTCTTTGATTTCTGTGTTATTTAAATGATCTGTTCTGAGGTTTAATTTTTTTGAAATTTCTTGACAATTCATTTCTAATTTGTTTTTGTGAAAATAGTTAAATTTACGTTTACCTAATAAAATAGATTCATCTGAATAAGTAATTTTCGCTTTTAACAACTTTAGACCAGAATTTCCTATTACGATATCAAAATCTTTATGGAATTCGAAAATGAAGCATTTTATATTTTTCTTAAGTAGTTCAACAAATGTGAATTGGGTACCGGTTGAAACAGCATTTGCGGTTTGTATCTCGAAATATTCATTAAAAATTTTGAATTTGTTTTTATTTTTACAGGGTGGGGCAGAAAAACCTATCCGATTTCAAAACGTTATAAAATTAAAACCACTCAACTTGTCAAAAAAATTTTTTATTAACATATCGCAAATTTTATGCCATTTTTAAATTTAAGTTTTGAAAAGCACATCACTCAAATGTCGTCCTTGGGAGCGGATACACTGATTTAGGCGCTCGCGGTAGCTTTCCATGACTTTCACCGTCATTTCCACAGGAATTTCTTCAATTGCCCGAGCAATTTCCCTTCGTAAAGCAAGAAGGGTCCTTGGTCGATGCTGGTAAACCTTCGATTTGAGGTAACCCCAAAGGAAGAAGTCACATGGAGTGAGATCCGGTGAGCGCGGCGGCCAGCCAAGATCACCTCTCAGGGAAATGAGGCGACCGGGAAACAGTTCCCTGAGAATGTCCATTGATCGTCGCGATGTGTGGGCGGTTGCCCCATCCTGTTGAAACCACACATTTTCCACGCCATTTTCTTCCATTTTGGGTCTAAGAAAATTTTCCAGCATGAAACAATAGCGCTCGCTGTTGACCGTTACGGTTTGCCCATTTTCTTCAAAAAAGTAAGGCCCCCAGACGCCTAGGGGGGAAAGAGCACACCACACAGTCACTTTTGGGCTATGGAGGGGTTCCTGATGGATTTCTCGAGGATTTTCGTCACTCCAATATCGAAAATTCTGCCTGTTAACGGCACCACAAAGGTGAAAATGGGCTTCGTCCGTGAAGAGCACAACATCGTCGTTTGGGAGTTCTCGGAGATCGCGACACAGGTTCGTACGGGTTTCAAAATCCCTTTCACTTAATTCCTGTGCAACAACCATTTTGTAGGGATGCATTTTGAGGTCCCGGTGCAAAATGCGCCGAATACTGCGGTTGGAAATCGCCAAAGCGAGCGAATGTTTTCGCGCCGAACGACGCGGGGAACGTTCAATCGCGGCTCTCACATTGGCCACGTTTTCAGGTCCTGTTGCTGTCCTGGGACGTCCAGGCGACTTCTTTTTCAATGCTGAACTCGTCTGTCTAAAATTTGACACCCACACTTTAATCGTAGCGTGATGTGGAACAGGATCATGACGCCCGAGTCCGAAATGAATTCGAAAAGCACGTTGTGTAGCAATTATCGAACCGCCGCATTCGATAAACCGCTCAATAACAAAAGCACGATGTTCACCAGACCAAGGCATGTTGACTACTGACAAATGGCATAAAACCGGCTTTCTAACGGTTTTTACCCCACTACTCTACCTGCTCCCTCTTTTGAGAAAAAGGGATTTGAAATCGGATAGGTTTTTCTGCCCCACCCTGTATGAACGAAATTTTGACTAATAAAATTTTCGGAAGATCCGGTGTCAATTAATATACGGCAATTTTTAAATTGGATAAATGGTAGACGTGAAGTATAGTTTGCTAAGGTTTCAAATCTTCTAAGAGTTCTATGGGAAAATTTTCGGTTTGTAACTCTAGTTCGTTGTTTGTTTCAATGTTTTCTTCATCGTTTGTTTGGTCGTAATCATAGTGTTTGAATAATTGATTGTCATTGTTGGGGTCGACAAGGGTTGCAGTATTACTGTCTAGCATTTGTGTCCTGTCTCTGTATTTTTTGTTGAGGTCTAAAGGTGTTTGTGCTGATGGACATAGGTTGAGGATAATTGTTTATTCTCGGTTTAGGGTGTATCGGTTGACTCGGGAAATTTCGTTGTTGCTGAGGATATCGGAACATTGGTGATCGGTATTGGTTTTGATTTGGGTAGGAATTTTGGTTTTGTGTTGCAGTTTTATAAACAGGTGTTGGGACGTTTATCTTTGGTTTGATAGTGTTTTGTTTGTATATGTTTGTGTGAATGTACTGGAAGTCATTTTTGATTAAATTCTGAATATCATTTAAAGATTTTGGATTTCTAGCGGCTAACTGACTTCTATATGGCTCTCTGCAATTTATTATAAAATTGTGTGACGCATAACTAGATATGAATGTAGCTAAATTGTCGAAACCAACACCAAACTTTAATTTTATTAAACTTATCAATCTTTTGAAAATGTCTTTCGTATTTATCGAAGTATAAGAATATGTCTTCATTAGGTTTTTGATCAAGATGTGATAGTTCTGTTAAGAAATGAACTTCATTTCTATTATCGCCATATTCATTAATTAGTAATTATTCTTTTAAAGATTCCCAGTCCGTATACGTTCTAGTAGCTAGTTTTGTATTGGCTTCTTTAGTTATTTTCTTTCGAATTGTATGTAAAATTATTCGTTTAACAATTGCAGATAAATTTTGTTTATCGATTATTTCGTCACAGATGTTAATAAAGTGCGCGAGGGTGCCAGTGCTCCCGTCATATTCGGGTATAATTTCTACTAGTTCTTTAATATCGTTAGGGATTCTGGGGATTAAATTCAGAGTGGCTGACTGAATTTGTGCAGCTGGTGGATTCATTGTGTGTGTATGTGATATTTAGATAGAATAATGTAAATATTAATTTAAATAAATATGAAGTTGTTTAACAGCAATGAATAGTAGAATGTAATAAACATTAGTATTAATAATAAATTCACGACGGTCAATTTCATGGTCTTTGTGGAGTGAATTTGGGATGGTTCCTGATGTCCGCTTAGGTGGTGGGGTCGAGGTGTCTTCTACGGGCGATCCGCTTCTGATGACTCTCGGAATTAAGAACGATATGATTAGCCTTTCTTCGTCGGAGGTTTGTGTAGGTGTAGAGGGTCTTGTAGCCTGGTACTTCTGATTTTGGTTCCACTTCTTTGAAATGTGAAGTCTTCAACGAATTGGTCTCACCAGTAATTATCGTGGTGAGATTTCGGACTTCTGAACACTCAGGGAACTTGATGGTTCGTGGATGCCGCGTTTAACACTTAGAAGTGGCGACTTGAACTCTTCAACGAATTGGAGATTCGAATTTCGAAAATCTTCGGAGTTTAAAGCTTTTTGGGCATCCTACCGCGACTGCGCCAATTAAATCAATGGAATACGATTTAATGTTTTCAAAAAGATTTTATTTGAAATACAAGATACAATAAGAATCTTTCTAAAGACCGACATAAACTCTGCTTTACATGTTGGAGATGAGCTATTTAACTCCTTAGGTGGTATGACATTTATACTGTATAGGGTTTAATGTTACATGATGGAAAGTTACCAAGAATGATGCAACAAGGGCTGGGCATCTACATAATTTTTATATTAAACGTATATATCACAATGATATAATATCGGCATATATTATACTGCAGTGTACCTACTATATTCACTGTAATATACGTTTTTAAAATGTATTTTTTCATGTAATATTACTACGGTGTAGATCGAACCAAATTATATTTAAATTATACGTTTATTTACCAGTCATTTAATTACGATATATATTATACCGTATTTATAGTAATATACTAATTTTCAACCACTCATACGTTTATTAAACGTATATACCTTTAAAGTGTGCTTACCGGGTAATAATCACTAGTACTGGGTCCGGCGTGAGATATAACAGAACTAGTGGACTCGAAATTTCTCATTTTATTAGTACTACGCATTTCATTACTATTGGTCATGGAATTATGTCTAACATTGTCTTCGCTGTGAGAAGTTTTACTGGTACTACCAAAAATAAAATGAAAATTACTATACAAATTCTCAGTTTGTTGTAAAAAATATACAAAATATATTTTTATTTACTTAGGGTTACTCATTATTTTGTAATTTAGAGCCGGTTTTATAATAGTTCTTTATGTTCTAAGGATCGTAACGTCAATCATTATCGTACTAGTCGTGAAGATTATCAAACGAAACGAAGTCGAATTTAATAATAATGTAAACATAATAATTGATTGTATATAAATACTATAATTTAAAAAAAAAACAGCAATAATAAAAAAATTAAACATTCGAAAAATAAATGTTTTAATGAAAATAATAAAATATATAAAATTACATGCTAATACTAAAATTTTAATTCGCCAATAAACTGGTCGTCGTTATTTTTAATTTTTACGCTATGCACACTAAGATGATAGCCCTGCCAAACGATCTTCAACCATTGTTGATCTTATATAAAATTTTAGTCTTCTCGCGTCGTTGAACATTGTTGTTATCTAATTTTATCATTGTTGTTATAAAGCATTATGATTATTTTATCTTCAGCAAAACGATATACTCGTATATATTTATTACTTCGTCAATAAATTGTTTTTGGTTGTTTTCAATTACTTAATTTCTACTTTTATGCGCACTGAAGACAGTTCTAATGAACAATCTTCAATCATTACAGTAAGTCTTTTGAGGGCCAGATTATCCAATAGGCTGACTAGATTAATTAAAAAAAAACTTTACCTGTTCATAACTTGTAAACTTTTTCTCCCCCCTCAGTTTTGCAGCTGTCGACTATTTATTTGTTTTATTATTTCTGCTCGGAGCTTTTACTGGTTTACGGCCCATATTTAACAATATAAAGAGTATAAATATTTCAAACCACAGTCAAAATAGTTTTCACTTCATTAACAAAACAAACAAAAGCAACAATAAACAAAACAATGAATTACACAATAACAAACAAAATTAATGCAAAAAACAATATTAACAAGTCTTCAAAAGGACTGATTTAAGAATGTTAAATTGAAAAAAAAGATAACAAACAAAAGCCAAACAAAGCACTGATTCAAACAGTAATGACTCGTCAGCAATCTTCTTAACCGACAGATACCCTAGCGGTAAGAAGCTGTATTATTTGCTAGCTCAAATTCATATTGGCAGGCGTCAAGTCGCTTATTTTTTTAAGCGTACAAAGGGGGGCAGGGTGGTCACGTGCCAACCCTAAAAAGTCTAATGCCCACGGACTACCCCCATTCAAATAATTTTTTTTTATACTTATGTAAAATTTGTGAATAAAATATATCTTTGTTTAGAGACAAACATTCTCGTACAAATGAAATGACAACATTATTAACTGTTTCTTATTTACAATAAATATTTATATTTAGTTACATAGGGTTACAAAGTAATTATTCGTTTAATATGAAGGCTCTTATATTTAGGGCAATTAGGATTGTATATTGGGCATCGGAATAGGAAGTGATTCAAGTCGTTTGGTTCGTATAGCTTACAAATAGTACACACCTCTTCGTTGTTAAAGTTGTGGCAGTGATCGTTATGGAAAAAGGAAAATCGTTGAATATTTGCTGTACGGAGTTGGCTAAAAGTTTTTAGGACTTTTAATGGGATATTTAGGGATAGGTAGTAATTACTGATATTATAACAAAATTGATGCATAAAGTAAAAAAGAAATTTTTTGTGGTAAAATTATATTACAGGACTAATGTAAAAAAAATATCGTATTCCCGACATCAATTTGACTAAAATATGTCATATTATGCACATAGGTCCTATTCCTTTTGGTTACGAAATTACAAAGGATCAAAGTTTTATAAATAGCAATAATAGTAATTTACGTAACAAGACCTGAAAGTGATACTTTACTGAGTGAGGAAGCTTATTTCAGGGCGAGTCGTAGGCCAGTATAGACACTTTATGGTTATGTTAGGTACAAAAAAAATTTTGCGGTCCTGAAAAAGAACAAATAAAAATGTATAGATATACATTATTTAATTTTTTAAATAAATTTTTAATAAAAAATGGGTGCTCACCCTTTCAAATATTTTTTTTTTATTGTGCCCACTCTACACATTTACATACTGGCGCTGTCACTGTATTAGGTCTTTATACTTGTGGAGACTGCTAGATAATGAATGTTTTTCCTTATCTGTTAAGTGTACGTCTCTTATTTCTTACCGGTTTATCTCTATATTATTATTAAACTTACGCTGGTCTAATTAGTGAAATATACAGGGTGTTCAATTTAAGTGTTTCACTATTGCTATCTCGAGAACCGTAAGAGATACGAAGTCGGTTAAATTAGCAAACAAATTTCTATATTATAAGACTATTAAAATGTGCATTACAAAAATTATTTTTAACCAGTGGTTCTCAAAATACAGAATTCAACTTTTAAATTTTAAATGAGAACCTACTTTTTTATTCGCCTATTCGATTCAGAATTTTTTTCTGAATACAACGATATAAAATGTTTATACCCTTACATAACGAAAAAAACGAGAAAAATGCAAAAGAAAAAATATTATTTTCATATTTATTTCTACATGTAATCAGAGTGCCATGACAAAAACAATTGAATATTTTGTTTTCATCATTGTTTGGGCGATTTAGATACTTTAAAAAATATAAAAATTGTTCAAAATTATTGCCATGCTGATTTATACATAATTCCAGCCTTCTGCACATATTACTTCTTACTTTTCTTAAATTTCGGCCGTCTATGTGGGAAATAATATTTTGGATTGCATTTTTTAAATGCAATCTGGATAGATAGTAACATAACCCCATAAAAAGTCCAGGGGATTAAGGTTTGGTGATCTTGCGGGCCACGGAATAGGACCATAACTACCAACCCACCGATTTGGAAACCGTTCGTTTAGGTAATCCCTAACTTGACGCGAATTGTGAGCTGGTGCACCATCTTGCTGGAAATAAATGTTTCCCAACTCAGCTACTGGTATGTCTTCCAAAATAATACCCAGCATATTTTGAATTAAATTCAGGTATCTGTTACCACTAAATGTACTTTCGTACATGTGTACGTAAATATTATCACTGAAAATGGCACACCTAACATTTATATTAAATTTTCGCATGGAAACTTCTCTCTCGTACAACAACAGGATTTTCTCGGCTCCAGTAGTGTGTGTTTTTTCTATTTGACATACCATTGTTATTTATTAAGTAAATTTACTTCTCCTTTTACAAAATCAAATTTTATATTTAATAATGTTATTCCATGTATGCCTAAAAGTAAATCAAAGTCTTTGTATCTTTAAAATTGAAAAATATAAATCCATTACATGTATAGTGAAATTTTCGGGAGATGTAGTTGTATTTTGTTTAATTAGTTTGGAATGAATATAATTTTGCGTCGAGCCTGTGTCTAAAAGAATTTTGTAATCTCATATTTGGATAAAAGGTAGTTTGCTAAAGTTGTTTGTTAGGGATTCAATGTTTGTGACGCGAATTGGAGGTGCGTGAAGTTGGCACCAAGGTATAGGGTACTAATTTTTAAATTGTTCTACGATTTAGTACCCAATTTGTACCAATTAGTACCAGCAAAAACAATGTTTTTTACTTTGCGTAGGAGTTATTTATTGTTTAATTATTTTGGTGCCAACTTCACACAACAGCATAGAAATAAAAAAAATTATACGGAAATTTAGTACCCAATTGGTACCTTTTGGTACCCAACAATTTGTTTTCAAAATGTTTATCATAAATAAGTTATTGCAAATTAAATATTATTTGCGCCAACTTCACGCAAGCACCAAAATATTTATTTAAAAAGATTTTTTTTTACTAAACTTTATTACCTAAATAATACACATTAGTACCCATGAGAGTATTATGCTATTGTTTATATTAAATAAGTTCATTTCGTTATTGTTTATATAGCACAAATTATAACACTTAAGTTTTTCTGTCCGAGGAGTCAGTACCACGCATATTAAAATAATGCGTTTTTTTATTTTATTTTTAAATACAGATTTAGTACTTAATCAGCCTTAAAACAAATTATATATCTAATATTTCAGATAACAGATTTACCACCATTGTTCATTCATTCATTGTATGCCAGTTGTCTGAAAATATCCGAAAGGATAAATCAAGAGTAAATATGTTTTTAATTTATTAGAAATATGCCACTAAGTGAACACAATACCACGCATATTAATTTTTATATACAGAATTAGTAATTTTTAGGTACCTCTCGTAAATGCAAAATTTATGTATAAATTGTGATAGATAATGAGTTTTTTCTTTCATTAGAAGCATTTTTATTATCCGTGTTTTTCAATTACCTATCCGTTACATGCTCGGTCCCGATGAACACAGATATTCGGAGGTTCTGTTGTATTTACATTGGCTAAAAATTATTGCGTACACCGTGTACTATTAAAATTTATTTGAAAATTAATTATTTTCTATATTAAAATCTCTATATTGTGGCGCTCGAAATCCGTTATATAGGCATTTAATATAGGAAAACAATTTTTCTTGTGTCTTGCTTCCCAAATGTTTTTAGAAAAAAATACTTCAAATGTAAGTGGTACATCATAAAATTCTGCATTTAAATCAATAAATAAAATTAATTTTTGCATGCTTTGTAACGGCAGAAATTAGGTATGAAAATGTTGAAAATCACGTAAAAAATAGATAGCCATGGAATTAAAACAAAATGCTTAACAAATGTGCGAATTTTTTATCAATCATAAAATTTAATTTTCCCTTTATTTTTAATAAAATTATCATAATGTTTATAATTATTTTCTTGGGAAAAAGTTACAATATTTGACAGTTAAAACATCACACATTTGTTTGTCTTTTTGTTTTAATTCCATGGCTAGCACTATTAAACTGAAATTTTCGAAAATTTCATATTTAATTTCTGGTGTTACTAAACATATGAAAAGAAGTTTGTGTACTTATTTATATGCAGAATTTTATGTTCTACAATTTATATTTATCTAAAATAATTTGTGAAGCAACGTGTAAGGAAAAACTGTTTTCCCATGTTAAATGTCTATGTAACGAATTTCGAGCGCCATCCGGTATAAAAATTAATATGAAATACGCATTATTTTAATATGCGTGGTGCTCAGCACGCTCAGTAAAAGTAAAATGCTGTAATTTGTGCTATTTTTAAAACAATAACAAAATTAATTTTACATTTCTGAGAGGTACCTAGCATTAAATCTATATATAAAAATTAATTTGAAAAATGCATCATTTTCATACGCGTGGTGCTGGCTTCTCGCACAGAAAAAGTTAAGTGTTATAATTTGTGCTATATAAACAATAACGAAATGAATTTTACATTTATGAGAGGTACCTATAATAGTACTAAATCTGTATATAAAAATTAATCTGAAATGCGGATTATTTTAATATGCGTGGTGCTCTTCACGCACAGAAAAAGTAAAGTGTTATAATTTGTGTTATATACACAATAACAAAATAAATTTTACGCTAATGAGAGGTACCTAAAAAGTACTAAATCCCTGTATAAAAATAAAATTTGAAAACGTTTTATGTTAAAATGATTTGTGCTAACTTCACGGTCCAAAAAAAGTAAAACGTAATAACTTATTTAATATAAATAATAATATAATACTCTCATGGGTACTAATTAGTACTGAATGGGTAATGAAGTTTAGTAAAAAAATTCTTATAAAATGAATACTTTGGTGCTGCGGCAATTAATATTTAATTTGCAAAAACTTATTTATCATAAACATTTTGGAAATAATTTTTTGGATACCTAAAGGTACCACAATGACAATTAAATATTTTTTATATTACATAATAAAAAATTGAAACAAATATTTATTGACAGTTATTTATAATTTTTATACAATGATAACAAAGTAATTAGTATTAAATAACGTACAGCAGGTAATGTATTATTATCATATTCAATAGTATAGCTTAATTTTTTGCCGGATACTTTTTTTTGCAAAAAACCGTTTTCCCATGTTAATAATAAATAATAATAATAATAATAATGTTTATTGCACATAAAGTGTACAAAAGGAATTTGTTTCAGCTACAACAGCTGATTTTCAAACAAATCCTGAAATTAGCAGATAGATGAGATGATAAGTTATTTTGAGAAACGTGTACAAAAATAATAATTAGGCAATAAAAAACAAAGAACAAATAAAACTATGACAACAACAAATAGTCCACCTGTACAGTACATTGTATAAATAATAAAAATATAAAAAGTAAAACTATTGTTGGAATGATTAAAAAACACAGCACGAATAATATTTTAAAAACATAGATAATAATAATAATCAGGCAGTGTAAAATTCAAGAACAAGTAAAAGTATCACAACAACAAATAGTCCACTTGTACAGTACATTGTATAAATAATAAAAATATAAAAAGTAAACTATTGTCAGAACGATAAAAAAAACACAGCACGAATAACATTTTAAAAACATAGATAATAATAATAATTAGGCAGTATAAAATTCAAAGAACAAATAAAACTAGGACAACAACAAATAGTCCACCTGTATAGTACATTGTATAAATGATAAAAATTTAAAAAGTAAACTATTGTCCGAACGATAAAAAAACACACCACGAAATAATATTTTAAAAACTAGCTTCAGTCTTGTTATTAGTAGAGTGATAAAATTTTGTTAATTAAATAAAGAGGTTCTTAGCACAGTCTGTAAAAAAGTCTTGAATATTATAATATTCTTTGGTAATTAATATTACTTTTATATTTTTTATGATTGACCTGTGAGTTCCACTTTTTAGATTTACAGGTAAAGCATTGTATATTTTAATGCCAACATATTCACACGTATTTTCATAAGCAGAGGTTCTATGTTTGGGTACGCGTAGAGTTGTATTAGTTTGCCTAGTCGAATACTGTGAATTGAGGGTGGTGAAATTGCTAAAAAACTTTAAAACAAACTTAATAATTTCTAAAATATAAATAGAAGGTACAGTTAAAATGCCTAATTTTTTAAAATGACCCCTACAAGAACTCAAAGGATTCAGTTTTGAAATAGTTCGTAGTACTCTCTTTTGTACAATGAAAACGTCGTATATAGATGATGGAGTACCCCATATGGTGATGCCGTATGTGACAATTGAATAAAAGTATCCGTAATAAATAGTTAGTAGACTGGGTGTGTCAAACATAGAGGTTAGAGTTCGGAAACAGTAGCAGCACTTTAAACGCCCATGTCAAGATTTGCTTGGGACATCGATATATATATATATATATATATATATATATATATATATATATATATATATATATATATATATACAGTGTGTTTGAAAAAGTGGTTACACCCATTTATCTGGCTTATTATTGCAGATATGCTTATTGCTTATAGGGCATAATTTATTCAATACAATATCTGCGATTATTTTATATGAAAAGTGTAACTGGAAGTAATATCAACTTTGTTAATTTAAATACAACCTATACAAGTATTTTATAAATTTAGATTGTATTTTTTATTCTCTTTACGACCATACCAAATTTCTTATTATTTACCATATTCATTTGTTAAAAATAAATACTTATCATTAATGGATGTAAATATGTGAGAAGGCTACGACAGCAATTGTTTTATGATAATCTGTAATAAATAATATGAAATTCAAAATTTACAAGTAATAAAATCTTTATTCAATATGTCCCCCATTTAAATTAATACATTTTAAAATACGTTTTCTTAATTCTATATATATATATATATATATATATATATATATATATATATATATATATATATATATATATATATACAGTGTGTTTGAAAAAGTGGTTACACCCATTTATCTGGCTTATTATTGCAGATATGCTTATTGCTTATAGGGCATAATTTATTCAATACAATATCTGCGATTATTTTATATGAAAAGTGTAACTGGAAGTAATATCAACTTTGTTAATTTAAATACAACCTATACAAGTATTTTATAAATTTAGATTGTATTTTTTATTCTCTTTACGACCATACCAAATTTCTTATTATTTACCATATTCATTTGTTAAAAATAAATACTTATCATTAATGGATGTAAATATGTGAGAAGGCTACGACAGCAATTGTTTTATGATAATCTGTAATAAATAATATGAAATTCAAAATTTACAAGTAATAAAATCTTTATTCAATATGTCCCCCATTTAAATTAATACATTTTAAAATACGTTTTCTTAATTCTCGCATAACACTATTAAGCTCTCTTCTGTCAATTTTATGCACCGCTTCATGAATTCTGTTTTTTAATTCTTCGAGGTTTTTCGGTCTATTGAAGTAAACCAAATTTTTAATACGTCCTCAAAAATAAAAGTCGAGAGGGGTCAGATCTGGTGATCTAGCTTGCCAATGTATTGGCCCGTGACGACCAATCCATTTTTGCCCGAATCTGTTGTTTAACCAGTTAGTTATTGGTCGAGCAGAATGAGCTGGTGCTCCGTCTAATTGAAAATAAAGTTGTCTTCTTATATCTAATGGCAAATCATCTAAATAATTATCAACTTCATTATTAAAAAAAATTAAAAATTCAATAGTATTCAAACTGTTTAAAAATACGGGCCCAAATATTATATTTCCCAGTATCCCACACCATACGTTTACTCGATATGAATACTGACTTTTACATTGTATTATCCAATTCGGATTTCTATGAGACCAGTGACGTATATTTTGAAACTACACCATTTGTGGTACACGTTGCTTCGTCAGTAAAGAAAATATTATAATGAAAATTTGGAATGGTTAGTATTTTGTTGTTCAACCAATGTCAATACTGTAACCTTTGTGGTGGATCATTTATTTGTAAGGTATGTAATTTTTTTGGTTTAAATGGCCTGATCTTATTTTTTTTGAGAATTTTGTACACTTGATACCTTGTAAGTCCTGAATTTTGCGCAATGCTTTGTAAACTTGATCTTGGATGAAGGTGAACATAGGCTAAGATATCAATTTCATTATTCTGATTACACATCAAATTTTCGTTATTTTCTTTGCAAACTGATCCAGTATTTTAAAACGCCGAATTTTTTCTCCTACCATAGCATAAGATAAATTTCGCCCAGGATGTCTTGTATTAAATTCTTCTGCCGCTTCTCTGTAACTTCTGTTACTATCTCCTACTAATAATACGATCTCCAGTTTATCTTCCATTGTCAGCACCATTGTAATTAATATTATTATTTATTAATAAAAAAGACAAAGGTATGACAGTTCTAATTAGTATATCATGAAAACAATCGAGAAAACAATTGCTGTCGTTTCATATAAAATAATTGCAGATATTATATTGAATAAATTATGTCCTATAAGCAATAAGCGTATCTGCAATAATAAGCCAGATAAATGGGTGTAACCACTTTTTCAAAAACACGGTATATATATCTATATATATATATATATATATATATATATATATATATATATATATATATATATATATATATATATATATATATATATATATATATACCGTGTGTCCCAAGAAAACCTTGACATAGGCGTTTAACATGGGAAAACAGTTTTTTGTAAATAAAAAGTGTCCGACAGAAAATTAAGCCATGCTATTTAATATGATAATAGTACATTACCTCCTGTACATAATTTAATACTAATTACTTTGTTATCATTGCATAAATCAAAGAAATTTAAATGTAAATGTCAAAAAATATTGGTTTTAATATTTCATTATGTAATATAAAAATATTTACAACTGTTATTGTATCTGAATGGTTAGCATGTCTGCCTGTGGAATGAAAGAATTTTTGAAAGTTGGTTACGAATCTCCATCAAGCTAAACTTTTACTTTTTTTATTTAGATATTAATTACAAATTATATTAAAGATATTATGAGATAATATTGATGAATTAGTTAAATAATTACAAATAAGTTTCTATCACGATGTAATTTCATTGGAAGTAGTAACCGCCAAAAGCAAGATTTTAAACTATACTACATACTTTTTCCTTATAAATACAGTAAAAATACAAAACATACACATTATTCATTGTGGTATTATCATGTTTTATTAAGATCAAAAGAAAGAATTATGAATTTTTATTAAATCCATATTTTGATTGTTGTAATCAATTTTTGTCATTGTTAAAACCAATTATTTTTATATATAAAATATTGTTATCAATTTCAATATCTATTTTCTATTTACAATTACAATAATTTAGAAATAAGCTTTTTCTATAAAAAAATATTCAAAGTATTTTTCTTTTCGTGTCAACAATGTGTTCATTGTTTGGTTTCTGTTTTGTTTATATCAAATATTCGTGTCAAAATGAATTTCTTAAACGCTAACGATCGAGTGAATATTATAAAAATGTACATATTACTGTGACGTGCGCCCCCGGGAGAAGAGTATACAACGCCGTCACTGACAGAACGTTCCAGAACAATGACGCAATCCCTGGCGCCGCAGCGGCTGGACTCTAATTGCGCCGTGACCTCGTTCCTTTGTATACCGGTCATTGTCGCTTCGAAGGCTTCTAGACTGTTTTGCGCTGTATAAATATCGGCCGAGAGAAGGCGGAGGAGTCAGTCTCAGATATACAAGCAACCAGAAATGAACTCAGGGATATAAATAAACAGTTTAACAGTTGTTAACATAAATAAATGTAGTTATATAAATAAGTGGTGTGCTATAAATATTGTATAGATAAAAATCGTAGTGTTTAAGCATTTAATAATATTCTTAGTGTTTATAATTATTTAATCATAGTGTTAGTTGTTTTTATTATCTTTTAATATTTAATCCTTATTTAATTATCGTTTAATAAACGTATTCTTTTTGTTAATAATAATTGTCTATGATTTACACTTCACCCATATAAATAAAAACGTTACATAACAATTCGTAATTAATTCATAATTAAAAAAATAAAAAGTTTAGCTTGATGGAGATTCGAATCCAACTTTCAAAAATTGTTTCATTCCACAGGGAGACATGCTAACCATTCAGCTACAATAACAGTTGTAAATATTTTTATATTACATATTGAAATATTGAAACAAATATTTTTTGACATTTACTTTTAAATTTCTTTGATTTATGCAATGATAATAAAGTAATTAGTATTATTATTATTATTATTATTATTATTATTATTATTATTATTATTATTATTATTATTATTATTATTATTATTATTATTATTATTATTATTATTATTATTATTATTATTATTATTATTATTATTATTATTATTATTATTATTATTATTATTATTATTATTATTATTATTATTATTATTATTATTATTATTATTATTATTATTATTATTATTATTATTATTATTATTATTATTATTATTATTATTATTATTATTATTATTATTATTATTATTATTATTATTATTATTATTATTATTATTATTATTATTATTATTATTATTATTATTATTATTATTATTATTATTATTATTATTATTATTATTATTATTATTATTATTATTATTATTATTATTATTATTATTATTATTATTATTATTATTATTATTATTATTATTATTATTATTATTATTATTATTATTATTATTATTATTATTATTATTATTATTATTATTATTATTATTATTATTATTATTATTATTATTATTATTATTATTATTATTATTATTATTATTATTATTATTATTATTATTATTATTATTATTATTATTATTATTATTATTATTATTATTATTATTATTATTATTATTATTATTATTATTATTATTATTATTATTATTATTATTATTATTATTATTATTATTATTATTATTATTATTATTATTATTATTATTATTATTATTATTATTATTATTATTATTATTATTATTATTATTATTATTATTATTATTATTATTATTATTATTATTATTATTATTATTATTATTATTATTATTATTATTATTATTATTATTATTATTATTATTATTATTATTATTATTATTATTATTATTATTATTATTATTATTATTATTATTATTATTATTATTATTATTATTATTATTATTTCCGCTCTTTTGTTTCTCACTACCTCAGGAATCCTGGGTACCATTGACCTGCCTCTCAGCAATTGCTGGAGAGGCTAGGCGCGGACGATATGCCAAGATGATCAAGGCAGCCACCCAGGTGGTCGGGGTGACTTTGTGTAGTACGCCTACAGACGAGTACTCAGGGTGAGGTAACGGTGTACACACCTGGTACGGGTTTTCACCAAGTAACCAGGTGGAGGATGGCGAGAGGTGAGAACAGAGGGACCAGAGGGTGCGGCGAAGCCAGGCTGTAACCCCTCATAGTCGCGCTTCTGTCGCAGCCAGGACCGCGGAGCTGGGCAGTGGGTGGGCACAATGGCAACACAACACTGATACCAGTATTCCGTGGTCATACTGGAGCGGGCCTCTGGAACCAGGTGGAAAAGACAGAGAGCCTGATGGGTGCGGCGAAGCCATGCTGTAGCCCCTAAATATCAGGTCTCTGCCATGCACAGGTGCCATCACCTCATGAAACTTACAGACTGCGGGTGGACCTCCACACAACGGGAGGCAACACTTCGCAGACACTGTGCACTCATATGGGAGGTGACTAGTGCTTGGTTCAGCCACCTTTTTAGTTCGGGTACGCGGGGTCACTAAGCCCGAATAGACTGCTGTAGGCCAGTCTACCCCTGCGGGATATTATTATTATTATTATTATTATTATTATTATTATTATTATTATTATTATTATTATTATTATTATTATTATTATTATTATTATTATTATTATTATTATTATTATTATTATTATTATTATTATTATTATTATTATTATTATTATTATTATTATTATTATTATTATTATTATTATTATTATTATTATTATTATTATTATTATTATTATTATTATTATTATTATTATTATTATTATTATTATTATTATTATTATTATTATTATTATTATTATTATTATTATTATTATTATTATTATTATTATTATTATTATTATTATTATTATTATTATTATTATTATTATTATTATTATTATTATTATTATTATTATTATTATTATTATTATTATTATTATTATTATTATTATTATTATTATTATTATTATTATTATTATTATTATTATTATTATTATTATTATTATTATTATTATTATTATTATTATTATTATTATTATTATTATTATTATTATTATTATTATTATTATTATTATTATTATTATTATTATTATTATTATTATTATTATTATTATTATTATTATTATTATTATTATATTATTAGTATAGGTTTTCTTGGGACACACGGTATATATATATAACTTAAATTTATTTATCGATCGATTGGGTTTTTAAAAAATTCGATGCCTTCCTCTTCTTTATTTGTTTGTATACGAAGTACCCAATAATGATTGCAACGATCAGGTACAGAATGATGGACCATATACTTGGGATGTGCATATTGAATGTTTTTTCTAGTATTGGAACGATTGGATTTTGAAGGAAATATCATTTAATTTCAGGGGATTTAAGTTAATAGAGAAATTTGTAATTTTATACGGTTGAGATTTTAGATTCAGTTTAGGAAGTAGTAAGGGTTGGCCATCGTTTTCGTTTTGGAATACTAGTATAGTTCGTCTAGGGATCATTTTCCGAAGACTCGATATCGTTTTATTACGGCAGTACAATAGAGGGTCCCAATAGCCTGGCATGTGTCAGGGCTGTAATGAAAAATTTGAGTAGGGGTTTGAAATATTTCATTTCACACATTTTACTTTCCAAAATAGTAAAAAAAAAAAAATGTTTAATATTTAACTGTTTTAAAAAATATATTGTATAATCAGATTTCCGTGACCACCCAGGAGGTACTAATTGCGTACCGTTAATCTTTGTTTATAGTGGCGATTTCCCCAAGAGGCCTATAACCACATGTCATTTAAAAAAATATATGAATATTTATTCGGACATAGTGCACTCGTCCTCGTCTTCAGAATTGTTTTCGAACTCTTTTAGGTACCGGACCACCTATTCTGATAATTTTTTTAACAGTTTTATCGCATACCTTTGTTAGTTGGCAAGTTTTCTTAAGAGCAACTGATTCTTCATATTTCTCCAAAAGTCCATTGTAAACATTCAACACGATTTGTTGTCCATGTTCGTGCAAAAAAGGTTTAAATATATTAGGCGATGGTAATACACTTTTACTAGCACTTTCTAATTCTTCGTTTTCTTCCCACGGGCGAAACATTGTTAACGTTGTTTAATTTAACAAAACAAAAAACACTTTCAGCCTACACTAGTTAGGAGGTACAAATGACAAGTGAAAATAATTAAACTCACCACCTATTTATATACCTACATAGCCACAAATAACGGTTTTATAATACAGCCCTGGTAATCGGTTTAGAAAATTTGGAAAGTGCAGTCTTGGTCTACAGTCGAATACTGGGCGTAAAATATATACCAGCATTGCAAATACTGAACTGGTCGACTGTACGGACCGAAATATTTTGGCATTGCGGTTTTAGCTATTGTGCACCCATAATAAAACGATAACGAGTCTTCGGAAAATGATCTCTAGATGAACTATACTTGTTGTCTGAAGTGGATTTCGCAGTTGTCTTGATTATTGATTAGGAAGTTTCTTCTAGGGTTTGGATGTTGGTTTCTTCTTGACATTTGATAGTGATTTTCTCCTCGTTTGGGAAAAAAGCTAGGTATTTGTTGATTTCTGGATTCACTTCGACATGATTTTCTATTAAGTTTATTTTTGTATAATGGCAGTGATTCGAAGTTCGATTTTGGAATATTTCTTCTTCGCACATCGCTAAGAAATGGGCGTGATATTTTTGAGGACACTGATATATTTTTGCTTGAACGCACATATCATTCAGAGGCACGATTTCCTTATCAGATTTAAGAAGGTATTTCGTATTGGGGATAATTGTACTAAATTTTGATTCGTATTTGGTTCGAATTGGGTACATGTAGTAGTTCGAAAGTTTTTTCGAAATTAATGGGGGTAGAAATGTAATAGATTATTTGAGTTGTTTCAATTTTACAATTTATTTTTAACAAGGACTCGAAGTCTAATAGGTTCTCTTGTCGAGGTTCAAATGGTAACTGCAAGTGACAGAATTTTGTTATTTGTTTTAGTTCTGCTAGTAGCTCCATGGGGTGTACGAGTATTAAACTAGGATACAGCGTTCTTAATATACAAAAGGTGATTGAGTTTTCAACGTCTTGTAAGACATTTAATATAGAATTATATAATATAATAAGTTGCTCGTAAATGTTTTTTTTTTTTCCATACAATACACTTTGAATTTGCGTACTCTTTATTATTTTGAAAAGTTGCAAGATTTTGGATTTTAATATTTCTTCGTTGTGCTGGATATCTGAAATGGTTTTATTAAAATTTTGTATAATTTGGTGGTTCACCGAAAACGAGAGTTTGAGTTGATTTTCCAAATTATGCTCGTTTTCTTGCATGTGTACAAACATTTCGTTGTATCTTTTGCTATCTTTGGCATCTAAATTTCCGGTGATTGATTTGAATATTGTCCCCAATCCATCTATTAAGCCACGTTTAGTTTTATAATGATCAGAATGAAATCCGATATTATTAATTTTA
The DNA here is from genome assembly GCA_951394225.1 of Harpalus rufipes. Classification (NCBI taxonomy): domain Eukaryota; kingdom Metazoa; phylum Arthropoda; class Insecta; order Coleoptera; family Carabidae; genus Harpalus; species Harpalus rufipes. The sequence continues at coordinate 30,011,759 of OX596278.1, read as the reverse complement.
GTGTCAATATTTGTCCGAATAAATTATAATATTTTATCATAATTTTGGAGTTCGTTGAAATACTGTGAGTTATTTGATATGGTCGATTGTAGTGTTGAGTATTGTGTATTTAAATTGCTGTACTACTTTAGAAGAACTTTGAGATTGTAGTAGTTTATGAATGTGTGAGTCGTCTTTTCGAGTTTGGCAGGATTGAGATTGATGGGAAGGATTCCGAAGTTTTCTGTTATGTTCCTAATTATTGTTCTGTGTCCCAATGCGAACAACCTGAAAGTGGTTCAAAATTGTAAGTTCTTGTCTTGGGAGTTTAATGTTAGAGAGATGAATGTTCTCTGTTGTATTACCGTGGGTGGTTTTTATTTTTCTTGTTTTAAGATGTTTGTTAACTTTTGTTAGCTTTTCGGGTTTGTATTTGTTTTTCGTCTTTGTTGTTTTTGTTTATTTTTCACGTATACATTTTGGGAGATTTTGTTGCAATTTTTCTCTATTTGCATTACATTTGCTTATTACCTTTTCTTTATTCGTTTGGATTTTGTCTCTAATTGATTCGTAAAGTAATTTAGTTTTATTCTTGTGATTTTCTATATAATTGTTAATAAGCTATTTTTTGAGGTCGAGATTAAATGGAGAGTTAGTGTCTAAATGGCCGGTAATAATTTCGCATGGTTTCAATTTTGTGAATGAATAGGCTAATAACGCATAATTTACTTTGGATTCTATAGGCTCAGTTTTGTATTCTTTTTGATTATTAAATATTCTGATATGTTCTATAAGGGTAGAGTGAAAACGTTCTATGATGCCATTAGATTCTGGGTGAAATGTATGTCAATTTTGTGTAGTGTCAGCAATTCTTTTACGACTGAGTTTTTCAATTCCATTGTCTGAAATAATTTGGTCTGGAATTCCGTGATGTGTAGAATATTTTACTAGGTTATTACAAACTTCTATGCCTTGTCCTGATTTTAATTTGTATGCTTGTGCATATTTTGAAAATGAATCTACAATAGTTAAGAAATTTCTTGTTCTAAGGTGATGCTGTCTATTATGTCAAATTTGGAAAGGTTTCGTAGCGGTAGGGGTGATGTTTAAATTTACATTTAGAGGTCTCCGATCGTATTTTGTTATTTGACATATTTCACAGCTATTAATAAATGTTTGAATGGATTTTCTTAATTTTGGCCCATAATATTGTTGTTTTATGCGTGCTTCTGTTTCGTCGATACTGCGGTAATTAGTTTTGCCACAATGGTAATTCGATATGATTTGTGTGATTTCTTCATTATCGGTAACATCTCTTAAATATTTTGTACATTTTACTAAATTTAGTTGAGAATTTTTTAAATAATTTTGAAGTATTAAGCTGAATTTCTCGTATAGTTTATTTTGGAAATAAATGTGATATTTTACGTTTGGCACAATGTATTCTTTAATGAATGCAATCGTTTCATCTTTGTAATTAAATTTTGAAAAATCTCCTTCCAATCGTAATTTTTTATTATCGTATAATTTTGTAATTTTTACTTGTTTGGGATTAAAATCGACTTCTGTTATGATGATTTGATTTTTGCCATAGTTTACAGGGCATTCTACTATTGGGATTCCGACAATAGGATTTTCTTTACTGGAGTGTATTGTGATATCGCTAACGCTTGTGTCGTCATCGTTTATCTCATTATGATGTGAGTCACCTACCTCGACTGCAAGAAATTGAGTATCGTCGTCTTTATTATCTGTTTTATTTTTTTAACTCTGTCTTAAAATTTTCTATGGATTTATAAAAGTATTTCATGTTTTCTGCTTCGTTTATGTTTAATTCGATCTGGGGAATTCTGTTTTCATGAAGTTTGTAAACTGTTATTAGTATGTCAGTGTTATCAAATATATATTTTAACATTAATTTAATTTCGGTCCAAACTTGCATATGGACAAGACGTCTATATGCAATTTTTGGTATACTTAATTTTTTATATTATGATGTAAACAGATTTTTTTCAAATTTAATAAGGAATAAAATATGTCTTGTTTAGTGGGTTTATTATAATAATTTTCTTGTGTTGTTAAGTACAGTATATATTTTTGTGGAGTTTTTAAATATACTAGGTTATGAAGTTGAGGATTTTGAGATTTTAATTTGTGTATATCATTATATTTATTTTTGAAATTTTTGGCAATACCCGATGACATTTCTAAATCTTTGCTCACGCAATGAGCTAGACAAGAGTCGGACAGAGCGTCGAATATATTACCTATTACTTCTACTATATTGTCCTTATTGTGATTAAGGTAATGTTTCTTATGTAAATAGTCTTTGTATAAAGGTAGTGGAGTGTCATCTAGTTGTGTTTATGATTGTAGGTTTTGATTTTTTTTTTGTTTGTACAGGTATACGGCTTAAGGCGTCAGCATTGGTGTTAAGTTTGCCTTTCTTATAGATTATCTCATAGTCATATTCCTCTAATTTGAGGCGCCATCTTATTAATTTTTGGCTATATTGTTTTAACGAGAATAGCCATTGCAAGGGTCGATGGTCTGTATAGATTTTGAATTTGCTTCCCAATAAGTATGTTCTAAAGTGCTGAGTCGCCCAAATGATAGCTAAAAGTTCTTTCTCGATGGTGGAATAGTTTATCTCGGTGTCGTTTAGTGTCCTGCTTGCATAAGCTACTGGTAGGTCATTGCCTAGGCCACCTAGAGATATCTCGGCTCCTATTGTTACTTGGCTAGCGTCGCATGTCAAGTTAAATTCTTTGTCAAAGTCTGGGTATTGAAGTAGCGGCTCATTAGTCAGGAAATTCTTGCAATTTTCAAAACATTGTTTGATGTACTCAGGGTCGTTAACCCATTTGTTCCCATATATTTATATATACGAACAAGTTCAGACAAGAAAAATTCCGGAACAAAACTCAAAATAAAATGCTACAAATATTTTTTTATATAAATACTTATCAAAATAGCTTCGTGGCATTAAGGCAAGATGATGTATATTAACAAATAAGGTATTACAACAATAATTTAAAAAATAAACAATTCCGAATTATGTGTACTCATATGAGTACAACGGGGCAAAATGGGTTAATGTCAACAACTGCACCTTTCTTTAAGCGTTTAGTCAGCGGTTTCGTTATTTTAGCGAAGTCTTTAATAATTTTTCGATAATAGCCTAAAAATCCTAAGAAACCTTTAATTTGTGTTGTAGGTTTTGGAATAGGAAAATTTGGAACGGCTCAAATTTTGTCAGGATTTGGTTTCACGCCATCAGGGGTTACGATATGCTCGAGATATGCTACTTCTTTTTTGAGGAATTCGCATTTATTTAATTTTGCTTTAAAATTTGAATTTTTCAAACGATCGAAAATTAATTTTAAATTTTGAATATGTTCTTGAAGGCTGGTGCTAAATATAATAATGTCGTCTAGGTAAATGAGGCATTTTTCGTTTACTAATCCTCTTAGAACATTGTCCATAATGCGTTGGAATGTCGCGGACGCGTTTTTTAAGCCAAAAGGCATACGAGTGAATTCATAATGCCTGTCTTCCGTATTAAATGCAGTTTTTTGTATGTCTTGTTTGTCCATTTCAATCTGATGGAAGCCCGATGCCAAGTCTAACGTAGTAAAATAATGACAACGTCCAAATTTGTCTAGTAAATTTGTTATATTTGGTAGTAGATATTTGTCGTAATAGTCTTTTCATTCGGTTTCCTGTAATCTACTACTATACGCCACTTGCGTTTACCGGATGCGTCGAGCTTTTTGGGGACAACTCAAATAGGCGATGATCATGGAGAACATGATGGTCTAATAATATTTTGATCTAACATATTTTGTATTTGAGAACGTACCTCTTGCCGGTGAATTTCTGGGTATCTATAAGATTTCGTGTAAATAGGAATTTCGTCACTTGTTTTTATGGAATGTTTAATTTGATTAGTAAATGTTAAATTTTTATCGTCTACGTGAAATAGTAATAGTTTAGAAATAGCTGATTTTTCTTCCGAATTCATGTGATCTGTCCGAATTTTTAAAATATCATTTTTTTTTCTCTGATTGAATGAAATTGAAGTTAGGAGATGAGTACGTTTCATAATTGGAGTGTTCTCTACGGTAATTCGTTGTAAGTGTGTGAATTGTAATATGCGATTCTGAATTATTAATTGCTATGCAAAGTGCATAGTAATTATTGGCTGTGGTGACACATTCAGAGATAATTAAATTATTCTGTTTTTGTTTTAGTATTAGGATAGTATTACCTTTTCAGTTTTGCGATCTAATGTTACGTTATTATTTGAATGACAAATATTATTTGTATTACATAATTGTATTTTCGGAATTTTGGTGTTGAATTTTTATTTGGCAGGTGGGTGTTGTAATTAAATTTTTATTGAAATCTATAATTACTTTTGATGATTTCAGTTTATTTAATCTAATAAAAGATCAAATTCGTCATGAAAATTGAAAATATATTTGAAACTTGCATTTGTCTTTAAATTAAATAATTTTGAAATAGGTACGAGTTTGCTGTAATTTTCGGTTGATGTTCCATGCGCAGTTGAGATTTGGTATGGGTCTTTAAAAATGGAATTTTTGTAATATTTATGCGCTATGGTAGGTTTTATAAAGGATTTCTACTTCCTGTATCTATTAAAACTGTCAGATTATTTTCTGGGAATATAATGTATGGTAATTTGTTTTTATTCAAGTTCATTAGTTCGATTCTGGGTAAATGTTTTCTATATGTTCCGAGGCTGCAACGTCTAAAAAATTATCATCAAAATTTTCGGGGTTTTTTGGATTTTCGTTGATAATAATTCTCCCGCTGTGTTAGCGCGGTTTTGTCCGTAGTGGTTTTGTACCTGTCTGGATGGGTCAGATCTAGGACGGTATTGGGCTGTATTTCGCGTGGAAATACTCATCGGAGTAGGGCTAAGAAGGTTTTGTCTGGTGGATGGACCTTTGGCGTGGTGTTTGTGGTGTGTATTGTCTTGGTTGTTGTTGGGGTGTATATTGTTGTCTGTATGCTGTTTGTTGCATAGGTGAATGATGTGGAGTTTTATTGGGTGTAAAATTAAAATACGGTGTGGGTTTCGGAATATTGTATCTTGTTTGGTGTGTTTGTGGTTTCTGATTTAATTTGTGTATATGCTGATTAGTATTTTTGGATTTAGCATAATATTCAAATTGAAAATCAATCGCTAGCATACTTAAAGCTGAATATAAATCTGTGGGGTTCTTTGCCCTCATTAATTGGCCTATAGGCCTAAAGGATTAAAACCTTTTAACAAAACGCGCAAAGCAAAATGTTGAATATAGTCAATCATTACAACGGATGCTTCGGCAGCGGCGTTTGTTGAGATATAAAAAAATTGTTTATTTAATAGGTGTTGTAAACGACCATAAAAATCAAAAACATTTTAATTAGGATTTTGTTTTAATTCCGTTATTTCCATATTTAATGTGAACCAGTCACGTTCGTCTGAATAAGCATTTTTTAATGCTTCTTTTAAATCTTCCCATTTTTGATTTGTGCAACTTGCAATATTGATAGCTACTTTACCTTTTATTTTTGCTAACATACTACCCATTAAATATTCGTTTTGGAAAGTGTTTGTGGTGTTATAATTTTTTTTAACTAATTTTTCACAAACACTAATAAATCTGGGGAGTAATTCAGGTTCCCCATGGAACTCTGGCACCAAGTCCAAATATTCCTTTTTTAATACAGCCATGTTTAATACTGGCGTTCTTAAAATGATATTTCTAATAGGAATTGAATTTAGATTAATTATACGATCTTCTATTTCGAGATCGAAGTCTGATTCGGAATTATTTGAATTTGATATAGATTCTGGTTCTCTGAATGACATATTGTAGTCACAAAAATAGTAGTGTCGGCTTCATGTGCCCTGAAGTCGTACACGGTCTCGAAGTTGAGGCTGGAGTTGCACTGATGTCCGCTCATCTTGGCTCGCTCGGCTCGTCGATATGTTTCTTGCTTCTGATGTCCGCTCAAATTCAGGATACGGTGACCGAAGTATAAATAGTTCGAATTGCCAAATTAATCACGAAAGTGAAGCAATTTATATTCGTTAAATTGTTTTGACAATCCTACCAGACTGCGCCACTTAAATTTCTTTATCGATCGATTGGGTTTTTTTAAAAAAAAATTTTTTTGTGAATACGAGTTTATAATACTTTAATATAATAATACAGGTTGTCATATACAGACTAACTTACCTTAGGAGTACCATCACGCCAATTACCATGATTTGCGAGCCCCTAAGCCTAGTTTACAAAATGCAAAGAGAATTAAGAAGTAATTATGAATAAAAAAGTTATTTTGAGTGGCCCGTTTTTTCAGTGTCATATATATATATACAGAGTGTCCCAGAAGTCGACGATCAAACTAAATGGGGTGATAGAGGAGATCATTTCCAATCAAAATAACTATATATATATTGTAATGCAATTGTTGATGGTTCAAAAGTTATTGCAAGTTTTGTAGTTTCTCCCAATAGAATTATTATTATTTTTATTACGAGACGTTTGTTTCTCTTTTTCTTTTTTATTGTATGCACCTGAAGGGTTCTACTTTCTAATAAAATCATTTTCTTGAACATGAGTACCTTCTATTAATAATAAAAATATTGTTTTGTGAAAAAATTTTCTACCGAAAAAAAGCTACTTGATTTTAAAGTGACGCTGACAGAAAAAAATGTCCTAAAAAAAAATTAACCAACTATCAGAAGAAGTTGTGTATTTAATGTAGATTTTAACGCGGTATAACACATGGGGATATTCAGAGCAGATTTTCTTAAATAATTTTTTTTTTCTACAAGAAAGTATTTCAGTTAAAAATACAATTGAAAAATTCGAGAATTATCTTAGATGCTGTGTCAAAAATAAAACAAAAGAAGGTATATGAAGTGACATATCGATAATAACTTTACTGTTTGTGTGTTTTAGATTTATCAGTTCTTCGTTTCTTAAACTTTGTTTTAATTCTTGTGATTTTGCGTATTTTTTGGTTTTTGATACTCCTTTCATTTGGACTTTGTTCTTCTTGGTCTCAAAAATATGTCTTATACCCCTCGAGAATATGCAGAAATGCATTACGTGTACGGGTTTTGTGACGGGAACGCTCGAGCTGCTGCAAGAGAGTATCGGATACGATACCCTAATCGAGAACGCTATCCTGATTATAGGGTATTTCAAAATGTTCATCGGTCTTACTTAGAAGGCGAAATCCCTGGCAATCCGCGAAGAGAAGGAAGACCTGCGCTTCAGTGCAATGACGACGATATAATTGAAATGGTGACAGAGAACCCGTCAACAAGTGTTCGTCGTATATCCAGACATTTGGAAATTCCAAAATCTAGGGTTCATCGTGTTTTGCAAAAGGGCCAGTTGTATCCATACCATGTGCAGCGCGTGCAAGCACTTTTACCTGCGGACTATGACAAAAGAGTGCAATTTTGTCGGGAAATGCTGCGTCGTCATAAAGAAGACTCCGAATTTTTTAACAAGATTTTGTGGAGCGACGAATCAAACTTTTGTAGAACCGGGATATTTAATATTCACAATTTACATTTTTGGGACTATGTGAACCCTAGAGTTGTTAGAAATGACAACTTTCAACACAAGTTTGGGGTCAACATATGGGCGGGAATAATTGAAGGAAAATTGATTGGTCCATTTGAGCTCCCAGGAAGGCTTAACAGCGAAAATTATCTGCATTTTTTGCAAAATGAGTTACCTTATCTACTTGAAGACGTGACATTGGAGACACGCCGAGATATGTGGCTGCAACAAGATGGAGCTCCTCCTCACTATTCTGTAGATGTGAGACGACACCTTGACACAGAATTTCGGAATCGGTGGATTGGTAGAGGAGGGTTTATTATGTGGCCACCGCGATCCCCTGATCTTAACCCCTTAGATTTTTTTCTATGGGGTTATTTTAAAGAAATAGTCTACATGACAGAAAGTCAGAATGAACAAGAGTTGCAACAAAAAATAAGAGAGGCTACCAACATTATTAAAAATAATCAACGGGCGTGCCGAACAATAAAAAGAAATTTTATTCGGCGATGCTTAATGTGCATTAGAAAACATGGTAGAAATTTTGAACACTTTTTGTAAAATTTGAAAACATCATGAAAAGCTTCATAAACCCTATTTTGTTTTAATGTTGTATAAAAACTATTACAACTATTATTTTGTTTTATTTTTGACACAGCATCTAAGATAATTCTCGAATTTTTCAATTATATTTTTAACTGAAATACTTTCTTGTAGAAAAAAAAAATTATTTAAGAAAATCTGCTCTGAATATCCCCATGTGTTATACCGCGTTAAAATCTACATTAAATACACAACTTCTTCTGATAGTTGGTTAATTTTTTTTAGTACATTTGTTCTGTCAGCGTCACTTTAAAATCAAGTAGCTTTTTTTCGGTAGAAAAATTTTTCACAAAACAATATTTTTATTATTAATAGAAGGTACTCATGTTCAAGAAAATGATTTTATTAGAAAGTAGAACCCTTCAGGTGCATACAATAAAAAAGAAAAAGAGAAACAAACGTCTCGTAATAAAAATAATAATAATTCTATTGGACGCCTTGCCGTTTTTAGGAGAAACTACAAAAGTTGCAATAACTTTTGAACCATCAACAATTGCATTACAATATATATAGTTATTTTGATTGGAAATGATCTCCTCTATCACCCCATTTAGTTTGATCGTCGACTTCTGGGACATTCTGTATATATATATATATATATATATATATATATATATATATATATATATATATATATATATATATATATATATATATATATATATATATATATATATATATATATATATATATATATATATATATTGTTAGTCTATTACCTGTAATGTCAAATTATATTAATTAAATATATCCTGGCTCGAAAGACGAAAATTAAAACCAAGAAAATTCAATTAATTGAGTTGTCAATATTTTTTATTTTTTCAATTATTACATTCATCTTTTTTTTTATACTAACTATGATGACAAAAAATTAAATTAAATTACAAATCTAGTTACTATTTGTCACCATAACATCCTCCTCCTCAGTAATTGATTCCCATGAGGCAATTACTAATTATTTTCTTTCACTGGAAGTACACAGACCTTTGTTACTGGGCGTCGATATGTTCCGGTTGAAGTTTTTACGTCTACTACCCGTATATTTCCATCAATCCCTGGATATACAGACGTAATTTTTCCCATTGGCCACGTATTTCGTGGTCCATCTGGATCGGCAATTACTACAATATCACCAATACTTATTTTTCTCTGGTGTTCTTTCCATTTATTTCGTGTTATTAAAGTCGGCAAATACTCTCGCACCCAACGTTTCCAAAATATGTCAATTAGACGTTGAGATGCTCGCCATTTTGACAGAAGACATAAATCATTATTATTTGATGATGTATATGGCAATGCTGCATATGATGGTCCAATTAAGAAATGATTTGGGGTTAATGCTTCAGGGTCTTCTGGATCTACTGACACATGTGTCAATGGGCGGCTATTTATTAAATTTTCAATCTCACAAAACACCGTACGAAGAACATATTCTTGGGGATATTTATCTTTCAATAATCCTTTTATGTTATTTTTCACAATTTGTATCAATCTCTCCCACGTTCCACCCATGTGAGGTGCTAATGGTGGATTAAAATGCCATTTTGTGTTTGTAACTGTCAAATGTCGAATAATTTCATCTTGATTTAAATTTTCAAGAGCTTGTCTTATTTCCTTTTCGGCGCCTTTAAAATTTCTTCCATTGTCACTAAATATTTCTTCTGGAAATCCTCGTCTACTGCCAAATTGTCGATATACATGTAAAAATACATTTGTAGATAAATCATGTGCAATTTCTAAGTGTATTGCTCGTGTAACCATACATGTAAATATAACTCCATATCTTTTCTCGTGACTTCTTTTGACAGTGACTTCTATAGGTCCAAAATAATCAATTCCTGTTTTTATAAATGGACGAATTGTAGGTTCAAGACGGCAGGTAGGCAATTGTCCCATAATTGGAATTTTTGGAGAGATTTTTTGAATTTTACACCTTTGACATTCATACCAAGTTCTTTTGACAGCTTGTCGCAAATTTAAAATCCAATATTTTTGTCGAATTTCATTTATCATCAATTCACGGCCTAAGTGATTTAATTTTTCATGATAATGAGAAAGTAATAATTTTGTGATTTTGTGCTTTGGGTCTAAAATTATTGGATTTCTGGTATATTCGTTTAACATTTTTGCATTATTCAATCTTCCATTCAATCGAATAATCCTATTTTCGTCTAAGGTACATGACAAGGAAAATAGTCGACTACATTTTTGTAATTTTTGGCCAGTTTTCAAAGTTGACATTTCATTTGGAAAAGATTCTAGTTGACTTCGTTTTATTAGTAAATTTTCTGCTTTTTGTAATTCTTCAGGTTGCAGTTCATACGAATTTCTGTGGATAACATCTCGTTTTTGACATCTTCGAATGAATCGTAAAATCCAGGCAGTACTTCGTAATAATCTGCACCATTTTGAAAACTTACTTGGTTCTGGAGTAGGTAAATGACAGATCGTTTTCATTATAAGAACACAATCATTTTTAAGTTCTAAAGTTGCGAGTTCAACTTCTTTAGGGTTTTCTTCACATAGTTTATTTTCTAACAGAAATTTAGGTCCAGTTATCCAAGTGCTATTATTTGTGAAGTCAAATTCTTTAGTTCTTTTCGTTGCTTCATCTGCTACATTATTTTTCGAACTGACGTAATTCCAGTTTTCTGTATTTGACAACTCTTGAATTTCTCCTACTCGTTGTGCAACGTAAGTTTTAAATCTTCGAGAATCTGACTTTATCCAATGGAGAACCGTATTTGAATCTGTCCAATACATTATTTTTTGTATATTGACATTTAATTCTTGTCTTAATGAATTGCCAAGTCGAGCTCCCATTAGTGCTGCTTGTAGTTCCAGTCTTGGAATTGATATTGACTTTAAGGGAGCAACTCTTGTTTTCGCACAAATAAAAGATGTGGAAGCATTATTATCTTTTATCAGACGAAAATAAGCAACTGCTGCGTATGCATTTTCGGACGCGTCGCAAAATACATGTAATTCAATTTTGTGATCTGTCAATTTTAGTGTCGAATATTGCCGTGGTATTTTAAATTTATGAATATTTTTCAAATCTGCAAGCCATTGTTGCCATTTAATGTTTAAGGAATCTGTAATTTCATCATCCCAACCTAATCCACTACGCCAAATTTCTTGTAATAATATTTTTCCTTGAATAAGAAATTTTGCTAAGAATCCAAGTGGGTCAAATACTGACATTACTATTGCTAAAATTTCACGCTTCGATGGACGGCGACTTCCATCCAATAAATCAGATTTTATTTTGTGAAATTTCGTTTGGTAACTAAAACTGTCTTCTATTGGATTCCACCAAAGTCCAAGGATTCTTTCAGGAGGAATGTCTTGATTTATGTCGTTTAGGTCGATATTTTTTTCACCAAAATTTGTGAGGGATGGTTCCATTTGTTTTAAAACATTCATGGAATTAGATAGCCAGTTGCAAATGACAAATCCTCCATATTTATGTACTTTAATAACTTCATTTATTAATTTAATTGCTTCATCTTCAGTGTCTGCGCCGCCAAGATAATCATCCATATAATGTTGACTGATTATTGCGTTGCAAGCTTCGGGATATTCTTTCATGAAGTCCTTGGCGTTTCTATTTTTGGCTTCTTGTGCAAGACAGGGTCCACTTGTTGATCCAAAAAATACAACTTGGATCTCGTATACGTCTGCAGATTTATGACGATCCATTCCGCGCCAAAGAAGTCGTTGTGCACATAGATCTTCTTTTCTAACCATAACTTGCAGAAACATTTCTTTGATATCCGCGACAAATGCTATTTTCTTAATTCGGAAATTTATCAGAATAGAAAATAAAGAATTATACAAGTCAGGTCCTGTCAACAGTTTGTCATTTAAGCTTACACCATTTACTTTAGATGCAGCGTCGAAAACAATTCTAAGTTTATTTGGTTTATTTGGATTCACAACTCCAAAATGGGGTAAATACCATGTTTTTGGATTTTCTACGTTCGCTTCTTCTGTCGTCAATTTTCTCAAGTATCCCTTTTTAACCAAGTCGTCAAATTTATTACAATAGGCTTCAGCATATACTTTATCTCTATCCATTTTTCGTTCAGTGCATTTAAGTCTTCTAAATGCATTTTCTTTACTTTCGGGAAAATTGATATTATCTTCTTTCCACAGAAGACCTGTTTCGTATCTCTTTCCAACACGTTTCATTGTACTGTCTAATATATTTTGAGCTCGTATATCTTGTTTAGATAAAGTTGTATTTGTTGTTGACTTGATTCCCAAATTTTCAATAGTCCATTGTTGTTTAACCATGTCATGCAGAATATCTAAATCGTCTTTTACCTGATCGTAAATATGACAGGTGTATTGTTGATGAACTGACTGATTTTGATTGTAGGTGTTGCCGTGAATTACCCATCCCAAAAGAGTTTTACTGAGTGCAGGTCCATGCCAAGGTCCATATATCGTTTTTCGGTTTATTAATAAAGGCCAATTATCTTGTCCAATTAATATTGTAGGTTTCCCTATAAATTTAGACCTTGATATGTCTGGAATGTCGAGATATGGAAACTGGTGAAGTAATTCTTTCATATCTATAATTTGAGTTGGTAATGATAAGTCCGAGATGGTTCGTGCATGACGTATGAAGAATGATTTACTATTTATACCATTTATTGTCAGACTGACTACTTTAGAATTTAAATTTTGATTAATTTCTTCATTAGTCCATTGTATATGAAGCGGTAAATCTGGTCCGTCCAAATGAAGTTGTCTTGCCACTTCTTCGTCAATCAGAGTAACAGTGGACGCATCATCCAACAAGGCATATGTGTCTATTGATTTGTTCTTACTTGATAATCTGACGGGCAATATTTTTAATAAAACGTTATTTGACGTTTGTGACACATGACAGTTTGACTGACACTTCGTTTCCTCGACATTGTTTTTATTTTCTTGAGACGTCATAATTTTCTTTTCTTTGTGTAACAATTTATGATGTGGTAATTTACATCCATTTAAGTCGCACGATTTTCTTTGCCGACAATTCTTCACACCATGACCCGAGTTTAGGCATGAAAAACAAATATGTTTTGACGTGATAAATGTCCAACGTTCATCAATTGACATTTTCAGAAATTGTTGACATTTTGACAAATTGTGTCTCTGAAGAAGGCAACAGCAGCATGAGGTTTTGTCGTTACTGTTGGTGACAAATACGGTTTTTGCTTTATTTTTAGGAAAAGCCACATTTCTATCTTCGAAATTTATTATACACGGAATTTGAAGTTTGGATGCCAAATTTGCTTCTTCTGACAACCAGTTTTGAAATTTTTCTAACTTTAAATCGTTTTCTTCTAAAAATTGACTTCGTCTTATCCAACGTAATTTATAGCTTGTTGGTAATTTGTTCATTAATTCTTGTAGAAGTATTGGATTCCGTAGATGATCATTTTCTTTTAATAATTGAAGTGTGAAAACTAAATTGTTGACTGTGTCAGCAAAGTCAATTAGTAAATCTAATTTATCTTCTTTTATGGGTGCTATCTTCTTAAGTTGTCCTAACAACATTGAAATGATGTATTCGGGCTGTCCAAATCTTCTTTCTAATATTTGTATGACTTTAATGACATTCTTTGGCAATATCAATAAAGAATTGACAATTTCTCTTGCTTTTCCTTTTAAGCATTTTTGCAGTCTGTACTGATTTTCCTCATCAGTGAAACCGCAAGCATTAGTTGAATTCTTAAATTGACTGATAAAATTCGGCCATTCTAATGGATTTCCAGTAAATATTGGTAGTTCTTTCGGTAAAGATTGTCTAGATAATAATTTTTCAATATTAAAATTTGGTATCGATTCAGTTGGAATATTTTCTTGTTTATTGTCTTTATGTTTTTCCATCCATTCTTCTACTTTTGTCTTTCCCGTTACAACTGGCACTGGAATATCAGCTATAATACTGTTTTCTTCCTCTAATTCAGCCAACCTTAATGCCATTTCTAAATTTAGAATATCGTCTTCTTGTTGTTTCTTTTTCTTAGCATATTCCAATTGAATAGCTAATCTTTGTCGATTTATGCTGTTTTTCGAAGAATGTCGAGACGCATGACTTGCGCTTTTCTTGTCTTCTTCTAGTGTTACTACTGTGTCTTTCTTGTCTTCTTCAGGGGTCAAGCTTGTATCTTTCTTGTCTTGTTCATGAGTTAATACTGTTTGTGATTTAATTCGTTCACTACGACGAACTTTTTCTGACATGGTGATGTTTCCAAAGATGAAGGAGTGTCAATAAAGGATTCTGGAGGAGAGCTGAATCAAGCTGAGTCGAAAGGTTCGAAGGACCAATGTTAGTCCAACGAGTCAATAAAGGGCTTCGGAGGACCGATATAAGTCCAAGGGAGCTAGGTCAAAAGGTTCGAAGGACCAATGTTAATCCAACGAGTCAATAAAAGGCTTCGGAGGACCGATATAAGTCCAAGGGAGCTAGGTCAAAAGGTTCGAAGGACCAATGTTAATCCAACGAGTCAATAAAAGGCTTCGGAGGACCGATATAAGTCCAAGGGAGCTAGGTCAAAAGGTTCGAAGGACCAATGTTAATCCAACGAGTCAATAAAAGGCTTCGGAGGACCGATATAAGTCCAAGGGAGCTAGGTCAAAAGGTTCGAAGGACCAATGTTAATCCAACGAGTCAATAAATAGCTTCGGAGGACCGATATAAGTCCAAGGGAGCTGGGTCAAAAAGGTTCGAAGGACCAATGTTAGTCCAACGAGTCAATAAATAGCTTGGGAGGACCGATATAAGTCCAAGGGAGCTGGGTCAAAAAGGTTCGAAGGACCAATGTTAATCCAACGAGTCAATAAAAGGCTTCGGAGGACCGATATAAGTCCAAGGGAGCTGGGTCAAAAGGTTCGAAGGACCAATGTTAGTCTATTACCTGTAATGTCAAATTATATTAATTAAATATATCCTGGCTCGAAAGACCAATGTTAGTCTATTACCTGTAATGTCAAATTATATTAATTAAATATATCCTGGCTCGAAAGACGAAAATTAAAACCAAGAAAATTCAATTAATTGAGTTGTCAATATTTTTTATTTTTTCAATTATTACATTCATCTTTTTTTTTATACTAACTATGATGACAAAAAATTAAATTAAATTACAAATCTAGTTACTATTTGTCACCATAACATATATATATATATATATATATATATATATATATATATATATATTGTAACGTTTTATTTATATGGGTGAAGTGTAAAAATAAGAGAGATATTATTAATTAAAATAATACGTTTATTAAACTATAAATAATTAAGATTAAATATTAAGAAGATGATAAAAGTAACTAACACTATGATTAAATAATTATAAACACTAATTTAAGACTAAGAATATTATTAAATGTTTAAACACTAATATTATTTATTTAACCAATATTTATATCACTACATTTATTTATATAACTACATTTATTTATGTTAACAACTCGTAGACTACTTATTTATATCACCGACTTCATTACTCGTTGCTTCTATATCACAGACTCTCTCTCCGCTTTCTATCGTCCGGTATTTATACAGCCCATTATCCTTCTAGAACTCTCTGACGCGACCATCATCGAACACAAAAGATTCACTCAACTGGAGGATGTAATTGACCAGTCAGAATGCGTATGGGTTTTCCCCGGGGGAATACGTCATCGGGGTAATTCCGGCGAAGGGATTACGTCATCGTTCGCGAACTGCTATCAGTATCGGCGCAAGAATTCAGCCCGTCGGGTCGGCGCGCGCTACAATATTAATGTACTAGCATTTAATAAGTAATACTTATTAAATGGTACTAGATTAGTCTTCAAGCAGTTCTGACCTTAATATTATTCAAACAGTATGGTGTAAGCTGAAACAGTGCCTGAGGAACGATTCACAGCGTACAATTCCTGAATGTCGACTACTAAATATGGGATACATATTTATTTATTTACTTATTTATTTATGTATTCATTTATTATTTATTTATCTTCCCAAAAAAAAATCCAATTATAGGACATGTACAAAAAATTGAAACATATATACAGCCAGCAAATTCAAATAGACGTAAGTATACATAAAAAAATACAAAACATTTGAGAACAATTATAAGCAATGAAAGGCATGTTTCAATTAGTTAAATAAATCAGTTGATTATTAGAAGAATTGTAGTTTGCATACATGCGGTGGTTAGAAATTTAAAGGCTATGCTAGTTTGTGTTATGGACATGAAAAATAAGTTAGGGTGTCTTATATTTATGGGACGTACTTTAAAATTAATTAAGCTAAGAAAGTCGCCAGTGAGGAATTAATTCTACGAGTAGATAAAGTATAGAGAAAAAAAAATAAGTTAGAATATCGTATGAGGTGCGCAATTTCCTAGTAGTTTAAATAAATGAACTTCAAAAATTCTTTTGAACATTTTATAAGGCTTGCTTTGATTCATGTATATGGGGTTCCAAATCATTAAAGTTTAGAATGGATTTAATCATAATATAGTGAAAAAAAAAATGGGTGAAAGTTAGTGAAACAATTTATTAAGAAAAGTACTTCTTAATAAATTCAAGTAACTTGACAGAGGAAGATAATAAATTGTGAACATGAGGGGAGAATGTAAGTTTAGGGTCAAATACAATGCCTAAATCAATTACCTCGTTGACGAATGTCAAAAGCCTGTTTTTAATATGCTTTTAAGAATGCATTCAGTCATAAAAGCAAAAGGGTATGTTATCCTTATTAAATTTCTGAGTATAGTGTAAAAGTTGGGACCAGACATTCGGTATTCACTGTTTGCCGAATATTCGCCTTTCGTCGACTAATGTTCACCAATGAGAGCAGATGGGCAAAGCTCAACGTAGATGGCAGCATCCTAGTCATATACTGTTGCCGCGGATAATTTTGAATGATTTCACTGACAGTGACTTTTTTTTGTTTCTGTCCTAAAAGTACAATTACGAGGGTCATTTCATAAATAATGAAAAGGTTGGCAACACTGTGATTTGGATGATGCAACAATAGTGACGACATCAACTGTAGTAGACGGCTTGGGGAAGCAGCGTATGTTTTGTTTTCAACTATAGCGTAATCTGTTTTTTACAAACGTCAGTTAGAAATGGAGCGTGCACGTGTCTTGGATATTTTGACTGTTGACAAATGATGATCTTTGCTTATGATTAGAAAGGAATCATCATGAAGGACAGAGTTCCATGTGGCACAAGTGTCAAAGCAGTTTATTATCGGGCCTTCATGCAAAAACTGCATAGAAAATTGCACAAAACCCGACCTCAGTTGCTTGAGGCTGGGCCACTCATTCCCCACATCGGGAATGTCGTAACCGAAAAACTGCGTGAATACGATTGGGAAGTGTTATCTCATGCTCCCTATAGTCCGGACATGAGTCCACCAGATTTCGTCCTATTCCCAAAGCTGAAACAACCTATACGTGGACATCGTTTTCCGTATCTGGAAGAGCTTCATGCTGCTGTTACCCAAGCCATTCGACAGATGAACGGAGATGGTGTCTTGGATGGAATAGTAAAGCTCCCCAGACGTTGGGATTTGGTCATTGAGAAGCATGGGGCTATAATGAAGGATATTGTATTTGATTTTAAAAAATATATATATTGAAATGGATCATAAATAATGACAGATTAAAAACATTATTAGAATTAGTTTATGTGCGGAAAATCACATCGCGGAGATGTCCCCCGTTTTCTGCAATGCATGATTTCAACACCTGCTGCGGAATTATTTTCATGTTGAATTTCTTCCTTGTTGCATTGTGCGCGGCTTATGAACGTAAACGCGTGATTTCAGGTAACCCCAAAGAAAACAAGTCACACATTGACCGGTCGGGGGATCGGGGTGGCCAGTTGCAGTTGAAAACGGAGTACATTTCCGATATGTGATTTTTCGCACATCAGCTAATAGTATTTTTAATTTGTCATTATATAAGGTTCATTTCGATATAAACATGTTTTTAAAAAACCAAATACTTACTGTGCAACGCTTAATTGAAAACAATGCGTTTCCTCTGCCGGACGTGTACTTTCTCTTGTTTCTGTATCTCAACCAGAGGCGACCAAATAGGGAAGTCATGGACGTTTTTCATCCTTATTTTTTATCTAAATATTAACATTTTTTTCATTTTCACATATAAAATATTACAGTAAAAAATACACAAAAAGATGCTCTTGATAAAACTTGATAAACGCAGTAGTTTTTGAGATATATTAATATTTAGAAAAAATCAAATATTCAAAATATTAGTTAATAACGGGGTCATGAAGAAAAAATACTAATTTTTTTTGCAGGTAAATATTTGAATACAAGTGTGAGATGCGAAAAAATAGAGCGACTATATAAAAATCTTATATTTATTTTTAAAAAATTAACTAGAATAAGAACTTATGAAAGAAACTTAAATTACAAAAAAAATAAAGAAGGTTGCATATTTAGTAATTTAATAATTATATATAATAGATTGCATTCGCCGTGGCCTCGAATTAAGTAAATTATTTTTGTTAATAGTTTCCAACAGAATTTCAGTTGTATTATATACATATAAGTATATATATAAATCGGTTTATTACTCTTTTTTCATTCACCACTCTCACACGGTTAAAAATAGAATAATGCGGTGTTAAAATATGAATTCAGCATGAAATTTTCTTTCTTATTATGTATTATACAATTTTAGCGAATAAGTGGTTCACGAATAAAACATAACTCCAATTCCAAAGAATTTTAAACATTTTCATTACTAATTTCTGCCGTTATAGAGCATGAAAAATTAATTATGTTTATTGATTCTAATGTAGAATTTTATGGTCTACATTTATTTGAAGTTTTTTTACCTAAACTAATTAGGAAAGCAGGAAATTACATGAGTATGATTTTACATGTTAAAGTCCTATGTTCCGATGTCGCGGCCAACATCCTGTATAATATACCTTGCAAAGAGATTTGATTATAATTCCATTAAAAATGTATTTTCTGATTGTATTACTTTTTTTAAACATTTATTTTAGGCGCATTTTGACATCAATGGCTTCTTATACTCCGATACAATAATTTTACAAGTTGTATTTTATTTAATTTTTATAATATATATATAGGGTGGAAACGAACTTAATGTCATAAATTTAATGGTGAGTAATACGACATGTGTAGATTACGAAACAGAAAGAATTTTGAATGTATTTTTGATAACCATATTTTTAATGAAATATGAATTAAAACAGCAGTAAAAAAATGTTTCCTTAAGAAAAGTCGAATTTTTGTTTTTCGAATTTTAAAAAAATCTTTCAGTTTCGTAATCTACACATGTCATACTACTCACCCTTAAATTTATGACATTAAGTTCGTTTCCACCCTGTACATATATATATATATATATATATATATATATATATATATATATATATATATATATACAGGGTGTTTCCTTTAAAACAACCAGCGCTTTTTTGGGCGAACTAATGACTTTAGAGAAAAATGTTATATACAAAAAATTACCAGGAAATAGGGCTTAATTTATGAGGAATAATAAATAAAAAATTCAACCAGTGGTTCTCAAACGGTAGAATAAAATTATATTTTTTTAAATGGCAACCTATATAAATTTTTTGTTCATTAGATAGAGAATTTCAACGATATAAATATAATATGGGGTTGTATAACAATTATTTCGAGAAAAATGATATTAAAAATCAGAAATAATTTTACAATATTGAAGTAGGCTATGCAATAAACAACTATTAATACTACTATTGCCTAGGTTACGATAGTATATTATTTTCTTATATCTAAAATAACTTGTTTTACTAAGAAATTCATAATAACAAATGAACTACATAACGAAGAAATATCAAAAAATAATAGTACTAACAGAATTTAAATTTCTTTCACACTCTCCATACATAACAGTAAGATTAAAATAGTCTAAATTTGTTAATTCTTGCAACTGCAAAGCCATTTTATATTAATAAGTAATTAAACAATTACGAAAACAAACACTTAATAACGTAAGTAACAAAACTATCTGTCGCCTGTATCATTTGTTTGCATTTGTTTATTGCATAGCCTACTTCAATATTGTAAAACTATTTCTGATTTTTAATATAATTTTTCTCGAAATAATTGTTATACAACCCCATATCATATTTATATCGTTGAAATCAGAAAAAAATTCTCTATCTAATGAACAAAAAATTTATATAGGTTGCATTTAAAAAAATATAATTTTATTCTACCGTTTGAGAACCACTGGTTGAATTTTTTATTTATTATTCCTCACAAATTAAGCCCTTTTTTCTGGTAATTTTTTGTATGTAACATTTTTCTCTAAAGTCATTAGTTCGCCCAAAAAAGCGCTGGTTGTTTTAACGGAAACACCCTGTATATATATATATATATATATATATATATATATATATATACAGGGTGGAAACGAACTTAATGTCATAAATTTAAGGGTGAGTAGTATGACATGTGTAAATTACGAAACAGAAAGATTTTTTTAAAAATTCGCATATTTAAGGGTAGTTTTCATGAAACAAACATTTTTGGTACCACTGGACCACTGGCATCGCATTTGCATTATTTTATCTATTACACAATTATTTTCGTTAAAAATGCTATTTAATTTAATTATTAAGAATAATATCTTATACAAATAATTTGGAATGTATTTTTGATAACCATATTTTTAATGAAATATGAATTAAAACAGCAGTAAAAAAAAGTTTCAATAAGAAAAGTCGAATTTTCGTTTTTCGAATTTAAAAAAAAACATTTTTTTACTGCTGTTTTAATTAATATTTCATTAAAAATATGGTTATCAAAAATACATTCAAAATTAGTTGTATAAGATATTATTCTCAATAATTAAATTAAACAGCATTTGTGACGAAAATAATTATGTAATAGATAAAATAATGCAAATGCGTTGCCAGTGGTCCAGTGGTACCAAAAATGTTACTTTAATGAAAATTACCCTTAAATATGCGAATTTTTAAAAAAAATCTTTCTGTTTCGTAATCTACACATGTCATAATACTCACCCTTAAATTTATGACATTAAGTTATATATATATATATATATATATATATATATATATATATATATATATATATATACAGGGTGGCGCTCGAAAGCCGTTACATAGGCATTTAACATGGGAAATAAGAATAATTTGAATATGTGCCTCCCATTATAACTTATTGTAATAAAACTTTATACACATGTTTGGGAACACTTATTGCATCATATTAATAACAAATTGTTTAAAATAAATAAAGAATAATTAAGTAAAATAAAAAAAATGTTCTAGCAATTTTAAAGTAATACTTATTATCACTTATAAAAGAATCATTAACCGGGTCCGTAAAGTTGGCACGTCATTGGAAGCACAAATATTCTTTTTTATATTAGTAATTAGTGCTTCGTTAATGCTCTTTTGTGCTTCAAAAAAAATTAAAATTAATTGAATGGTTTACGAAATAATTAACATTATATGATGACGTGCCAAGTTCACACTTAGCACGTCATTAATAAAATTTCAAATTTCTTATTACTTCGTTTGTTAGTGCTTCGTGGGTCCGTGAAGTTGGCACGTCATTGGAAGCACAAATATTCTTTTTTATATTAGTAATTAGTGCTTCGTTAGTGCTCTTTTGTGCTTCAAAAAAATTTAAAATTAATTGAAGGGTTTACGAAATAATTAACATTATATGATGACGTGCCAAGTTCACACTTAGCACGTCATTAATAAAATTTCAAATTTCTTATTACTTCGATTGTTAGTGCTTCGTTAGTGCTCTTTTGTGCTTCAAAAATTTTTGAAATTAATTGAACGGTTCACGAAATAATTAACATTATATGATGACGTGCCAACTTCACACGTAGCACGCCATTAATTAAATTTCAAATTACTTATTACATCTTTTGTTAGTGCTTCGTTAGTGCTCTTTTGTGCTTCAAATTTTTTTGAAATTAATTGAACGGTTCACGAAATAATTAACATTCTATGATTCCAAATTCACCCTTAGCACGTCATTAACAAAATAAGGAAGGTACAGAGACCATAGTCAAAATCGCAGTGATATTTGAATAAAAAGATCTGATGTGGCCAGCATATTACTTTCCGGTAATTCTTTGTATTATGTACAAATTCCATACATATATTTTCTTGCAAAAGATTCTATTTCCAGTAAAATTATTTCATAAACGAACTATGTAAATTGCATTTGGCCCTGACATCTTCTTCTTCTTTAGTTTTTCCCATTCGTTAGGGATCTTTATTCTTGATTTTCTTCATCAACTCATTTCTCTATTTTGCTTATCGTACTCATTCAATTCCTTTTCTCTCAAGTCTTCCGCAATACAGTTCTTCCATCTTCTCTTTGGTCTTCCTCTATTTCTTCTACCTTTTACTACTAAGCTGTTCATTCTTCTTCCAATATATTATTCATCTCTTCTCATGACATGTTCAAACCAATATAATCGCCTCTCCTGTATCTTTCTAGAAACTTCTATCACTCGAGCCATTTCTCATATCCTCTCATTCTTTATCCTATCTTTCGGTGCCTTCCCCAACATCAATCTCAACATACTCATCTCTTTGTCATATTCATTTTCTTTTCATTGACACTAACATCTGTCAATTAGAATTTTCTTAATATAGTAGTTGTTTCCATGGTTATAGCATGGCTGGTTGATTTATGAAATTTAATTTCATTAACTCTATATCCATTGAATATAGTGAAAATTATAACGCAGAAGACGCACGTCATCAACCTGAAAAAAATCTTATAAAATGAAATATAACTTTAAAAATATAAAAATTATTAGATGTTATTTATTTTTAAAATAAGAACAAAAAATCTGTTGTGGCCAGCACAATACCTTCCGTCAATCCTGTGTATAATGCATAAATTCCATACATAATTTTTCTTGCAAAAGATTCTAAATTTCCAGTAAAATTATTTCATAAAAAAACTATTCAAATTGCACTTAACACTGACATCTTCTTCTTCTTTAACTTTTCCCATTCGTTAGGGTCGCTATTTTTGCGTGTCGTTATCATTCAGTTCCTTTTCTCTCATGTCTTCCGCAATACAGTCCTTCCATCTTATCTTTAGTCTTCCTCTGTTTCTTCAACATCCTATTACTCAACTATTCATTCTTGTTCCAATATAATTCTTCATTTCTCCTCATGACATGTTCAAACCAATGTCATCATATTTCTTGTATCTTTCTAGAAACTTGTAATACTAGAGTTATTTTCTTACCGTATCTTTCCGTGTTTTCCCCAACATCTACTTCAACATCCTCATCTCTGCCACATTAATTTACTTTTTACTCATACTGACATCTGTCAATTTGAATTATATGAATATATTAGCAGTTTCCATGTTTAGCATAGCTGGCTGAATTATAAAATTTAATTTCTTTAAAATTCTTTAAGTTATAATAACGTTAAATGTCAATAAATCAAATTTAACTGTTAAATCTTCAAATGAGGGTACTTCCGGTTCACAAATTATAACCAAAATGTGTGTAAACTTGAGGTATACGAAAAAAATATCATTTTTGGAATCGTGGTACTGAAGTTATGGGATCCGGAACTTTTGTCACACACACACACAGACACACGGACACATAGACACACATTACATACAGACATCATCGTAAAAATGGTAAAATCGTATTACAGGGACCCTAAAACATGCTTATACACTAAAAACTCATCATTGAATTTTTTGACCAAAGATAATACCTTCCTTACCTAAAGGTGACGGAAGGTAAAAAAAGTTCTAGTATTAAGTAATGTATATATTAGTGATATTTACAATTATTTCTAAGTCAATCGTTATTCCATTTACGGAATATAAAATTATTTGAAATAATTGTAGTTTATTTTCGTACCATACGTTGACTCTATTGAGAATGACCATGTTTTGTCAAACAATTTTATATTCCGTAAAAGGAAAAAGGATTGACTTAGAGATAATTATAAAGTCATTAATATATACGTTTCTTTAATATTAGTATATTCTTTCTTCTTTGTTAAAAAAATAATAACAACTAATAATTTCTACAAGTTATATTTCATTTTATTAGGTTTTTCTCAGGTTGATGACGTGTGTCTTCTGCCTAATCATTTTCACTATATGAAGTATAAAATGCACAAAATTCGTAGATTCTAGAATATTCTTCAATATTATAATAACATTAAATGTCAGAAAACGATTTTAACAGTGTTTTTCCAAAAAACAAAACTGTTAAAATCTTCAAATGAGGGTACTTCAGGTTGACCAATAATTGTAACCAAAATCCAATAAGAAAAGGAATACGAAAGAATTATAATTTTTAGAATTGTAGTGTTGAAGTTATTGTCTATGAAAAAATCGTCACACACATACTCAAACACACACACACTAGGGACCCTAAAACGTGCTTATTGTCTAAAAACTCATCATCGAATTTTTTGATCCAAGATAATATCTTCCTTACCTAAAATGACGGGAAAAGCGTCTTTTCCGTCTGTAGAATCTATTATATTATTGCATTGCCTAATTTCCATTCTTGGATTTTGGATTACACTGAAAAACAAGAAATTTGGCATTGCTGGTTTAATACTTGTACTAAGTAAATAGTACTTGTGGATAAATAGATTTTTACTTACAATACAAAGTATTACAAGAATGACTAAAAATGTGCTTATGTTATTAAATTACATCCATTAATGATAAGTATTTTTAACAAATGAATATGGTAAATACTAAGAAATTTGGTATGGTCGTAAAGAGAATAAAAAATACAATCTAAATTTATAAAAAACTAGTATAGGTTGTATTTAATTTTAAAAAGTTTATATCACTTCCGGTTATACCGGAAGTCCTAGAATTACACTTTTCATATAAAATAATCGCAGATATTGTATTGAATAAATTATGTCCTATAATCAATAGGCTTATCTGCAATAATAAGCCAGATAAATGGGTGTAACCACTTTTTCAAACACACTATATATATATAGATATATATATATATATATATATATATATATATATATATATATATATATATATATATATATATATATATATATATATATATATATATATATAGATATATATATATATATATATATATATATATATATATATATATATATATATATATATATATATATATATATATATATATATATAGGGTGTTTCAGGACTAGTGTAACATACTTTAACAGCTTATTCCTGAGCTCATTTTGAGCCAAAAATGTCATATGAACATAGGTCCTATTCCTTCTAGTTACCAAAATACAAGATGTTGAAGTTCTATAAATAACACAAAATTTTCTAATTTTTGTAATCAAGGTAAGTAAAGGTAAATAATTAATGGAAAAAAATTTAATAAAAAAATTTAGACGTGATTTTCGGAAGGAAAATCACGAGTCACACACTTACCTCCGCAGCTCTATGGTTGGTGGTGGTATCGCGAGGTCGTGGGTCGCTGAGAGAGAGAGAATTTAAAAAGGAAGGATTAGGGCGCCAGTTATGTCGAAAGGAAAAAGTGGACATAACACACTCAAGAAAAAAATGGTATTTAAAACTTTAATAAACTTCACAAAAACCGTTATGACCTTTACACACCTTTAAAAAAATGGGGGTACAATTGTGATGGGTCCTAAATTGACCGGCCGCCGGATGGGGGGACCTGGTGGACTACGGAAGGGTCGTCCTGACTGGCCTTGATGAACCTGCCTCGCTGAATGACGGTGACCACTGCGGCCAGGACCTCGTTCTAGGGCGTGGTAGTGCTGCGCCGGAAGCTAGGGCAGCTTCGCTGGTAATACCGGCTTAGCAGCCTACGAAAATCCAACTAGCCGACCTCCAGTTGTGGGAAGGCTTCTTGCAAGGGATCCTGAGCTCTACCAGAGGCAGTGAGTGGATGAAGCGAGCAGGTAATAAGTGGCGGCGTCTCGACGCTAACCTCGACGGTGATGATCCCTACCACCCAACGGATCGACCAACCCAGGACCAGGGCGGAGTAGACAAACAAAACAAGCCATAAACCCTTTTACAAACTGTTAACAAAATGTTTAAACAACCTTTACCAAAACCAAAAAAAAAAAAAATGAAATGATATTAAACCTTAGTGCACTTTCTAAAAAAACAAAAACAGCTGGTCAAGCTGAAGAACAGGAAGGAAAGAAAAATAGAGGAAAGGTTAGTAGCTCGACGTTCTTTTGAGACTTGTCTCGGAGGCAGAATTTTTATATAAAAGTTGCAATACGGCAGCCCAAAAAAATAATTAACTTGAGATAATATTTTGGGCTTACCAAGATAAAGTAAGATAAGTTAAGATAAAAATCTAAAATGCTTGCAAAAAAAATTTAAACAAACAAATACAACCTTTTACTATGACGTCGAAACAGCCTTGGCTACGTTTTCAAATTCTGCCGTACAAACAAACTAAAACGAGCTAGATTTAAGAAACAAAATAAATTTAAATAGAAAAATTCCCATAAATATGAAATAACTTATATAAAATTAGACCGAGAAATTTTTAAGAAAATTATTAGACAAACGATACATAATGTATATAAATTTTGAGATAAAATGGCACAAAAAAAAACTGGATCTTACACTTGTAGCCACGCCATGTGCTCGGGTATGATACAACTTATTTAATAAAAAAATACAGATAAACTTACCTCAAACAGGTGTTACATGAGCCAAAAAAAATGTATCATAAACAAGAGAATCTTTAACAAAACTTGGATGATAAAAGATAAATGTGCGTCGCTTCAAGTACCAAGACCAACTCCTTGTCTCAACAAAAAACTTTCGCGTCGCTTGCTATCACCGAAAACACTACGTGAATCCGAATTTTTGGCTAGTCAAGAAAATTACTAAATAAATTTTCGAATAAAACCGCGAAACGAAATTGAAATCGTTTCAATATATATGTATAAAAGTTATTAACATGTAATTTGGAAAGTTTTGGATTTTATTTTAATGTTTTTTCATTAAAATCTATTAGGAGCTTCAAGTAAAATACCACTTCACTAATTCACAACTAGCAGCTAAAATTAAATATTTGTTCTCATCGATATAAAAGCCTTTAGTACAAAATTTGAAAAGTTTTGATTTATATTTGAAGGACTACTTCCGGTTGGAAAATGGAGTATATGAATAAAAAAAATATTGCATTTTATGAAAATTAATGAAAAATATTAAACCATTGTTTTTGACGAAGGTCATGCAGGCGTTATGGACTGACTTTGTGCCACATTATGTTATACGGAATCTAATTTTTTTAAATAACTTCAAGTATTATCTTTTCATTAATCAAGATTTTTGTATGTTTTTTTCATAAAATTCATTTGTGATAATACACCTTATACACAGAATCTAATCACTTCCTCGCTGGTATGACGGAAACTTGAATACAAGAAATTAGATAAATGGTTAAGCGGAATAGCTACCCCTGCCTACTATACATGAAGCAAAAATTCAAATAAATTGTTCATGTACTAGAATAGTTAACATTTTAAAAAATTCAACATTAGACGTACATACTTCTAATATGAACCTGCATTTTAAAACCAGTATTATAGAAATCTATTATTATATGACTTTGATTTTATAGGGAAAACGAGAAATGCTGTTTTCGTCATAAAATCATAGTCAAATACTAATAGATTTCAAAAATACTTTTTGAAAACGCAGGTTTATTTTAGATCTATGTTCATCTAATGTTGTATTTTTTAAAATGTTGATAGTTCTAGTAAAGGAACAATTTATTTTAATTTTTACTTCATATACCGTGTATCTATCTTAAAGGTGTACGTAGCATGGAAATCATTTTTTTTGCAATTCCCTGCTTGCCTAAATATTTTAAGCAAAAACGCGTCAAATACAAGTTTCAGGGCATAAATTTCTGCATCTAAATCAATAAACAGAATTACTTTTACATGCTTTGTAACGGCAGAAATTAAACATGAAAATGTCGAAAATTACTTTGAAAATATCGACAGCCATGGAATTGAACAAAAAATAAATAAATACTTGACGTTTTTCTATTTGGACAAATATCGTTAATTATAACAACAATAGAAATATTAGATTAATAAATGAATTTAAAAAATACAGTTTTGTTTAATATATAAATTTATTAAAAATTCAATATTGCGTAACAAAATATGCTCAAGCAAGAAAAGTTTTGTAGTAATTAGTAAACAGATAACAAGTAATTATAAAGATAATAGTTACAATAAATATTCAAATGCAGAATCTCTTAGATCATCTATGTTTTCGTGCCTTTTTTATAAATTTGATTTTTTATGTAATCCCATAAAAAAGTCACATGGAGCAAGATCTGGAGATCTAGCAGGCCAGTCAATAATACCCCCCCGTCCAATCCAGCGCCCAGGAAATAACAGATCTAAATATTCTCTAAAGTTCCTAGTGTGCAGAACATCAATCCTGTTGGAACCAGACCTCTCGATCTGGGCGCACAACATCGTCTATTGCAGGACCAATTTCATTTTGTAGCATCTCCAAATAATTTTTGGTATTTAGATTGCCACGTATTTCAATAGGACCAATTATGTGGTGACCTAAAATTCCGGCCCAAATATTAACTTTTCGAGGATATTGTGTCCTTGTTGAAATATTAATTCCAGGATTTTCTATAGCCCAACAACGGGTATTTTGGATATTTGGTTCATTGTTCAAAGTGAAAGTGCATTCGTCCGTGAAAGAAATGGAACAAATTTTGATCATTATTAGCCGGGTTCTGCATATCTACGCAAAACACTCTTCTACTTTCCCATCGTATGGGACAAGTTCTTTGTGACACTGCATTTTATAAGAATAATACGTTTTTTTTTTTTAATACTTTGTATGATGCTGTGATGTACTCCCAACTCATTTCCAATATATCTAGTACTACAGAAGTGGTCTACACTTATCCATAAAAACTTTTTATTAGTATAAATATTCATTTTTTAAGAATTGCAAACAATAAAACCAGAGACAAAATCAAATTGTCAGAACATACGTTGTGACAGATAAAATGTCAATATTTATTTATTTTTTGTTCAATTGAGGCTATCGATATTATTTTCAACGTAATTTTCGAAATTTTGATATTTAATTTCTGCCGCTACAAAGCATGTAAAAGTAATTCTGTTTATTGATTTAGATGCAGAATTTTATACCCTAAAACCTTTATTTGACGCGTTTTTGTTTAAATAGTTAGGCAAGCAGGGAATTGCAAAAAACTGGTTTCCCATGTTAATATCCTATGTACACCTTTAAGACAGACACACGGTATACGCAGGTGTAGCCATTTCTCTTAAATAATATATGAACTTGTGTATATTCCATTAATACACACACAAAGACATTATCGTAAAAATGTTAAAATCGGATTACACAGGCCTTGAAACTTGTTTATTCATGAAAATCTAAACCGGTGAATTTTAACTTGATCCTATATCTCTACTATTGGCAGGAGGTAAAAACATCGGTATCTCTACCCAGTTTAAAAAAAGTTATATATTTCAACCGATGCAGTGACATACAAT
Source organism: Harpalus rufipes (assembly GCA_951394225.1). Classification (NCBI taxonomy): domain Eukaryota; kingdom Metazoa; phylum Arthropoda; class Insecta; order Coleoptera; family Carabidae; genus Harpalus; species Harpalus rufipes. The sequence goes on along the minus strand of OX596278.1, from coordinate 29,981,955 downwards.
TTTTGTTGTTGTTTACCTACTCTGAAATTTAATTTTTTTCAAGAAAAATTAAAGAACAACCAAGTATGTATTTGAATTTCGGTTAATTTTGACATTCTAATTGACACTAATGATATTGACAAGTTAAAAATCAAGATCGACTCAATACAACAAAAAATAGGTGTACGCGATTTTTTTGCAAACCAGTGTACCAATTTCGGTTGATCATAGCTAAAATTTAATCAGTTGCTCTCTTAAATGTATACAGGATGAGTCTGAGACGACGCCTCCCCTTTAACTTTTTAATTATAAATAATAGAAAGAAATGGTTCATATAAAAGTTTTATTATTTGAATTATAGATAATATTTGACGGCAAATATAGATATTTTTTATAAAGTCAGGTTTACAAGATACAACTATCAACTTTTATTTTTTAAATAGCAACCTATAATTATTTTACTGAAATATAAGCCACTACATTTTTGTCTTTTTAATGATCTAATAGTTTTTATTAATGTATTTGAAAAATTTCGAGTAAAATAAGATAAATTAGTTATATGAGAATAATTTTTATTCAAATATTCTAGGGGGCTATGTGAAAATAAATAATAAATAAATAGATAAATAAGTAAGTAATAATAAATAAGTAACAAAAAAATGTATATTTTGTTGGTATTAGCATTGTTATATTTTGTTTATTTTCACATAGCCACAATATTAGAATAAAAATTATTTCCTATATATCTCAATTATTTTATTTTTCTCAAATTTTTCAAATACATTCATTAAAATTAATACATTATTGAAAAGAGAAAGATATGGCGGTTTATATTTTAGTAAAATAATTATAGGTTGCTATTTAATAAATAAAAGTCGATAATCGTATTTTGTAAACCTGACTTTGTAAATAATATCTACATCTGCCATAAAATTGTATATTTAAAATTATAAAACTTCTGTATGAGTATTTTTTTCTATTACTCAAAATAAACAAGTTAAAGGGGGGGGGTCACCCCGACTCACCCTGTATAAAAATTTAGGAACATAAAGGCCAAATACAAAGTTTTTTTTAAGTATATTCGGATTTTTTAAAAATAATTTAGAATGTGTTTTTACCTTCCGTCACCTCTAGGTAAGGAAGGTATTGTCTTTGGTCAAAAAATTCGGTGGTGTGTTTTCATTGAATAAGCACGTTTTAGCGTCTTTACAATACGATTTTACTATTTTTACGATGATGTCTGTATGTGTGTGTGTGTTTTCGTGTGTGTGTGTGTGTGTGGACGCCGTTTCGTGTACGATATCTCCAATACTAGAATTCCAAAAATTACAATTCTTGCGTATTCCTCTTCCTTACAACCATATGCAGACCTGTTTAGATTTTGGTTATAATTGGTCAACCGGAAGTACCCTCATTTGCAGATTTTAACAGTTTTTCTTGAAAAAATCAGTTAAATGTTATTATAACTTAAAGAATATATTATTGTCTATACGATTTGATTGCATTTTATATTTCATATTCAACAGATATAGAGTTAAAGAAGAATGACGATAATAAATTTTATATAAATTTCATAATTCAGCCAGCTATGCTAACTTAACCATGGAAACTGCTAATATATTCAGGTAATTTAAATTGACAGATGTCAGTATCAATAAAATGAAATCAATGAAAGAATAAGGGAAGTAACTCTAGTGTTAGAAGTTTCTAGATATAAAAGAGACGATTACATATTGGTTTGAACATGTCATAAGGAGAGATGAATATATTAATAGAAGGTGGAAGAAACATAGGAAGACCAAATATAAGATGAAAATACTGTATTGTAGAAGACTTGAGAGAAAAGGAACTGAATGAGGACGACACGCAAAACAAAAATGAGTGGAATAAAAGAAAATAAAAAATAGCGACCCCCTAACGAATGGGAAAAACTAAAGAAGAAGATGTCACTGTCAAGTGCAATTTGTATAGTTTGTTAATGAAATAACTTTACTGGAAATATAGGATATTTTGCAAGAAAATTTATGTATGGGGCGTGTGCAGTAACATGACTTTGACCCGTGTCAAAATGACAGCAATTAATTATGTCCATAACTGACAAGTGTTATAATTTTTCAATCAAAATTTCATAATTTTCTTATTTCATGTGGTTTGTTTGTTATCAAGAGTATGGAATTCAGTTGCCGAGAAAGGGAATCACATAATACCAAAAATTTATAATCTTTTGCAAGAAAATTTATGTATGGAATTTGTACATAATACACAGGATTGACGGAAGGTATTGTGCTGGCCACATCAGATTTTTTTTTGTAAATAATGAAATTATTTTTTTGATAGTTAACATGAAATTAAGTTTATCTTTAAATTAATATTAATATAATAAAACAAATTCGTAACTAAACAGCCTTTATATAATTTAAAACAGGAAAATACAAGTATGTGGATTTTTTTAGGTAAAAAGTTAAATATTGTTTCCATTAAAAAAAAATGTTAATTATTTAATGAACTGTTCTATGAATTTAAAAAAATTATAAAGAACAAAAGAGCACTAACATAGCCCTAACAAAATATGTGTTAAACAGTATAATATTTTATTAATGCCATGAAGTTGGCACGTCATCAAATAATCTTAATTATTTCATAAACCGCTTTATGAATTTCAAAAAAATTGAAAGCACAAAAGAGCACTAACGAAGCACTAACAAAAGATATAATAAGTAATTTGAAATTTTATTAATGACGTGCTAAGTGTGAACTTGGCACGTCATCATATAATGTTAATTATTTCGTAAACCGTTCAATTAATTTCAAAAAATTTTGAAGCACAAAAGAGCACTAACGAAGCACTAACAACAGATGTAATAAGTAATTTGAAATTTTATTAGTGACGTGCTAAGTGTGAACTTGGCACGTCATCATATAATGTTAATTATTTCGTGAACCGTTCAATTAATTTCAAAATTTTTTGAAGCACAAAAGAGCACTAACGAAGCACTAACAAAAGGTGTAATAAGTAATTTGAAATTTTATTAATGACGTGCTAAGTGTGAACTTGGCACGTCATCATATAATGTTAATTATTTCGTGAACCGTTCAATTAATTTTAAATTTTTTTGAAGCACAAGAGAGCACTAACGAAGCACTAATTACTAATATAAAAAAGAATATTTGTGCTTCCAATGACGTGCCAACTTCACGGACCCTCATTAACCTATTAGCGACCATAGCATAATGGTTTCAACCTAGCACACCTCTTAAATTTTTTTATATTTTTATTTATTCTAATTTTAGATGCAGTTTTAATGTTACCAATTTTATTTGATTATACATTTTTTTTTTAATTTCCGATTTTATAATTAATTTAAAAAAAAAATATTAAAATGTTCTTTGACAATGAAACAACAAAAACAGTAGAACGCCGTATTTGCAAACAAATAATATTTCGAGCCCTTAAAATGGCATTGTCAACGAAAGATAAAGTGGCTGTAATTAAATCATATTATAGCGGAAATAGTTTGCAAAGTACTGCAGATTTATTTTCCGCTAGTAATCCAGAAAAGGCAATAACAAAACAATTTGTCTGGCGCCTTCTTAATAAATTTGAGAGTAAGGGATGTGTTGCCGACCACAAAAAAATGGATGAAGAAATAGAAGAGGAAAACGGCGAAGAAGAAATAATAGTTGCACGCGTGGAAGTAGAACCAACAATAAGTCTACGGAAATTGGAGTCGGAAGTGAGAAGTAACAGAAAAAAAGCCGTAAAAATATTTAAAAAAACAAGGTTATAAAAGCTACAAATTACAGAATCATCAAGAACTATTAGACGGCGATAACGAAAGAAGGGCAGAATTTTGTGAGAAAATAATGGAGATGGCCAATAATGACATAGACTTTTTAAAAAATATTTGCCTTACGGACGAGTGTACATTTACTTTACACAACGAACTGAACGTCCCAAATTTTAGATTGTGGTCGAAAGAGAAGCCACTACAACAAAATTTGACAAGAACCCAATATCCGCGAAAAGTAAATGTTTGGGCGGGTATTCTTGGGCAAAATATTATCGGACCTTATTTCATAGGTAGTCTAACGGGATTAAAATATTTGCTATTGTTGCAATCAACTGTTCGACCAAGAGTAAATCAAGTGGGGCACAATAATATTTGGTATCAGCAGGATGGTTGTCCCGCACACAACATACAGGCAGTACAAGTGTACCTAAATCAAGAATTTCCAGATTCCTGGACTGGACCAATTAAGTGGCCTGCAAGATCACCGGACCTGAGCCCATTCGATTTTTTTCTGTGGGGTCACTTAAAATCTAAAATTTATGGGCACTATAATTTAAATACGATAGAGGACTTAAAGGCTGCCATAATTTCAGAATGTAGGAATATTAGTAATAACATTATTTAGAGTACGTCAAAATTTTTATAATAGGTTAGGGTATAGCTTAGCGCAGAATGGAGGGTACTTTGAAAATTTATTGTAGTTTTATCGTTTTTTTGTTAAATTAAAATAAATAGAAACAAATAAAAATAAATAAAAACACATAAAAATTAATAAAAACAATTAAAAACAAATAAAAATAAATAAAAACAATTAAAAACAAATAAAAATAAATAAAAAATTAAAACAAATGAAAACACAAAAATACATAGTAAAAATTAAAATTTAAAAAAATTAAGGAGGTTTGAACCCAGTACATTTGGAACAAGAAGCAAGGACGTTACCATTGTGCTACGGTCGCTTATTACTTAATCATCCTTTTATGAGTGATAATAAATATTATTTTAAAATTGCTAAAACATTTTCTTATTTCTCTTAATTATTATTTATTAATTTTAAACGATTTGTTATTGATATAATGCAATAAGTGTTCCCAAACATTTGTGCAAAGTTTTACTACAATAAGTTTTAATGGGAGGCAAATATTCAAATTATTCTTATTTCCCATGTTAAATGGCTATGTAACGGACTTCGAGCGCCACCCGGTATATATAACAATATTTATATATATATATATATATATATATATATATATATATATATATACATAGTACAGGTTTTGTGATTTGATGTACAGTAGCTAGATTTTTTTGAAAAGGTCTGTCTGTTTTACATAACTCACAATATTTGATGGGACTCATATGATACATATTTCTTTTCTTTGGTTGGTAATTATATCATGGATATTTTCTTGTATTTCTTGGATAATTGCATCTTTTGAGTAGATGTCAGCGATATTTTGGATGGTGCTAAGATAGTCTGTACAGAAGGCAATTTTTTATTTATTCCATTTCTTCATGGAAGATGCTTTGTTGATATTGAAGGTTTCTGCAGTATGTCTAAGGTGGGAATTGGTTTTTATGAATTGTATCATCAGTGACTATACTCAAACCAGTTTTGTTGGATATGTATCCATCTGTGTAAGCGAATAAATGTTCTTGGTATTCGTCGCAGATATTGTTAAATTTGGTTTTGTAGAGCTCGTTTGGAGTTTGGGATATTGTGCATGATCTAGGATAATTTTTGGCTGTTTTAATAGCCATGGAGGGTGTTTGTGGTGGGTCTTTTTCGTGTTTTAGGCAGTATTAATTGGATTTTGATTAAATTTGTTCTTATTATACGGTGTAGTGGTGTAACGGAGTTTAGTAGGTTTTGTACGAAGAATATTCTGCTGTATGCCGGGTTGTTGGTGTTTGTTGATAATTTAGTTATATAACTTAGGGTGTCACGGGTGTGTAGGTGGGCATTATTCAATGGTAATTATTTAATTCTCTTACTCCGCACCCTGGTAAGAGTTTTGTTTATTTGTCTTGGGTAATCACTTTATACACTAATTTACTGCTAATAGATAATAGATGAGGTATTTATAGTGTGAACAGTGAGTGTCAAGTTTTGGACAGGACCCTTTAACAGAGGTGAGTTGAGTCTAATACGCACTTTTAGTCCGTTAGAGCAAGAAGTAATATAGATACGGATTTATATGAGTATTCTCTTATTTATTGCATTGTCCTCTATCCTAATCCTTGTTGATTGGTTGTGCCCGGTAGAGCCTCTGGTCTTTGGTTTAAGACGTGATGACAGAGCTATAAGGGTAAGCAGTAATGCGACCTAGGTGTCCACGATTGCTCGCCTCGTGGGTTTTCGCTGGTTCACCGCGTGGTAACAGTAGGAATGGTTTTATATTGGATTTGTAACCATGCCCCTAAGGCCGATGTTTCTTATTTTGGGGAATATTATATTAATTTAGTTAATTAAAAGTCAGGGTACAGGTAATAATTTGTTTTATTTCAATCTCCTTACCAGTTATTCGAAGTAACCTCTCTTCGTTTACGCAACATTATCTTATATTTCAGAAGTGGGATAAAGGATTCACATTTAATCAGTGTATGGAAAATTGGAGGACAAAGTTTAGGAATCGCATCAACATGTCGGAAACCATCAGTCCATACTTGTTTAATTCTCCCGAAAAGAACTTATCTCCTAACACTCGTAGCCGTAGTAGTACTGAAGATAGTCTTCAACAAATGACATCAATTATGATGCAGATGACAAAGAATTTTCAGCTGATGCAAGAGATGAGAAATATTTCATCCCCAGCTCGCATTGGACCGGAAAGCCGTGAAGCAATACCGCTGTTTAACCCTTCCAACTCTGAGTTACCTGTAGATAACTGGCTGAAAAAAGTTGACGAATCACGGTCCGTATATAAATGGGATAAAACATCCACGATCATATACGCCATGTCACATCTAAAGGGATTTGCTGAAACGTGGTATAAAAATCTTCCTAGTTTAAACCATTCTTGGGAGGAATAGAAGATCATGTTACGCGAAGCTTTCCCATCACAGAAAGATTATTTCCAAATATTACGAGACATGATGGCGAGGACAAAGCGACATGATGAACCAATGATGAAATATTATTATGAAAAATTAGCTCTTTTAAACGTTTGAGAAATATCTGGAGAGAAAGCAGTGTCATGCATCCTTGGAGGAATTTCGGATGCGAATATTAGTGCAGCTGCATTGGCTCGAGGCTGTAAGAAGCCCGAGACGCCTCGTTTGTTCTTGCGAACTATCAAAGATGATTTACCAATTATGCCGCATTATACTCGTATCCCCCACAGACGTGAAATGTCGCGTTCATACAGACCTAATAAACGCTCTTATCATCGGACAGATAGGCGCAGACAACAACTATGTCGTGTTATGCATGTGGCAAAATAGGACATTTGAAAAGAGATTGCCCAAAAAGGGTACGCACGCAAGAAGGAGCTATATTGAAAGTAATACGTAATCAACAATCACAACAATCCTATCGGCATCAGTAACGGCATCCCATACACCGCCAATCAAAACAAGAGACCACCGTCCTGGCTACCCGCACGGAGGTAAGTCCAAACGAAAAGTTTTTCTTTAAGGTTTGTGTGAATGGTAGCGAAATCTTGGCTCTACATGCATAACATTAGTCAAATCCGAGGCCGAAAGGTTAAATATAAAATTCGATACAATAAAAAGTAGAGTATTGCGGGGTTAGGACACTGAAAGGTAGACACTTTGGGTGAAGCTGATAATCAGATCGTCAAAGTTGACGAAATAGAACTACCAGTTACTATCTGCATTGTACCTGATCATACACAAACCATTCCTATGATAATAGGTCAGCCATTTAAAATGAAAAAGTTTTAATCTACAAGGATTCTGACAAAATGATATTACTTACGAAAGAAGCTAATCCGCTGACTAAAATTGATATTCAACCAACATCCAATAAATGCGTTTTGCAGACCAAAGAAACATCTGTGATTCCGCCGGGGTACATCGGTCACATTGTTTGTCACGTGGACACTAAAGAGGATATTTTCATCGATTTAAGCATGCGATCTGAATTAGGAAAAGAACATCTTATCCCAAGGTGTATCACAACAACTGACCACAAAAATGAATGTATTTTACCAGTAGTCAATTTATCTGATTCCAATTTAACAGTCCATGGCAATCGGATCCTCGCTAGAGGACACAAGTGCCACGAAGATAAGCAAGCCAGCACAACTCGAAGAAAGGCTATGTTAGATAAAAACGAAATAAAGGTTGGTACAGACTTGAATGATGATCAGAAAGAAAAAGTAATTCAGCAGCTCCTATCTTACCAAGACTGTTTTGCGATATCAGTTACAGAATTGAAATGTGCAAAAGTACCGGAGGCCGAAATTGTCTTCTCTGATGATACTCCGTTCACCTATAGACCTTATAGACTATCTTATGCTGAGGGGGGTCAAGTACGAGAAATCATAAAAGATCTTTTAAAAGCAGATATAATACGAAAATCAAATTCCCCTTTTGCGTCACCCATCTTATTAGTGAAGAAAAGGAATGGAGAGTATCGAATGTGTATTGATTACAGACGATTAAATAAAGCTACTGTAAAGGATCGTTTTCCCCTTCCTAGGATCGATGATCAACTTGATAACCTTCAAGGAACAAAGTACTTTACCTCACTGCAATTCCCATTGCAGAAAATAGCAAACATAAAACGTCCTTTATTACACCTGATGGACAATATCAGTTTAATAGGCTCTTTGGATTAAAAAACGTACCTGCTATATTTCAGAGGATGGTAAATAAAATACTTGGACCGTATAGGAATACAATTGCATTAGCATACCTACATGATATTTTATGTCCATCCACAAATTTTGATGAAGGCCTGCATAGGCTGGATACTATATTGAGTTTGATACGTCAAAAAAATTTAACGTTGAATATAAAAAAAAATGTTTTTTCTTCGAAAGCTCAGTATATTATTTAGGATTCAAAATCGACAGACAAGGAGTAAAACCCGGATACGAAAAAACTTAAACAGTTACATTATTTCCAGCACCAATAAATGTTCACCAAGTCCGACAATTTATAGGTTTGACTAGTTATTTCAAGCATTTTATAAAGGATTATGCAAAGATTGTGCATTCACTCACACGACTAACTAAGAAAAATTCACCATGGAAATGGTTTCTTAAATGAAGAAGAAAATAAAGCCTTTGACGAACTGAAGAGTCAGTTGATAGCGAGACCACTGCTGGCGCTGTATAACTACAACGCAAAAACCGAAGTACACACAGACCCTAGTAAAATTGGAATAGGTGGAATTTTATTACAAAAACAAGTTAACGGTAAATTTCATCCGGTAGCCTATTACAGCCGACAAACATCAGAAAATGAAAAGAAGTATCATTCATACGAGTTAGAAACACTAGCGGTAGTGGATACATTAAAAAAATTAGGGTTTACTTGCTAGGGATTTCATTCAAAGTAATTACGGATAGTAACGCTCTTAAAGCATCTAATACTAGTAGGACCGATGAAAATTTAAAGCTGATCAAGGATATATTGAATAACCCACCAACAACCAAGAAAAACATATATAAAAATTACTGTTTACGAAATAATAGAGTTTATAGAATAACAGCAACTGGAATTCAGTGGGTAGCACCGACAGGACAAAGAGCACAAATCGTAAGAAAATGTCACGAGTTTGGGCATTTTCGCTTGGAAAAAACTTTAGAGAAAATTTCAGAAACTTATTGGTTTCCTGGAATGCGCCAATACGTAAAGAAATACATCGATTGTTGTCTTCAATGCTTATATGGAAAATAAAAGAAAGGGAAAACACCAGGACTATTAAACCCAATAGAAAAAATCCAGTACCGTTTCATTCACTCCATATCGACCATGTAGGACCATTTACAAAAAGTACCAGAGGAAATTCACAACTAATTGTCGTGGTTGACGCTTTTACAAAATTTGTGAGCCTCACACCCGCCAGGAATACTAAAACTAGATACGTTATAGTATACTTAAAGAATATCATAGATTTATTCGGAGTGCCTTCTATAATAATTTCTGATAGGGGCACCGCTTTTACATCTAAAGAGTTCTTAAAATTTTGTGAAACGTATGGAATTAAACATATTATGAATGCCGTGGCAACTCCACGAGCGAACGGACAGTGCAAAAGATTTAATAGTACAGTACTCGCATCTTTAAGAACATCAATTACTGATGACAGAAAATGGGACGAAAAACTACCGGACATACAGTTTGCCATGAATAATACTATTCACTCAGCCACAAGAAAGACTCCGAGTGAACTGCTATTTGGATTTCGTCCAAGGTCTAAAACTGACTCCTTTCTAAGTACAGAAATACAAATAAAGCAGAAAATGGATGAAAATTTACAAGAAACACGAGCGCAAGCTGCACAAAATATACACACAAAGCAAGAGAAACAAAAGGCGAGATATGATAAACACCGTATTAGTGGATACAAGTACAAAGAAAGCGAAGTAGTACTAATAAAGACGCAGATCGCAATAGAAGGTACTAGTAGAAAACTGTTACCGAAATATTCAGGACCATTCAGAGTAACGAAAGTGTTACCAGCCGATAGATATGTAGTCCAAGATCTACCTAATTCAACAAGATGTACCGGGAGAAAGTACAACAATGTTCTTGCGGTAGATCGTATGAAGACATATTCTGCTTCGCTTAGTGACCCAGACACAACGGAACACAGTGCACCGGATGATGATACCTGTGGATTAGGGTCGTCTCGAGGACGAGACGGATTGTCAGGACGGTCGAACTGTCACGGATGTATAGGTGGGCATTATTCAATGGTAATTATTTAATTCTCTTACTCCTCACCCTGGTAGGAGTTTTGTTTATTTGTCTTGGGTAATCACTATACACTAATTTACAGCTAATAGATATTTAAAGTCAGTCTTTCTCGAGCTTTTGAGAGATGAGGTATTTAGAGTGTGAACAGTGAGTGTCAAGTTTTGGACAGGACCTTTTAACAGCGGTGAGTTGAGTCTAACACGCACTTTTAGTCCATTAGAGCAAGAAGTAATATAGATACGGATTTGTATGAGTATTTTCTTACTTTACTGCGTTGTCCTTTATCCTAATCCTTGTTGATTGGTCGTGCCCGGTAGAGCCTCTGGTCTTTGGTTTAAGACGTGATGAGAGAGCTATAGGGGTTACCAGGAATGCGACCTAGGTGTCCACGATTGCTAGCCTCGTGCGTTTTCGCTGGTTCACCGCGTGGTAACTGTAAGGATGGTTTTATACTGGTTTTGTAACCATGCCCCTAAGGCCGATGTAAAGCCACTAGGGTGGATCAGCAACAGAGCAGAATTCGGGGGTAGGGTAGCTCCCTATTCCCAGGGGTGGTAAGGGCAGGTACAGTTGAGTATACGTACGCGCAAGACCTGGGCCACGCTTCTATTGAGTAGCATGTTTGCGTTTCGCATAAGGTTACTTATTCCATTTTCCCTGTTCTATTGGACGCTGTTGTATGAATGTGTGTGTGTGCGTAATGACTCTTCACTAAGTGGTAAATACTTAGGTAGTTCTCTTTATTACAGGGAGACTAGGTAGTTCCGGAGTAGCCTGAGTAGAAGAAAACTACTGTTTTTTTATTTTTCTTATTTTGTGGAATATTATATTAATTTAGTTAACTAAAAGTCAGGGTACAGGTAATCATTATGTTTTATTTCAGTCTCCTTACCAGTTATTCTAAGTAACCTCTCCTCGTTTACGCAATATTATCTTATAAGGGTGAGTTTTCTTCTGCTTTCCAATGGGGGTTACGCTGCTTTGACTGGGATACTTTCCACAGGACTTGTTTCGATGACCCTGTCGCTATTCTGCATGCTATATTATGGATTAGGTCTAGTATTTTGAGGACTAACGGTTTTGTTGCAGAATATGCTATGAATGTGTAATATAATTTTGATCGTATGAGGGCTTTACAAAAATTTATATGCAGACGTATCATAATAAGAATATTATAAAACTTAATTTCGGTACTTTAATGACTTGTATTCACTCAGTACTATAATGAAACTATTATGGTACTAAGTACCATAATGAAATTATGTAAAAATGTAACAATGAAATTCGCAGAAGCAAGTTTTATTTAATTACAGTTTAATTATTGTAAATATTTAAAACACATTTTGTACAATTGGTAAGCGTAAAATCAGGCAAGGAAGTCGAAAGTATTTCATTTGTTTGATTATTAATTTGAACATTGTTTTGAATATTCTGCTGGACTGGTATATTCATTCTTTTTATCCAGAATTGCTGCAGATATTTTTTTCTTATTCTCATTCGACTTTTCAATGTATCAGTCTGTAACTGTATTACTTTTCCATCCTCCATGACATTTAACAGTTTGAATATCTGCTCCGGAATCTGCTAACAAGGAGGCGGAAGATCTCATAAAGCAGTGGCCAGTATATTCCTCCGGGTTTGAAAGCTTAAGAAACGTAGCAATGATTTTAGACATACTTCCAAATGTGTGAATTCCTACTGGTAGAGTTGAATATTTATTGTTTCTATATGTCACAAAAAAAAAACGAGAATTGGCGGCATGCTTTGGACGCAAGGCAAGCATATTTCCTAATAAGTTCTACCATATTCACACCTTCAACACTCCCAGATGTAACAAAAAATTTCCGAGCAATTTTAGTTTTAGTGCTGGGAATAACAATTCGAAAAACTTGATCTTGATCAGTTATATTTTCTATAAGTAAATCCTTTAGTTCTTCCCTTCTACATGCTCCACTTAATCCAATGATGAACATTACCTAAATATAAAAAAATAATTAAATTATATAAAAAAAATATTATTTTGATTGATTTTGATCATTAAAAACTGTTAATCATCTGCTTCTAACAAAAACTTTGCGATGTCTTCTTTGGTAAAAATTCTGGACTTCTTAGCTCTATAGCCTCGGATTTCCGCTTCAAAAATGCGATCAGGTGTATATATTTCCTGTCATTGTTCTTCTTCATGGATAAAACATTTCGTAACATGGAGTAATACGACCAAAGGGACGAGGATTTTTTATTTTTGGCCAAATCTTCAAAATATGCCAGTAACACTTTCTCATTTGTAATATTTTTCATCTTCTTCTTTATACACCATTCCTCATAACGATTGAACGTCATTTCGTAAGTTACTTTAGATTTTTGTGGTAAAAGTGATGAAACAACATTTTGCGCTGATTTTTCTATAGCAGAAGGCACACTTTCTTCAGAATCACTCATTTTTAGCCGAAAATCACAGACCATATACACATACACTATTGTTAAACCTTGTTTATTTATAAACAAGTAATTTGTTACTATGTTGTTACCATAACTCCGTATAAAGGGAACATCAAAATCAGCATATCTAATTTTTTAGATTTAATTTTTTGGGACGTCAAAAAAATAATGTATATTATTTTCTCATTGATTTACGCCAGCATATAAAATTTTGTATGTTATACGGATCATAATGTCAATCATTATGGTACACGCCGTGTTATCAAACTCGGCTTCGCCTCGTATGATAGTCTTCACGACTAGTACCATGATTATTGGCTTTATGATCCTTATAACATAAATAACTATTATGATATTCTTTATATGTGCTCCTCATTTTCCTAAAGCTTTAATTATGTTTAGTTTTTGTACGCAATCTTTTTTTAGTTTTTTTCTATATGCGGTGCCCATTTTAATTTTCTATCGAATTTTGCAATACCTGTGTAGTTGATTACAGTGTCTTTCAATATAATTTCTGGATTATAATTATTCCTTCTACCTATATAAAAGTGTATAGTTTGAGTTTTTACTTCAGAAAATTGGATTCCTGTTCTGCGTGTCCATTCTTCAAAGAAATTTATTGCGTCTTGAAGTTTTTCCTTTCAAGGTATTTATATTTTTCCCTCTGTAGTGTATTACTAGGTCATCGGCAAATAGTGATGTTTTGACATAGTTCTGTATAGCTTTCGTAATTTCGTTCAATGCCATCAGGAATAGTGGTACACTCAGTATTTCGCTCTGAGGGACTTTGGAATTTTTGCTGTGATAAATTACCGTTCATTTTAACTCTAAATTTTCTGTTTTGTAAGAAGTTTATAATGTAATGTAACGTGCGCCCCTGACTTAAGAGTATGCGAGCGCCGCCACTGGTAGAATATTCCCGAGCGATGACGTAATCTCTGGCGGGGAAAACCCTAACGCGTCTAGACTGGTTTAATTACATTCGGTGGATTGATACTTTGTATTCAATGTCATTGTGGCGTTGGAAAGTTCGAAAAGGACATCGTCGCCAAAGCCAGCAAAAGATAGTCTGTTATATAGAAGCAACGTGCAATGAACAATTGGTGATATAAATAAACAGTCTACGAGTTGTGAACATAAATAAATGTAGTTATATAAATAAATATAGTGATATAAATATTGTTTAAATAAATAAATTAAGGGTGTTATTCTTGTGTCAACGTTAAAATAGCTTAGAGACGGTCTCTAGCTAAAGGTGATCTTTTATGTTTAGAGTTGATGTTATTCTACTGTCAGTAAATTAGCTATGATAACTAACAGTGATCGTTAAGCAAAACACTACTTGGCAACACTGTATTATTTGTCAAAACTTAAAAGTTGCGAAGTATAAAATCACAGGTCGTTATATTATTGTAACGTTTTTATTTATATGGGTGAAGTGTAAAACTCAGACAAATATTATTAACTGAAAGAATACGTTTATTAAACGATAACTAAATATTAAAAAGATAATTAAAAGATAATAAATTTAACTAACACTATGATAAACAAATATTAACACTAATTTGAAGACTAAGAATATTATAAGACACTTAAACACTAAGATTATTTATTTAAACAATTAACACTACTATTTATGTCACTATTTACATTTATTTATGTTCACTTCTTGTCGACTGTTTGTTTACATCACCAACAATTCACGACACGACGCTTATTTATATCAGACTTCTTTACTCGCTTCTATATCACAGACTGTGTTCGCTGGCCACGGCGACTTTTGTTCTCGAACCTACTAGAACACTTCGCGAGGTAAACGGCATGCACAATAGATCACGTCATATTGTAACTGGTCTGCTACGCGCGGACATCCGGGCGCGACACAGCGGCGCCAGCTATGGCAAGGCGGCGGCGAGGGCTACGGAGCGGCGGCGGCAACGTTACATTATTAAATAATAATTTTATCAAATAAACAGAAATACAGTAATTATTTAGTTTGTTAATATACAGATATTAATACTTTAATAAATTAGTAGGTAGGCAATAAATAATTATAGATATAATAGAATGTAACAATTTTAACATTAATTATTATTTATTGTAATCTGATACATACTTAAATAATTATAATCAGGGAATATGAGTAAAGAGAAAAGAAATAGAAATAAAAATTTTGAGGAAGAGGCGAAAATAATTGTAGTACAATTTGTAAAAGAACATCGCGCTGTATTGGCTTTAAATTAAAAAAAAATATATTATGGATGGATTTACAAAAAAAAATTGGAAGCCAGTGGGTTTTTAAGAACAATGCCGGCTATTAAAGATCTATACCAGCGTCTAAAAATTCAAGCGAAGTTTGTTACAACTACATTTAAAAAACATTCCACTGGTACAGGTACCCAAATTAAAAGATCCTTCTGATTTGGTCTGGGCAATTTATGAAATCTGCCCAGAAGATTTTAAAGTTGACGAAAGTGCCTTTGATTCAGATGCCCTGGTTTATGAATATTTACTATAAATAGTTATAATACTCCGCCGATAGTGTTTTATGACAGTTTATACGTACATCCTATTTATTTAGGCATACTTTAATCTTAAAGTGCTAACGCCGACAGCCTTTTTAGATACCCAAGTTCTCCTTTCTCTCAGACGAATTATCTTTATGCCAAACAAAATCCAATCAACTTGTCAACATTTTTGACACACACACCTGACAGTCCTTAACGAGACCTCTCATTTGATACCAAACATGACATATTTCTGACGACTTTTTCAGAAAAAAAAAAACAAAAGCCGAACAAGACATCTATATTTTGTCAATTCCGCATGACAGCGATTCACAAAACATTTCATTTGACACCAAACACGACATATTTCTAACAACATTATGCAAAAAACAAATGCCGATTGAGTTGTCATATTTTTGATATTTCTGCCCGTCAGCACTTCAGAAAAAAATTCATTTGATACCAAAAACGACATATTTCTAACAATTTTATGCAAAAAACAAAAGTCGATCGAACTGTCAAACTTTTGACACTGGTGACTGACAGCGCTTAAAAAGACCTGTCATTTGAAACCAAACACGACATATTTATAACAACTTTATGTACAAAACAAGCGCCGATCGAGTTGTCAAACTTTTGACAGTAGTGACTAACAGCCATTGACGAAACATTTTATTTGTTATCAAGCACGACATATTTCTGACAATTTTATGCAAAAAACGAAAGCCAATTGTGTTGTCAAATTTTTGACATTTCTACATGGCAGCCCTTCAGAAAACATTTTATTTGATACCAAAAACGATTTTTCTAACAACTTCATGCAAAAAACAAAAACCGATCGACCTGTCAAAATTTTGACACTGGTGACTGACAGCCCTTGACTAAACCTCTCGTTTGATACCAAACACAACATTTCTGTCAATTTTATGCAAAAAAAAGCCGATCGACCTGTTAAAATTTTGCCACTGGTGACTGACTGCCCTTAAATAGACCTCTCATTTGATACCAAACACGACATATTTTTGACAATTTTATGCAAAAAACAAAATCCGATCGACCTGTTTAAATTTTGACACTGGTGACTGACAGCCCTTAACTAGACCTCTTATTTGATACCAAACACGACATATTTCTGACAATTTTATGCAAAAAACAAAAGCCGATCTTGTCAAATTTTTGACACTTCTGCATGGCAGCCCTTCAGAGAACTTTTCATTTAATACCAAACGCAACATATTTCTAACAACTTTATGAAAAGAACAAAAGCCGGTCGAGCTTTCAAAATTTTGACACTTCTGCATGGTAGCGTTTGAGAAAACATTTCATTTAATACCAAACATGACATATTTCTGACTACTTTTTTTTAAAAAAAGCCGATTAATATGTCTAAACTTTGACAATTCTGCAAGACAGTCCGTCAGAATACAATTCATATGTTACCAAACACGACATATTTCTAACAACTTTATGCAAAAAATAAAAGCCGATCGAGTTGTCAAATTTTTGACATTTTTGCCTGTCAGCCATTCAAAAAACATTTCATTTGATACCAAACACGACATATTTCCAACAACTTTATGCAAAAAACAAAAGCCGATCAACCTATTAAAGTTTTGACACTGGTGACTGACAGCCTTTAACAAGACCTGTCATTTGATACCAAACACGACATATTTCTGACAATTTTATGCAAATAACAAAAGCCGATCGAGCTGTCGAATTTTTGACAATTTTACGTGGCAAACACCAAACACGACATATTTCTAACAACGTGAAAACAAAAGTCGAGTGAGCTGTAAAATTTATAACTTTTTAAGGTTGCCAACTTGTCTTCTTTTCATCTAGCTATATTTGAATTTTACTGTAATTTTATTGGCAGTATGGAAATAAATGCAGTTAGGAAATTTATCTTTTATTTAGTTACTTGTGGCAAGTTTGACAAAATTTGTGTACGGACTTCACATTGGTCTAGTTAGGAATATTAGTTTTTTTAAGTAGTTACTTAATTATTACATATTTGGCAACACTGACCTAGTGCATACGATCTTCATCTTAAAAAAATCACGCCTACTCAATTAAAAAAATAAGACAATTTTTATTGATTTTCTACGTAAACCAAGATTTCAGGCTACTTCGATCCATTTTTCCAATGTACCAATTTTACACATTTAATATTTTTTTACGCAAAAACTATGCATCCAACAGAAATTTGACATAGATCAAGGGCACTAAAGAGAAGAATTTCCTACAACCTGGTGCAAATTTCATTAAAATCGCTCTAATCGTTTACTTTGCAGTCGAGTCTAAAGTTTATGCGATGCTCTTGATTAAAGAAAATATATAACTATATATCTTCTAACCGTTTAGTATAAGGACTAGCGATCACTCGGCCTCGCCGAGCTCCCGCTAGGTAGATGGTGTTTTATAATAGTGGACCAAAAAAAGTTGAAAAAGAAGAATATTTGAATGAACCGGAAGTGAATGTTTTAGAAGAAAATGCGCAAAAAAATTGAAAATATAAAAAGCACCTATTCCCTAATGTGTAATATAACTATACCAAAATTCATTAAAATCGGTTGAACCGTTTGGGCTGTAGGTGTGGCCTACTTTTTAATGTTGAAAATAAATAAATAAATATATAAGTATAAGTGTATACTGGTTAGTATATTAGACTAGCGAGCTTCCCCTAGGTGGATAGTGTTTTATGATTGTTTACATGCATTCCTAAATTATAATAGTTGTACGTTTTTAAAAAGTGCTACCGCCGCTGTCTTCTGCTTTTTATGACTGTTTACACGCATTCTCACATTGAAACGTGCATAAGCTATACACAGTGCTAACGCCGCAGGCTCTCCCATGATATCCACATGAATTAACATTCTTAAAATCAATACATGTACAATCTTACAGACCGACCAGATCGTATGAAGTAATTTCCCGTCGTATACTGTTAGATAAATAGAACTAGAATTGTTAGAATTTTTCTACAGCTGCTGGTGCCACCCACTTTGCCACCATTTCCCCGCACAGTACAAACAGTAATCATATATTCTGGTGATGTATGCGTACGGGGGTAGGTTAGATGATAATACTGTAAATTAAAACAAAAGCCTGATGCATAGTATAACGCCGGTTTATTTAGTTTGAATAGTTAAAAAAAAAAAACAATAACTTCACCTAATGCACTAAAGTCACGCTTGGAAAATTCGGGTATGTTTTGTGCATTAGGTTAGCTTATTGTTGTTATATTTGGAGAAATATAACTTTTTTGTTTCTGATTCCATCTGCTTACAGAGATCCCCGATGTTGATAATTTTGATGGTATGTGTTGAGTCTGGTGACCGGGGAAGCCAGCGACTAAGACCGACTCGACCAATCCACTTATTTTCAAATGCATTGTTTAAGTATACAAGAAACCACATTTTTGACGTATCTTTTAAAAGTTCTGTCAAATTATTTTGCAAAAAATACATAATTTTCAGCATTTAATCAATCTGGCAACGAAAAGGGGCCAATAAACTGTTAGTTTATCAAATCGGCCCATATGTTCACAGAAAATCTTTGAATTTTTTAATAATATAACATATTATTGTTTTTGCACTGTTGAATAGGACATATCATGTACTTTTCAAATTTGAATAAATATATAGGTTGTTCCATCTGAAAATATAAAGTTACATACCAATGCGTAAAAATGGAACACCTGTAGAAAAATCTACACTGCACATTTATATACAAATTTGTTTGAAAACTTTTATAAAAACAACTGAGATATTAGTAATGATAACTAACCGAGTTATTAGCATATTTTAAATATCAATAATTTATTGAATTAGTTATGCCCTAAATTTATCTACAAAAATATCAAATCTAATCATTTTTAATCTTTTAACTAATAATTTATACGGGGTGATTTTAATGAGTTTACCAAACTCTAACAGTTTGTTTTGGGGGGTTTTTCGAGTGAAAAATGTCATAAACATAGGTTCTATTCTAAGCAACTACAAGAAATTTAAATTTTATTAGTGGCATAGTAAATTTATCAATTTAATAACAACTTACCGATGAAAAACAAAATAAATCTATGGAAAGCTACGCACAAACGTCACAAACTGTCTAATTTTGATTATTTATTTAAATGTTGTAAGACAATGAACCTTTTTACTGCAGCCGAATATGCAGATATAGTTTCTATTTATGGGTATTGCAATAGAAATGGTCGCCATGCATCAGAGAATACCAATGTAGATATCCAAATAAATGAATACCTTCATATCATGTATTTGATCGTACCTTTCGAAGATTGCGAGAAACCGGATTAGTAGTTCCACGGAATTATGGTGGTCATCCTAATCAAAACAATGTCGATGATGAAGTAAACGTTGTAGATATGGTTCTTGAAGATGCGACAATTAGTACTCGGCATATTGCATAATACTCACTTTGAACATTTGTTGTAAAATTCTTTAATACAAATATTGAACAATAAATGTTTTTAAAGTTAATGACCTACTTTATAATTTTATCATATATACCTATTTTTATATATTTTATTTATTTATTGTACTTTTAATTGTATTTTACTTATTCATTTGACGTTTTCATTTGACAAATAATAATTGATATAGTTCCGACAGACATTAAGTGATGGCCACGCTTATAGAGTTAAGAATATATACACAGAGAACATTAACTATATTTGGGGGAATAAAGTACTTGCAATATTGAACTGTTCCATTTCTGCAGCATAATACAGAGTAAATTGTCATATGTATTACTAAAATGTACTAAATATGGCCAAAACAGGTATTTAAACACAAAAGTTTAAAGAACAAATGCGAAATAGCACACGTCAATGCTATAAAAACGCAAATAACGAATCAGAAATAGAACAGTACAAGTTAACGTAAATAGACAGTAGTTTTTAGATAGACAGTGTCTTTAGGTGGACAGTAGTTTTAGGTAGACAGAGAAATAGGTGGACAGTGGTTTTGGATAGAAAGAGAAATAGGTAGACAGTGTCTTTTGGTAGACAGTGATTTTAGGTGGACAGTGATTTTAGGTGGACAGTGATTTTAGGTGGACAGTGGTTTTAGGTAGACAGTGGTTTAATTACCATAGGAACAATGTCACTATAATTACTATGGTTACATATAATTTCATTTCCATGACAACGTTTATGCTTACTTCCGGGCACATTCCATTTCCTTAGCAACCGTGTCAGTTTGACATTTGTCACATTTGACAAGTAACCAATTGTCGGCATGACGTTAAAACACAAAAATTTTAATATTTGAATAATACACTTGTATTATTTTACATACTATGTTTGTTAGGAGCCTTTGATAACCCTTCAATATGACATTGTTTCACTCCTCAACGGTTACATAAATCTTAAATATATGCCCAAAATCACCAATGCATTTTCGAGCCGAGTAATATTTGTAAATAAATTGAAATAAATTGTGTAAACACTTAATTTTAGTTGTATTATAATTTAATGTGATTTATGATATATAAATAGTTTTAAATTAATATTTTTAACATATCTGGGGGTACCTCAAAACTTTCCTAGAATATGTTATTTTCTTACAAAAAAAATTTAACGTGAAATTTGTATATGCAAGGTCACAGAACAAATTATTACGTTATGTTTATAAACAATAGAATTTATTACTTCCTATTAAGAATGATTGGAATTTGTGCCGTGAACCTAGTTTGGTGAACGTTAGTTATGAAAACTTTGACATTGTATAATTTTTATCAGAAATCATGTGACGTTTGTTTTCTAATTTTTATTGATTTACTATAGCAATATGTGTAATTTGTAACGTGAATCAACACGTATGTCTATTTTTAAGAATTTAAATTTTATTCGTACAGTTTATGTATGGTGTTACGTGTGCAACAGTAATACTTTGTGGACTCTTTTTTTAATTATTGTATTATGTATGTGTCACGGGCTATATTATAATGTATTAACTGATTCGTATTATATGATAACAGCCTTTTACTAGAATGTCTCCCAGTTGGAACAAAGAAATAGTTGAAATCTGAAAACCTTTTTTGGCGGCATTTACATTATTTAAAAAATCGATTAAAATGAACATTAAATGTTGTGTTATGTTAATTTTGATAAATATTAAAACTTTTCTGTATCAATTCTTATTATTGATTGAATTAATGATTCTATTGTTAAGAATTTCATTCTTGTAATCAACAATAATTACCTTTTATATTTTATTCATATACATATATAATTTTACATAGCTACAGTACATTATTTTTTAGTATTTATAATTGAAAATCCAATCAAGAAACACATACACACACACACACTAATATTTATTAGGTTAAAGTTTTAATATTAATTAATTACCACTTAAATGGAGCAAATAAATATAAAATACATGTAATTATTCTATAATTAGCCTATAAAACAACTTTTCGTTCTTGTAATCAACACAGATTATTCAAATATCATGTTATTGTAATAATCTGAAAATTAAATGTATAATTACAAAAATATTTCATGTTTTAATACTTACAAATAATGTAATCAACACTCTCATATTTGTAGTTCAATAAAATGATAATGAATCGTTCTAATATCTTTTTATTTCTAAAGATTCAAATTGATTAGGTCAAATGTGTCGTGACCTTGATTAAATTTGGTTTCTTATTTAGTTACTTATGGCACATTTGGCAACACTGCCTCACGTGCTTATGAACTGTCAAAAATATTATTTTTAAATCCAATGTTTTAAGCCTTTTTACCTTTGTGAAATAATTGCGCGTTCTCATAATTAACAATATTGAATTCAGTTTCTTTCAAATATTCTTCATTACGCAAATATTTCCATTTATAGTTTCAAATTGACATGTCAAATGTGTCATTCCATGGCGATCTTCGTTGTAATTTTCTGAAGGTGGACTTCGATCGAATGTTTCAATGTACCAAATTTCAACGTTTAATAATTTTTTATTAAAAAACTATGCATCCTACAGAAAAATGTGCCAAATTAGGACATTAAGTTAACATTGTCTCTACAATATGAAACAATTTTCATTAAAATCGGTTAAGCCGTTTAGGTTATGGCGGCGAACAAAATTTTTCCGATCGTCGTGATTAAAGAAACTATATAACTATAGATAGTGAATCTATCCATATACTAAACGGATAGATAGTATATGGACTAGTGAAAGCTCGGCGCAGCCGAGCTTCCCCTAGGGCTCCGCCGATAGTGTTTTATGATAGTCTATACGTACATCCAATCCATCTAGGCATACTTTAAACGCGAAGTGCTAACGATAACATTATTCTCATTATTACAAATTTCAGACAAAAGCCGATCGACCTGTCAAAGTTTTGACACTGATGCCTGACAGCCCTTAACAAGACCTCTCATTTGACACCAAGCACGACGTATTTTTGTCAATTTTATGCCAAAAAACAATAGCCGATCGAACTGTCAATATTTTGACAATTCTACATGACAGCCACTGAGAAAACATTTCATTTAATACCAAACACGACATATTTTTGACAATTGTATGCAAAAAAAAAACAAAATCTGATCGAGCTGTCAAATTTTTGACATTTTGCCTGTCAGCCCTTTAGAAAACATTTCGTTTGATTTCAAACACGACATATTTCTAACAACTTTACGCAAAAAACAATAGCCGATCGAGCTGTCAAAATTTTCACAATTCTGCATTATAATATAGTTAACTGAAATAAGTGATTAAAAAATCTGCCCACGCAACCTGCCCACCCAAACTGCCCACGTAACAGTCTGAGCGTGAACATTTTATAAAAATAACTGACAGAAACGATACCTAACGCACAGAACTCAGATTTAGGTAGACAGTGACTTTAGAAAGACAGTGAAGTAAGTTGAACATATGTGACTAAGCGGTAGAAGAAAATAATATAATATTCTTTTTATTAATTTTATTCCGTTTACAAATTTGCCCCTTTCGCTAACCAATTAAAAATTTGGCTCAAATATTCTTCAAACCCGTGCTTATCTACTAATCAAAACAGATTTTAAATATCTTTCCCTATTTTTGTATTATTTTTTTAATCACCCCTGTCAAATAAAAGTTGAAATTTTTTAGTTTTACAGAATTTTGATTTTCAATGACGGCCCTGCCTTTAAAAATTCATAATTTAAAAATGGGGAAAGATATTTCAAATCTGTTTTCACGAGTTGATAGGAGAAGGTATGGAATATATTTGTGCCAAATTAAAAATCTTTTAAACAAACGATCAATTTTGGCATAAAATTTTAAAAAAATAAGAATTAAAAATTATTTTGACATATTAAAAAAAATTGGTTTTCAATTTGAGGTGTATCAACTCGGCGGAATATCGCGAGTTATGCAAGTTCGCTCTATTCTACCCTTTTAACCTGCGCTACTGCAAGAATAAAATAAAAAATCTAATGTGACCAACATAATACCTCCCGGCATTTACCTATGGGGTCTCGTTGCCGCGTGCCTTATGTCTTGTCGCGACTCTGGGGAATCCGATTCGAACCCGATCAACGCCAAATAATTCGAATTTTAAATGGCATAAAATTAACCTTGTGGTAAACGCCCGCACAATTCAAATATGTCATCTATTATTACCAAAATGTGTGTATAAATCAGATTAGCACACGCAGCAATGGATAATATGCCGTGATAATATATTTATTTGTTTATTTAAATACATACCTGCATTTTTACTAATGCAATTATGTATTTTAAGTTCCTTTCCATAAAACTATTGTTCTATTTACAATTTTCCTTTTGAAACGTTACTATTATAAATTTGAAATGATTTATTTTTTTGACAGTAACATTTATCTGTCAGTTACATACATTTGAGCTGAACTATGTAATTACGGAGATGTGTTTAATGCATAAGCTCCGAGATATAATTTTTATTTTACTTTATAAATTTATCCGTAAAATATATAGAAAAAAGTATTAAAGCAAACTTGTAGAAAATGGAATAATCTTTAATTTTTATAATAACAAATTGCGAAAAAATACATTTTAAGGTATATTTTGATGAAAAACTATCTTGAGCTTCAAGTAAACTGCCATTTCCGGTTATTCAATTGCCACCAAAATCTAATGGCATCTTTCCATATTAAATAAGGTAGAAATACATGGTTTCAAAACTTTCTGAATGATAGTATTTGAGTTAGAGCGTAAAGAGGATCCACACACACACACACACGCACACGCACACGCACACGCACACGCACACGCACACGCACGCACGCACACACGCACACGCACACGCATACGCATACGCATACACATACACATACACATACGCATACGCATACGCATACGCATACGCATACGCATACGCATACGCATACGCATACGCATACGCATACGCATACGCATACGCATACGCATACGCATACGCATACGCATACGCATACGCATACGCATACGCATACGCATACGCATACGCATACGCATACGCATACGCATACGCATACGCATACGCATACGCATACGCATACGCATACGCATACGCATACGCATACGCATACGCATACGCATACGCATACGCATACGCATACGCATACGCATACGCATACGCATACGCATACGCATACGCATACGCATACGCATACGCATACGCATACGCATACGCATACGCATACGCATACGCATACGCATACGCATACGCATACGCATATACATATACATATACATATACATATACATATACATATACATATACATATACATATACATATACATATACATATACATATACATATACATATACATATACATATACATATACATATACATATACATATACATATACATATACATATACATATACATATACATATACATATACATATACATATACATATACATATACATATACATATACATATACATATACATATACATATACATATACATATACATATACATATACATATACATATACATATACATATACATATACATATACATATACATATACATATACATATACATATACATATACATATACATATACATATACATATACATATACATATACATATACATATACATATACATATACATATACATATACATATACATATACATATACATATACATATACATATACATATACATATACATATACATATACATATACATATACATATACATATACATATACATATACATATACATATACATATACATATACATATACATATACATATACATATACATATACATATACATATACATATACATATACATATACATATACATATACATATACATATACATATACATATACATATACATATACATATACATATACATATACATATACATATACATATACATATACATATACATATACATATACATATACATATACATATACATATACATATACATATACATATACATATACATATACATATACATATACATATACATATACATATACATATACATATACATATACATATACATATACATATACATATACATATACATATACATATACATATACATATACATATACATATACATATACATATACATATACATATACATATACATATACATATACATATACATATACATATACATATACATATACATATACATATACATATACATATACATATACATATACATATACATATACATATACATATACATATACATATACATATACATATACATATACATATACATATACATATACATATACATATACATATACATATACATATACATATACATATACATATACATATACATATACATATACATATACATATACATATACATATACATATACATATACATATACATATACATATACATATACATATACATATACATATACATATACATATACATATACATATACATATACATATACATATACATATACATATACATATACATATACATATACATATACATATACATATACATATACATATACATATACATATACATATACATATACATATACATATACATATACATATACATATACATATACATATACATATACATATACATATACATATACATATACATATACATATACATATACATATACATATACATATACATATACATATACATATACATATACATATACATATACATATACATATACATATACATATACATATACATATACATATACATATACATATACATATACATATACATATACATATACATATACATATACATATACATATACATATACATATACATATACATATACATATACATATACATATACATATACATATACATATACATATACATATACATATACATATACATATACATATACATATACATATACATATACATATACATATACATATACATATACATATACATATACATATACATATACATATACATATACATATACATATACATATACATATACATATACATATACATATACATATACATATACATATACATATACATATACATATACATATACATATACATATACATATACATATACATATACATATACATATACATATACATATACATATACATATACATATACATATACATATACATATACATATACATATACATATACATATACATATACATATACATATACATATACATATACATATACATATACATATACATATACATATACATATACATATACATATACATATACATATACATATACATATACATATACATATACATATACATATACATATACATATACATATACATATACATATACATATACATATACATATACATATACATATACATATACATATACATATACATATACATATACATATACATATACATATACATATACATATACATATACATATACATATACATATACATATACATATACATATACATATACATATACATATACATATACATATACATATACATATACATATACATATACATATACATATACATATACATATACATATACATATACATATACATATACATATACATATACATATACATATACATATACATATACATATACATATACATATACATATACATATACATATACATATACATATACATATACATATACATATACATATACATATACATATACATATACATATACATATACATATACATATACATATACATATACATATACATATACATATACATATACATATACATATACATATACATATACATATACATATACATATACATATACATATACATATACATATACATATACATATACATATACATATACATATACATATACATATACATATACATATACATATACATATACATATACATATACATATACATATACATATACATATACATATACATATACATATACATATACATATACATATACATATACATATACATATACATATACATATACATATACATATACATATACATATACATATACATATACATATACATATACATATACATATACATATACATATACATATACATATACATATACATATACATATACATATACATATACATATACATATACATATACATATACATATACATATACATATACATATACATATACATATACATATACATATACATATACATATACATATACATATACATATACATATACATATACATATACATATACATATACATATACATATACATATACATATACATATACATATACATATACATATACATATACATATACATATACATATACATATACATATACATATACATATACATATACATATACATATACATATACATATACATATACATATACATATACATATACATATACATATACATATACATATACATATACATATACATATACATATACATATACATATACATATACATATACATATACATATACATATACATATACATATACATATACATATACATATACATATACATATACATATACATATACATATACATATACATATACATATACATATACATATACATATACATATACATATACATATACATATACATATACATATACATATACATATACATATACATATACATATACATATACATATACATATACATATACATATACATATACATATACATATACATATACATATACATATATATATATATATACATACATATATATACATACATATACATACACACACACACACATACACACACATACACACACATATACATACACACACATACACACAAATACATATACATACACACACATACACAGACATCATCGTGAAAATGTTAAAAATGGATTCTAGAGACCTTAATACGTGGTCATTTACCAAAATCTCGATATGCGATTTTTAGCACGATCCCTATACATCCCTTACCACGGGTAGCGGGAGGTAAGTATCTGATGTGGCCAGCACAATACCTTCCGTCAATCCTGTGTATTATGTACAAATTCCATACATAAATTTTCTTGCAAAAGATTCTAAATTTCCAGTAATATTATTTCATGCAAATGACACTTGACACTGACATCTTCGTCTTCTTTAGCTTTTTCTATTCGTTAGGGGTCGCTATTTTTTATTTTCTTCTTCCATTCATTTCTGTTTTGCGGGTCATCCTCACGTCCAAATTTTTCATTAAAAATTTCATTTTTTGGTATTTTATAATTCCTTTTCTCGGCAACTGAATTCCACACTCCTGATAATAAATAAACCACATGAAATAAGAAAATCATGAAATTTTTAATGAAAAATTATGACATTTGTCAGTTATGAACGTAGTTAATAGCTGTCATTTTGACACGGGTCCACATATCTGCATAAATGAAGGAAAATATATAGTAGAAGATTGGGTATCTCCCTTATAAACCGTGATAACAAGTTTTAGTGCCGTCTATGAAAAGGTCAGAGAATTAAATTTGAGAGCCGAGAAGGTGGCGGGAAATATGAATTCATTTTGAATTATTCTAAACTATAAATTTTATTTCTTGATAATGTAATTAATAAAAAATATATCGAAAATAGATATTTTATTAAAGACATTATCAATAAGTAATGTTAAATATATGTTACACTATAAAAAAAATAAAGTACTTAATATGTTAATGTCTTTATTTAAAACTGTATACATTACATAATTTAAATCAAATAATAAATAAATAACTACAAAGGCGTCAACTATTAAAATTTAAGCTCATACTACGCAAGGCACCAAAAATTTGTATTATTATTATAACAAGAGGTAATTTTATTTAAAAAAAAGGGATGTTACTTTAAATGTCTGCCAGAAATGCACTGCTTCTATGACCTCGTCATCGATAGTCGTCCACTTTTTAACAAATCTACTGACACCATACTATTTCAACATTCTTTGATGAATCTTATGAAACTGAACGTCCTTTCGCTTATGAATGTAATATTTAGCTGGTCTCCTACGGTGTGAACATCTACGAGCACCATCATGATGTACATTCTCCTGGTCCACTTACATACACCATTTCATCTATTGGGCACTGTCAACTACTGCAAGAATGTGTCTTCACTACAAATATTTCATGTGATCTTTTTCTAAAATATTATTAATTTGTTGTTAATTTTTTATATCATCCTCTTATAATAATGCTAATATGAAAGCTAATATACTTACCGAAAATATATTGCAATAAAAATACAAATTCACAAATAACCGTTTTAAATGTCAAAGAATTTCGAACGATGCCATAGAGAAATGTGGGAGATATACAGCAGTTCTCAAACAAACATTACTTTTTTATAGTATTTTGACATTAAAGTTTGAGAATCCCTGTAAAATTTGTACTACTAACGCCATCTATGAAAAGGTTAGGAAGTATTTGCAAACGCTACTAGATTGAAAACTTGTTATCACGTTTCTGAATACAGTTTCACCCCCCTACATATCTGCTTGCCAAAGTTAGCAAAGTCACGTCACTGCACGCGCCCTACACATA
This sequence comes from Harpalus rufipes, assembly GCA_951394225.1. Lineage (NCBI taxonomy): Eukaryota > Metazoa > Arthropoda > Insecta > Coleoptera > Carabidae > Harpalus > Harpalus rufipes. The sequence continues at coordinate 29,951,368 of OX596278.1, read as the reverse complement.
AATTTTCTTGCAAAAAATCCTATATTTCCAGTTAAATTATTTCATAAACAAACTATGCGAATTGTACTTGACACTAACATCTTCTTCTTTAGTTTTTCCTATTCGTTAGGGGGTCGCTATTTTTTATTTTCTTCTTCCACTATTTTTTGTTTTGTGTGTCGTCCTCATTCAGTTCCTTTTCTCTACTTTCATCTTATATTTGGTCTTCCTATGTTTCTTCCACCTTTTGTTATAAGCTATTCATTCTTCCAATATACTCATCTCTCCTCATAACATGTTGAAACCAATGTAATCGTCTCTCTTATATCTTTCTAGAAACGCCCAACACTAGAGTTATTTCCCTTATTCTTTCATTCATTTACTTTTTATTGATACTGACATCTGTCAATTTGAATTACCTGAATATATTAGCAGTTTCCATGGTTAAGTTAGCACATCTGGCTGATTTATGAAATATATTATCTTTGTAAGTCTTTAACTCTATATCTGTTAATTATGAAATATAAAATGCAATCAAATCGCATGGAGAATAATATATTCTTTAAGTTATAATAAAATTTGACTGAGTTTTTCAAGAAAAACTATTAAAATCTTCAAATGAGGATACTTCCGGTTGACCAATTATAACCAAAATCTAATCAAGTCTGCATATGGCTGTAAGGAAGAGGAATACGCAAGAATTGTAATTTTTGGAGTTCTGGTATTGGAGATATCGTCCCCGAAACCGCGGTCACATACACACACACACACACATACACATACACGCACACACACACACACACACACACACACACACACACACACACATACAGACATCACCGTAAAAATAGTAAAATCGTATTGTAAAGACCCTAAAACGTGCTTATTCAATGAAAACTCACCACCGAATTTTTTGACCAAAGACAACACCTTCCTTATTTAGAGGTGACGGAAGGTAGAAATATATCATCACGGCATATTACCCATTGTTGGGTGTGCCAATCTGCTTTGTACACTGATTTCGGTAATAATGACATATTTGTACCGTGCGGGCGTTTACCAGGCATGTAGACAGCGAAGATATTTCCATCATCTGAATGTAAATTTTCAACAGGTGGATGACTTCGGAGATTGTCCAATAGAATTTCTTTTATGGGCAAGGCATTTTGAGTTAAATATTTTCTGACCTGGGAAATTATGTAAATTAAGTGTCAAGTTCGTGAAAAATTAAATGTTTAGCACGTATCGACTTACTTGAACAATAAAACAATTATATATCCAACCCTCAGTAATTGGGATACTTTGTATCCTGTTGAGTGGTTGTTAATTAAATTTCAACAGGTAAAGAAAAGTTCTTGAAACATCTAAAAGTAAGTCTTTGAACCTGTCTCCTTGGGGCTGTTTTTCATCGTACATTACCGTACTTTTTTTGGCCACTAACTTCCAAAAATGACCAGTTTCATCTGCAATATAGATTTGGTGATGTTTTATATTTAATCTATCTATAATCGCACGTAGATCTTCTTTAAATGGATCCACAAGTTCGGGATTTGAAGATAGGTTTTCACCAAATATTTTTAAAAATCTGATGCCAAATATATGTTTAAATTTTTGTAACCATCCATCACTTACAAAAAAATCATCTTTTTCCTTCAAAGTTTTATATAAAATCTTTGCTTTAGTTTTCATGAGTTCACTCGTAACTGGTTGGTATCTTAACCTTTGTTTACAAAACCATTCATATAACTTTTTCTTCCATTTTAGGCATTTCTCTAATCTTCAACGTTTTCCTTTTACTTGTACAATCAAAATAAAGTTTGATTAGTTGATGGCTGAAATTTTTGCAGAATCTGTAAATCGTAAAATTATTACATATGTTGTCAAAATAGATTTATTTAAAATTTACGTTTATACTTCATTCTATCAGCATTTTATATCATAATATTCATACATTTCAGTGTAAATTCTGCAAGTTGTTTCAAGCAGCTTTTCAAGCAGCTGATTCGTAGAGGCAGAAACTATTTGTATATGTAAAAATGTAGAAGTAGTAATTTTAATGCAGTAAAAATAACATTTTTTTGTATACCACTCACTTGGTTTAATTCTATGAATGCTGTTTACCATATTGTGGTTCTTCATTTTCTTCCAATTCGGTTCAAAGATGCTAAATCTGTTTGTGTCCAAATGAAGCTAAAATTTCTCACATTCCTTTGCAAACTGCATGTAATTTTAAAGGAATGAATTACCAATGAATACAGTATTTTATAATGATTTTTCAGTCTGTTTCGTGCTTCTAACCAAATATGTTGAATGTATTTCATGCGCAGGCGTACAATTTTTTGACAATTGACAGTTTTACTCGTTTAATTCTTATTCAATTGTTCAATTTTACATAATATTTATACATATTTAGCATTTAAAAGTACAACCACCTATATGTTAATAAAATCAGACATTTGAAAAAACCTATTTACAAAATAATAAAATATATAAATTAACAATAAACATGGCTTAAATTCATATAATAAACCTACCTCGTTTAATGCATATTCTTTACTTCAATTTTACACATTATTTATACATATTTAGCATTTAAAATGACGACAACCGAACGACATTCATAATTTTTCATTACCATTGACATATCAAATGTGACACATGGCAGCGCTTTTTTTTTAGTTACTTATGGCATATTTGGCAACACTTTCCTTGTGCATATAAACTGTCAAAAATTATAATTTTTAAATACAATGTTTTAGGCCTTTTTTACCTTTTTGAAATATTTGCTCATTCTCATCAATTATGTTTTTTAATTTCGTTTCTTTCAAATTCTCCTCATTACACAAATATTTCCATTTAAAGGTTGAGAATGACATGTCAAATGTGACACGTGACAGCATTTTTCTTCTTAAATTTTTCCATGTAGACTTTGATCAATTGTTTCACTTTGCAAATTTTGAACGTTTAATATTTTTTTTTACAAAAACTATGCATCCTACAGAAATTTTACCTGTATCTAGGGACCTGAAGACAAGAATTTCCTACAGTTTGGTACAAGTTTCATGAAAATCAGTCTTACCGTTAAGGCTGTAGAGGTGAGCAAATTTTCAACGATCATCGTGATTAAAGATACTATATATAGTGAATTATGCCTTTTAGTATATAGACTAGCGATCACTCGGCTTCGCCGAGCTCCCGCTTAGTAAATGGTGTTTTATGATAGTGGACCAAAAAAAAGTTGAAAAAGAATATTTGAATGAACCGGAAGTGAATGTTTTAGAAGAAAATGCGCAAAAAAATTGAAAACATAAAAAGGCCTTATTCCCCAATGTGTATTATGACTATACGAAAATTAAAGAAAATCGGTTGAACCGTTTGGGCTGTAGGTGTGGCCGACTTTTGAATGTTGAAAATATATATAAACAAATAAGTATAGAAATATATGCTGATTAGTATATTAGATATTAAAATAGTAAAATGTCGTTTTAAGTCGTAAATGCGTGATTTAAAAAATGTTATAATCGTTTTACGTTATATTTTGGAAGAAATTAGTCCGATTTGATATATAATATGCCATATTAGCTAAATTTTTTGAAGAATTTAGTATTTATTCATAAAACCAATATGGCCGCGCGCCTGGGTAATCTGAGGACCCGAGTTCGATCCCAACCGGCAACAATTTTTTTTTTTAATTATTGTATTATGTATGTGTCATGGGCTACATTATAATGTATTAACTGATTCGTATTATATGATAACAGCCTTTTACGTAGAATGTCTCCCGATTGGAACAAAGAAATAGTTGAAATCTGAAAACCTTTTTTGGCGGCATTTACATTATTTAAAAAATCGATTAAAATGAACATTAAATGTTGTGTTATGTTAATTTTGATAAATATTGAAACTTTTCTGTATCAATTCTTATTATTGATTGAATTAATGATTCTATTGTTAAGAATTTCATTCTTGTAATCAACAATAATTACCTTTTATATTTTATTCATATACATATATAATTTTACATAGCTACAGTACACACACTAATATTTATTAGGTTAAAGTTTTAATATTAATTAATTACCACTTAAATGGAGCAAATAAATATAAAATACATGTAATTATTCTATAATTAGCCTATAAAACAACTTTTCGTTCTTGTAATCAACACAGATTATTCAAATATCATGTTATTGTAATAACCTGAAAATTAAATGTATAATTACAAAAATATTTCATGTTTTAATACTTACAAATAATGTAATCAACACTCTCATATTTGTAGTTCAATAAAATGATAATAAATCGTTCTAATATCTTTTTATTTCTAAAGATTCAAATTGATTATGTCAAATGTGTCGTGATCTTGGTCAAGTTTGGTTTCTTATTTAGTTACTTATGGCACATTTGGCAACACTGTCCCACGTGCTTATGAATTGTCAAAAAATATAATTTTTAAATACAATGTTTTAAGCCTTTTTTACCTTTGTGAAATAATTGCGCATTCTCATAATTAATAATATTGAATTCAGTTACATTCAAATATTCTTCATTACGCAAATATTTCCATTTAAAGTTTCAAATTTACATGTCAAAAGAGCGATCTTCGTTGTAAATTTTCAAGGAGGACTTTGATTTTTTGTTTCAATTTCCTAATTTTTTACATTTAATAATTTTTTACGCAAAAACTATGCATCCTACAGAAAATTTACATAAGTCGAGGGCACTAAAGAGAAAAAAATCCCACAAACTGGTGCAAATTTTATTATAATCGCTCCAACGGTTTGGTCTCCACCCGAGTCTATATGTTTTACAATGCTCATGATGAATATATATATACCGGGTGGAACATCATACCTGTGTACATAGGCGATTCATATGAGAAAAACAGTTTTTTCGTGCGCATTGCTCCCCAAATTATTTTAGACAAAAATGCTTCAAATAAATGTTGTAGAGCATAAAATTCTGCATCTAAATCAATAAACAGAATTACTTTTACATGCTTTGTAACGACACAAATTAAATAAGAAAATATTGAAAATTACGTTGAAAATATCAAATAGCCATGGAATTGAAACAAAAATAGAAACAAATTTAGTTTATGATACTTTAATATGATAATACAGGTTGAGAAATACAGACTAGCTTAACTTAGGAGTTACATATGGTTTTATACTACTGTAATATGATATTGTCACTTTCTGTCACATCAACACTTGTTCATTTGGTTAGCACTATAACTCCTCCCTCCTCAGATTCGAGCCTCCTGGGGAAGTCGAAGTTCGATGCCTTCAGGGGTGCGAGACGACCTCTCCTGCATGGCTAGCTTCCTCTTCTTTATTTGTTTGTATACGAAGTACCCAATGATGATTGCAACGATCAGGTACAGAAAGATGGACCATATACTTGGGATGTGCATATTGAATGTTTTTTCTGGTATCGGAACGATTGGATTGAAGGAAATATCATTTAATTTCAGAGGATTTAAGTTAATGGAGAAATTTGTAATTTTATACGGTTGAGATTTTAGATTCAGTTTAGGAAGTAGTAAGGGTTGGCCATGGTTTTCATTTTGGAATACTAGTACTTGTTATCTGAAGTGGATTTCGCAGTTGTCTTGATTATTGATTAAGAAGATTCCCTCTAGGGTTTGGATGTTGGTTTCTTCTTGACATTTGATAGTGATTTTTTCCTCGTTTGGGAAGACAGCTAGGTATTTGTTGATTTCTGGAATCACTTCGACATGATTTTCTATTAAGTTTATTTTTGTATAATGACAGTTTGATTTTGGAATATTTCTTCTTCGCACATCGCTGAGAAATGGGCGTGATATTTGTAAGGACACTGATATATTTTTGCTTGATATTTCGTATTGGGGATAATTGTAATAAATTTTGATTCGTATTTGGTTGGAATTGGGTACATATAGTAGAGTTCGAAAGTTTTTTCGAAATTAATGGGGGTGGAAATGAAATAGATTATTTAAGTTGCTTCAATTTTACAATTTATTTTTAGCAAGGACTCGAAGTCTAATAGGTTCTCTTGTCGGGGTTCAAATGGTAACTGCAAGTGGTAGAATTTTGATATTTGTTTTAGTTCTGCTAGTAGCTCCATGGGGTGTATTATACTAGGATGCAGCGTTCTTAGTTTACAAAAGGTGATTGAATTTTCAACGTCTTGTAAGACATTTAATATAGAATTGTATAATATAATAAGTTGATCGTAAATGTTTTTTACATACAGTATATTAATGTGCGTACTCTTTATTATTTGGAAAAGTTGTAAAATTTTGGATTTTAATATTTCTTCGTTGTGCTGGATATCTGAGATAGTTTTATTAAAATTTTGAATAATTTGGTGGTTCACCGAATACGAAAGTTTGAGTTGATTTTCCAAATTATGCTCGTTTTCTTGCATGTGTGCAAACATTTCGTTGTACCTTTTGCCGTCTTCGGCATCTAAATTTCCGGTGATTGATTTGAATATTGTCCCCAATCCATCTATTAAGCCACGTTTAGTTTTATGATGATCAGAATGAAATCCGATATTATTAATTTTAGTGTCAATATTTGTCCGAATAAATTCTAATATTTTATCATAATTTTGGAGTTCGTTGAAATACTGTGAGTTATTTGACATGGTCGATTTTAGTGTTGAGTATTGTGTATTTAAATCGCTGTACTGCTTCAGAAGAACTTTGAGATTGTAGTAGTGTATGAATGTGTGAGTCGTCTTTTCGAGTTTGGCAGGACCGAGATTGATGGGAAGGATTCCGAGGTTTTCTGTTATGTTCCTAATTATTGTTCCGTGTCCCAATGCGAACAACCTGGAAGTGGTTCAAAATTATAAGTTTTTTGTCTAGGGCGTTTAATGTTAGAGAGGTGAATGTTCTCTGTTGTGTTACCGTGGGTGGTTTTTATTTTACCTGTTTTAAGATTTTTATTAACTTTTGTTAGCTTTTCGGGTTTATATTTGTTTTTCGTTTTTTGTTGTTTTTGTCTATTTTTCACGTATACCTTTTCGGGGATTTCGGGCAATTCTTCTCTATTTGTATTACACTTGCTTATTACCTTTTTTTATTCGTTTGGATTTTGTCTCTAATTGATTCGTAAAGTAATTTAGTTTTATTCTTGTGATTTTCTATATAATTGTTGATAAGCTGTTTTTCGAGGTCGAGATTAAATGGAGAGTTAGTGTCTAAATGGCCGGTAATAATTTCGCATGGTTTCAATTTTGTGACTGAATGAATTGTGTTATTATATGCTAATAACGAATAATTTACTTTGGATTCTATAGGCTCAGTTTTGTATTCTTTTTGATTATTAAATAGTCTGATATGTTCTATAAGGGTAGAGTGAAAACGTTCTATAATGCTATTAGATTCTGGATGTTGTGAGCTTATGAAATGTATGTCGATTTTGTGTAGTGTCAGCAATTCTTTTACAACTGAGTTTTTGAACTCTAGCCCGTTGTCTGAAACAATTTGAATGCCGTGATGTGTAAAATATTTTACTAGGTTATTACAAACATCTATGCCTTGTCCTGATTTTAATTTGTATGCTTGTGCATATTTTGAAAATGAATCTACAATAGTTAAGAATTTTGCTTGTTGCGATGCTGTCTATATGTAAAATTTGGAAAGGTTTCGTAGCGGTAGGGGTGATTTAGGGGTCTCCGATCGTATTTTGTTATTTGACATATTTCACAGCTATTAATAAATGTTTGAATAGATTTTCTTAATTTTGGCCAATAATATTGTTGTTTTATGCGTGCTTCTGTTTCGTCGATACCGCGGTGATTAGTTTTACCACAATGGTAATTCGATATGATTTGTGTGATTTCTTCGTTATCGGTAACGTCTCTTAAGTATTTTGTACATTTTACTAAATTTAGTTGAGAATTTTTGAAATAATTTTGAAGTATTAGTCTGAATTTCTCGTATAGTTCATTTTGGAAATAAATGTGGTATTTTACTTTTGGCACTATGTATTCTTTAATGAATGCAATCATTTCATCTTTGTAATTAAATTTTGAAAAATCTACTTCCAATCGTAATTTTTTTATCGTATAATTTTGTAATTTTTACTTGTTTGGGATTAAAATCGACTTCTGTTATGATGATTTGTTTTTTGACATAGTTTACAGGGCATTCTACTATTGGGATTCCGACAATAGGATTTTCTTTACTTGAATGTATTGTGATATCGCTATCGCTTGTGTCGTCATCGTTTATCTCATTATGATGTGAGTCACCTACCTCGACTGCAAGGGATCGTCGTCATTATTATCTGTTTTATTTTTTAGCTCTGTATTAAAATTTTCTATGAATTTATAAAAGTGTTTCATGTTTTCTGCTTCGTTTATGTTTAATTCGATCTGGGGAATTTCGTTGTCAGGGAGTTTGTAAACAGTTATTAGTATGTCAGTGTTATCGAATATGTATTTTAACATTAATTTAATTTCGGTCCAAACTTGATTGTTAAGTCCACATGCAATTTTTGGTATACTTAAATTTTTTATTTTATGATGTAAACAGATTTTTTTCAAATTTAATAAGGTATAGAATATGTCTTGTTTAGTGGGTTTATTGTAATAATTTTCTTTTGTTATTAAGTACAGTATATAGTTTTGTGGGGTTTTTAAATATACTAGGTTATGAAGTTGAGGATTTTGAGATTTTAAAGTGTGTACGTTATTAAATTTATTTTTGAAATTTTTGGCAATACCCGATGACATTTCTAAATCTTTGCTCACGCAATGAGCTAGACTCGAGTCGGACGGTGCGTCGAATAGATTACCTACTACTTCTACGATATTGTCGTTATTGTGATTAAGGTAGTGTTTCTTATCTAAATAGTCTTTGTATAGAGCTAGTGGAGTGTCGTCTAATTGTGCTTGTGATTGTAGGTTTTGAATATTTTTAGTTTCTACAGGTATACGGCTTAAGGCGTCGGCATTGGTGTTAAGTTTGCCTTTCTTATAGATTATTTCATAGTCGTATTCCTCTAATTTGAGGCGCCATCTTATTAATTTTTGGCTACATTGTTTTAACGAGAATAGCCATTGCAAGGGTCGATGGTCTGTATAGATTTTGAATTTGCGTCCTAGTAAGTATGTTCTAAAGTACTGACTCGCCCAAATGATAGCTAAAAGTTCTTTCTCGATGGTGGAATAGTTTATCTCAGTGTCGTTTAGTGTTCTGGTTGCATAAGCTACTGGTAGGTCGTTGCCTAGGCCACCTTGAGATAGCACGGCTCCTATTGCTACTTGGCTAGCGTCGCATGTCAAGTTAAATTCTTTATCAAAGTCTGGGTATTGCAGTAGCGGCTCATTAGTCAGCAAATTCTTGCAATTTTCAAAACATTGTCTGTACTCAGGGTCGTTAATGTCAATAACTGCACCTTTCTTTAAGCGTTTAGTCAGCGGTTTCGTTATTTTAACGAAATCTTTAATAGATTTTCGATAATAGCCTAAAAGTCCTAAGAAACCTTTGATTTGTGTTGTAGTTTTTGGAATGGGAAAATTTAGAACGGCTGAAATTTTGTCGGGATTTGGTTTCACGCCATCAGGGGTTACAATATGCCCGAGATAAGCTACTTCTTTTTTGAGGAATTCGCATTTATCTAATAGTACTTTAAAATTTGAATTTTTCAAACGATCGAAAACTAATTTTAAATTTTGAATATGTTCTTGAAGGCTGGTGCTAAATATAATAATGTCGTCGAGGTAAACGAGGCAATTTTCGTTTATTAATCCTCTCAGAACATTGTCCATAACGCGTTGGAATGTCGCGGGCGCGTTTTTTAAGCCAAAAGGCATACAAGTGAATTCATAATGCCCGTCTTCCGTATTAAATGCAGTTTTTTGAATGTCTTGTTTGTCCATTTCAATCTGGTGGAAGCCAGATGCTAAGTCTAACGTAGTAAAATAATGACAACGTCCAAGTTTGTCTAGTAAATCAGTTATATTTGGTAGTGGATATTTGTCGTTAATGGTCTTTTCATTCAGTTTCCTATAATCTACCACTATACGCCACTTGCGTTTACCGGATGCGTCAATCTTTTTGGGAACAACCCAAATAGGCGATGACCATGGAGAACATGATGGTCTGATAATATTTTGATCTAACATATTTTGTATTTGAGAACGTACCTCTTGTCTGTGAATTTCTGAGTATCTATAAGATTTTATGTAAATAGGAATTTCATCACTCGTTTTTATGGAATGTTTAATTTGATTAGTAAATGTTAAATTTTTGTCGTCTACGTGAAATATATCAGAATATTTGTGAATTAATTTAGAAATAGCTAATTTTTCTTCTGAATTCATGTGATCTGTCCGAATTTTTGAAATATCAAATTTATTTTTTTCTGATTGAATGAAATTGAAGTTAGGGGATGAGTACGTTTCATAATTGGAGATGTTCTCTACGGTAATTGGTTGTAATTGTGTGAATTTAATATGTGATTCTGAATTATTAATTGCTGTGCAAAGTGCATTATTGGCTGTGGTGACACATTCAGGGATAATTAAATTATTCTGTTTTTGTTTTGGTATTAGAATAGTTCCGTTTTGTTGGGTTACTTGAATTTTGATTACCTTTTCAGTTTTGGGATCTAAAGTTACGTTATTATCTGAATGACAAATATTGTTTGTATTAATTGTATTTTCGGAATTTTGGTGTTGAATTTTTATTTGGCAGGTGGGTGTTATAATTAAATTTTTATTCAAATCTATAATTACTTTTAATGATTTCAAGTTATCTAACCCTAATAAAAGATCAAATTCATCGTGGAAATTGAAAATATGATATTTTAAACTTGCATTTTTCTTTAAATTAAATAATTTTGAAATAGGTACGAGTGTGCTATAATTTTCGATTGATGTTCCATGCGCAGTTGAGATTTGGAATGGGTCTTTAAAAATGGAATTTTTGTAATATTTATGCGCTATGGTAGGTTTTATAAAGGATTTCGTACTTCCTGTATCTATTAAAACTTTCAGATTATTTTCTGGGAATATAATGTACGGTAATTTACTTTTATTTGTCAAGTTCATTAGTTCGATTCTGGGTAAATGTGTTCTATGTGTTCCGAGGCTGCAACGTCTAAAAAATTATCGTCATCAAAATTTTCGGGGTTTTTTGAATTTTCGTAGTCATTGTTATCAATTAAAATTTGGTCAGTTTGTTCTTGGTTATCGTCGAGATTGTAATAAACATATGGGTCAACGTCAGGTACAGCTGACTCGTTGATATTAAATAATTCTCCCGCTGTGTTAGCGCGGTTTCGTCCGTAGTGGTTTTGTACCTGTGTGGATGGGCCAGGTGTAGGACGGTGTTGGACTGTATTTCGCCTGGAAATACTCATCGGAGTAGGGCCAGGAAGGTTTTGTCTGATTGATGGACCTTGCCGTGGTGTTTGTGGTGTGTATTGTCTTGGTTGTTGTTGGGGTATATATTGTTGTCTGTATGCTGTTTGTTGCATAGGTGAATGATATGGATTTTTATTCGGTGTAAAATTAAAATAAGGTGTGGGTTTCGGAATATTATATCTTGTTTGGTGTGTTTGTGGTTTATTATTTAATTTGTGTGTATGCTGATTAGTATTTTTGGATTTGGCATAATATTCAAATTGGAAATGGGGGACATGATGAATAAATGTTTTGTTACTTGTAAATTTCTTATTTCATATTCATTAAATTAAAAATAAATGAATTTATTAACATAATATCATGAAAACAATTACTGTCATAGCCCTCTCACATAAGTATTAAATTACATCTCAACGATAAAAATCGTGCAAAAGAAAATAATTATTTTTAATAAATGAATAACGTTAACACTAATAAATTTAGTATTGCCGGAAAGAGGAAAAAAATGCAATCCAAATTTATAAAAAAATAGTATAGGTTGTATTTAAATTCACAAAGTTGATGTCACTTCCGGTTATACCGGAAGCTCTACAATTACAGTTTATACACATTTCAATCACAAATATTGCACTGATTAAATCATGTCCTATAAGCAATATATGTATCTGTAATAATAAGCGAGAAAACAGGGTGTAACCACTTTTTCAAACACACTGTATATAGTGAATCTAACTGTTTAGTATAAGGATTACTGTCGTATTTTTTAATAACAGAAGGAAAATCTAACACTCAATGCCCAGTCTTCCACTGCCTATTCTACTATTGCAGTTGCTGAAGATTTACAAAGGTGATTTATCCTTTGTTTATATGTTTATATTCTAACATCTTCCACTTCTAGTTCTCAAGAATTACCTCTCTTTCATCCATCTATTTCAATACCAGATTCTTCTGGTTCTTCCAAAAAAAATTACAACCAACTATTTTCCATACATAAATAATTGAATTCTTTACCAACTCTTCCTGTTGTTACAACTGAAACACCACTTTTAATTGTAAATGATAATTATACGCCACCAACACCAATAATTAATACACACATTAACACAGTTGAAAAAACACCACGAATATGAAAGTAATGTTAGTAAATACGAGCCCAGCCCCAAATGTATTCGCACCCTCTGAAATATATAAATTAACATCAATAAAAAATAATTTTTAGGTTACATTTGTTAAGACTATATTTGGAGATTTTTTATTTTATGTATTAATAAAGTGTACTGGGTATAAATACAATGTTATCAACTAAATTTCTTATTTAAACAATAATCTACGGGCAAATATATGACAAAAGACAAGTCCCAAAAATTTTCGTTCCAACAGTAAATAATACAATATTTATGTTAGTATTATCTATAAAACTGAAGGTAAAGATAACTGACAATATCCTCAATTAATTGCCATCTTAAATATTATTACTTTAATAAAAATTATTTGCGAATTTTTAAAGACGAAAACATTTGTCACATGCAGACAATGGTTTATTTGCAAATAAATTATTATTAAACCTAAGAAATTTTATTATAAGCAACGTATTCAAGTTCTATACAGTTTATCAATACAGTCGACTCTCTCTAATTCAAACTCTCTCTAATTTGAATTTTTCTCTAAATCGAATTATTTTTTTGACACGTACAACTGTATAAACTTGTATATGTAAAAATTATTCTTTAAATCGATTTTTTTAATTCGAACTTTCCTTTAATCGAATTAAATTTGGGCATTTGTCATCATTTTCAATGAAATTCGACTCTCTATAAATCGAAATTAGATATAATCTTCAAAAACTTTCAAAAACTAGAAGCGTACTTTGAAAAACAAGCTTACAACAAAATATTAAAACAAACAAAAATTTCAAATTTCTTCAAGCCTCTGTAATTGTATGTATTACATTTTTATTTTTCCGTTATATGTACATATTAACTGAATAAACTTTTTTTTTCTATTTCATATATATATTCTATGTAATTTATACAAATGTTCATTTCATTTTCTTTTAGTTTCTCTAATTCGAATTCTCTCTAATTCGAACAAATTCAAATACTCCTTACGAATTCGATTTAGAGAGAGTCGTCTGTATACCATATCAAAATTTGTTGCATTGGAGTAATAATCATAGCATCCAGAAGTTTATTTATTTTGTTTTTAATATAATTGTAGGTGGTACTTTAATAAATAAATATCACTTTGCAAATAATTTTTCTAAAAAAATAAAATTTAATATAATAATTAATTGTCAATTTCCTTTACCTTCAGTTTTATAAATAGTACTAACATAAATATTGTATTATTTATTGTTTGAACTAAAAAAAATAGCACGTGTCTGTTATCATATATTTGCCCGTAGATTATTGTTAAAATGATAAATTTATGTAATAACATTTAATTTAACTCCAGTACACTTTATTAATACATAAAATAAAAAAAAACCAAATAAAGTCTTAGCTATTGTATTCTAAAAATTTATTTCTTCTTGCTGTTAACATTTTTTTTTCAGAGGGTACGAATACATTTGGGGTTGGGCTCGTACATAATTAAATGTAGGAAATCAAGATGCTAAAGATAGAAGATTAACAACAAATATGAATCTAATATATATATATATATATATATATATATATATATATATATATATATATATATATATATATATACAGGGTGATTCATCGGTCTGTCCTCTCTTTATAACTCTTTTATTTTAAGTCAGATAGAAATACTCTTCAAATATAATTTATATAATATATTATTGTCTATCTACGTACTATATGCATTTGTATACAGGGGGCTCCGTTGAAGCGCAACAATATATAATTTTATATTTCTTAATGGAACACCCTATATATATTTATTTATTTTGATAGTAAATTAGATTCCCTTTAAAAAACTATTAAGTAATAAGGGGTCTAAAATTATAAATTAAGAAGTTATTTACGTTCATAAAAAATAGTAGTTCATAGTGGAAAAAACCATAATTTAATACAAAATTTTGATTTTTTTATTATTAATACTTATTTTAAACATTACACTAATTACAAAGAGGCTATTAAAATTTAGTGACTAAATAATGCAAAATTATAATAAATTCGAAACAATTGATCAAATTATCCATAGCTTACTTTGTTAATAATAACATGATACAAAAATATCATTCAACGAATAAAGGTAAATAACTTCTTAATTTATAATTTTAGACCCCTTATTACTTAATACTTTTTTAAACGAAATCTAATTTACTATCAAAATAAATAAATATATATAGGATGTTCCATTAAGAAATATAAAGTTACATATTGTTGCGCTTCAACGGAGCATCCTGTATAAAAGTGCATATAGTAAGTAGATAGACAATAATATATAATATAAATTTTATCCGAAGAGTTTTTCTATCTGACTTAAAATAAAAGAGTTATAAAGAGAGGACAGACCGATGAATCACCCTGTATATATATATATATATATATATATAGGTGTTCAATTTATTTTGTCCACTATTGCTATTTCGAGAACTATAAGAACTACGAGGTCAGTTGAATTAGCAAACAATTTCTATTTTACAAGACTGTTTTAATGAGCACAGTTTTTTTTCAACCAGTGGTTCACAAACTGTGAGTACCAACTTTGTTATTTTAAATGAAACTATATTTTTTATTTGCTTATTCGATAGAGAATTTTATTCTGAATACAGTCGTATAATATTTTATACCCTTAGATATACTTTGTTCAAAGATATTTCGTTATGGCTTTAACTTAGTAAGCCTGTGGTGAACCGCACACAGCAAGAGATTCTACCTGTTAGCGCTCAGGGTGGGATTGCAAAATATTTAAATTAGGAAATCTCTAATCTCTGTGCGCATTACGTATTTCAGATTTACTTGAAATAATAATGAATTCGCAAAATTAAATTAAGTCTTTGACTATTACTAGAAATATAAGATGAGAAGAATCGTCCTTAACCGATATTAATACATATTAGGGAAACCTAGTGAGTAGGTATATAAATGAGTTTTAAAAAATTTAAAATCAGTAGTAATACTAACTTTCCTACTGAGGTCAACAATATACGTATTTAATATGTGGCGACCATTTGAAGAAGACAATACTGATGTTTTACCAGTTGAAAATTGTGATAAAATTATTAAAAGTAAAATTAAATTGGGAAATATTCAATACATACCTATCCTTGCACCCCTATAAATCAAGCTTAAATCCCTAACAATAGACCCGCTGAGAGGGCCATAACGAAATATCTCCGAACAAGCTATAACATTTTTTATAAGAAAAATGCATGTTTAGATTTATATCAGTTTTATTTTAAAATGGCTAAAATAAGTGTGCCATGGACAATACAAATGAATGTGAAAAACAATTACTTTGAAACAAAAACACAACAAATAAATAAATTTACAAATACTGCTCAAATTGTCCGCCATTTACGTTAATACATAATTGTATTCTTCGAAACAAATTACTTCTTACTGATCTCAACGTCCGGCCATCAATATTATTTAAAACATTTTCAATGCTGTTTTTTTAGATGCTGTAAGTCTGGATACACATTATTATAAACATTATCCTTTAAGTAGCCCATAACAAAAACCAAAGGATTTAAATCCTGCGACCTGGCCGGTAATAGGACAGTTAGTACCAAACCACTGATTCGGAAACATTTCATTTAAATATTGCGTTATTCTTTGCGCATTGTGGGCAGGTGCACCGTCTTGTTGATAATATAAATCTCTTACAACATTTAATGGCACATCATCTAGCATATTTGCTAACGTGTCTCTTAAAAATTGTAAATAACGATCATCTGTGAGAGTACCTACATACATATAAAAAAATATTCTATCTTTCAAAATAGCATACCAAATGTTAACACTAAATTTTCTTTGAAATCCTCTCTCACGCACAAATTTAGGGTTCTCAGTACTCCAGTAATGATTATTTCTTGCGTTAAACATGCCATTATTTGAAAAATTTTATTCATCTGTCCAGATAATAAAATTTAAAAACTCTCTTCCTTCATTTAACGAATGACAAAACTTAAGACGTCTTTCATGGTCTCCAAGATGTAAATATTGGACTTTGTAAAGATTAAACGTTCTGTATTTATTTCTTTTTAAAATTTTATGTATTCTTCCTATACTACACCGGTACTCGGTAGCAGTCATTCTAATAGATGCCCTTGGATTTGTTTCAAAATACGCCAAAATATCTATTTCAATATCATTTATTGTAGTTCCTTGTTTTTCAATAAATGCAGTTGTATTGACATTAGGTAATCTGGCTTCTAATCTTCGAAAATATCTATGTGATGGTACTTCTCTTTGAGGATATTTCTCCTGATACCTTCTAACCGCGGCAAAGGTATTTTTTCTTGCTAAAATGTACACTTCGTACATATCAACTTTTTCATTATGAGTAAAATTATTTATTTTTCTATTTAATTGAGCTTATTCAGTATTCACGCAACAAGAATAATTCACTAATAGCAACTGACATTTTTAAACATATAAATAGTGCTATTGTTTCGGTCACAGCACTCTAAAATCTGAATCCGTATTTAACTTGTTTTATCCATGGCACACTTATTTTAGCTATAATGAAATAAAAAATGTAAACATGCATTTTTCTCATAAAAATTGTTATCTAAGGGTATACAAATATTATATTACTGAATTCAGAATAAAATTCTCTATCGAATAAAAGCAAATAAAAAATATAGTTATATTTAAAATAACAAAGTTGGTATCCACAGTTTGTGAACCACTAGTTGAAAAATAAATCAAGATATAATTTTTATAATATGAGTTTTCTTGTAATTGATTTTGGCGCTAAAAGACATCACGTGGTCTGTGACGTACGAGGGACTGATGACAAATTTAACAAATATTGTGCATAAAACAACACCATTAATAAGAAACACTTTCTGTCATTCACGCGTTGTTAACTGCATTATTTGTGTTAGTTTTATCACGTTTTATATTGTTACAGCCACTAAAATTTTCATGTAATATTTAAAAATTCATATCTCACATTAAATAAAAAAGAACTTAAAAATTTGGATTTGTAAAGAAAATTAAATGAAAAAAAAATATTAGAATACTCCATTAAGATGTTAGAAACGTTTATATAAACTTAAATATAGGAAGAATTGGAATTGTCGTCAAAAAACAACTCATTTCAATATATTGGTACAGACGAATTTAGAAGATATTGTTTAAATTATGTAATTTCATAGTAAGAAAGAAATATTGGTTCAGAGGTACAAATTAATGAAGCACATAGATTTTTTGCTAAAGAACTAAGCATTTTTTTTATGAAGTTCCGGCGAAATAAATTGCCCTCGTTTCCAGCTTGTACAATATGTTGACCTTTTTTCGTCAGAGTCATCAGAATCTTCGTCGACATCGGGAGTAGCATCTTCATTCTCCATATTCTTTTTTATATTACACAATATCTATCTTAAAAAGAGCCTTAAAATGGTGGAGTAAAATTTTACAAATGGATAATGAAACACTAAGTAAACAATTGTACCACCGACTAGCAGCTCTCGACAACTCTGCATTTAATAAAGTAGAATACAATTGGTGCTCTCAATTAAAAAGTATTCTTATTGAATTAGGTTTTGTAAATATCTGGGAACAGCAATATATAAACAACACTAATATTAATAACATTATAGATGTTTACCAAGCCAAACTACAGGCAAAAGATTTCGAATGCTGTGCAATATCAAGCTATAATAAATATTATAAATATCTAAAAACAACTTTTGGCACGGAAGAATACTTAAATTTAGGTTTATCAATTATCAAAATCAGAATTATTGCTCAAATAAGGCTAAGCAACAATAGTAAATTACTATTTCTATATAAAAACATAAAATATATAATAGGTAAAGAATTGATATGTACATTGTGTAATATTCACGAACAGGAGTCAATATTTCACTTCTACGTAAACTGCCTAATCTTTAAACCTTTTCGAAACATATATCTGCAAAAATATTTAACCCACATAAATGAGCAAAATATATATGAGCTGTTCTCCAATTTAAACAAAGAAAAAATAAATGATATTTTCTACTATACCATTAATGCCTTAAAGACTCGTAGTTTCATAATTAATCAATAGCCCTAAATTTTTGTAGCTTTATCTTTTTAATTATGATAATGTATGTAAATACGGTTCATAAATTATTTATATTAGTTGTTTTTCATTTCTATATATTGTTACGGATTTCTCTTTCTATTTTTCATGTATTCATAATGAATTTTCTGATGTTAAAATGTCAATTTTAAACACTTTATGGTTCCAAAATATTATATAAATTGTTAGGGGTTTCTCTTTCTATTTTACATGTATTCATAATGAATTTGCTTGTGTTAAAATGTTGTCAATTTTTATACAATTTATTGTTCCAAAATATTATATAAATTGCTATGGATTTCTCTTCCTATTTTTCATGTATTCTTAATGAATTTGCTGATGTTAAAATGGCAATCTTTAAACACTTTATTGTTCCAAAATATTATATAAATTGTCATGGAGTTCTCTTTCTATTTTACATGTATTTATAATGAACTTGCTGATGTTAAAATGTTGTCAATTTTTATACACTTTATTGCTCCAAAATATTATATAAATTGTTATGGATTTCTTTTTCTATTTTTCATGTATTAATAATGAATTTGCTAATGTTAAAATGTTGTCAATCGTCGTATAAGATGTAATCTTGAAACAAATAAACATATTATTATTATTATATTACACAATACAGCCATAGCAACTATGGCTGCTTTCACAGAAGACAAGGATCTGCATGCCGTTTCTTAGTGAGCGAAACATGCTCTTCCACTGCCCAAAAGTTCGTTCCACGGTATTTCGTGTGCGTATGGGAACGGTTGTACGATTCTTCAGCTGGAGTTTGAGGATTCAACAGAGGTGTCAATAAATAATTACGACATGGATATCCACCCTCGCCCAAAATAATTCCAGAGTACATTGAATTCCATGAAATAATATTGAGTAACAAACAATTTTCATGTTTTAAAATAATTACCTCAAACTTTTCCTTCAGCGTACAATTTTCCCAATTACGCGAGTCGTGGATACTTCCTCGACATCGTGCTACGATGCATCTCGCATCACAGACCACTTGCATATTTAGGAAATGAAATCGCTTCCTATTGCAATATAACATTGGGTTTTCTTTGTCGGGGTTTACATGGGTATAATTCACGCATCCAACGACCGTAGGTTGACTTACGCCATTCAGATCTCCAGAAATGTAATGCATTATTACAAAAAAAAAACTTAGTAAAAGGTTTTAAAATGTACCGTTTTTACTCTTTGTATTAAGTAATAAGTCCTGTTAAATTTTAAGGTTAGGTTGTACATAAAATTTATGCATTTTACGTATCTTGTTAAACTAATTCTTCCGCTATTTACGTCTAAAACGTCTTGAATTTCGGCGCACTCACCATGTTCATCCGCCACGTTTTTAGCATTTAAACGATTTAAAGTTACCCAGTTGCACCTCTAGCGTTAGCACTCTATGAGTGCTATTCTAGTGCCAACGTTAAAACTTAAAGGTCATCGTTAGCGCAGTTTAGAGTTGAACTCTAAAAAATTGTATTCTACTGTAAATTTTTACCGCCGCTAACCCTAGAGGTCACCTCTAAACTTAAAGGTGCTACTGGGTAATTTTAAATCGTGTAAACGCTAACAAGATGCGGATGAACATGGTGAGTGTGCCGAAATTCAAGATGTTAGAGACGTTTCAGACGTAAATAGGGGACGAATTAGTGTTGAACGTGAAAGAACAAATCCTTTTCAACAGTTTCATGAAGAATGTCCACGACTTGCGTATATGGGAAAATTTTAAGCTGAAGGAAAAGTTTGAGGTAATTATTTTAAAGCATGATAATTGCTTGTTACTCAATATTTTTTCATACGATTCAACATATTCTGGAATTATTTTGGGCGACGGTGGATATCCATGTCGTAATTATTTATTGACACCTCTGTTGAATCCTCAAACTCCAGCTGAAGAATCGTACAATCGTTCCCATACGCACACGAAATACCGTGGAACGAACTTTTGGGCAGTGGAAGAGCATGTTTCGCTCACTAAGAAACGGCATGCAGATCTCCTTGTCTTCTGTGAAAGCAGCCATAGTTGCTATGGCGACGAAGATTCTGATGACTCTGACGAAGAAGGTCAACATATTGTACAAGCTGGAAACGAGGGCAATTTCGCCTAGTATTTCCTCTATTTAAGTTTATATAAACGTTTCTAACATCTTAATGGAGGTATCTAATTTTTTTTTCATTTTTCTGAAAATTTCACATATTTGTAACTAACACAAATAATGCAGTTAATAACGCGTGAATGGCAGTGTCTCTTGTTAATGATGTAGTTTTATGCACAAAATTTGTTAGACATGTCATCAGTCCCTCGTACTTCAGAGACCACTTGATGTCATTTAGCGCCAAAATAAATTACAAGAAAAATCATGTTTTAAAAATTAAATTTAGCTTATTTTTTTGCATGATTCCGGTATTTTTAATCATATAACATTTTTTATATTAAATTTTACTACAATAGAATACCCTATTACCTAACATGGTACTTGTAGAGTTTATTGTAATTATTTAAGTATATATATATATATATATATATATATATATATATATATATATATATATATATTAGATTCTTATTTGTTGTTAATCTTTTATCTCTAGCATCTTGATTATCTACATGTAGTGTTCGTATAATTATTTATTTATGTATTTACTAACATTACTTTCATATTTGGTTTTAAATACATATCATTGGATTATTTTCGATTTAAATGTGTAATTAATTTCTAGTTTTTAGTTTTGTTAATCTGTTACTAACATAAAAAGTATTTAAAATATAGCGCGATGTAATTTTAATAACTCCATTTCATATGTGGACATATTTCGGTTTCTTTTTCTGTTTTCTGGTGGTTTTTCAACTGTATTAATGTGTGTATTAATTATTGGTGGTGGTGGTGGTTTTATTGTTGATGGTGGGTGGCGTATAATTATCATTTACAATTAAAAATGGTGTTTCAGTTGTAATATCAGGAAGAGTTGGTCAAGAATTCAATTGTTTATGTATGGAAAATAGTTGGTTGTAATTTTTTTTGGAAGAACGAGAAGAATCTGGTATTGAAATGGATGGATGAGAGAGAGGTAATTCTTGAGGACTAGAAGTGGAAGATGATTAGAATATAAACATATAAACAAAGGATAAATCACCTTTCTATATCTTCTGCAACTACAATAGTAGAACAGGCAGTGGACGACTGGGCATTGAGTATTTGATTTTCCTTCTATTATTAAAAAATATAAAAGTAACATTATATGCTATTTATAGTAAATATTCATAAACCAGGGCATCTGAATCAAAGGCACTTTCGTCAACTTTAAAATCTTCAGGGCAGATTACATAAATTGCCCAATCTAAATCAGAAGGATCTTTTCATTTGGGTCCTCCTCCTGTACCAGTGGAATGTTTTTTTTTAAATTTAGATATAATGGACTTCGCTTGAATTTTGAGCCGCTGGTATAGATCTTTAATAGCCGACATTGTTCTTAAAAACCCACTGGCTTCAATTTTTTTTGTAAATCCAGGCATAATATTTTTTTTTTCAATATGAAGCCGCGAATCGTTCCCTTTATTTTCCAATATAGCTCGATGTTCTTTTACAAATTGTACTACAATTATTTTCTCCTCTTCCTCAAAATTTTTATTTCTATTTCTTTTCTTTTTACTCATATTCCGTGATTATAATAATTTAAATATGTATGAGATTACAATAAATAAAAATTAATCTTAAAATTGTTACATTCTATATTATCTATAATTATTTATTGCCTGCCTACTACTTACTATATTTCTATTTATTTGATCAAATTATTATTTAATAATATTATGATTTTATACTTGCTTAAAGGTCACTTTTAGTTATCGTAGCTCATTTACTAACAGTAGAATAACATCAACTCTAAACACTAAAGGTCACCTTTAGCTAGAGACCGTCTCTAAGCTATTTTAACGTTGACACAAGAAACCCAATGAGAACAGCTTTTATGAGAAAAGAAATTTATAAGAGTATGTGGAAGATGCCTGGACGTAACATATGTAACCAAAACGATCATGTATTGGTTGAAAGAAAATATGCACATGCAGTTAAAGACGTATAAACCAGAAGAGGTGCAACAGCAGATAGTGACCTTTTTTAGTACAAGCTAAACTAAAGCAAAAATTACCGCATAACCCTAAAGAATTCAAAGATCGGATGGAGAAATATAATACGGAGATATTACAATATGAACCGGGGAAACCGAAAATTAATCAGGCAATAAAAGAAAAATTAGAAAAGGTCACATACACAGATGATGTGGAAAAGAATTGGGTACAGGTAGAGCAAGCAATATGCACAGTATCAAGGCAAGTGTTGAAGGCCAGAAAAAAGAAGAGCAATGGAAGCTGGTTTGACGAGGAATGTATAAATGTACTAAAAACAAAAAGTAACCAAAACGATAGTGAAGAAAATAAAAATAATTTCATAAAGGAAAAGTATAAAAGAATATGCAGACTTAAAAAAGGAGAAAAATGGAAGAAACAGTGGAAAAAGTAGAAGAAAATTAAAGGAACAAACACATAAGAAACTTTTATCAAGAAGTAAAAAATAATAAAGCCGGATACCAACAAAAAGGCATATACTGTAAAGATAAAGCTGGGAATCTGGTGACAGGAAAAAGAAAAGTGAATAGATGGAAAGAATATTTCGATGAATTGCTAAATAGTGGAACAGAAATGGAAGCAGAGGTGCCAAATACATATGAAACATATGAGGAGAATAAAGATTTAGTAAACACACCTACTGCGGAAGAAATTCTAAAAGTAATAAAATATCTAAAAAACAATAAAAGCGCAGGGGAGAATGGGATTGGCGCCGAATTATACAAACATGGAGATGAAATACATACAGCACTATGCAAGATAATCCAGGATATTTGGAATGAAAAGATAATGCCGCAGAGATGGAGAGAGGCTTTAATCTGTCCAATTTACAAAAAACGAGATCGAGTACACTGCGATAACTACAGAGGAATAGCCTTAAAATATTGCATATAAAATTTAGCTTTATGCACACGAAGTAGGTTAAAAGAAGTGTCAGAGAAAATTTTGGGAGAATACCAAGGGGGTTTCCGCAATAACAGAGCTACTACTGACCAAGTACATAGTCTCAATGAAATCATTGCGGATAGCTATGACCATAAATTTCCACTAAAAATATTGTTTATTGACTTTAAGCAGGCGTATGAATCGATTATAAAGAAAAAGCTGTAGGTTATATTGAGATATTTTAAAATTCCAATTAAATTAAAAAATAAAACATGAAATATTTTAAACTGAAATTTATTTTTAATCTTATTTTATTACAATTCATATTACATTGTTTATTACATTCAATACAATACTTTTTAATAGGGAATCTAAACCCGACTTGGTTACCATTGGAATCAGCAATTAGCGGGCGATCAGTGCAGTGTCTATAATTCTGAAATTCCTTGTCATCCCGCCATTTCTTCGGAAATTTACCCCACTCACCATTAATTTGAAGTGGGGTGCAAGCCATAATAAGCTCATAGGTAAACGGAAATTTCTTTACATATGAATCAGCTTCAAATATTTAAAACCCTAGTAAATCTACTATGCAAGCAGTCATTTTTATACTTTTCAAAGTTCAGAAATGAAATTCTCCTGTAGAACTCTATACACTTTGAAAAAGGATTATTAATAAGAAAAAATGTGTTGATTTGAGTAAAATTTATTTGCTATAATGCTGCTTTGTTCACAATGAATATCTCTTGTGCAGTACAAATAAATTATAATGTTTAAGACAAACGTAGACTTTATTTAGGACACATTTATTTCCCCTTAAAAAATGTGCACGTTTAGAAAATAAAAGGTTTCTTTTTCTATAAATATAATTACATTTTGTGAAAAATTAATATATTATTTTTATAAAAACTGCCAGTTTTCACAAAGAAATAAAATTTGTTTCAATATAAAAACACATTAATTAATATGAAATAATGTTTTATTTGACTAAAATAAAACTTATTCTCGTGAAATAAATATTAGTTACCCAATATTAAAATAAAACTTTATTTTACTGAAAGAAATATTGAACAAGTTTGTCGAGGAAACCGCCATGTGCTTCATTTGTGTATTGTATTTCTTTTTTTGTTAGATTTGGTAATTTACCTATATATTGGATTATTTTATAAGTGATATTACATATTGTGGCAGTAATAAAGTAAAAGAATTGTTAATGTTGCGACAAATTCCGGGATTAAATTAGTTTACAGGTAAGCAAAATATTATAACTTTTATAAACTTCTGCTAATAGAAACACGTATAATTTATGTTTACATATTAGAAGAAATTTCTAACCAGATAATAGTGGCGATGGCAGTGAAAATTGACGAAATTATGGTAAATTGCATCCCAGATTTGGAGAACAAACGAGTATATTTGCAGTTAGTAAGTTTGTGTTTTCCATTATAAAAAATGATTATGCATCCATAAGTTTAATAACTTCGATTATTACTACTTTACTTAAACTTTTATATTTATAATATATTTATTGTTATTTTTATATATTGTTTACATACGTATTAATATTATGTTGTAGAAATATATACGTATGCATTTGCGTTATACAAATCAATAAATATATGTACATATGAAATAAATATAGCAGCAAAGAGTATGTGGTTTTAATAGTTGATAAACAAAAACCACAGGAATGTAATAAAGGTGAAATGAGTTAGAAATCACAGGAATGTGAATATGAGGTTAATAAAAAATAAAACATGAAATATTTTAAACTGAAATTTATTTTTAATCTGATTTTATTACAATTCATATTACATATAATTATTGTTTATTACATTCAATGTAATACTTTATATAGGGTACATATACACGACTTGGTTACCATTGGTATAAGCAATTAGCGGGTGATCAGTGCAGTGAACGTTTAATGCCTTATTAAGATGAATCATTTTTAATAAGTATTTAATGACGAGTTATATATGTAGTACTTGTAATGTAACCTTGTGCTTCGTGTTACATGTATTTAAATGGGGAAATGTTACAAATAGCACCTAAAAGTATTTTAACATTGATTCACAAAATTTAAATTATTGGTGATGCAAAAAGTAATGTTGTTTCTTTCCCGTTCGAGTTTCGATATTATAAACAACTACAGGAAAATTGACTGGTCATTCCTTATTTAATCTTTGAAGCCTATACAATTTTTCTCTACTAGGCAGCTGTCCATGAATCTATGTATTCATATGGAAATACACCTTTTTTGTAACTAATTTGAATTTTTCTTCAGAATCAGTGAGCTCTTGTAAATAGTTTTTTACAAATTTTTAAGTAAAATACTATTTTTTAAGACTACTTGCCATAAAGCAAAATGAGTCAATAAATTTGAAATTTATTTTTATACCTTTTACATATTTTGTAAATGATATTTATCTTTCTTTATTTGTTGGTAATAGTGATACAGTGTCAGGAATATTTGTACTTAATTCTTTTATAACAAAATGTGCATTATATGAAGATAAATTATGAAATACTACAGGTACTCTGTGTGAATTTATATTGCAACTTTGATGTGCAGCTCCTCTATTATTTAAATATATTAATTTTGAATTATTACGCCCTTAGACGAATAAAGGCCCTTCGCTTCGCGTCAGGCCTTAATCTTTGTCTTCAGTATTTTTTTTTAGCCTTTATACACAATAAAGAGGCACAGATATAACATTAAATATAGTAAAGTTCTTCTTAAGTTAAGTCGACTTTTGTTGGGCTGTGCTTATATATATGTTTTTGTTGGTAAATTGTGACTATTAAATTATTTAATCGAGTTACAAGTGTTAAGTACATGTGAACTATTATTGTGATTAATTTTCTGTTGTGATAAGTGACTAGTTGCTCTAAAAACTAAGATAAAACTTTTAAAAATAGCGCAATTCTGTCTTTTTCAACTACGAAATCTACATGTGCGATTAGCATACACGAATAAACATTGCAGAGTTCACTGACTTACAGTTCGCCAAATAAATTTACTCAAAATTATTGCTAAATATTCCCTGAATTGAAGATGGTCAACACTTGCACAGTTTGTAAGATGAATGTCAACAGAACCAATCCTGGTGTGGTATGCGCTACCGAGAAATCAGCTTTGCTAGCTTCCTCCACTCCTAAATGGATATGCGATAATTGTCAATTTGTCAATTCTCCTTGCTAAACAAACAATGATAAACAACTAACTTTAGCAGATATCATGAACGTCTTAAATGACCTGAAGCGTTCGGTGGAATTTTGTTGTAATAAAATTGATGATTTTGAGACTAAATTAAAAATAATATCGGAGAAAGTTGGTATTGTTGATAAACTTAAAAATGAATGCGATCTCTTAAAAGATAAAATAAATGATATGGAGCAGCGATCGCGCCTAAACAACATAGAAATCGCTGGAATTCCTGAAAAAAGAGGTGAAAACTTAATTAAGATAGTTACTGATTTAAGTGAAACAGTTAATTATCCGATAGTAGAAAATGACATCGACGCAATTCACCGTGTATCACCATTTAACCATCATAACAATACAGCAAAAAATATTATTGTGCGACTCATCTCTCGTGTTAAAAAAGACAACATGTTTTATGCACAGAATTTATTAACATCATAAATATGTGTAATTTCTTTCAGTTTAATTGTTTCAAAAATAGTCATAACAATGTGTTAGATCTTGTAATAGGTACAGTAGATTGTAATGTCCAATTGAGTGACTCCACTCAATTGGCGACTCGCCCATATTAAACATCAGTATACATCATCCTGCACTTGAAGTAAGTTGTAACATACCAAATTTCAAACACCTTCCATTTAATAATATTATTAGTTATGCCTGTAACAAATGTAATTACGAAGATGTAATCTATAAGCTCTCCTCGGTTAATTGGAATACTAAACTAAATAGTGATAATGTTAACGATAATATTCAAACGTTTTAGGATATTATATATAGCATTATAAATCAGTTTATACCATCTAAAGTCACTAAAGCTAATAAATATCCGCAATGTTTTTCACGTTCATTACAAAAATTAATAAAAAAAAACAAAAATTTCATCGTAAATGGAAAATATATAGCAACCAATCTGATTATAATACATTTTCTGAATTACGGTATAAAGTTAAAATAAAAATGAAAGATGATTTTCGTAATTACATGAACAACATCGAGAATAATGTCAAAAGTAATCCCAGGTCTTTTTGGAGTTTTACAAAAAAACTTCGGAACAATAATAATGGAATTCCTAATACGAGTACTTTGCGTTACAATAACATGGAAATGCATAATGGCCAAGATATTAGCAATTGTATTGCAGATTATTTCGAATCCGTTTACATAAAAAATCATACATTACAACCAGTTGAATATGACGATTCTGTAGATGCTGTAAACTTATGTAATATACATTTGCACTGGGACTTAATCTTTTGTTACCTCCAAAATTTAGATACTAGCAAAGGTCCTGGGCCCGATCAGATCCCTGCTACATTCATTCGAACATGTGCATACTACCTGACAGAGCCTTTACATTTGCTATTCAATCAATCATTAAAATTGGGAATTTTTCCAGACGCCTGGAAAGTTTCCTATATAATTCCTATTTTAAAATCCGGTCCTGTTAATGACGTCACTAATTATAAACCAATATCTATTTTGTCAACTTTTGGTAAAATTTTTGAAGCAGTAGTTATTAATGAAATAAAAAACGATCTAAATAATATAATTATACCCGAACAAAATGGCTTCTGTCCCAAAAAATCTATCGTTACTAATTTAATTCCTTTCACTGAATTTCTAAGCTCAAATATGGACAAAAACCAACAAGTTGACGTCATTTATACAGATTTTAGCAAAGCATTTGATCGGGTACACCATGAAATATTAATACAAAAATAAAAAATTCTTGGAATACAAGGATCATTACTACGTTGGATCGAGTCCTACATATCCAATCGTTCCCAACTAGTTAATTGTAATGGATTCAAATCTCAAACAATCTATGTTACTTCCGGAGTAACTCAAGGGTTTCACCTTGGTCCCTTACTTTTTAACTTATTTATCAATGATATAAACAAATGCTTTCAACACTCAAGATTTGTTTTATATGCAGACGATTTAAAAAATTTCAAAGTAATCATGACCAACGACGACAACTTACTACTACAAAGTGATTTGCAAAAGTTACAAAAATTTTGTAATGATAATTGCTTACATTTAAATATCTCAAAATGTTATACCGTGAGCTTCACTCGGAATTTTAACATAATTCAGTATAACTATTCCATTCATAACACAATCATTCAACGTAAAACTCTTATTAAGGATCTGGGAGTACTTTATGACTCTTAATTAATAATGAACAATCATATTGAAAATTGTGCTAAACAATCATATAGGATACTGGGATTTATTTTACGTAACTGTAAACATTTTCATGATCCACAGTCCCTTATTTGCTTGTTTAATACATTAGTTCGTTCTAGCTATAGAAAGAATTCCATATATATAGAAAATATCCAGCGTAAATTTACTTCTATTTTGTGTAAAAAATTTAGTATTGATTGTAATGATTACGATGCCAGATTAAAATATTTTAATATGATGTCTTTGGAAAACAGAAGAATCTGAGCTGATATGATGTTTCTGTATAAAACATTTAATAATTATTTTGATAGCGTCTCATTTATTTCGCAATTTAAATTCTCTGTAAACCAAAATACAAGATCAAAAAATTTATTTTGCTTACCCCATTGCAATACAAGTAACTACAACAATTCCCCAATAAATAGAATGATGTCAACATACAATCACTCTAGCTTCATGAATATTGATCTATTTCATAGCTCAATACAGCTATTTAAAAAAAACTGTAACAACTACTTTAAAAGAATTGTAAAAACCAACTATACCTATATTCACTTTATGTATACTAATTATTATAAGCATGTACTGTAAATATTAATCTGCCAAAAACTGTCACTGGTATGTATGTACTGTTGTTTCTCTTACACAATAAATAAATCATGAATAAAATTTTAAATCTGAAATAAATATGGAGGAGATAACTAATGATGGTGAGAAGGATGTAGAAATACATTCATGCATTTATAAATTAGAATTATTGTAAACATTTATTTTATTAACAGTATTTGTTAATGGATTATTGTGAATTATTTTATCATGTATAATTAAGCAATAAGCAGCAGTATTTTCAGGCACATTTTCATTTGTTTCAAATTCGAATCTTATATCAAAATTACCCGATTTCAGTGTCTCACTCTGATGTGAACGATGTATTACTACCAGCGGTGCTGTATTGATAAATTCATGAGGTGTGAATACAGGCTCACATGATCGTTCATAGTAAAATAACTGAAATTGAGTGTACCGTATAACATAGCCCAATGGTTATTTTTAATATTCAAATTTGAATTATCATATGGGTACATATCAGAATATAAATACAATTTAATATTACTCAAATTATAGTGATCAAATTGACTCATGTTCTTATTAAACTTATTCTTGCAATTTGTTTGAAATACAAAATCAAAAAACGAGGTGTTTCCAATTGTGTTGTAGTTTTGATTGGCCAGGAGTGACATTGCGTTTTCTGCAGCAGTGGATATTCATGAAGTTCCCAGCTTCGAAAAGCTATCTCCAAATTTATACTCTTCTCCATATACTTCATAAAAATCAGTCGCTCAGCGTCTACTACAGATATATGTGGTATCTTCCAATAAATTTTACTTAATTCAGTTTTCATATTTTCATTGGCGGCGCTGTTTTCAATTGCATTCATATCAGTGCTGTTACGTATGAGAACTAATTCTTGGTGTACATTTAGGATAACTTTTTTAAAATCTTCGC
This sequence comes from Harpalus rufipes, assembly GCA_951394225.1. Classification (NCBI taxonomy): domain Eukaryota; kingdom Metazoa; phylum Arthropoda; class Insecta; order Coleoptera; family Carabidae; genus Harpalus; species Harpalus rufipes. Next base: position 29,920,883 of record OX596278.1, on the reverse strand, counting down.
AAAATCCCAAGAGCATATTGAGGGGGATTCATACATTGAAATTACCGTAACCATCAACTATCTGTTTTGTATCGACCAAAGGTAACCAACCAGCATTTTGTAAACGTTTACTCTCATTTGTGTTGTAAGAGACATAACCTTTCATAGTTGAAGTTATTCCGGGATTTCGAACTCTATCTATTACCATTCCTCCAATTTCATATCGAATTTCAGTAAATAGGAATGCAAATGCATTGTTAATTAATTTAGCTGTGGCCGACACTTTATTATCATAAGTGAGAAGTTTGCCCTCTCTATAAAGTAAACTATTCCACGGAAAAGTGTACAAGTCTTGTTGCTGTATGCGAATGCGAATCTCATCATTATTGTTTAAAGTTGTGGAAGCATACGGTTGGTGCGTGTGCTTTTCCGCATGACTGATTGAATCATCAAATAAGGCCTTTTCTGACACGTTCAATATATTACCGTTCATATTGATAAATGCAAAGAATTTTTTTTTGAGCTTTTTATAATGAACTCCAAACTTAATAATAAATGCTTTTTCCGTCGACCGTTTATTAATAGGCTATCTTAATGTATAGAAAATCATTCATTAATGACCCCTATTAATGCATGATTTTTATTAATAAACGATTTATTGGGTGCGTTCACCACATGGAACACAGCATATATTGCTAACGCTAAGTTGTAGCAAAAAGGTAGACAGAATTAAAAATTATGCTTTTGACACTTACTAGCTAGGTATATATTCACGTAGCATACCTTTAAAATGAATTTGAAAGAATAAAATTCCTCAAATAACATAAAAAACCGCTTGTGTCATCTAGGATTAAGTTAACTGAACGCACCCACTGAAAACAATTGATGACAAAACTTATTGATTTTCTGACGTAAAATTTGACGTTCGGTCAACCATTACTAACCTAAAAAAATTTTTCATGGAGAAAATTAGATTTTCCATTTAAGTAAGATACGGTCAACGAAAAAATATTGTAACTAACACGTGTGTTAATTGGCGATTAATGATCTCAACAATTAAAATGTCTCGATCATTAATCGCCCTCATTAACACACTTGATAGTTAAATAACTATTATTCGCTTTCTTCGTTTATTGTTATCCAGATTGAACTTTAAACCCAAGTGATTTTAAAAACTGATAATTAATGGGTGTTAATCCCTCAACAGTGTTCTTTCGAATGATGTAATTATAGTTTCGAACAGTATTTATATGCTTGCGTGCATTCGTGCAATTAAAAATTATTCCCATCTTGTTTTTTAGGATGTAGTCTTACCGTAATGACTTCTCCTTTAAAATTAATTATCTTTCCGTCTTAGTCACCTATTTTAAGGTTTAAAGAAGTTATTACTCTCGTGCTGATTGGTAGGTAAATTATTTGATTTGGAGCCTCTATAACTTTGAATCCTGGTGGGACGCGTGGGAAAAATTCATGAATTATATGCACATTTTTACTATTTAAATAAGAATTTGTAGTTATGCTGCACTCAATACACATCGCATTTACTTTAATTATAGAAACTTGGGTTGTCAGATTCATGTAATTTATTAGCCTGTAATCGATAAGGATTAAACCCTAGAATATTACCGATTGTATCCTTCGGTACAAAATTTATCTCCTTATTGCTTTTAATTTCGCAGTTAAGGGTATTATTATTTGCGACTATGACTAATTCGGTACCTGCATCTAATTTTTTGGATAAGAATTTATATATATATATATATATATATATATATATATATATATATATATATATATATATATATATATATATATATATATCAGTACTGAAGAGCGTAAATGTGTATGACATGGCGTTTCAATTAATACTGAGGAGTAATCAGGATTGTTCATGTTCATATAGAAATATTAAGCACAAGTGACCGCATTTTACACTATTTTTAGGTAGGTACCTATTGTAATTATAGTGTATTGAACAATTGTTGCAAAATAACTAACTAGTTCTTTTGGCGCTAGGTTTTCATAACTGTCAAAATATATAACTAAATTATTACGTTTTTTTATAAGCGACCCCGGCCCATCATTACTATTCAAATTAACAATGGCACTTTCGTTACGATTTGCTTTTGTAGGTAAATTATTTCTCATGAATACCCATCTAAAAGCTGCAATTTTCAGTTCCTTTGCATATTTTTGAAGATCAATATTACTTAATGCCCGTGATGGCAATTCTATTGGGAGTTTTTCAAATACAGTCCAAGTCCCTTTTGATATGGCTTTAAATAGAGACTTTTGCCCATGGCATATGGCCTCAATCATTTTATTACGGCGTTGAGCTTCTTTCAATTGTTTGGTGTCAGCTTGCGTCGTGAACAGCTTTTGCAATGCCTGCAGCTCCACTCCCAAGTGCACCTAGAGCGCTCAAGCCGGCGAAAATTGGAATTAACGGAAGAAATCTTCCTGTTTTCGGTACAGATGTAACTCTTGGATTTTTAATTTTTCGATTTATTATCTTAACCGCTACTATTCGTCTTTATTGCTCTCTGCGCTCGGTTGACTACGGTGGCAGAATCAGTGGATAAGGGTGAGGATGACGATGACGTATTTATTGAAAATCATTCATCCATAATTGAAGGTCGCCCATCACTTACTAGAGAGGATATTTTGAATTTAACTTAGGAGCCCTCATTCAAGGATTATTTAGACCAGTACGATCCATTACCTCGACAATACGTTGAGGAGATAGTAACAGATGACAAAGATTCATTAGATTTCAAATATGGCGTGCGTCATGACGTGCCTACTAATAAATTTTTAAAAGGTGATTCCGAGTTAAAAATTGTGGATAAGGATATAATTATACAAAATCTAAAATATGGCGGAACACCAGGTTTATATGAGCTCTTATTTAAAAAGCAACCCCTGGGGTATACCGAGATCTATAGTAAAAATTATATTGATATTGTAAAAAGAACGAGTGCTGCCAGTCGACATTATAGTGACAGCGATCAACTTTCAGGTAATAGATCTCAGAAGTATACTTCCAATATTGCCCCAATGTTAGACCCTCGGAAGAAAGTTGCTCCACCTTCTAAAAAATTAAGTTCAATTTATAAAAGACCAAGTTCCACGTCAGGTGGAAGTCCAGCTTTAAGAAATATAGTTCAATATATAAAAAACCAAATTTCACGTCAGGTGGAAGTTACTTAAAAGAATTAACTAAAAAACGAGTGGAGTATGTATACTGGGATAATGTAAATAAATCGGTTGATAGACTGCGTCTTTTAATTGCATGACGTAATGCTGCTCATACAGGTCATAATAATGAAATTATATATATATATATATATATATATATATATATATATATATATATATATATATATATATATATATATATATATATAGAAGCGGGTGTTATAAAATAGCGACATTTCAATAATGACACTTAACAAGTTCGGACGTCATATCGAGCATCATAAAACTAAAAAGTATACTAATAAAGTATTACCTCTTGTTTCAAGTCAAATTAAAGAATTATAATTACATTGTATAAACAAAATAAATATACTAAAAAATAATTTCCAAATAGAATTGACTAACCTGAAAAATAATTTAAAATCCGTCATTGTTATTAATTTCAAATTAAAAATACAAGATAATACTTATAATATAATAAATAGCTCTAATTTATCTTTTTACAATTTACCTTGTTCAGGGAAAATAGTTCAAATTAATTTAAATAATCCAAAAGACCTACTAAACTATTGAATTAATAACGAACCCCGTATCTCAATAGTAGTTAATAAAAATGTTGTAAAGGGGGATAAATTGATAATATATCCCAGTCTTATAAGCTTAAAAACTGGTGAATTATATAGGGAAATTGTATTGGAAACACCTGTTAATTTGCAAACTGATCTGGGAAAAGAATTTTATAATCAAAAATGAGTGAGTAAATTTAACATGAATCATTATTGAAGCTATAGTACTACAAAGGCATCTGTTGTTGAGCGAGTTAATCGTACATTCAAATCAATGATGTGGAAAGAATTTAGTTTGCAAGGTACATAGAAGTCGTTGAGATTATTGCCTAACCTTACGGAAATGTATAATAATACAAAACAGAACTATTAATATGAAACCTATTAATGTTATAAAAAAAAAAATACTTCTTGACAGTGTTTACTGTAATATTAAAATGGTTGAAAAAGCAAAATTTAAAGTGGGTAATTTTATAAGCAAATATTGACAACTGACAAACTGCGACATGACATCTGGTGGAAAAAATATGAACTTTCCGATTTGGTACTATATTGTGACTGTATGCTTGAGTTACATGTGGTTTGATCATTTGATGTGAATAAAAATGGGAAAAAGTCGTACAAATTGTTGTATATTCTGACGTCACTCTCAAGATCTGGTCGAGACACAGGCATTGGGTTTTATAATTTTCCGAAACATGGCCAAAATAAGATTAAAATTACGACAAGAGCAAGTGTTGAAATGGATATGGATTGACGAAAAGCATGAGGATATGCAATTCGTAGTGTAAAATAAATAACAAAACATATGAAAGTTTGTTCTCGTCATTTTAAATCGGATAATTACATATTTCGTGGTCTTTATCTAGCTTTACACGTGCATTCTGCACTAATAATTTTTAAATTTTCTCTAAATGTATTTTGATTTCATGTGGTTGTGCAGAAATTGCACTAGTTCGCAGATAAAATGCAAATATTACCCACATTCTGTTCATGTGTAGTCACGAGTAGACGTGTTTTACGCAGCTCCGTCTTAACTTAAGTATCGTAAAATATTACTCACATTTTTAAATTCTTCCTTTTCCGTGGCCCAATTTCGGCTCTCGTGAAGTAAAATGGGTGGATCTACACGAAGCCAGACGACATCGGCATCTGCATCGGCGATTAAAGAAACGATCGACCAACTCTTGAGCAACGATACTTTCCTCAGCAGTCTAGTTGGCAAAGTTATTGCTCTACTCGACAAAAAACTCGAGGAACAGCGAGTGTACTATGAGGGTATTATTTCTAAGATGGCCAATGACAACCGCATCCTTGAAGAGAAACTGGACCAGCAGGAGCAGTACTCACGGCGCAACTGCATCCGCGTTTTTGGCGTTCCAGAAACTCCCAGCGAAAACACCGAATCAACCGTGAGTGATGTATTTAAAAATGTCTGTGGTGTGAGTGTAGTACCTGGCCTCATTGATCGTTGCCACAGAATTGGCAGAAAAGACCCCTCTAGCACTAAAATACGACCTATTATAGTTAAATTTGTCTCTTACAAAACTCGTGAACTTGTAATGAACCAACGTAAAAAACTTAAAGGTACAAAAATGTCCATTAAAGAAGATCTCACTAGAAAGAGACTTCAATTACTCACAAGTTCATCTGCTAAGTATGGCTTTAAGAACGTTTGGTCTAGAGATGGTTTTATTTACGCCAAAATCAATAACTCTATCAAAAAAATAAATAATTTAAATGACTTACATTAGACACTGATTATTGCTTGTTTAATGCTACTGGAGCTGTTAACATTCGTCTTTGCGAAATTATTTCTTATTTTTCTCCTATTTGAGGTTACATTATTTAGTTTTAAGCATAAATTTTGTATTTTTGAACAGTCGTTTGCTGTGAATATACTTTATTCTTGTATTTTAAATACGTTTTGCGCAAGATCCTACAAGAAATTTAACGACTACCGCTTCATTTAATTTTAACTTTTTTGATTGTAAACTTCTCCAAACGCCTATCGTTAAATTTCTAATACACATTTTTATTATTTGTAAGCATTACTCATACACATTATTATAGTTTTTAGTTGTACTATCAAAACTCTAGAGGTTTAAATACCAAACTTGAACATTTTTTAAATAATAGTTCCTCTTCTCCTGAATTTGATATTGTTTCAATATCTGAAACTTGGCTTCATGATTCTGTATATAATAATGAGTTACTCAATGATCACTATACTGTTTATCGTAAAGACAGAGACCCGTTAATCAGGAATAAGTCACGTGGAGGCGGCGTCCTTTGTGCCGTCAAAAGTAAATATCGTTCTAGTCAAATTAATTTAAACTTAAATGCACAATCTAACTGTGACCTGGTATGCGTTAAAATACAATTATCGTATACTGAGAATTTATATGTGATTGTTATTTACTGTCCTCCACCAATTTCTTTAAATCAACATAAACTTATTTATGATTGTCTTGAATCAAATCCTGTTCTTTTAGATAATAATTTTATTTTTCTTGGAGACATGAATATTAGCAAGTTATCAGATTGTCACAACACTGGACACACGAATAATATCGTTACCAGGTTTGATCTTTTTTGTAACTTTTTTAATGCTAGGCAATATAATCATATTACTAACTTTGATAACAGGCTACTTGATGTTGTTGTATCTAATAAATGTTGTAATGTTGCACGCTGCTCCTCACATTTAGTCAAGGAGGATAGGTATCACCCTGCTCTTGAAATTTCCTTTTCTATAGAACCATCTTCTACCTTATATTTACGTCATAACAGTATCTTATCTAATGAGTCAGTTTCTTTCAACTTCCGCCATGCCAATTTTCTTGTACTATACGAGCAACTATCTCAGATTAACTGGGACTTCCTTAAACATTTTGATGATGTCAACGCTGCCTTTGAAGAATTTTATCACGTCATTTCCCAAATTATTTGTAAATGTGTCCCCGTCTCTAAAAAACGTAAAAGTATGTATCCACCCTGGTTCAATAAAGCTATTATAGAAAACATTAAGAAAAAAGATCAACATCGTTTATTATATAAACAAACCAACATGACCAAATATAGTGATGAATTTAAACGTCTCAGAACCTTAACAAAGAAGGAAATTAATCATGAATATAGAAATTATATGAAGAATATCGAAAATAATATTGCGAAAAATCCTCAGAAATTTTGGTCCCATATTAAATCAAAAAAACGAAATCATAATCTTCCTTCCACTATGCATCTCGATAATAATACATTCGATAATACTACAGACGTTGCTGACGCGTTTGCAGATTATTTCTCCACTGTTTTCCAGCCGAAAAACTCTTCACCTTCACCTGTTGGTCTTAATTTAAACATCAATAACTCAAATGACTTAAACATTCACCATATCACTAGGGCAGACATAATTTCAGCAATTAATGCAATCAAATCTTCTTCTAATCCCGGACCTGACAATTTACCATCTTATGTAATCAAAGGTTGTCGTGATATCCTCGTTGAGCCTCTCTATATTCTTTTTAATCTATCCCTATCAAAAAATATCTTTCCTTCTGCCTTGAAAATTTCCTACATTCGTCCAATTTTTAAATCTGGTGATAAATCTAACATTACCAATTATCGTCCTATCTCCATTCTTTCCAACTTGGCTAAAGTTTTTGAAAAGATAATATATAAATATATTTTTAGTTCCGTGCGATAGTGTTTCACAAAAATCAAGAAACACTCTTGATCTTGTCTTAATCTTGTCTTGAAATCAAGACAAGACCAAGACAAGAAATATATTTTATGTCCCAAGACAAGACAAGAATGTATCATCAAGAATCAAGATTTCTTGACAAGAAATCTTGATTTCTTGACAATTTTGTAAATCCGCATTTATACTTAAAATATAAAATTTTGTATCTCTGACTCTGATTATCAAAATAAATAATTAAATCGAAGAGACAATTGAAGGTACGTCTAAATTTTCAGGTAAGTATACCTCGTCTTCATAATATAGACTTGTGCGTTAACAGATTGTCTTATGAAACTTGTTTTTTAATATACTATTATTTTAGATGGCTGTGACCTGTCACTTCAATTATTAGTTTTGTAAACGAAATTAGTAGTTTTGTAAACAAAATTATTAGTTTTGTAAACAAAACTAATAATTACTCTGTCTACGTTTTTTAACGAATGTATCAAACTATGTTAGGTACGTTGCATGCTTGCATTGAAATTGATCGTTATTATTTGAGCAATTATTAATATGTATTAAAAAATAAATAAAATTATTTAAAAAAAAACAATGGTATGTAAACTAATAACTGACGTCGTAAGTCAAAATCAATTAAAATTAGGTAGATAATAATTACTCTTTTAAGAGCTTGTAATTCGAAAACGGTTCGTTGCCGGATATGAGTTTATTAGTAAAAGTCAATCTATTTTACATATCCTATGAAATTATAGCATGTAAATATTCATTAACATTCTGTATATGATAGAACCTCACGGAGGCTATTCCATGGGGAGTTTACACTATCTTTATTTTTAAAACTATTCAATATTATTTTACAAAATTTGATATCTAAGAGTTTTCCGATATGTCCGTCTCAACTAAAATATATACTTTCAAAACAGTGTCTAACTGGAATTAATCCGTAACTTACTTTATATGAAATAACATTATGTTATATTTTTTATTTTACTATTGAATTAAGCAAACAATTTTATATATAAAATAATAACATTTTACTCATATGATCAACCATTTCCTGCGTAATTCAACTTTTTTAATTTTTTGCTCTAAAAACAGCCACTTCCTTATCGCTCTATTGGAATATGTAAATAAGAATGCGGACCTTATTTTATTCGTATGCGCGTACATTTTATATGTTAGAAAATAAATAATAGAACTAATATTTACAATTAAGTAGTGAAATATCTTCGGAAATATCCCAATATTTCGTGAATGGAATCAAATTTCTATATAAAAACGTAAAGTTAACGTTCAAAAATATCAGAAACTATTTTTGTTTAATAATACTACATACTATATATGTACATGTTAATTTGGTATGTGTACTCGTAATGCACCATATAAAATAAAAAAGTTATTCAATGCCTGTTGCCTTTATTAAAAAAAACAGTATAACAATATATTGATAAACTGGCGATTAGACTGTTAATTAATTAGGTTGCCCCCCTGAACACCCCGGGGTCCGGCCCTTCGTGACGCGGCGAAATCATAGTAACATTTAAAAAGAGCCAATGGCAGACGCCAACGCTACACTTGAGCGTTCCGATTGGATAAAGCGATAGAGAAAGGGGATTCCCCGAAAATGTCAAGAATCAAGAAATATCAAGAAATCTTGAAACAAGACAAGAAGTAAGTCGCCAAGAAATGAGCAAGACAAGACATTTTTATTTTCTTGTCTTGAAAATCAAGACAAGACAAGAAATGATTATCAAGACAAGATTTCTTGTCTTGATGAAACACTACCGTGCGAAACAAAATATCAGTTTACCAGCACGGTTTTTTCTCTGGCCGCTCAACTACTTCTAATCTAATGAACTTCACAGATACAGCGCTTAATTCACTGCATAATAACATTCAAGTAGACGTTATTTACACTGACTTTGCGAAAGCCTTTGACAAAGTTGACCACTCTGTTCTACTAAGTAGGCTTCGTTTGGATTTTGGATTCTCTAATGACTTGCTACAACTCATGTCTTCATATCTGAACAATCGCGAGCTTCGTGTTCGTATTGATGGTATTACCTCTAAACGTTTTTATGCAACATCTGGTGTCCCACAAGGGTCTAATTTAGGGCCATTACTATTTCTTCTCTTTATCAATGGCATCACTGATATTATTCATCACTCCAACGTTCTATTATATGCAGATGACTTGAAAATTTTCAGAATTATTAATCATGTTAATAATTTGTGCTTTACTACAAAATGACATTAACAATATTCTTGATTGGTCTTTAGCCTCTAAACTTTTATTTAATTTAGGTAAATGTAAAATTATGACCTACTCTCTAAAGCAAACAACTATACCATTTAACTATCAAATGAATAACACAATGTTGGAGCGAGTAACTATATTCAAAGATCTAGGAATTCTGTTCGATCCTAAACTTAGCTTCACTCCCCATTTTAATGATACTCGAAAAGCATCTTACAGCAATCTTGGCTTCATAATTCGTAATACACAATCATTCCATAATTTACGGACCCTCAAATCTTTGTATTATTCATTTGTGCGTAGCAAGCTGGAGTATGGATTACAAGTTTGGAATCCTGTATATATCAAACATGTACAAGCTTTGGAGAGTATACAGAAAAAATTTATACTACTAAATTTCACCATCGCCGTATTGATGCGATTTGTAGTTACTCCAATTGTCTAATTGAGTTCAGTGTTATTTCTTTGGAATGCCGTAGAAAAATTCAATCATGTTTATATCTATATAAACTTGTAAATAATCTAATTGATGATGCTCATTCGCTAGCTAACTTAAATTTTAGCGTACCTCGCTTAAACTCTCGGCGCAAGTTAACCTTCTCATACAGCACCCCTAGAACTAACTACGAACTTCGATCTCCAATTAGACAGTTGTGTGCTACATTTAATACTCTGTCCATCTACAATAACAATCTTGACATTGTCAATGATGCTCAGTCCGGGTTTGGAAAGAAAATTATGAACTATTTCTTGTCCGATCTTTCGCACTTGTATTAAGTTATTCTTAACATTGTTATTTTTCATTTTGTCTTGTAACTACATAAAATTATTCTTAATATTGTCACTTCTCATTTTGTCTTACATTGTATTATTCTTGTTTTTGTAAATAATCCTCTGTAATTGGGAACTTATGTTCCTGTTGAGTGATTAATAATAAATAAATAAATAAATAAATAAATTATACCGTCATTTTTTCATACTCCACATAATATTATGTGGTTAGCGTTTATAATTCGCTCACCTGCGATCATCAATTTCGATTGATTAAATACATATAAAATTAGAAATATATTTTAACATATCTTCTATAATACATTTAGAAGTAGCTGTTGCTTCCAGAAATCTAAAATGTTCTGTGGTACCAAACCGCATTTTAAGTGAAAAAAATTGGTTTTGTTGTTTGTTTTCATATGTCACAACACTGCGAGTACCAATTCAGAAGCAGCTGATCGGCCCGATGGTGCTGCCGCCATCGGACATGTCAGTTCTCAATAGAGGGGCTTTTGTAAAAGGTTATATTCCTAATAGGTCTAACGAATTTTTTGCTATATATTCGGTTCAATTAACAAATACTATTACTTATATTCTTAAAGATCAGTCGGGGCAAATTATGAAAGAGGGATTTTATGATTATGAATTACAGAAAGTACAGTATCCTGATGTATATCTTGTTGAAAAAATTCTAAAAAATATGGGTGATGTGGTACTTGTTAAATTCCTTGGATTCGAAAATAAGCATAATAGCTGGATAAGTAAAATTAATGTTGAATGAAAATTCATAATGAAAAGAGTTTATTTTCCCCAAATTAAAGAAAAATATGTCTAATAATAACTCTTGTATATAGAATTCTCTGGGGCCATTTCATTTCTGAACTTTGAAAAGTATAAACACAACTGCTTGTATAGTAGATTTACTAGAGTTTCAAATATTTGAAGCTGATGATATGACATTCATATGTAATGAAATTTCCGTTTACCTATAGAGTTTATTATGGCTTGCACCCCACTTCAAATTGATGGTGAGTGGGGTAAATTTCCGAAGAAATGGTGGGATGACAAGGAATTTCAAAATTATAGGCACTGCACTGATCACCCGCTAATTGCGCATTCTAATGGTAACCAAGTCGGGTATATGTACCCTAAGTAGTGAGTAATACCCGAAGTCCCGCAGCAGAATGCAGAAAAATTAAGATCTAAATAATGATAATTCGGTAATTAAACAAATGACTTGACCTTGCATAATTGGTGAAATTTTGATCTGACGTCATGATACGAAAATTGATTTTGAGATTGGAGATATATTTCACATTATTTTGTAATTTGTAATATTTGCGATTTCAGATATTTATGAATATGTATATATTTGTAATACCTTTTTGTAATTTTAAAACTACACATGAATATCTTTAAGTGATCTGTAATGAGCTACAAATACTTTTTAATATACAGTGAATATTTTGGGTAATGATAATGACATGATGTTTGAAAAAATTGAGTAAAATGAAATATTATTATACTAATGACTAATGACTAACAATCATTTCGAATGGGGTTTAAAAATCCATTATCTAGTGAAAAGGTGTATTGAATAGATTTGACAAAGTACTGGTAATTTGTGAAATTAACGGAGTATTTGGGAACAATGGTCTGGATCTAGACGGATAGCCCAGAAAATAATGATAAAAAAGAGAATTTGGTGTATGAGTTGATCATTGTTTCTTAATATTTGTAATTTCAAACAATGAGTTACAAATACTTCCTAATATACGGATTATTTAGTAACAAAGGTCTGGGTCTAGACGGATAGCCAAGAAAATAATGACAAGATAGAGAATTTGGTGTATGAGTCGAAAAATGTTTCTTAATATTTGTAATTTTAAACATTTAAAATATCCTTTTGATAATGAACTCGTATTGTTAGTAATGTGGATATTTTGGTAATGATAATTAGGTAGTTGATATAATTTTGCAATATGAAAAATTTATTTATTTAGGAATATAGATGAAATATTTATTTAAACTTTCTACAAAGTATTTCAAGGATGAAAAGAAAAGAAAGTGTTTTGTGGGATATATAAATGCAAGTTTTATTTTATATATTCTATTAGTATCGAAAGGGGTCTGCTGACGACAACAATAACAAGAACAAGTTAGGTGAAGTTATATTTAATTCACTTATAATTTATTTATTGTATTCATTTGTAAAATTTGTTCTTAGATATGGACTTTTCTAAACTAAATATGCGAGGTCAGTTGGTAGATACGAAACCATGCAAGAAGATATTGGACATGGAAAAAGATAAATTGTATAAACTAGTTGACATAAAGCCTGTAAATACAACGTTTGGAAGAAAAATTATTGCAGAGTGTGAAGAATTTATGCTATATCTCCCCGCGCGTTTTGATGATTTATCAGATGAAGAATTATCCCAGCTGAAAAAGTCCGTTACCAAATAGAGTTTAAAATATACAGGTGTAAAACAATATGGACCTGGCAAACAAGCAACATTATTAAAATTTGTTAAAATATAATTATTATGAGTATATGTATATATTATATTGAATGTGTAAATAATAATAAATTTTGCTTATATGTGTATTTTCATAGTATGTAATAAATATATTAAATAAATTTACAAATACTTTAGTATTATTTCATACTCCATACTGACAACATGGCTTATAAATTTCAAGTTCGTTTTCGAGTATAATAGCAGGCCCCTATGGCAGTGGAAAGTCATACTTTGTTAACAAAATTCTAAATAATATTATAGACATGAGTGATGCTAATTTTGGAAAAAATTCTTGGCATTATGGAGCCTGGCAAAACTTATTTAGTACAATAAAAGGAGTAGAGTTTGTTGAAGGTATACTGATATCGAAAACATAGATGGAAATGATCCTAATTTAATAATAATTGATGATTTGATGTCTGAAGCAGATCAACGAGTTGATATATTTACAAAATGGTCACATCATAAAAATTTGTCTGTTTTTTCTTACTCAAAATTTATTTCACCAAGGAAAAGGTCAACGAGACATATCCCTCAATGCAAATTATATAATCTATTTTAAAAATCCTCGTGACAAAGCGCAAATATTACATCTGTCACGACAAATACTTCCGGAAAATGTAAAATTTATACAAGAAGCATACAGCGATGCAACTTCAGAACCACACAGTTATTTAATTTTTGATATTAAGCAAAATACACCTGATTGGCTGCGTTTTCGTACGTCACATGACGGGTTTACATATGTGTATTTACCTAAAAACAAGTATAAATACAGCAACAAACACATGCCTACAATTATTTCATAACAATGAGTAGCGCTGTTATAAACCATGCAGAATTTCTGCGAGCATTACATAAATTAAAATCAAAGGACAGGTTAGCGTTATTAAAAAACGCTGACTGCAACTCTGTTAAATGCATTTGTGAATGTGTTTATAATATTTTACATGGTATAGTTCCCCACAGTCGAAAACAGCAAGCTTCACTTGTAAGACATAAAAATATTTTAAGGAAACTTACAAAACGTGGCGACAGTTGGGAAGCTAAAAAACGGGTGTTAGTTCAGTCTGGTGGAGCATTCCTACCATTTTAATAGCACCTTTGTTAACCGGTGTTCTAAGTAGCTTATTTAAAAATTAAAATGGAGCATGCTAGAAAAATGGTCCTAATATCTCCAGAAAATTTAAATCGCTTACATAGTAATAATAATAATGAAAAAGAAACTATATCTAGTAAACTAGAGACATGAAAAATATTCTAAGTTTAAAATCATCAGAATATGAAAAATGGATGAAGTACCAAGAAATATTACAAAGATATTTATACTTTCAGAAACAAAGTAGAGAACCTATTAAATTACCTATTGAACATGAATTTACTTCAGATTCAAAATTAGCTTTAGAGAAGAAAGATGGTGAAACAGGACCGATCAAACAGGAAACTATTTCAGAACCAAAATTACCTTCAGCAGTGAAAGACGATACCAAAAATATAATAAATGTCATTCCTAAATCTCAACAAGAAAAAGCCCAATTGATATTAGAAAAATTAAGCCGATACAATGATAATTACAAATACATTTTAACAGTCATTGATGTATTTAGAGGTATGCTTGGGCAATTCCATTAAAAGATAAGAAACCTTATTCGGTTATTCAAGCATTTGGAAATATATTTAAAGAGAGAAAGCCAATTTACATGCAGACGGATAAGGGGTCGGAATTCATTGCAAAATCAGTTCGCTCATTTTTAAAAGGAAATGATGTTAAATTTTATGTGACACATAATTCCGATATCAAAGCTTGTTTTGTTGAGAGATTGAACAGAACTTTGAAAACAAAAATGTATCGTTATTTTACTTATAAAAATACAAATAGATATGTCGATGTATTACAGGATTTGGTTTCTGCTTGTGATAATAATATATTAGATGTATGGAGAATTCAAAATAAAAATAAACAAAAAATAAAAGATAATCAGAAAAAAATTGAAATTGGTGATATTGTACGTATATCCAAATATTAAAATATGTTTGAAAAGGGATACGTATCTAATTGGAGTGCGGAATTATTTACAATAAATGCGATTAGTAACAGAATTCCTATTGTTTATAAATTAAAAGATTTACATAACGAATTCATAGAGGGCACTTTCTACAAAACCGAGCTGCAGCGAGTTTATATAGAATCTGATACAATGTATAAAGTGGATAAAATTTTAGCAACAAAAGACATAGGTAGCAGAAAGAAATTACTTGTCAAGTGGAGAGGTTACAGCGATAAGTTTAATTCCTGGATTTCTGCAAATTCACTTCGTGTATTAAATAATGAATGAGAAAGAATTTTTTATAACTTTGCCTAGTAATAGTTGTATGCAATATTTTCCTAATAATAAAACCACAAGTTATACTACACAGCTGCCTCAGAATATAAAATTAAATAGTTCTTGGGAGGTTGCACTGTCAGAAATTATATATCCTTGTTCGATCTACAATGTTAATGAAAGGGAAAATTAAATTAAAATGATGTTAAAAACAAAGCAAGAAGAAAATGAGCCAGTAAATATTGTACATGCAAAAATTCCTACAAAAATTATAAAAGTATTGATGCAGTAATACATGAAATGATAAAGCAGTACAAATGAATGAGGGTATAGCGGTTAAGAAATATGTAACACTTATGATAAAATAGAAAAACGAGTGTCAGCACAATTTGAAAAGACAGATGTTCATTCCCTGAAACTATCTCCTCGGCTAGCATTGCAATTTGGTTACCCACCATTTACTGATATATTTGTGCAAGAAACTTCAATTCATTTGCCTAATTTAATATTAGGTATTCCTCCACAGTTATTTATTTATTGTGACATAATTGAACCTCAGCTAGTAGGTGATATTGTTAGTCAGTTGTTAAGAATTGTACACGTTAAAATTGATAAATATGTTTTTGGATCTAATGAAATGATATCATATGCGCAGCCTCATTTCGTTCCTGTGTTGAGAAGAGAATTTTCAAATATAGAAATAGATATACAGCCGTATTCATAGAAAATTTAAGCCAGACTAAACTTGAATCATCTCGGTACTAACTTCTCTACTTATTCAATTATTCATAGAGAAGGTTTAACTTTAGTCTAGAACTAAGTCAGAACTAACTCCGGACTATATTTAGTTGCCTACCTAAGTTTACCGATGGATCCTCACTTTTTTGGCACAAATGTTATCTGAGAGTAGAGTTTCGTGTTTATATCATGAAATAATGATCTAAATAAATGAAATTATTTATCATGCTGTTGATATGCAACATTTTCGAGATGTACTCGAATATCAACGAAGAAACCCAAAAATATATTTATATTATATAAATCCATTCGATAAGTATAATGAGAGAGAGTTTACTTAAATTTATTGGTTAGTAATTAAATTGTAGTAATGAAATGTTCACATATATATATATATATATATATATATATATATATATATATATATATATATATATATATATATATATATACAGGGTGATCACGCAAGAATGAACCAGCAATTATCTCCGTTATTGAGTGAGATATCGATTATCATCAAATAAACAAATTTACTATAGACAATATAGACAATAAGGTGTCGTATCAAGAAGCGTTCTGTTACTTCCGGTTCCGGAGTATGTAATACCAAGTTTGAAATTTCAAATGGAACATACTATATTTTTTTATATTTTTGAAAAGTACTTAAAATTTGCTTTACAATGGTAGTAAATTATTAGTACGTTGTATTTTAAAAAATAAAATGGCAGACGTTTGAAATATGAACATATTGAATTAAAAAAAATCAAGTGGGTGAGATTTTATTGTTTTTTTGTTCATAGATGATGATATATTTTGAGATAAATTCATTTATCCATGACGCAACCTAGGCAAGAAATCCAATAAAACAAAATTCCACACTTTTTTGACTTATTTTGTAAGATACTTCAAACGTCCGCCATTTTACTTTTTAATAATACAACGTCCCACTTGTTTACTATCATTGGAAAGCAAATTTTGTGTACTTTTCAAAAATATAAAAAATATAGTATGTTCCATTTGAAATTTCAAAGTTGGTATCACATACTCCGGAACCGAAAGTAATAGAACGTTTCTTGATGCGACATCTTATTGCCCATATTGTCTATAGTAAATTTGTTTATTTCAAGATAATCGCTATTTCGCTTAATAACGGAGATAATTGCTGGTTCATTCTCGCGTGATCACCCTGTATATATATATATATATATATATATATATATATATATATATATATATATATATATATATATATTAAAATACAAATACACTTTATTAACTACCATAATCTATAATTACGTTTCTATTCTTATCAATTTCAATAATGTTATCGAATTCAGCGTATATCACACAATGTACTGTCTCTGTTAAAGAAGACTTAAAACCAACTTCGATTCGCAAAAAACTATGACGTGTCAAATTCCAATGTGACAATGAATTTGCTGAAAGGTCTGGAGTTAGATCAAATGCTGCGAAACAGTAACCATCAGGATAACTGGCTCTGTCGATCTCGTTCCCGCTGTTTCCAAAGTGTATGCCTGTCCCGGAAAATAATGTATTGTACATTTGAATATATGATTTTGTATCACCAAATGAAGGTTGTAATGGCTTCGATGGTAGCTGCTGTCCATTTACACATAGCGACAAGTAATTTATTTTAAAATTTTCAAAGTTAAAGGGATTAGTTTTGTAATCGCCGTTGAATGCCTTATTAGATACAAATCCAAGTATGCATCTTTTAGGAAGCTGGCCTAAGAAAATATTATCCATAAAATTTCCTTGAATATCCACAGGGATGGTAACAGCTTTCACTTCGGCTCTAGTAACGGGATACTTAGCAGTAGACAATTCCAAGGCTTTATTATGCGCCGAATAAATACTTGAATTTAATTTTACTCGACGAACAAGTAATGTAGCTTCGTTAATTTGTACTTTGAAGTTTGTGTCAGTTGCTAGCAAATTAAAACTATCCCTTGATCGAACAAGTCGAACCCTCATTTCAACGCCGTTAAGTAAATTTTTTTCTTGATTGAAAATATCCGCATGAAGACGTCCGATCATATCAACATTTTTACTCTTCTCAGTTAATTTTTGTCGCTTATTATATCCTGGATTAGCAGCGATATCTGTATAATCCATTTTTCCAGCTTCATCACTATACCATAAAATTGATGTAAGGTGAGATTTTTTAGCATTTTTTCCGTAATTTAATAAAGTTTTAATATATGCTCTATAGGCGTAAGTATTGTTAGGAGGAGATAAAAGTTTTTGATTTAAATATATGTCCACTTGACTAAAAATTGAATGTAGCCAGTTATTGATTGGAGCTACATTAAAACCATCGTCCAAGACAGAATTATCAGATTTAACAATTTTTGCGTTTATATAAATCATGGTTTGGGATAATTCAAGGTAGTCTTTGCCATGGCCAGGTATTACAAATTCAATAACCAGGTATTACAAATTCAATAACTCCATCTTCAGTGATGGAGGATAAAGGTTTATAATTTACCCATTGTCCACTTTCAATACTACTTTGTGTAGGAGGTATAGCAAATAAATCTAATTCCGTTTTTATACATTCACAAGACTGAGCATGTAAAAATTTCATTTTAGTCAAATATATCTGTCTGTCTAGAGCGTTTCTTGTTCTTTTCAGTAGCACGTACAGTTTTAAAATGAGTAGGTTTCTTAGTCATTCGCTTCTTTTAACCAGCCCCACTGATTATATTTTCAATTTTATCTTCAGCTTTACGTTTTAAATTGACCCTCGCTTCAGCTAGACGTTTCTCGAATGATTCTTTTGGCGACTGTTTTGTTGTCAGATCACCCAAAAAATTAAAGCCTGTGTTAACAGCTTCTTTACCAAGTGTCCCTACACCTTTTTTTATTAACGGGAAAATATTTCTAAACAATCCACTAAAAAAACTTCCTAGACCATGGCCCCTTTGATATTGATTTCCTTTATATACCGCCCTCACACCATTTCCGGCTTGTAAATTGTAATATTCCTGATACGGGCAAGTTTTCATGATGTTCGTCGGAAATGTAGTTTAACACTCAACGTTCCAAATTGAAATGGTGTTAGAAAACCATCATTAGTCCTTATCAGCCCTATTCATTGTATAGAAGATAGTCCTGTATCAAAGGCGATCTAAGTAATCCTACGTTAGTACGGACTAAACATTCGATATTTATAGTCAAAGTTCGTACTACTTTAGTCCGGTATTAACTAATACGCCATTAATACCATGGCTCAACTTGGCCATGGTCTATTTCTCTTACTGAACATGCGCAATAACATTTTAACTGTCAAAATTGTGTAAGTATGCTACAAACAAATACATTTTTGTATCCAGGGGCGCCATTTCATGACAGTAAAGAATAATATATTTATTTACTGCTCTTATTCATAAATAAAAAAATGTCATACAACTTACACAGTAAGGTGATATATATATATATATATATATATATATATATATATATATATATATATATATATATAATTTGTTTGCATTAGATCTCTAATTAAGTCTATTTTTTTTTTTAATTTCTTCTTTTCTTTTGTTTTAAGATAATAAAATTGTTTTCATAGCTTGCTATGTTTTATTCTGTATGGAATTTTATTAATACATATTTTGAGAATAGATGGTTGCCATTTTGAAATGGTGAAAGTAAAACTATGATAATTTGGTATCATTGTGAAGAAAATTTTATGTACATTCTGAAAAAAATATAAAAGTACCGATTCCCTATGCTAGTTTTAAAGTTGTACCCATTTCCGCTAAAACCGAAAGTGATACAAAATTTGTGCTATGATCATCTTATGAGCCCCTTTGTCTAGTTTAACTTTGCTTATTAACATTTTTTGTATCTCTCAAAATAAACGAAATATTCGTGGTGCCGGACTTACGCCAAACACCTGTATATACATATGAATATTAGTAAAGTAATTATTATGCAAAATATATATTTTCTTACCCCAAAAAGAATTCAACATTAGCTTGGCCAACGATATCTTTCCAGCATTTTTCTCAATCTGGTCGGGATCCAGTTGAATTCCTTCTTGTTGTAAATACGCTGCTCTATATTCAGATTTACTAACATCATTATCGCAGCCGCCTGGATATCCCGAAGCTTCCTGCTTCATTTTCAGGAATGTGTTTATGAAATTTACAAACAAGCCTCTGGTTTTGGTTTGTTTGTTATATACCGTCACTTTATATTGCCATATTTCGAGAATTTCAATAATGACGTATCCTAGAGATACTGCCCGGCGCACTTCGTCAGCAACCCAAGTTTCGGTAACTTGTCTGTCATGGTCTTCGTGTCTGCAATCGTTCTGTTCTAATTCATCACAACATTTCCGACATAAAACGAACATTAGTTTTCCATGGGCTTTGAGTGGTAATACGGGATGAAACATGTCATTAGGAGGTAAAATAGTACATTTTATTAATCCTTCGACGATGTCAATATTATTATTCGGGCATAACTAATCACATTCTGAACCCACAAAAAATTTTGGATGGCCAACAGGTAACTTGCTGTATTTAAAAACGAACGGATATAATGAACACACATCAACATATTTAATTTTTTTAGTATTCTTGGCTTTTGCGTGCAGAGTCGTATTACCAGTTCTACCTCCGACGAAAGCATCGCGTGCCTATATAGGTAAATTATTTAAAATTGAATGATTATTCAACTCATTTTTTAAATTTTTGTCATTTTTTAATTCTTTTCTAAACTCGCATTCCCAAATTTTAATTATTGTATAACCTAAATTTTGAATTTTGTTTAATTTTTCCAATGTTCTCTGATATCTAAAATTTAAAGTTTCTGTTGTATTATTAAATATAATTTTGTCCCTATTTGTTCGATAACATATCGTACATCCATGCCAAAAACAGCTTAAAAATTCAGACACTAATTTACCCTCAGCGTAATAAGCATCAACTTTAAAATTATTTCCAATAACTGCTTTGGCACCATTACCTGCATGTTGAATCTGAATTCCACGCGTATTTTCTTGATGAATCAGCCACATTAAAGCTATTTTAGACTGATTAACCTTTAATTCCCCTGGAGGAATAATACCTATTGTGTCTGCTTCTAAGAATAATCGGCGGAAAACACGATTACAACTAGATGCAATAGTTGCAGAAAATGGGCACACTTTGTAATCCTGGATAAAAGTCTTTCGAAACTTTTCACAGGATTGACGCAAAATATCGACATCTGATACACAATATTCAATTATTTCTTTTTTCATATTAAAAATGACCTTATCCGCTTTTTGTTTGTTGTACCATTCCAAAAAAAATTGTCGTGCAGAACTATTTCATTATTTCATTTACACCGTAATATTTAGCAGAAGGTAACGGGCCAACATAATTTTGATTTTCTTCTTTATTAAAAAAATGTGGGAAATAGCCTTTTTTAACGTTGCTGGTAAGTCCATCGCTTTCGGCAAGGCTGCCAAAGACATTGGTAAGTAATTTATTGAGTCTATAAATTTCACAAGACTAATTTTCAGCATCATCATTTTTGATACATTTAAAATTAATTGAGGATTCATATTCTGCTCTTCTACTAAATATTTTAATATAAATTGGCAGTCGAAGGATTTCGCGTTATGTGCAATACAAATCACAGATGAAAATGAAGTACGAGGTGCCAAAACATTTTAAATTTTTTTCCAAAGGATCTTTAGTAAAAATGTGTTCACGAATACCACATGTGTTACAAAATTGTTTTAGGTCGGAAATGTCGCAACAAACAGAACATGTTTGTTGTAATACGCACAAATTAACTTCATGTTCAAAATTTTGCCCGTTTTGTTCTTCCTGAGTCGTTTCAAAGTCGTAATAAATAAACAAATTATTACCGTTTATACTGCTATCGTCTTTTACAATGTAACACTGATGATTAGGTGTTTTATAACCGGCACAAAGTTTACAATACACCTCACCACACACATGTTGCCTGTTTGTAGAAATTTTGTATACTTTTAAACATTGGGAACATTTTTTTTCTCTTTTGCATCTAGTTAATTTATGATTTTCGAAACATGTTTGTCCACGAAAATTTCTTTCAAATTCTCCGGAAGATAACATTTCGCGAACAGGACGACAAGCGGGAGATTTAAAACAGTACGCACAAATATTTTCACAAGTATGACCTCCTCGATTATTGTAAGGAACATGGCATTGCTCGCAAAAAAATTGCATGAAAATGTAGCGGGTAGACTTCGAATCACATTGTAATGGTTTTGATGATACAAAAGATTCAGTCGTGTAAGATTCTTTCCTGTTGCACCTTCAAAAATTACATTTCCACGGCCATTAAACTTATATACAACTATGTTGAAACTGTGAGCTCTGTAATACCCGCTCCATTATCATTTATACGTACCTTGGCTTTCAATAGCAATTCTCTTGTTCTCATACTCTGTATCCCATGTTTATCTTCTACCATATACTTAAAACAAGGATCTTTCTTGACAAACGATTCAGCTACAACTAGAGCCCTCGCTAAACATAAATTGTCTTGGTTAATTATGTTTATTATTCCGTGTTTTCTTCGACAAAGTTCCGCGTACGAAAGACCATGACCACGAAGGTTACCAGTTCCAGAAGGCATTGTTACTTTGGTCATTTCTACTGAAAATTGACCATCAGAAAATACTTCCCTATTACTTTGAAGGATCTTCTCTAGAGCTTCCCAGACGACGTCGATGTGTAATTGATCTGCACGACGGTACGATAACCAAGTTGACCCCTGTTCCATACGTGGAGTTTGAAAAATAAATCCCACGTAGTCATCAGGGTTGCACACATTCATCGCGTATTCCATTACTTCTTTCAATCCATCGTAGAACCAGCTTATTGGATTCTCATTAAGTGGGGGATCGTTAATGGTAAATGTAATTCTTCGCCCCATAATATTAAATCTTTTTGCATGTTTCTGAATGTCAGAAATAATATTAAATTTTGAAACATTTTCCTCCGTTATATCTATACTAGAAAAAGTTGTTATAATTTTGCTTTATAATGACACTACAAGTTATTACACAGGTACAAAATGTACTAATCTGAAGGAATTCCCTTATCATCCTTTATATACTTTGCGCACCACCTGATTAATGACCCCGTGTAATCACTTATATTCAATGTAAGGAGTTGAGGTTGAAAATAATAACTGTGTACCCTTTTAAATTATATATTTATTTTCTCTAAGAATAAAAGTGTGCACACATTGCACATCTTTTATTGTTTTAAAATTCTAATAAGTAAAAATTTCACTAAAGAATTTTTCAAAAATTACATTTTCTTTATAGATATAATTATATAAACTTACATCTAAATCTATGCTATATCTTAAACTATTAATACTTGTATCATTTTTTTATACAAATTATTAAAAGTTTAAATAAATATTTCATCTATATTACTAAATAAATATTTTTTTCATATCACAAAATTATATCAACTACCTAATTATCATTACCAAAATATCCACATTACTAACAATACGAGTTCATTATCAAAAGGATATTTTAAATGTCTGAAATTACAAATATTAAGAAACATTTTTCGACTCATGCACCAAATTCTCTATCTTGTCATTATTTTCTTGGCTATCCGTCTAGACCAGGGTTTCTCAACGTGGGCGGTACCGCCCACTAGTGGGCGATTTCCAATTTTTAGTGGGCGGCAGAAATTATTATTTTTCTGTTAATTAGGAAATTGGAGAAGAGCAAATCTTCGATTTTTTTTAAATGAACTGAAGCCAAATTAATTATTTTATCCACAGCCGATATCGTAAGGAAGCTATTTGGACGTTATTTGTAGGACCGTATGTTCATTTCATCCTCAAGGTATCGGTTTCTATTCACGATGGGACGTAAATAGCTACCTTACTTCTCTAAGCATTTCCCTAACGTACGTATTTTATAAAATACCAAAAATTCGATATTTTAAACTTGTTAATATTTGCTCATTGTTATAATTTATGATTTTGAATTATTTTTGAGCGTCATTGGTTGCAATAATTTTTATATTTTATTTCAAAATAAAGTGAATTAAAATGATCGCGAATTATGTAGGTGGGCGGTAAGCAAATTGCGTCACTTTAAAATATGACCAAGTGGGCGGTATATAAAAAAGGTTGAGAAACCCTGGTCTAGACCCAGACCTTTGTTACTAAATAATCCGTATATTAGGAAGTATTTGTAACTCATTGTTTGAAATTACAAATATTAAGAAACAATCATCAACTCATACACCAAATTCTCTTTCTTGTCATTATTTTCTTGGCTATCCGTCTAGATCCAGACCATTGTTCCCAAATACTCCGTTAATTTCACAAATTACCAGTACTTTGTCAAATATATTCAATACACCTTTTCACTAGATAATGAAATTTAAACCCCATTCGAAATGATTATTAGTCATTAGTATAATAATATTTCATTTTACTCAAATTTTTCAAACATCATGTCATTATCATTACCCAAAATATTCACTGTATATTAAAAAGTATTTGCAACTCATTACAGATCACTTAAAGATATTCATGTGTAGTTTTAAAATTACAAAGTAATTACAAATATATACATATTCATAAATATCTGAAATCTCAAATATTATACAAATTACAAAATAATGTGATATATATCTCCAATCTCAAAATACCATCAAAAAACAATTTTCGTATCATGACGTCAGATACAAAATTCACCAATTATGCAAGGTCAAGTCATTTGTTTAATTTTCTAATTATCATTATCTTAAAGGCATTGTCAACTTATGGGCCATATTGAACTAATAATTTTATAAAATAATATACATAATTTTAAACTTAACGGCGTTTGTTTCAGTTTTTTCCGATGTATAGTTTTCAAGATATAAGCTTATTTCAGTTTGAATTTAGTCGTGTGTGACGTCATACATGACCACGACCGGAATGCGCTATGGTGGCCGCACCAAACTGTTGTGTGTTGTTAATGCATTGAAAATACTGTCAGTTATTGTGCACAGGCGAACATCTCTATAATATACATGTTAGGTGTTATACGTGCAAGTTAAACTTTTTAAAATGGTACATTGCTGTATTATTGGTTGCTCTAGTAATTCTAGCAGAAAGAACAATAGTGGAAACATTCAATTTTTTAAATTGCCAGACAAGAGAAAATTTTCGGTTATATACAAAAACTGGCTTGTTAAAATAAAACGTGACAAGTTCATTCCATCTGCCAATAGTGTTGTGTGTTCCAGACATTTTTCAGACGAAGATTATGATCAGACATATAAGTTAAAAAAAGCCCTTTTGCCTACCTACTCAAAAATTAAACATAAGTTGAAAAGCACTGCAGTTCCGTCATTAAATTTAATTTACTTGCCTCCAACCGTATGTAGAAAAAAAAGTAAATATTTAGAGAAGAAAGAAAAACGTTTAATAGTAGAACAAGCAATGTCCGATAACAGCCAACAAAATGTAATTCTTGACCATGCAACCGAACAAAATATCATTCATGACAATTTAATTACCAGTGAAATAGAAATTCAATGTGAAATGGGCGTAGAAACTTACAAAACAATACTAAATAATATAGAAGCAAGAGAACAACATATTCTAAATCGTGAAACTGGAGTTCAGTGTGAATTAGGGCGAGAAATTTTACGGAACGTACTTGTTACACATCAAGAAGATGGAGACAGTGATTTGGATTCAAATTTTGAAATGTCGGATAATGAATATGATAGTTGTGATACAGATGATAATGATAATGAAAGAGTGAAAAATGATAATGTAAATAATGATAATAACAAAGTTAAACAAATCGATAGTGACTCAACAAATATTTTTTACATAATTTCATTGAATTCTTTGTTGCAACTATTTGAAAAGTGCTTTATTTGTAAAGAATTTAATGAAAGCATAAAACATTCAAATAAAGGCGCATCTTTATCTGTATCAACTAAATGTTATATTGGACATCATTATCAATGGCGTTCATCCAATATAACTTCCAAACAATCGGAAGTCAATGTGAAGTTAGCAGCAAGTATTTTTTGCACCGGTATCAATTTTTCTACATATGAAATATTTTCAAAAACTATGGGATTGCAATTTATGTCAAACACAGCATACTACCAAATTGTAAAAAAATATGTAGCACCCGTGATAAAAAATTCCTGGGAAGAAGAAAAACGTGTAATTTGGAATAAATTAAAATCCGTAGAAAATCAACAAACAAGAATATGTGGAGATGTACAATTTGACAGTCCCGGTTTTTGTGCTAAATATGCAATTTATTCAATTTTTTTCAAATTTACATGTGAAACGGTTTTACGTCGTCTAGATAATGAAAATTTGAAAATAAATTTATTTTTATCCGACCGCCATAAAGGAGTAAGACATTTATTACGTACAAAATTTCCTCATATACAGCATCAATTTGACATTTGGCATTTATCAAAAAGTTTGGCTAAAAGATTAAAACCAAGTGAAGCTAAATCACAATTGATATCTGCTTGGAAACCTAGCATAAATCACTTATGGTGGTCCGCTCAAACATGCAATGGTAATCCAAAATTATTACTTGAAAAATTTAAATCTGTATTATACCACATATCTAATATTCACGAATGGAGTGCTAATGAATTTATAAATAAATGTGGACACGAACCTTTATCACAGGAGAAAATTGATAATACAATGTGGATATGTAGAAAATCAAACGATTTTCGACAAATAGAAACATTAATTTGAATTAAACATTTTTGTCAGATCTAGAACATACAAGTGAATATTGTCACACAGGTGTTTTAGAATCGTATCATAATGTGAGATTGAAATATACACCAAAAAGGATCCATTTTAAATATGACGGTATGATATTACGAAGCATACTTGCTATTTTAGATCACAATAATAATGTCGGAAGGGGTAAAGCGGGAGAAAGTCAAAGATATTCGAAATCTCTTAAAAAATGGGTTTATGTAACAGTATCTGAATCAAAAAATAACGACTGGCGTCAAGATTTAGTTGAACAAATATGTAAATTTGCGAAAAAAGAGATAGTTATAAATGATCAAATAAATGTACTCAATTTACCACAAAATATAGCGCCTATTGAACGACCCCCTATGAGTGTTACAAAAAGTGCCCATTTTTCAAGATTTAACATACTGAATAAATAATTAAATTTGAAATTCATATTTTTTTTTTTTTGATATTGTACAACTTATATAATGTACTCGGTATAAAAAAAAACAAAATGTATTATAAATATAGAAAAATAAGATTAATTAAATGATATTTAATCGAAATCATTTATATTATCATAACCTATCACAAATCCAATATATTCGCCATTTTCTTCTGGATATTCCTTTCTAATTTCATTTATGACACAAGATGGTATAACCGTATAACTCTTCTTTCTCCCTTGCCTAATGGAACCCAACCATTTATCCAATATACAAACTGTTTGTAAGCAATATGTCTCCATAATCTATTTGATGTGCTGTTTAATTTATTTCTTTGATCTTTATCTGCTTTCAGCAACATCTGATACTTCGATGCTATCAAAGTATCTCTATTTAATATGACACTGTAAAATGATGAATGTTCAGTAATACATTCATTACTTCATTTCACTTATAGCATTCGAATCAAAACAATATAAACTTTCTTCATCAGTTGCCATAGGTGCACAAACGCCGCATTTGCACCATACAATATTTCCATGTCTTCCAATAAATTTATTCTCAATTCTTTGTTCTGGTCGCGGATTTTTATCTGAATACTGCGGCTCATACATATACGGACTCACACCTTTACTATTCATTCTTTAATTATAATATTGTAACGGGGAAACAGTACAATTCACTATACACTAGCGCGTAGCGCTGGTCATGAGTGACGTCATCACTGACATTTCTACCTCTTACACTGTCGAAATGGGTTGGCGAAAAATTATGGGAATAGATGTATTGTTGTTGAATTGTAGTAATTTTTACATTTTTGAAATAAAAAAAAATCGATTTTCTAACTTCACAATGCCTTTAATCAGATCGTAATTAGTCTGCATTCCGCTTCGGGACTTCGGGAATTACTCACTACTACCCTATTATAAAGTATTATATTGAATGTAATAAACAATAATTATATGTAATATGAATTGTAATAAAATATTCACATTCCTGTGACTTCTAACTCATTTCACCTTTATTACATTCCTGTGGTTTTTGTTTATCAACTTTTAAAACCACATACTCTCTGCTGCTATATTTATTTCATATGTATATATATTTATTGATTTGTATAACGTAAATACTAATAATAACTGCAAATATACTCGTTTGTTCTCCAAATCTGGGATGCAATTTCATAATTTCGTCAATTTTCACTGCCATTGCCACTATAGTCTGGTTAGAAATTTCTCTCTAATATGTAAACATAAATTATACGTGTTTAAGCACAAGTTTATAAAGGTTATAATATTTTGCTTACCTATAAACTAATTTAATCTCGGAATTTGTCGCAACATTAACAATTCTTTTACTTTATTATTGCCACAATAGGTTATATCACTTATAAAATAATCCAATATATAGGTAAATTACCAAATCTAACAGAAAAGAAGTACAATACACAAATGAAGCACATGGCGGTTTCCTCGACAAACTTGTTCAATATGGCACGCCGAAAATTTCTTTCAGTAAAATAAAGTTTTATTTTAATATTGGGTAACTAATATTTATTTCACGAGAATAAGTTTTATTTTAGCCAAATAAAACATTATTTCATATTAATTATATTTATAGAAAAAGAAACCTTTTATTTCCTAAAAATGCACATTTTTTAAGGGGAAATAAATGAGTCCTAAATAAAGTCTACATTTGTCTTAAACATTATAATTTATTTGTACTGCACAAGAGATATTCATTGTGAACAAAGCAGCATTATAGCAAATAAATCTTACCCAAATCAACACATTTTTTCTTATTAATAATCCTTTTTCTAAGTGTATAGAGTTCTACAGGAGCATTTCATTTCTGAACTTTGAAAAGTATAAAAATGACTGCTTGCATAGTAGATTTACTATGGTTTCAAATATTTGAAGCTGATTCATATGTAAAAAAAATCCGTTTACCTATAGAGCTTATTATGGCTTGCACCCCACATCAAATTAATGGTGAGTGTGATAAATTTCCGAAGAAATAGTGGGATGACAAGGAATTTCAGAATTATAGGCACTGCACCGATCACCCGCTAATTGCTGATTCCAATGGTAACCAAGTCGGGTATAGATACCCTATTATAAACTATTATATTGAACGTAATAAACAATGTAATATGAATTGTAATAAAATAAGATTAAAAATAAATTTCAGTTTAAAATATTTCATGTTTTATTTTTTATTAACCCCATATTCACATTCCTGTGATTTCTAACTCGTTTCACCCTTATCACATACCCCAGCCCCCATTCCACATTCGGGGTAAAAATTAAGGTAACAATTCAGGGTTAAACATTATGCATAAGGGTTCATTCTTAAGAGGGGTGCGTACAAGAACTGCTAACAACAACCAGAGGCTGCTGAAATATCTGGGGTCGCTGCAAGAAATCGTGAACGCTGCAAGAACTCGATGGAACCGGATGTAGTACACCCGTACCCCCCCCCCCCAATATACCTACTTTCATCATTTAATTTATTAAGTGAAATATCATCTTCCCGTCCCGGTTAGAATGCTTTTTATAGACTTTTCTATTAACACTATATCCTGTATTGATATATTTATAAACTTTACTGTATATAAAGATCCATACATATGTAATATCATTTCTATGTACTTTGATAGTACATCATAAATTTATTTCAATTTGAATTTTTTGACATTTCCACAATTTTAACACTATTAATATTCTCAAGAAGTATAAATGTATTCCTACTGAATAAAACATATTTCTTTGCAATTTTTTCTTTGGGGTGTACTGTTTAAATTTGGGAGCGCGTGAATTAGGTATTTGAACAGGGCAAGAAATGAACGTGTTGATGCGCGCCAACTTCATGGTCAAGATTTGAATGTTATGAAACTGAACGAAGCAATAAATGAACGGGGCGATGTAGGGACATTAGGATGCTTCGCGTGTTCCCTATACCGGGTTAGTCTGGGAAGATGTCCCCACTTAACTTTTTTATTATAAGTAATAGAAAAAAGTTATATAAAAGTTTTATTCTTCTAAATATACCACCTATAAAATCAGGTTGACAATATACTACTATCAATTTTTATTTTTAAATAACAACTTATAATCATTTTCTAAAATATAAATCGCCATTTTTTCTCTTTTCGACAATATAAAAAATATACCTAATTGAAATATATATATATATATATATATATATATATATATATATATATATATATATATATATATATATATATATATATATATATATATATATATATATTCTAGGTGGCTATGTACAAAATACAACAATGGGAAACAATAAAATAAGATAAGCATTTAATTATTATTTGTTTAACGTGTTTTTTTTTAATTAATAAATCTACTTTTAAATTAAATTTTCCACATAGTCACCTAGAATATTTGAATAAATAAATTTCTGATATTTGTCATTTATCTTATTTTTCTGTAATTTTTTCGTATTTTTGATATACGAACTTTCACATCGTTAAAAAGAGAAAAAAATGGCGGTTTATATTTTAGTAAAATAATTATAGGTTGCTACTAATAAAATAAAAGCTGATAGTCATATCTTATTTGTAAGCCTGACTTTGTAAAAAAATCTGTCATCAAATAGTATATTTAAAATAAGAAATCTGTTATATGAGCCATTTTTTCTATTACACAAATAAAGTTAAGGGGGGGGGGGCATCTTCCCAGACTCACCTGTATGTATGTAAAAATGAAAATTTAGCCAATAGTACTTATTAATTTTTGAGAATTAATTTCCATATCAGGATTTAACTGTAAGTTTAAATATTTATTTGCTAGTTAGACGGGCTAGGTTAACTTGACGTTAAAAAATTATATGCCTGTTAAGTTATTTAACCTTGTGTACTGATAAACTGGCTCTTAATAAGAGGAATGCGATTTTTTTATGGTATTTTAAATTTAGTTTTTACCAGTGAAAAATATATTTTTCAGTTAATGTATTTTACTGTTACAGGAGAAGAGTTTTTATATTGGGTCCATCTCACCATGTTCGATTGTCTAGTTGTGCATTATCCCAAGCTCGAAAATACCATACACCATTATACGATTTACACATAGACACTCAAGGTATGGTAGCAATGGTTTCCAACTGAAGTTAATATTGAAACGATTTCCGTAAACAGTGTATGCTGATCTGGATGCCACTGGTTTATTTGAATGGATGGATTTGCGAACGGATGAAAATGAACATAGTATTGAAATGCATTTACCATACATCGCACGAGTTATGGAAGAGTAAGTAGTATTCAAAGTGACATGTCATTTAGCTCGGATTTTTAATCTAAAGCAGAAAAATAAGATTAAAACTTTGAGTTAGTGACCATTTTACAGCCTAAACTTATGTGTTATATGTAAAAAATAAACAAAAATTATATTTTTAGCTATAGAGATCAGTTCACTATTGTTCCAATTTTAGTTGGATCCCTTAGTCCAGAACGGGAAGCAATTTACGGCAAATTATTATCTTGTTACTTAGCTGATCCACAAAATCTTTTTATTATATCTTCCGATTTTTGTCACTGGGGACAAAGATTTCGGTATACATACTATGATCGTTCTTATGGTAGTATATACCAATCTATAGAAGGATTGGACCGTGCTGTACGTAACATTTTTATATACTTAATTTTATTAACTATTCAAACTTTTATAAATTTTGTTTCATTATAGGGTATGAGCATTATAGAAAGTTTAAATCCAATGGAATTTACTGAATATTTAAAGAAATATGGAAATACAATTTGTGGTAGACACCCTATAGGCATTCTATTACAGGTAAAATATATTTTATTATTCCATATAATTTACTTTTTATTTATTTATTTTTATTTATAGGCAATACAAGCTCTTCTTAAGTCTGGGTGCAGTAAAAATGCTAGTTTAAAATTTTTGAAATATGCTCAATCAAGTCAGTGTCGGAATTTAAACGATTCTTCAGTGAGTTACGCGTCTGCTGCACTCGTTTTCGAATAATTTGTGGCCTTATGCCCAATACTATGTATTCAGCTCAGGTTACAAGTAATAAACTGCGTTAAATATTTAACGATACGTCAGTGATATATCAATAAATGTTAAATTACTTTCTTTGGTGTGTGAGTATATTTGTGTTTCTCGGAGATTGATTTAGTCAATGTAATTTGCAAATATAATAACGGATCTTTTACAAAATTATACATGGAAGCCCCACAAACGAAAATACATTGAGGAACTAATTTTTTATACTAAATATTTGTAAACCATTTCACATGCATCGTTCTCAGTTTTTCATAGGCCAACTATTATTATTTTCAATAACATGGTTAATTGTCCTATCTGTGTCTATGTCGGAACTTAGGATATTTACACTTAAATTTACGGCGTAAGAAGGATTCTGGTCTGGGAAAAAATTAAAGGTCCATATTGACTAGTTTCGCAGGAGAAAAAACTAAAAAGTAAGTTTCAAGCAGAGCTGGGCAGTAATAAATTACTTTTGTAATTAATTACTAATTAAATTACTTTTGAAATTTTGGAAATGCAATACTAATTATTTGCCTGCAAAATATAATTTTTTATTGTCATTAGAACATTATGTGCCGTTCCGTTCTATAGAAAATCATTTTAGTTTCAATTACTACGACCCTAATACAGCCGACAAAACATATTTAATTCCAGCAGTTATAAAATACAAAGGCTGCAAAAATATTATTTTAGAAGATAACAACATACACAGACGAGTAGTATAAAGACAAAATTTAATTGATATTTTCAGTAGGTATATAAACATTAAGAAAACAGAAATGCGTTAAATCCAAATTAGATATTGACTATTCATAAATTGATTAAAAATATATTATATTATATTTTAGCTTTAGAATATCATAAAATATACATTTTTGACAATAAGTCAATGACTACGTTTATCTCGCAGTGACATAACCCGCTTAAAAATTTAGTGACTTAAAACTAACTCTTAACTCAGCTCGTTTATATCGCGTTGTAAAGTGACTATACAGAATATTTAGCGTTTATCCACTGCTGTTAAACAAGGACAGATAGAAAATTTTGCGGATGATTTACTATAATAGTAATAACAAAACGCTCACGATCTTGAAGCAGACTTCGAAACAAATAGTTTTTAGAAGTTTTGAGTGTAGTAATATATATTTTTAATAATTATTTACAGGTTTTTTAAAAAAAATTGAGGTTAATCCATAGCCTTAACCGTTTATCTCGCAAAATTTCAAGTAGGTTAGTTAAGTCAACCCATTATTTAAGTTACTTCACTTAACACTAAACTAACGTGTTTATCTCGCAAGTTTAACCCGCTTAACTCAAGCGGGTTAGCATTTAAGTGGATAAACTAGTGCGAGATAAACGTAGTCAATGAAAGTGTTTCTATAAACGCTATGTTTGATTTTTTACTTTACTTAGTTCCTTAGTTGTAATTTCAATGTACAGCAAACAACAGCAAAATTAGTTATTCGTGTTTTTTTATTAATGTAAGAATGAGTGATTTTTCTTAAAATAATAGAAGTATTTAAATTTTTAATTACAATTCAAAAGTAAGTAGCAAATAGCTTTTTTCAGCCGTAATTATTTTTAAAGTACATTAATTATTAAGTATTAATTAATTGTAATGAGTTGCTTTTTGAATTTGGTTTTAAGTCTGCTAAAAAAATTATATTAAGAAAAATATTAAAAATTACGTAAAATAAGTAACAAAAAATTTGTATAAAACTATCGAAATCTGACTTTTTTAAAAAAATCTCTTATGGCTAGTACATCTTCCGCCAATACCATTTTACTTAAGCATTGCATAATGTTTATAATTTCATTAAAAATTTGTTCTGATCGTATAGCACTTTTCATTTCTAGCAAAATAATATCACGAACTTATACATTGCTCAAAACAATTAAAGGGTCAAGTAAAGTTGATAATTTTGTTCCAAGATAAGTAACATGCCAAAATCGACAATTTAAGTTGGTTTTTGTATTGCTTGAACATATGCACTTGTTTTATTTGTTTTAATTATGTTATTCCCTGCCCATACTGGTATTAATCAAAACACAGGCAAAACAAGAATAAAATTTAGTTTATTTTTGTATTTTGTTAAGCATTTACTAAAGTATAGAAGTAAAGTATCGGTAAAATTTTGAGCTACGAATCAAAATAGAGGCCACAGAAGACATTTAAACTCAAGTTGCATTATCTGAAGCAGTAATTTGGTTTCAAGAAGGCCGAAAACAAAAGTATGCAGCTTGATGTTAGGAATTTCTCAAGCATTTATCTGGAGGGAATGGAAGAGATACCTAGATATAACTAGACGTATTGGACGGACGGACAACAACTGCCAATGAAGTCCGATTTTTATGACTTCAGGTCTCATTTAAGCGTTCCGTTACAGCTCAAGAACTACAAAATGAGCTCTCATGTACAACTGGTAACGAATTTCTGATCAAACTTCGTAAGGGGCATTTTATGTTCCAGGATTCCTGTTAAAGTACATTTTTTTACTAGGAACCATAAAAGAGCCCGACTTCTGTTTCCTCAGCAACATCAAGAATAGCAACTGAGACAATGGGAGGCTAACTCTTTACTGATGAATCGAAATTCAATATACACTCGCAAGATGGACGTCTAGAATTTGGAGAAGAAAAAGTGAGCTTACAGTCAACACAATACGCAATACCGTGTTTCTTTTGGAGCTGGTTCAGCTATGAATGTCGATCAAAAATAAAATCGAACATTTCATCATAAAGAACGGCACTTTCACTGCACGGCACTATGTTGTAGATGAAGTGCTAAATGTTCATGTTCAGCCACTTGTTCTTATACACGTGAATATGTGTAAGATGGAGCCCGCGTGCATTCAGCTAGTCTAGTCACACAATACATTTCAGACAATAATATTAAAAAGATGCAATGGTTAGCATGTAGTCCGGACCTCAATCCTGTTGAGCACTGATGGGATCATGTTGAACAATGAATCTGAAATCGAATTAACCCGAAAGTGACAATACGGTAACTCGTGGATGCTCTGGTAGAGGAATGACAACAAATTCTATAACCAAGCACATAAAGACATCCGCAGCATGCCACGTCGTTACCAAGCTGTATTAGATTCTAACGGGAGTAATACACGATATTTGAATTTGAACTATAATTACCTCTCTAAGAGATAAAAGTAACGAAAATTAAGTGTGCCATTTTCTCACTTCTTTTTTGCTAGTTTGCATGCTCTGAACAATTCAGTTCAGTGGTATGTATTGTTAGCAATTTGAATTTATTAAAATTATTAAAATAAAGGTTATCGAGAAAGATAAATTAACCGTTTAAATGTCTTGAGCAGTGTATACAGTGTTTAAAAAAGTGCATACACTCTTTTTTTCGCACTTATCATTGCAGATACACATATTACTAATAGGACATGATTTAATCATTGCAAACTGACATCAACTTTTTAAATTTAATTATAACCTATACTATTTTTTTTATAAATTTGGAATGCATTTTTTGTTCTTTTTCCGCCCATACTAAATTTATTAGTATTAACGTTATTCACTTGTTAAAAATAATTACTTCTTTTATCGTTGAGATGTAATTTAATATGTGAGAGGGCTATGACAGTAATTGTATTAATATAAATGGGGACATTTAATGTTTTCTTACTTCATCTTATTCATACTAACATTAAATTAAAAATAAATGAACTTATTACATATCATGAAAATAATGACCGTCATAGCCCTCTCGCATATTAAAGTACATCTCTTAATAAAAATCGAGCGAAAGAAAGTAATTATTTTTAACAAATGAGTAACGTTAATACTAATAAATTTGGTATGGTCGTAAAGAGAACAAAAAATGCACTTCAAATTTATAAAAAGATTGTATAAGTTGTATTTAAATTCATGTCACTTCCAGTTGTACTGGAAGTTCTACAATTACAATTTTCACACAATTTAATCACAAATATTGCACTGATTAAATCATGTCCTATAAGAAATATATGGGTCTGCAATAATAAGCAAGAAATATATATATATATACAGGATATATACAGATAATGGAACAGTGTCATTTATTCGTGAATATGAATAGTTATACAAAAAAGTGATTAAGATATTTTATAAAGCATAGAGGGGGACACATTTTGATATAACTATTATTATTTTAGAGCCAGTGGTACTCAACTTATCGATCAATGTTATACTTTTTTAAATAGTATCATATATTTTTTATTAACTCATTAAATAGCGAATTTTCTTCTGAATTCAACAATATAATTATATTATACCCTTACATTGCGAAAAATTTGATAAAAGTTAATTCAAAGTTAGTATTTTTTTTTAAGTAGGCCAAGCAAACATTTAACTATTAAAACAAAAGAAAAATTTATGTCATTTTTGTATGTCATTGTTACGTATTATATTATTTTTTCGAAATATTCCAAATTTCGTTATTCTTTTTTTTTATTTCGCGTAAAGACTAGTTAGTCTTACGAAATTAGGATATTTTGTTGCAAATAAATTGCATGCTAGGAATGCATTTTGCTGGGTCTTACATCAATAAATAAAATCAGTTTTTGTTAAATCTGCTGCCATTATTAAATTAATTATTACAAAGGTAACGAAAATTACCTTAATTGTAATAATGGATAACAATGAAATACGAAAATGATAGATAATTTTCTTTTGTTTTAATGATTAAATGTTTACGCAACCTACTTAAAAAAAAATTAAATAGAAATGAGATACTAACTTTGAATTAATTTTTATCAAATTTTTCGCAATGTAAGGGTATAATATAATTGTATTGTTGAATTCAGAAGAAAATTCTCTATTTAATTAGTGAATAAAAAATATATAATGCCATTTAAAAAAATGTAACATTGATCCATAAGTTGAGTACCACTGGCTTTAAAATAATAAAGGTTATGTCAAAATGTGTCCCCCTCTATGCTTTACAAAATATCTTAATCAATTTTTTGTGTAACTTTTCATATTCACGAATAAATGGCACTGTTCCATTATCTTGATACACCCTGTATATATATATATATATATATATATATATATATATATATATATATATATATATATCTGTTTTTACAAACAATTGTATAAACTACTATTGATTTTTAACATTTGATTCTTCCTCCATTCCATACCTTATTTAAAAATTTTGGTATTTTCAATGTTTTTCCTCTTGTTGAATGCGACAATCGAAGCTTCTCCTAACAAAACTCTAGATAGCATCGCAAGCTCAAAATTGAAAAATTTGGAATTTTACTGTTTTGCCCTTAGACCGTTCATATTGTACTATTGTCTAAAACTAATAGGTCACTTTTGCGTGGTCTGCTTTTCGCGTTACACCCGGTATACACAGGTGTCTGTCTATAAATAAACCAGCAATTATTTCGCTTAGGACTTGTAACTATGACTACGTTTATCCCGCACTAGATTATCCACTTAAATAAAATAGATAAACATGTTTATTTAGCGCTAAGTGAAGAGTGAAGTAACTTAAATAATGGGGTGGTTTAACTAACCTACTTGAAATTTTGCGAGATAAACGGTTAAGGCTATAGATTAACCTCAATTTTTTGTTAAAAACTTGTAAATAATTATAAAAAATATACACTCAAAACTCCTAAAACCTATTTTTTTTTTTCGAGGTTTGCTTCAAGATCGTGAGTGTTTTGGTATTGTTTTTATTATTATTATTATTTTTATTATTATTATTATTGTTATTATAGCAACTGAGCAAAACATGCGATATAAATGAGTTGGAATTAAGAATTAGTTTTAAGTCACTAAATTTTTAAGCGGGCTATGACTCAGCAAGATAAACGTAGTCTATATAACAAATTATAGTATGTTATGTTCTCTATATAATTTCGTATTCAATATTATTACTTCCGATTTTCAAGTAATTGTTAGCATATTTATTCAAATTTAAAAAGTACATGAAATTTTCTATTCAATAGTTTAAAAACAATCATATGTCATATTAATAAAAAATACAATGCCGAATGATTAAAATATTAAATTTTCATTACTTGCAGGAGGTTTCGCAAGTTTAACATCTTGACATTAAATAACAGATGTAAATGAAATATAGGTAAATGTGTTTACGTTTTCCGAAAAAAGTTAAATTTTCTTTAAGTTTGAAAGGTATAATGTGAAATAAATGAAATAAATAAAAGCCTTCTCCATGTAATAAAAATGTAATATTTTAATCATTCACCATTGTAATTTTCAAATATGAATAAATACAAGTGTGTTCCATTTGAAAATTAAACATT
Source organism: Harpalus rufipes (assembly GCA_951394225.1). Lineage (NCBI taxonomy): Eukaryota > Metazoa > Arthropoda > Insecta > Coleoptera > Carabidae > Harpalus > Harpalus rufipes. Next base: position 29,882,274 of record OX596278.1, on the reverse strand, counting down.
ATTATCAATTACTAGAAAACCGGAAGAAATAATATTGAACTACTTTCGAACGGCGTTCCGGTACCTATTTTCGATGATATTTCCATCAATGTTTTTTTGAATGTTTGCTCGCGAATCTGGGGACCCGGGTTCGATCCCGACGGACGCCAAAAATTACTTCGAATTTTAATGGCACAAAATTGACCCCTGTGGTGCACCCTCCACGCCAGTATTGAGTGCCCGTGAGGTGACGCCTTGTAAGCGCCCGCACGGTACAAATATTTCATCATTACCGATATCTGTGTACAAAGCAGATTGGCACACTCAGCAATGGATAATATATATATTATATATATATATATATATACAGGGTGTTAATACTAAGTCGTTACACCCGAAAATGGTAGATAGAACTCATTAAAACAAACAACTTTTCTTAGCTCAAATTTTTGATTTGGAGCCCCAGTTCATAGTTATTGGCGTTCTCTTGTTTTTCGAAAAATCGTTTTTCTTGTTTAATGGCAGCAAGCCTACTTTGTTTTAAATGATTGTTGCAGTTTGTTAAAATTTATCTTGCAATTCAATTTGAATAAAAACTTTTTTTTGGACAGATAGAAAAAAATGTTTCAGACAAATATTGTAATAGAAAGTTTAAGGATTTTAAAAATGTTTTATTTTCGAAAATCGATGGCGTGGTTTTCAAAATATCTTGTTTTGAAATTTTTGATTGGTCGCCATTTTGTTATTTGATGAAATAGAAAATAATTGTAAATACAAGTGTTTTAGAGAACCGAAAGCAAATGCTGAAAGTTTTTGTTTTTTTTAAATATTCTTTAAAATAAGGGAGTTATGACGATTTTTCGAAAAAGAAGAGAACGCCAATAACTATGAACTGGGGTTCCAAATAAAAAAATTGAGTTAAGAAAAGTTGTTTATTTTAATGAGTTCTATCTACCATTTTCGGGTGTAACGACTTAGTATTAACACCCTGTATATATTATATATTTTTCTTAAATTGTGAAAATATAAATTGCGCCACCGATATATTTATGAATGCATATGTTATGTATTGTTGTATTTCTTTTAATAATAAAGTTAACAAAACGTGCGTTCCGGCACCATTTTTTTTACCAAAAAAGCGCTGTAAGTAATACTAAGCGAGATAATTGTTGGTTTATTTATAGACGGACATTCTATATGCAGGTGAGTTTGGATTCACGAACTGATTAATTCATTTGTTTCATTGCCATAATCATTGTTTTTACCCTATAAAATTAATACTTGTTGCGTTTTTCAATAAGTTACATATCACTGGAAAGCTAAAAAATCCTCTTTTCAATAATGTAACTTTGCAATATGGCGTCCATATAAAAATCATAACTTTGTCCTCATAACTCAAAATCTAAAAGTGATAAAAAAAAAATTGCATCGTCGTTGGAAAGAAAATAAAAAAGTATCCTAAAGAAGAGCAAACAAAAATTCCATATTATTTCATATTTAAAAGTTATTTGTAATAATAAAAATCAGAAAAAATTAATTTTTGCATTTACGTAGTGACCTATAAGTTTTTCGGGAATAACAAAGTACAGACCCTTCAACTCGAACCCACGTCAATTCGGACATCGGATAGAACAAGTACTCTTTAATCCGAACTATGGGATAAAATTTCTCCGAACGTTACAATTAACATGTGTAATACTTGGAAAAAAACTATCAAATTTTGCTTTAGTGTCCACCCCTAAAGTGGTGGGATGTGAGAACTATTTCAGGCCGAAATTGCAACTGGTGGATGTATGTACGTTACATTGTTTGTTAAATAATAATACATAATACTTCGGTGACTAGTGATCAAAGCCGGAATGAACGGTCGAAAACCAAAAACCTGTTTTTTTTAGAAATAATTATATATTTATTTTTTTCAACATGACGCTTATATTCCAATTAACTAAAAAATAATATTGCGTAGGAATATGAAGAGGTAATATAACTATATACAAGAAAATATTTAAAACTAAAAACATAATATAATAATTATGTTTTTTATTTCTAATTCTTAATTCAGCGTTATTTGTTACTTCGAATACCCCCTTACATTTAGCATTTCAGATTAAAGTGTCTCTACTGTTCGTCTTTAAAATTGCCTACTAATGAAGCAACTTTATTCTAATTTAACCGACTTCGTATCTCTTATAGTTTCCAAGATCCCAATGGTGTATACATATATTTGAGTTATCTTAAATGAAGTCCATTTTAAAGATACTTTTGTGCTTTGATAAAGTAAATGATATTAACTTTTATTATTGATCCAGTAATGATATACAGGTGAACACTGAAAACCGTGACATGGGCGTTTAACATGGGAAAACAGTTCTTTTCATATATCATCTGTCCCGTAAGACAATAATTGGAAGTTTTTGATATGGTTAGAAAGATTATTTAATTTGGCACCGAAGAATATCTAAATACTTGCAAGTTAATGGCTTATTATTGAAATATTTACAAAAGTATAATGCTATTTGAGAGTTATTATTTATAATTTATTAAAAACAGTAATCATGGAAACGTCTTTAATAGGTGAGTTGGTAAGAACCCCTGTTCAGGGGTTAGAACAAGGCACCGCAATAATTTTTCTCGAGTTCAAATCCCGCCCGGTTTATGACGTTAGACGTGTTAGACTTTTTATATTGTCATTTTTTGATATATTGTTTTAGAAAAATTTATAAATCCAATGGATTTTTCATTAGAAGATAGATAGTTATTACAAGATGTCATTAAATTTTACCATCGGGGAAGAGTTTATGTGAAATTCGTGATTTTTTTGCTGGAATATATCTTGATAGTCAATAAATTTTAGTTTTCTGAGTTATGGGATTTGAATTCGAGAAAAATTATTGCGGTGTCTCGTTCTAACTAAATCACCTATTAAAGACGTTTCCATGATTACTGTTTTTTATAAATTATAAATAATAACTGTCAAATAGAATTATACTTTTGTAAATATTTCAATAATAAGCCATTAAGTTAGAAGTATTTAGATACTCTTCAACGCCAAAGTAAATAATCTTTCTACCTATATCAAAAACTTTCACTATAGTCTTGATGATATTTGAAAAAAAACTGTTTTCCCACATTAAACGCCTATGTCACGGTTTTCAGTGTTCACACTGTATGTATGTATAGTATATGAACTTCATACAGTTTTCATGTCTATTGTCTACATGGTAAAAAGCCAATGATGTATAAGTTTTGTACCCGTTACCACATGAAACCTTGTATGTGTTTTATATAGCAATATATAAAATTAATTAAATTTATTATTTATAAAATAGTTGGTTTTCATACTATGCAATATATTTAGCATTTTAAAAACAAATTAACATTAAAATGTCATTTTTCCTCAATAAAAACTAGATTTGATTCTTTAAATAAATAAAAAAAAACGAAACTGTCGATATCTTGTCTGAAGATGAAAATTTAAATTGTTTAAAATATTCGTTTAAATTGTTTACACTTGTGGACAAAAAAAAACAGACACAAAATAAATTCTTTTATAGGATTTTAACAAAACTAATTTGGATTTGTTTACGGTTTTTTTGTTAAGATATGAACCACTAATCTTAACAAAAAAAACAATCATAAATAAATATAAACCCAAATTTGTGTATTTGTATATTTGAATCTATGCGTTAGATTACGCAACGAACAACGATCGTTTGAGTAGAATTTAATTTTACTGCTGTTCATTCAGACTGTCAAATATCAAACTCAAATTGGTGGAAGTTAAAAGTCACATGCGTGCCCGCTGTGTACCTTTCCATTATAAGCTATTGCTATTACCATTCGTTTGGTTCATTCATTGCTGGCAATTGTCGGAAATCTTTGTTTCAGACTAATTTGATATGTATATAACGACTGTGATATTTCCATTTTAAAAGTATATAAGCATCCAAAAATATGGGACAAAACCAGTAGAAGTCATTCAGACAGAATGTTTAATCCAATTAGTTGATGATTTTGTTAAATAGTTATCTGTTTTAAGATATGAGTCTCAAATAACGTGCCTTGCATGGAGATCTCGAGAAATATGAGATACGAAGTCGGTTAACTTAGATAAAAGTTGCTTCTTTAAAAGACCAAATATACCTATTAAACTATATACCGCTGGACCCCTATCTCTCGTATAAGTGGAATGTGTCCGCAACATTACTATATCCAATCTTGTCTAGCGCTCGGACACGTGTCTACAAAAGCAGGCGTGCATAACCGGTGTTCATGCTTGAAGAGTGCAAAATGTTGCGGACATTCCTTGTGTGCGTTTTAACAGTATATAGTTTAATAGGTATGTCAAAAAAGTGAATTTTGCTCATTTTTATTTTTGCAAATAATTTCCATGTTGAAACAATATTGAATTTTCGTTTGCATTTCTAAATTTTGGTTTCTTTCGAATGACGATACTCAAATTTTTGTATCACTTTTAGATTTCGAGATTGGGTTCAAAGTTATAATTTTTATATGAAAGTTACAACGTTGAGCATTTTTTCCAATAATTTATAACTCCACTTGTTGGCAAACAGGAAGAATGCAACAATTATTAAATTTGTAGCGTAAATATAAAGGTTGTGACAGCGAAATAAATAAAATTATCAGTTTATATTATTAATTATTTATTTTTAGATGTATTTAATTTACTTCATTTATATATTATATTTATATTTACGCAGGTTTTTTTCCAAATTTCAAACTGAATGACATTCATATAAAAATATTTAAAATAACTAAAATACGACCAGACTAAATGAAATGAAACTAAAATATTAATAAAAATAATAAAGTTATTTAAAAAGTAACAACGAAATTCAAGAAAAATATCAAAAAAATCAATTTTGGGGGTGAAACAAATACTCAACACATTATCTCATATATCGTTAAAAGGAGAAAGAAATGGGAAATTTTATAGAATAAAAATCAAATATGCAGTCTATTAAAAAATATTTTCGCACGCTACTGGATGGACAATATAATATTGTAACATTTTTATTTCAAATATTTTTTTCGATAACTGGTCCTCTAGTTACCCATTATTATACCGAAGTTGTAGAACTTATATTTTTCGAGATGCTCATGGTGGCTCAATTAAAAACTACTAGGGTGTTCGGTAATAAAATTCCCTGGCGCCTGTTAAAACGGCAGTGATTAAGAAAAAAAGAATCTGTGCTACCCTGACTGTAAATTGACGTGAACTGGTGCCTATATAAATTTATAAATATGTATGTAGATTCACAGTCTGAACATTCATAAATTCCACTATTATGTAACCTGTTCTTCTTATAATTATATTATTAACTAATATGTTTTTGAGTTAGTAAAACCTTATTCTAATAAAAGTTTGTTTTTCAATACAGGGTGTTTGGCGTAAGTCCGGCACCACGAATATTTCGTTTATTTTGAGAGATACAAAAAAATGTTAATAAGCAAAGTTAAACTAGACAAAGGGGCTCATAAGATGATCATAGCAGAAATTTTGTATCACTTCCGGTTTTAGCGGAAATAGGTACAACTTTAAAACTAGCATAGAGAATCGGTATTTTTATATTTTTTTTTTTTTCAAAATGTACCTACATAAAATTTGCTTCACAATGATACCAAATTATCATAGTTTTACTTTCACCATTTTAAAATGGCAACCATCTATTCTCAAAATATGTATTAATAAAATTCCATACAGAATAAAACATAGCAAGCTATGAAAACAATTTTAGTATCTTATAACAAAAGAAAAGAAGAAATTAAAAAAAAAAATTAGGCGTCAGGTATTATTTTTTAATTTTTTAGCATGTTCACAACGATACCAAAACAGAAACAATAAATGTGAAAAACTACAAATGCTCAATATGGCCGCCGTTATTTTCTATACATTTTCTTATACGTAATAAAAACTCTTTCATTACATTTTCTAGAATATTCTCATTAATTCTCTAACAGTCGCTCTAACTTTTATTTCTAAATTTTCCAAAGTAGTTGAAGGTGTTCGGTATACTTTATCTTTCAAATAACCCCAAAGAAAGTAGTCCAGTGGCGTAAGGTCAGGAGATCGTGCCAGCCAAGGATTTGGAGAATTTGTTCGAATCCAATTATCTTCATATTTTTCATTTAAATAGGCCACTACATTTCTTGCATTATGAGCTGGCGCTCCATCTTGTTGGAACCACATGCCAATGGTATTGACAATAGGTAAGTCGTCCAGCAGATCTTCCACTTCATTTTGTAAAAATAGTAAATACCTTTCTGCTGTCAGAGTACCTTGAAATATAATAGGGCCAATTCTGGTTCCAATTATTCCCAGCTAAACATTAAAACCAAATCTTTCTTGATGCCTGGATGTTCTCAGTATTCTGGGATTTTCGGTTGCCCAACGTCTTACATTATTTCTGTTAAAAAGCCCATTGTTCGAAAAATATGATTCATCAGAAAATAAAATTTTATGATGAAATCTGTTATCATTCTGCCACATTTGTAAAAACCAATTGCAAAAATTTATTCTACGATCATAGTTATATTCCCTAAGAGATTGACTAATGTGCATCTTATAAGAATTAAAACTATGGTTTTTTAAAAAATTTGAATGCTCTCGAACATGATACCGCGCATTCTCTACTTAATTCCCTCACCGACACTTCAGGATTGTAATTAATGTAAGCTAATATTCTTTCTTCTTCTTCATCTCGATGATTATCTACTTAATTTCCTCTTCTTGCACGTCGATTTTTCAGTTTAAATGATCCATGTGTTTTCAATTTATTAACAACTTCATTAAAATATTGTCTTCTCAGTTGTCGTCGGTGAGGATACCTCTCTCCATAAAGTTGAAGTGCTCTAACAGAATTTCTTTGACATTCTCCGAATATTAAAATTATATCAACCATTTCTTCATTTGTGTAATTCACTTGAGCAATAATTATTTAATTATTACAAGAAATTGTCACTATCACAAATGTAGGTAAATTCTTTTCTTTTGTTATAAGATAATAAAATTGTTTTCATAGCTTGCTATGTTTTATTTTGTATGGAATTTTATTAATACATATTTTAAGAATAAATGGTCGCCATTTTGAAATGGTTAAAGTAAAACTATGATAATTTGGTATCATTGTGAAGCTAATTTTATGTATATTCTGAAAAAAATATAAAAATACCGACTCCCTATGCTAGATTTAAAGTTGTACCCATTTCCGCTAAAACCGGAAGTGATACAAAATTTCTGCTATGATCATCTTATGAGCCCCTTTGTCTAGTTTAACTTTGATTCTTAACATTTTTTTGTATCTTTATTTTTCATGATATTAACTTCTTACATTACAATTCTTCTGTGTTGTATGTATAACGATTTTTTTTAATTTATGTTTTCAGCTAATAAAAATTCTTTAGAATCAGAAGATATTTTGCAGTTTATATAATTTTACAACTGAAGTATTTTGAGCCTGCTGTTACTTTGGCCAACATTAGAATACCGGCGAAATATAAGCAGATAAAACAGACGCAGGAAAACTGGCTTCTGTGTGAATGAGTCTAACGACTCAAAATATATACTCGATTTGTACACCACGTAAAAATCCGCTGCGCGGTGCATCGATTATAAAAATTGATATATGACAAAATATTTATTTCGAATATTGTTTACTCCGAACCCACGTTAATCGGGTAATCCAATCAAAAACCATTTAATCCGAATTTCGGAATAAAATTTCTCCGAAAACAACAGCAAGCACATGGGATTATTGGAAAAACCTATCAAATTTTGATTTCGTTTCCAACCCTGAAGTGGCGGGATGTAATAACCATTTCACTCCGAGATTGCAATTGGTAGATGTGTGTACATACATACATTTGTTTTAAATAATAATACATTATACTTCAGTGACTGGTGTTCAAAGCCGGAATGAACGCCCGAAAACAAACAAATATTTTAGATTTTTTTTTTAATTTCAACAGGACGCTTACATCCCAATTACAGAATAATATTACATTGTACTGTGTACAAATACATATAGAAGAAAAAAATTACAATTAAAAATATAAGATAATAATTATAATTCTTGTATCTATTTCTTAATTTCAACGTAATTTGTTCTTTGAAGTACTGTAATAAGTGTTGCAAAACTTTCTAAATTGACGTTATTTACGCATATCTATACAAATTCAGTAATCCGATTAATTCGTTAGTACGACCACCCCCTTAAATTGAGCATTTCGGATTAAAGGGTCTCTATTGTATTGTTTTTCTTTTTAAAATATATAAAATTTCGAGATATGTATTGAGCATTCAAATAATTTTCTTTCAATTTATTTTTTGCAAAGAAAAGTAAAAATGGTAGAGTTTAATTCAACATGAAATATAATTTGCATACAAATATTTATAGTATAAATGTATGATATTTAATTAGTTTTATTAACTAAAAAATATACTAAAAATTTTACATGCACATCAATTTTCTTTATACTTATTTCTAATTAAGTTATCGCAAAAAATACACAGTCAAAAATTCAAAAAATAGCTTGAAAAATATTTTTTGAATTTTTTTAACATTATTTGTCCGAATGATGATGCACCACACTGGTTTTTCTAGTGAAGCTGTACAAATCGTGACCTCACTTTTTCTTATAGGGAGTTTGAAAACCTTTAGTATTTTTAACCGTCATATGAACCTACCCATGCTCCATGATGCACAAATGAAATTAATTAAGGATTTACCAACACCCCATACTCATTTACCATCGTTATAGCTACATATATACTATATATACACTATACAGTGCTAGATTCCGCAAATTTGAAATAATAAATTCACAAAATATCACTAGTTTTTTAATGAGTTATAATTTAATTAGCGTAAGTTTGTATTCGTATTAATGGAAACATAATACAGTATATTTTACATTTATAAATTTTAGTTGAATTTTGTCCTTTATTTTCAATAGTCTTATGAACAATATTTATGTATCTACCATGATAGATGTAAAGTAGAAAATTGGTATTTCGAAAAATTGGTATGGCCGGAATATCAAATATTTTTAATTTACAACTATAAAAATACTTTCAGTAATCTACTGTAAAAAAAATATAGTGACGGTAAATAACTTATCAGTAAATAATCTGATCATGTGTGTTTAAATATGAGGTAGTTTTAACATTATAAGAGATGAGGCAATGAAAAAAATTGTAGTTATATGTACTGGTATGGAACTTTACTAATTGTAAGAATAATGGATCTATTTGCCTATAATAGCATGTTAAAAAATGAAATAGTACCATTGAAATACAGGTGTATCAGGACTAGTGTAAAAAAAAATAATAGCTCATTTTGAGCAAAAAAATGTTATATGAAGGTATGCCCGGAAACTTTTCGTTACAGAGTTACAGCCCTTTGAAAGCGCACCTCACCAGGCACATTTTTATTAAAACTGGTACCAGTTGCATTAAAATTTTGAAATTTGGTATGAGGATACTACTTATTTAGATGCATTTTATACTTTCTTTGTTTAAGTAACTCAATCAGAGGCGTCGCATATGGGAAAGCCATGAACGTTTGTATCGTTATTTTTTTACCTATTACATTTTTTCATTTTACTTATAAAATATTACATACAATGCAAAAGTACACAAAATAGGTACTTTTGCTAAAACTTGATAAACGCAGTAGTTTTGAGATATTTTAATTTTTAGAAAAAATCAAGTACCTATTCGGAAAAATTTAGGTAACAAGTAGAAAACAATGTAATTCAGATAAATTCATTCTTGGATATCTACGTTGATATTCTCTGGACGTACGGTAACCACGACCGTTACAACATCCACCATCTGCATATTCACTAGCACATACATTTTCATTTTTTAATAAAAGAAAACTGTCCATAATTAAAATAAGTTATATAACAGATTTTATTTATTTTTCTGTATTTTGTTCTATTTCCTATGGTAACTTGATTGTTTTTTAACTGTTAACTAAATATTTTGCATAATTGCATTTTTATAAAAATTCAAATATATCAAAAACTACTGCGTTTATCGAGTTTTAGCAAGAGTACATTATTTGTGTATTTTGCATTGGATGTAATATTTTATAAGTATAAATGAAAAAAAAAAATTAATAGAGACGCAAAAGCAAAAGAAAGTGTGAGTGTGCATCTAAATAAGTAGTATGCTCATATCCTGATGAGGTGCACTTTTAAAGGGCTGTAACTATGTAAAAAAAAGTTTCCGAACATACCTTCATATAACATTTTTTTGCTTAAAATGAGCTTAGGAATACGCTATTATTTTTTTTACACTAGTATAGATTCTGCGTTCCCAGCAAAATAAAAATCCGAAATCTTTCAAATTAATTAAAAATTCTATGTCAGTAAAATAAATTCATTGTTTAAAATGGATAATACAGTTATTACATCCAACATTATTTCACGTCTGTAGCATTATTAAACTGCAAAATAAGGTTAAAAAAAATAGTGAGAATTGAGAGGAATACAGAAGGCACAGAAAGTATATACAGGTAATTCATCGGTCTGCTCTTTTTTAATAACTCGATTATTTTAAATATTATGGAAAAAAATTCAAACGAGGTTTATATTAAAAAGTCTATAAATCTGCATTATAGGTTTTTATTTCTACGCAATGTTGTGTAACATTATATTTTCAAATGGAACCACCTATACAGGGTGTTCATTTTAAAAAGGCCACTATTGCTATCTCAAGAACTATAAGAGCTACAAAGACGGTTAAATGGGCAAACAATTTCTGTTTCAAAAGACAACTTCAAAGAAATGAAAATTTATTTTTTCTACCAGTGGTTCTCAAAATACAGAACCAAACTTTTTATTTTAAATGAGAACATATACTTTTTTTATTCGTCCATTCGTTAGAGAATTTAATTCTGAAATCAATGATATAATATTTTTATACCCTTATGTAACGATTGTTTTGAGAATAATGCATATAAACGTTTATATTAATTTGATTTAAAATATGGCTAAATAAGAGTGCTACGAATTAAAAAAAATACCTATTTTTTACATAGAATTAGAGTGCCCTGATATAAAGAAGTGAATATTTTGTTTTTGTAATCAAGCTTGTAATTGATTATAAATGTCAACGCAAACAAAATATTCATGTATTTCTATAATGGCATTCTAATTCTGTATAAAAAGAAATAACACGTATTAATTTTTTCCGTTTATGACACACAATATAAAACTTTACATGCATTTTCCTGAAAAAAATCAGTATGTAAGGGTATAAAAGTATTATATCACTGAATTTAGAATTAAATTCTCTAACGAATGCGCAAATAAAAAATGTGTTCTTATTTAAAATAAAAAAAGTTAGATCCCGTATTTTGAGAACACCTGGTCGAAAAAAATAATTTTTCTTTTCTTTAAATTTGTCTTGTGAAATAGATTTGTTTTTTGCCCATTTAACCGTCTTTGTAATCGTTTTCGAGATAGCAATGGTGGCCCATTTAAAATGAACACCTGTATATTTATTCAAATTTGAAAAGTACACGAAATTTTCTATACAGCGGTTAGAAACAATCATATGGTATATTATTATAAATATTAAAATGAATAGAACTGGCACTCTGCTATATACAAAATAACAAAGACCAAAACTACGTGATACTGTCAGATTCGGAAACTGCCCTACAAATACTACACACTACGAATAACCTACTAATAAAATATAAAATAGCTAATGACATATACCTCCAAATAGAAGAACAAACGAAGAAGGGACTGAACATCAATTTACATTGGATACCGGGACATATAGGACTACTAGGAAATGAGATGGCAGACGTAGAAGTAAAAGACGTACAATAACCCATAACAGAAATAAAAATACCAAGAACAGACATACTCAACATAATTGAAATAAATACAACAGTGACGCACAAACAAAAGGAAAATGATATCATGATCTCCAGCCCAAAATACAAAGAAAATCATGGTACAAAAACCTTCAAAGTAGTAGAAAAAACATAAAGAATATAATAAGAATGAGAATTGCACATTGACAAACTAACTATTTAAAACATAAAATAAAAATCAGTGATTCACCCGACTGCCAGACATGTAATACATCCGAAACCATGGAACATATAGTAAACCAATGCATAAAATACGACCAGCATAGAATATCACTACAACAACAACAAACGAAGAAGACTCTGATAAAAACCCTCAAGCAGCCAGAAAAACATCACAATGAAATAATTGAATTCCTAACAAATTGTAACATAAACATGTATATTCCATAATAATATTTATACTAGAACCTTCAGGGAGTAGATATAATGCTTAAAAGTTCTATATAGATACAGAATTTACAAATACAAAGAATTTTGCAAGAAGTGAATAGGTTTTAAAATTATGTATTTTCTTTACTTTAAATTTCCAATTTTTATATAATATTGAAAGAAAACTTTCAATTTACGTAAAATATAATATTTGCCAAATTAACATTATTATTATTTTCCATCACTGTATGAAGAATTTTTTAAGGTAGAAATCAAATAAATTCTGGTTTTATTATAAATTTGTGTTATATCCCAGAAATAAATCGTCATAAAATTATTTTCGTATGACACTGGATAGTGACAATAAAATTATCCAACTTTTTTATTTGAAATGTTTTTTTTATTATTATTGAGGGTTTAGAAGTTATTTGAAAAAGAAGTTCGTCCAAAATCAATTTTTCTTCATTATGTAGCGGCCTGTATTTTTTTTTTGTAAAACAGAAGTACATGTGAGATGGTCTTCGTAAGGCGCACAAAATGTCCCATGCCATGAACCGAAATCCCAGTGGTGACAAATGAAAATGGGACAACTGTATATGTAACACTTTGATAAATTAGCCTTAAAAATTAAGATCCGTTATTACATATGATAAATAATTTTGTCTTATTTAATATCTTATCATAAAAATATATCGCGCAAGGATCAGCCGATATTAATAAAATAATATTCGAAACTTGTATAAAAAAATTATTCATTATCCAGAATAAAGCATCATCAGAACATCACTTTTTCGATACATTTTAAAAAATTATGAAAATCAAGAAAATAACTGAGGATAAGAAACAAAAAACTCATTTTTGGTATATTTTGATATAGATACAACGATAAATGTCTTCTTAATAGTTATGGTGACGTTAAAAAAAACTTATTTTTATTAAACATTTCGAATTTATTTTCACCTTCAATATCGGGCGACCCTAAAAAGTTTCTAGCAAGTTTAATTCTTGGAAATAAAATTTTGGAAAGCAGGTATATTTTTACTTTTATCGTATATTATTTTGTTGATATGTGCCTATAAATTCCTGCCAAAAAAATGTTCTCATTAGTATGTGGTTGATTTATCTTTATTATTAATATTATCCTTAAGAAAACTTAATACTTAGAAACTCGTAAGAGTTGTTAAATTATTATCACTTGAGTCTATTTAAAACAGTTCTGAAAATTGCTTCCAAGAAAATAATTCATGTTGAAACTTTAAATGATTAACTTATTTCTTATTTTCATATTTTTTATTTGGGTATGTAATAATATTATTTACATGTAAAAAGTATGTTTGAATATATTTCCACACCTAAAATTACGGACTACAATAAGACTAAAAAAATAATATTTATTATTATTTTCTTCTTTTGTAATAAAAATATAATATGTACCATTTTACAGTAAATTTTCATGAGTCTAGGTACCTGATTCGTGATTATATATAAACTTTTTCTTACCCTGGTGTGATGGTAATTACATATATTATGTATGTTTTGTTCACTATCATTTTTATAATAATGGATTTCCTAATAATTTTATATATTGAAAAATGTATGATCTCAAAATTGTGATGACTGCAATTTGTTGCTAGATTGAAATTATGAACTTTCTTGATGTTGAACATTTTTATATTTTCTAGAATCTTAATCATTTTCATATTTATTTTGTTGTATGGTATATATATATATATATATATATATATATATATATATATATATATATATATATATATATATATATATATACATACAGTGTAGATTTAGAAATGTGTCTGTTAGGTAATGGGGTGCGTATTAACTTTAATCTGTTTTAGAAGGCCTTGGTTTATAAATTGTTACACAAAGTCTTATTTATTTTATTTGAATAAAATAAAAATGAGCTTCACAAAAATATGTTTTAGAAATAAATTTTTAATTTGTTAAGAAAATATCTAAGAGGGAGTGGAAAAATAAAATGACATTGATTGGAAACTCTAATCAATATCAATTGTAACAGTTCCTTAGGTTTTTATAATACCCCCACCCCCCCCCCAGTAAAAGAAAAAAAACTAATTAACAACATAAACTGCCTATAAATTTATAGGATTTCTGTAAAAATTGCTTATTTTTCTTCATTATCTATTTTCAGTTTAAAAACACTAGATGATTCCTTGTATATGTTTGCCCATATTATATAATTATTTTTTAATGAATGTGTAGAATTTTTACTTGTTATAATGATGAGATTACGTGTGAATATTTTAAGCTCATAAACTTGTTCGTGAATAAACCCCTAATCACTTATAGATTTTTTAATATACACAAAATGTAGTATGTAAGGTTAATTATATACACCATGGCACAATATTGGCAAATGCCATTCGTATAAGCCGAGATTAGAACCCAAAACCGTTTTTACAATATTGTCGCCTTAGCACTCGGCCATATCGACAGACTGAAGAATATTTCATAATATAAACAACAATTTTTGTATGTTGTAATTGTATGATTCATAAGCAATCATAATACTAAACTGTCGATCCTTATTAATCAAAGTGCATTAATATTTATGTATTTTGTAATAAAATTAAAGAATATTAATAATATTCAATAAGCTTTCAAATTTATCTTTCTTTATTTGCCCATTCTCTAAAAAATAGGACTGAAAGAATAAAGTAATAAAATTTTATGGCACGTATTTAAACGTTCATTACTTATTTTATTCAATTTTGCGGTGTTCTATTTGGTTTTGTTCAGTATTTTATGTTCAGTAAATAAATTAAAATTGTTTAGTATTTTTATACAGGCTGGAATGCGAAATTGGAAACACTTTTTTTCTTGGAAGTTATTATAGATACCGAAATATTGTTTAAATTGGATACATTTTTTTTGGATACATACTTGATTTTTTTCTAAAAATTCAAATATCTCAAAAACTAATGCGTTTAAAAAGTTTTGGCAAGAGTACCTTTTTGTGTATTTTTGTTGCAATATTTTATTGGTTAAAATGAAAAAATGTTAATAGGTAAAAAAATAACGATGACAAACGTTCTCAAGGCTTCCTATGTGAGACTCCCTCTGGTTGAGTGAGATACACAAACAAAAGAAATAATGTATAAAAAATGCAGATAAATAAATAGTATCCTCATACCAAGTTTCAAAATTATAATGTAATTGTAGCAAAGTTATTAATAAAAACGTATCTGGTAAGATGCACCTTTAACTCTGTAACGAAACGTTTGCGGATATACCTGCATATAACATTTTTTTACTCAAAATAATTCCCCCAATACATACATGGTTTTATTCTGACACTCTTTATGAATCACCTGTATGTTCAGTATTATTTGTTCAGCAAAAAAATATTTTTTGTTCAGTATTATTTATTCAGTAAAAAACAAACCATAACCTAACGCACGAAACTCGCGCCTGCAGAACTCGATTTTGAGATTCGACAAAAACTTAAAAATGATGCCTAGCGCCGCGACAACGATGGGCGTCGGTATCTTCAGAGTTAATTCTCAATGAGTGGTTTCAAAAATTGATAAAAACTCAAAAACGACACTTGGCGTCGCGACGTCGATATAAATGAATATTGAACATTTCAGATTAATACTGAACATTTAATTTAATTACTGAACATGTGATTTAAATACTGAACATATATTAATTTACTGAACGTTCAATATTTGTACTGAACAGGTATTATTTTACTGAACATATAATACTGTTCATTTTATTAAATATGTACTCTTAATTTTCTCTTAATAATTGAATTAATATTTTCCATACAGTGATATACAGATATATATTTTTTTAAATATAAAAAAATATTGTTTTTGTTACTACTTTTCTAAAATTAGAGCATTCATAATTATATTAAATAAATGAAATATTTCATACATGAATTGCTTAAATATTATAAAAAAAACATATTTTGTTAATATGAAATACGTGAGTGAATGTTTGAAAATAATAAGTAGTCTAATCGAGAAATTTACATAAAGAAAAAAAATTCCCGATCATTATTCGCGGTTCTATTAACCAATAAAACATGTACTTCCTTTATATTTCATAAAAATAAAACCTAAAGAATTTGTCACAGTTTTCTCTTGATCAATCAAATACAGATTTCGCTGGATCTTAGATACAAACTGGTCCCACCAAAAGAATAAAAGTCTATATGAAATATAAAAAAAAAATTACTCAGATATAAGCGCAGGTTAATTTGTCTACCAGACTAGTATTGTTCGTGTGATCAAGTGGCCTTTGTGCATTAGATTTTGTTGGTGTATAATTTTCATTTAAACACAAGTGAGAGGAGAAAATGTTATAGTGTTTTATATTGTTCATTGATGCGATTCTTAGTTTTAATACCAGATGTTAGCCACAATTTTTTAAAATTTTAACTAAATAATTTGAGAACAATAAATATAAGCTAGAATATTACATAAAAAATAAGCATAATTTATTATGTTAATGGCAGGTTGCACTAATATTTTAATTGGAAATTAAATTAAACTCAACATTTTATACGTATAAAATTTGATATTTAAGTGTTGAATTTAGTTTAATTTTTGTTTAATTCTTAATTAAAATAATGGTGCAACCGACCATAAAAGTACTATATACATTTTGATTAAATGGGTTTAAATTAATTAAATTGAAAGTTGAATATAGTTAAAAAAATATATATTGTAAAAGAAGTACAATTTTTCTATAATTAATTTACTTTTACAATACACATATTATAGAATGTGAAAAACAGAGAACTATTTTTATTATTGCAGGTGATCTAAGATGAGGCTTGTTAAATACTTGATATTTTGCGTCTTTCTAATATGTAAGTTTTAATATTAGAAAATAGTATTTAAGAACAGCAATTTTCTTTTGGATATAGCGTGATTAAATATTTTAATATTCTTTTGTTATAATGGTAAATAAAAAGATTTGTTTTTATGAAAGCAATCTAACAGTTATATAATTAAATAAAAACGTTATTACTAGCAAGAAATTTTAAATTGTGATTTGGTTATTGTTACCCATGAAATTGTAATTTATTGCCTTAAACAATTTTATACAGTTAAATAGAAAACTACAAATGTATTCGATTAAAATTTTAACTTAAGTAGTACTAAATTTAGTATAATATGTATAAATTAACTACGATACCAAGTATGGTTATAAAGTAAACGATTTTATTATTCTGTATTATACATCTACGATTTAATGGGTCTGTTTGTTTTCGGTAGCTTACATCTACGGTTTCCTGCCGTGTCCGTACAAAATGTATAGTCGTGGAAGTAGGCGCAAAGTAATGACACGAACAGATCTAATAACAACATAATATAATTAATTATTTAAATATATATTTAACAAAACCAAATACCTCAATAATATATCAATGTAAAAAAGTATATTTGTACAATAAACTGTTTAAAATTGTTATTGTATGCAATATGGGAATATGATTTTTTTCTGGAAAGTTAGGTACCTTTGTTGATAACATTATTTATTAATTTTCATATACCTTTGAACAAAATATTGATCAGGTGGTGAAAGCAGCAGAGTATCCCGCCGAAAACAGGAATTTCGAAGGGATTTTTTTGATGAAGAAGGTTCTCCAAGCACTACATACGAAAAGCGAAGCACAGCAGCTGATGAGGGCAATGACGCAGCAGCTAAACCGAACATAGGAACTCGTAATGATGTTGCAACTCCTACTAAACAAGGTTTTAGTCAAGGTGCATCACTTCGGCAAATTGCTCAAGGTTCAGCGGATCAGGCAAATACAGCCGTCATGAATCAGTTAGCAGCTGCAAATCAAGCTGCTTTCGTTGCTAAAAACACTCTTGCTCAAGCTGCAGGTCAAGCATCTGCCACTGCTCAAGCGGCACTTGCTGGTAAACAAATTCTCTTACAAGGTCTAGAGCAACAATTTCGTGATGCTAAAGTAGCTCTTGATGGAGAGACTCAGCAGCTTATGCAAGCACAAAGAGCAGCTGACGCCTCACAACAAGCTTCGCAACAAGCCCAACATCAGGTTTGTTCTAATTTCACATACTAGTATTTAACAAATAACCATTTTTACTTCTCGTGAAAGCAAGCATAATATAACACACAATTTACAATAATTCCAAATTGATTATTATTTTACAGGTGAATGTAATACAAGCAGCTTTAAATGCAGCACAAGTAACTGCAGACCACGCTAATCAAGCCGCATCTGAAGCTGGTGGTGAACTCGCAGCGCAACGAGCAATGGTCGGATCTGCTAAGCAACGTTTGAGTCAACTTGGTGAAACTCTGAAGAGTGTCCGTATTGACTTTGAAGCAACACAGCAAGCTGCACAGCAAGCTCAAGCTGCTGCACAGCAAGCACAAGCATCTGCAGCCGAAGCTGCTGCAGCTGCGGCAGCCGCTGCACCGCCACCTCCTCCGCTGCCTACAGCCCCTATGGCTCCTCCTAAACCTGCTTCAGGAGAACAACCAGATTATACACCAACAGATTCAATAAATAATGATTATTATTATTATTAATGCTTAATTATTGATTTCTTACATTTTTTAATAAAGACATATTTTTAAAGCTATAAGAATAATTACTTTCTCTACTGGGTTCAAATATTGCTGGGATGAAAAATAAAATTAATATTATTTTGAACTCAAATTTTATTTTCCAAAATCATTTAATAATTATTTGTTGTACAAGTAAATCCTAGTTTTGTTAACAATAACATGTCATAATACTATTAATAAATACAAACTAATAAAAAGAAATCTTATTTAGTTATTTAAAATATTTTTTTAAAAAATAATGCATTTATAAAATATTTTAAGAAAATAGAAGTTACGAGAGATAATAATTAAAATTTAATTATTAATATCTCTCACAACTTCTATTTAATATTTTAATTTAATTTCCCAAACACGACAAATATTTAGGTATGTTGTTTATTATCATTTTGATTTATTCAATTGACTTGAGAAAATAAATATCTTTGTGTGAACTCATTAATTAATTACTACACGTACAGCATAATTTTTAAGTTTAATTACTTATATTTGTTTTGATCAAAAATAAGCATTTCTTACTCAAACACATTTTAAAAATAAGACGTCCGGGTTGAATATTTCCGTACTAGATAATAATTATCTAGTACAAAAATATATTAACGGTAAGTATATATTAATACAATAAAATATTGTTCACATTCTAAATAACCATTACTCTTACTACACTCGTAATCATTTAAATATTACTTTACACTTATATATATTTATATATCATTATCATTTCAAATAAAATTATTAAATATATGACAAAAGTGTATTATTATGAATATTTAAAAGCTACAAATAAAGAAAAAATTAAAATGATTTTAGTGTACGAAATTTAAATTATATACTGTTGAAATAAAAGTACAATAAAATTAAAATTGATATCTGTATTATTTTATATCTGCATAAAAATAATAGATATTATTTTTAATTAAACCTTAAAAGCTTTCGTTTCTTAGTATAAAACGTAATGTATATACTTAAAAAGTCGTTACTTTATTCTTCATTATGCAAACGGATGAAATAATCTTGTAGTCCATCTAAAATTATATTTCGTTCTGTGTCATGCAGGAGTTCATTAGAACTTGTCGATTTACTACTGAGACGATCTTTACCCGTCATCCAGCAATAAAATTGCTCAAGATTCATGACTGCAATTCCTTGTGTTTCTAAAATTATTCAGCTATAAAATATTTTTGGTAATTTATGAATATCTTACCATTCGCTTGTGAAACAATATAATTATTGAATGTGCGTAAAGTAACATAACAATTTTTTGGAATGCAATTTAGTTTAGGTAATGTAAATATTGTTGCGTTAGTATTTTTACTTTTTAGTTCACTTATTAGCAATTCCATAGCGCTGATCATTTCGATGGATGTTTTGTTCTATAAAAATAATAATTTGTGTTACGTAAAATAATAAATAAAAACATTTATGTCACTTATTTTTGTAATAGCTTAAAATTAGAGTGTTAAAAATTTAATAAAAAAAATCTCATAGAAAAACAAAATCGTACACATAATTCAATAGTTTAATTTTAAAATAAAAAAAATAATACTCCTAATATTCTTCTATACGACTAATAGGTCAATTTAAGCATCCCGCTTTTTAAAAAAGACGTGTCTTCATTTTAGTTGCAAATGAATTATAATAAAATAGAAAAAATGTAATTATTAATATTCTAATATTACTAATGATGAACTAAAAATTTACTGTGTTCAAAATGAGCTCTATTTTGATGGCGAAACCCATACTGCTCACGTATGCGCGTAACAGTTGGAAACACTTGGTTGTAAAGAACGGTTGTCTTGACTTCATTCGAAAGTATGTGATTGACGCCGTGAATGTGAAACGAAATAAGTATGGCATTTTCACTATGCCCATTTCTCTGATTCCAGGCATCTCTTTCTAAGCAGTAAGCATGACGTCAGCAAATACTAAGTGTTTTTTGCGGGATAATATTTTTTGAACTTTGCTATTTTTTATGGCTATATGGAGTATTTTTTTAGCGAAATAAAATAAATACGTATCATATTTTATATATAGATTAACATATTAAGAAATCAGAAATGCGTGAATAACCATATTATTTCGTTAATCTACCAAATCTTGTTTTTCATCCAAACAATAAAATTCGGGAGCACCGTGTAATTTGTTGCTTGTATAAGGAAAGATATATTTATACATTTTAGAAAAATTAAAGTAATTGAATTTTATTTAGTTATAATAAATCAGTATTTTTAAGCTTTAACTTTTGTTTAAATGCAAATTTAATTTGTCTTGTCAATATGTGAAATGTTAGGTCTATTAGTATTATTGAGCAATTGAATACAAATTTTATAGGCGGAATTACGTTAAAAGAAAAAAATGAGAAGATGATACCTATTCTACTTTTTGGAAAGTACTCCTATTTTGAAATGTAAATATGATATTATAAAATATTTTTCGTTAAATTTGAGCGAGATATATATTTTTTTATAAATTCTGAATTTTATCGGCATGACGCAGATATTCCCGGCAACGTCAACAGTTCGGTGTGATGCGAGTGCTGCCTACTGCTGAAATGTAGAAACATCATCGTAGACGGTGTGTAGAGGAGTTTTTTTTAAAACAGTAAATATCTGAATCGTTTCATATTTTATTGATGTTTCATGTTCATATTATTTATCTCCATTGTTTATTGTTTTACTTCACGTGTACGTAAAATTAAATACAAGAACCAATTGACAGCTTTCGATTTACAGTACACTCGTTTACAATTTTTTTAAGAAATGTTATTAGGAAAATCTACGTCTCATGCTTTTCGCGCTAATCAATATTTAGCAAAAAACGTATTAAATTAAATAATTCTGAACATTTTTTCATTTTTCTCTTTTTTTGTAGTGTGATCTGTAACACTATAATATTAATAAAAATAGTTTTAGTCTTTTAGTTGTAAATTTTGCTATAGTAGAATACCCCATAGCTAAAAATTCAATTGTATTTATTGAACGATAAGAAAGACCATCTATATTAGAGAAATCTTCAGGAAAGGTGTAAAGTAGGTCGACCTAAGATTACATGGACACGCTCCGTTCTAAGGAAATCAGAGACCGGAACAAAACTTGAAACGAAATAAAGAGTCTATCGAAAAACAGAAATAGATCTTCTAAAGCCCTTTGTGGCTGCTAGCAACTTACAGGAATATATTATATTACTATACAATACTATATTGTACGTTTAAGTAATCGTGAATGTATTTAATTTTTTTAAATAAATTACGCTAATTTAAACAAAAATTACGAAAAAAAAACTGTATTAGTAAGTATTGAAAAATAAATGACTCGTAAATAACAACTTACGTTTAACAAATCTGATAATCCAATAAGAATGGCGACACGATAAGGTATAGCATTCTGTTGATTTATATTGTCGATTAAATCTTTTATTGTTTGTCCGGTAATACAAAGTCCACAACGCCTTGGTGCTGTAAAATAGTATACAGAGAGTTTGTTATTAATACAGAATGTTCATTTTAAATGGACTACGGCCACCATTGTTATCTCGAGAACTATAAGAGCTACAAAGGTTAAATGCTCGAACAATTTCTATTTTACAACACTAATGTCAGAAAAACAGAAAAAAACAAATTTTTCAACTCAGTCTTTCTTAAAATACAAAACCTAACTTTTTACTTGCTTACTCGCTAATTTAATTCTAAATTTAATGATTTAATATTTTTATACCCTCGCATAACGATTTTTTAAGAGACTTTTTTATAGGCCATGAGAAATATAATAGTAAAAATTTTATATGGCTGTATTTTCTGCCCTATTCATTTTAGAACAAAAGTGTGAAGTACAAAAAAATGTTCAGCATTAAAAACTACATCCAATAAGTCCAAAATTATTGTTTACGTGAATTTCGGTAGTTATTTCCAGACTGCCATGGGAAATAGAACAAAAACGTTACACAATTGTATTGCTTCAGTTTGATAGATGACTTCATTCATAAGTTTTAATAATTATTAATTTTATTAAATTAATTTTTAATTATATTTTCTGAGATAGTAAATGTATCCATGATTACTGATAAATAATGTAATGAAATCAATCATTAATAAAATTTAATGTTAGATGCCATCTGCCAAACTCAAATATTACGACTATTTAACATTATTTTATTTCTCATGGCAATACAAATAGCTACAAAATAAAACTTTTATTTTACCTCTCTTTTGCGCACGAAACTCATGTAAACAATAATTTTTGACTTATAGAAGCAGTGTTTAATTCTGAACATTACAGCAAATGAAACTTTTATCATTGTATTTTCTATGATCTGTACAAAGCAGATTGGCACACCCAGCAATGGGTTTTTTTATAATGGAAAAAATGAATACATGTTACTTTTTTATGTGGATTAGAATGCCATAAAAGAAAAAATTGAATATATTGTTTCGTTAACTGATCAAATTTTTATGAAATGCCAACGCATACAAAATACTCACTTATTTCTTTCATGGCATTCTAATTGTACTTAAAAGAAGTGGCACTCATATTTAAATAAATTTAGTATGAAAAAAAAGTCGTTATACGAAGGTATGACAATATTATATATCATTGAATTCAGAAATTAATACTCCAACAATAAGCAAATAAAAATATGTGTTCCTATTTCAAGTTATGTCCCGTATTTTGAATATCACTGGTCGAAAAAATATGTTTTTTTCAGTTCATTACATTAGTCTAGGAAATAGAAATTGTTAGTCCATTTAACCTTTGTACCTAATTATAGTTCTTGATATTGTAATGGCAGTCCATTTGAAATGAACACCCTGTATAGAATTACCTGTGAAAATTATAAACAATAACGAGAAATAATCAAATACGTATATAGTCGTACGAGTATATTAGAAATAATTTGCAAAAAAGAAATTTCATTGTATAAAAATTAGTAAAATGTGTATGTACATACAAGGACACGTTCAACGAGAACTAGCACTAGGAAATGCTAACGCTAGAAATCTTGCAATAAG
This sequence comes from Harpalus rufipes, assembly GCA_951394225.1. NCBI lineage: Eukaryota > Metazoa > Arthropoda > Insecta > Coleoptera > Carabidae > Harpalus > Harpalus rufipes. The sequence goes on along the minus strand of OX596278.1, from coordinate 29,858,406 downwards.
ATTTAGTTGCTGAACGCTTCAATTTTTGCCTCTATTTTGTTTTAACAGTAAAATGGCGAACGCTCTTTTGCTTGAGATAATGTGTGAAAAAAATATATTTCCAACGAAATTATATTAGTGGGCTCTAGCATAAAAAATTGCAATATTAATTTTATTAATAATAATTTAATTAATACCTTAAACTCGGCAGACGTAAATGTAGGAAACTTTTCAGAAAAATTTATCCCGCGGTACTGAGAAGAAACATATAAAAAAAATCGCTTATCACTAAAAACAATTAGCGTAAGTAAAATACATTGTCGGTTTGTTATATTAAAATAAATTACCCAAAAAGAGCATCATCTACATAGCGGAAAATATAGCGCTAAAATCTAGGTTAAATTTTGCTCAAGAGAACCGGAAACAGATGATACCTAGCAATACGTTTAAATACAAACAGCGCTAGAAATTGCTAATTGCTATTGTACCTAGCGCTAGCGTCGTTGAATGTACCCATAACTGAAATTAACCTGAATCCGCCTAGCGGATAAATATGTACCAATGAAATTAGTACTGGCATACAGGCTGATATACTGGTATACATCGTACGAAGAAGTGTTTGTAATTTTAAAATTCAGGTAAATGTATTTGGTTCGTTTTAACAATGTCAACTGTTGTGTATGGATGTCATTCGACAGTCAGAAAAATCTAAATGTAAGGTTTCATATGCTTTTTCGAAGGCTGGTGAGAGGAAAGTGTATGTACAAAATAAATGTGACTAATAAGAACTGATAGATAAAAGACAAGCCTGGATTGAAAAAATAAGATCAGGAAAAACAGTGTCATAACATAGGTAATAAAAATATTTTCTCTTCTTTCTATTAAAGAAGATTACATTTTCCAAAAGTATATTATTATAAATAAAATGAACAGTGACGTACAATTTTTATAAATTTTAGACCTGCAATCAAAAGTGCCTCGTATTTCATGCGAAGTTATGCTAACGCTCTTGTTTGCAAATATTGTGCATTCTGTGTGTACATTTATCAACCCCCACATAAAAACAATAACCCTGCATTTATTAATTATTCTCCTTGTAAGAAAATACTTGAATTTGCCGTCTCTATATAATTTATTAGAAAACAGTGTGAGATAACCTTCAAACGTCATCTGGAGACAGTTATAAAAATAAATTTAAATAAATGACGGTTAATTATTTTCTGAGTATCTGGTCGCGAATCTAGGGACCCGGGTATGGTCCCGACCGACGCCAAAAATTACATCGAATTTGAATGGCACAAAATTGACCCCTGTGCTGCACTCTCAACGCCAGCAATGAGTGCCCGTGAGACGTCTGGTAAGCGCCCGTACGGTACAAACATTACATAATTACTAATATCTGTGTACAAAGCAGTTTGGCATACACAACAATGGGTAATATTCCGTGATGATTTATTTATTTATTTATTTAAAACAGTATATGCAGTCTGTCTCTCTTTCATAAACGATGCCAATTTCCATTATCAGAGCACGTGTTCGGAGCACACTAGCGCCGCCATCGGTAATTTGAGTTTCCAATACATTGTTCTTGTTCTTGTTCGTCATTGGATGGCATAACCCCTGATCACATAACTAGTTAGTTATGTGATCAGGGGAATAACTAATGAATTGTAATAGTGGGAAACAGTGGTTTAGGGCTACATTTGGAAATTTAAATCGTGCTTTTCAGTGTCATCAAGCTTTCGGATTTTTTTAATCCCTCTTCAGGATGAATTGTATATGCTTCCTATCAAGATAAATTTGAAGCTTAGTTTAAGTACTGTAGTGAAATTGGTTTAAAAATGTAGAAGTTAGGTGCGTGAAGTTTACACTAAAAGATAAAGTGCTAATTTTTAAATAAGACAGCGAATTAGTGCCTAACTGGTACCAATTAGTGCTAAAAAAAGGAACATCACGCAAACACAAAATGCTCATGCAACGGAAAAGGCATCACCAGACACCGCAAACAGAGAATATGCAGTCACAGAAAGTGGTAGGGAGTTTTATTACACAAAATCGCTCAACGCCAGAAATCCTTTACACCAGAAAGCTCAAATCCAGAAAATACTCGAAGTCGGTGTAGCTGGAAACCATAAAATACGCACAGTGAAGTTATCGTATTTACCACTAGATGTCAATGTGTCGCTTACACTTACTTTGATACATGGATAGAATGTGATCAAATCTGCTTGTTCCGCTATACACAAATGTTAGAGAAAGACAGAGATCCCACCAGTCAGGAGGGTTGCATTTTTTATGCATACATGCAAGTTATTCAAGAAGCCGGTCCATTTTGTATATAGAGGTCAATGGAATTCAAAGACTGAAATTTTAAATATATACAAGGTGGTGACTACGACTCTTGCAGTCTTGCACATAGATTTATAAGGTCTACTATCATACTTTTGTAATTTCTTGCTTCCCTAATAATTTCCTAACTAACTATAACCGTGGAATTTAGCAAAAGGTTAACCAATTTATAGCTATTTACGTATAATTTATTATTAAATAAAATGCAAAGTTAAATATATAATCTGTTTTTATTTTGTAACAATATTTATATGATCCTGAAAAGGACCATTGTTTTTTGTTATTATCAATAGCAATAAATTTGTGTGTACTTTTAAGTTAAAGGTTACTTCATAATATTAATTAAAAAAAAAAAACAGATTATTTCAAATGAAGCGCTGAAATTAATATTCAGTATTTGCTTAATAAATATTAATAAAATTTCGTCGCATATTCGAATATACCTATTAAACTGTAATAGATATATTCATACTATTTGCTAGTTCCCGATTTTTAACTTGACACCTTGACAGATAAATGGCAGTGTTAAAAATCTTAATCTTGAGGCCTTTCAATCCTTAAAAATTAAAAGTAGTTATTTATTAAGTTCGTAATGTAATTCTACTGGAAATTATTATATTATTTATAATTGAAGAGTGATTTTCCAAAACGTGGTAAGTCATTGTTAGGCGAATTTGCGCTATATTTATTTATTTTTTTATTTATTGTAATTATTCAACAGGAACTAACAGAATAATAACATAAAACAAGTAACTAATATACAGAGAGTATTTAGCAATAATACATGTTTTTAGTTTAAACTTGAAATGAACATATTAGTGACTTAGTGCTTTTCGTACCCAGACTCTAACCCAAATTCTTCTTTTTTAAAAAATATTGTCTTCTTTATTACATCGAATTTTAATGGCACAAAATTGACCCCTGTGGTGCACCCTCCACGCCAGCTATGGATGCCCGTGAGGTGACGCCTGGTAAGCGCCCGCACGGTACAAATATTCCATCATTACCGATATCTGTACAAAGCAGATTGGCACACCCAGCATTGGGTAATATGCCGTGATGAAATATATATTTTTTTTCTTTATTTTTCTTGATAGCAAAATAATTGCTATAGAAGCTGCAGCGTCTACCACGTCACTATCCATCATTGATTAAATATGGGAATTAAATCAAAAATTTGTTAAGAGACTGTTGTGGACTATGAAAATGGGGTAGATTAGACGATATACAACTTCACAAACTGTCAAGACAAATGGCAGAAAATGTGATAAACGACTAGATGATCCTATGACTCTCTCTAAGATTCTTGTATTTCTATCCCCCGTCCTTGTAGTTCTTTAGCGCGTAATAGCGAGCCCATACATAACCACCAATGGAGGAACAAAGTAGACCCATATAACACAAGAAGGTGATAACTGGCTGTTAGATTGTTTTATGTGGCATGTCACTGTATGGTTGTACATTCGTTCATCATCGTTTCACAGTCGCAATACATAAGTTATGTAATGAGTAACAAAGAATCATACCACATTTTACGATCCAATTTCATTTAACTCACAAGAAAACCGTGAGAAGTGTTATTAGTTCGCCTTAGAGCCAAGTAGAAATAATATGTAGTTTTTAGAGCTAGTGTGCATTTAGCTATTGTACAAACCAGTTGTATCCACAATTATGTCTTACAAAAGAAATTGTTGACTTAAAATACTTAACTGGTGCAGTCGTGGTAGGATGGTTAAGAGGTTTGCTACACCGAAATTCTGAAAAAAAGCAATTCGTTGAAGTGTTCAAATCGTTGGTTTCAACCATCAACTTAACAAATCAAAGACCCGACAGGTCAGTGAAGTTGGCAGGTACATGTTAAAAATATCGTATCTTTCTTATGCTAAATTTTTTCTGCATATTTTTTGCTAATTTTTGCTGTATATATCATTTTTTTGCTGTTTACCAAAAAGTTATAAACAAAAACAAAAATAACTGCTAACTTCACGTAGCAGACCTCTTGAGTAAAATATTAAGTTTTTGCGCTATGATTTTTTGCTAATTTTTTGCTAATTTTTGCTGTATATCTCTTTTTTTTTATTTTTACCAACAAAAGTTATAAACAAAAACAATAGGACCTGCTAACTTCACGTAGCAGACCCCTTTTGTAAAATGAAGTTTTTTTTCGCTACATTTTTTTGCTAATATTTGCTGTATATAGCACATTTTTAACTGTTTACCAGAAAGAGTTATAAACAAAAACACCGAAATATATTCAATTAACTTCATTCATTGCCCTGCAAGAAATCTTGCAAAATTCATTTATGAATCAAGATATGAATTTAGGTATTTCTTCTACAAATTTATACTCTAAAGCGTTAAATTATTGGATATCTCTTGAGTCATCTGACGAGAGAATAAATACGAACAAAGTGTGTGAAAATTTAGAAGGACAAATATCTGATTGATGACAAATTAATAATTGAAGAAAGCTCGGAAGAAAGTTACCACAGTAGTAATTCAGAAGATGCAGCCTTAAGTATATATAAATGTAACAGAATGGAACAAAATAAACCAACATATTATAGTAAAAAAATCTGATGTGGCTAGCACAATACCTTCCGTCAATCCTGTGTATTATGTACAAATTCCATACATAAATTTTCATGCAAAAGAGTCTAAATTTCCAGTAAAATTATTCCATAAACAAACTATGAAAATGGCACTGACATGTTCTTCTTTTTTAGCTTTTCCCATTCGTTAGGGGTCGCTATTTTTCATTTTCTTCTTCCATTCATTTCTGTTTTGCGGGTCGTCCTTTCTCTGAAGTCTTCCGCAATACAGTCCTTCCATCTTATCTTTGGTCTTTCTCTGTTTCTTCTACCTTTTATTACTAAGCTATTCATTCTTCTTCCAACATATTCTGTATCTCTCCTCATGACATGTTTAAACCAATGTAATCGTCTCTCTGGTATCTTTCTAGAAACTTTTAATACTCGAGTTATTTACCTTATTCTTTCATTCTTTACCTATATTTCCGTGTCTCCCCCAACATCTATCTCAACATCCTCATCTCTGCCACATTCATTTTCTTTTCATTGACACTTACATCTGTCAATTAGAATTTTCTTAATATAATAGCCGTTTCCATGGTTCTATCATAACTGGCTAATTTATAAAATTTAATTTCTTTATAATTCTTTAACTCTATATCCATTGAATATGAAATATAAAATTCAATCAAATCGTATAGATAATAGAATATTCTTTAATATTTATAATAACATTAAATGTGAAAATAATATCTAACAGTGTTTTTTCAAAGAAAACTGTTAAAATCTTCAAATGAGGGTACTTCCCGTTGATCATTTATAACCAAAATCTAATCAAGTCTGCATATGGATGTAAGGAAGAGGAATACGTAAGAATTTTAATTTTTGGAATTCTAGTATTGGATATATAGTGGCCGAAACCGCGGTCACACATATATACACACACACACGCACGCACACACTGTTGGGTACAAACCCTTAATTCTTATTCGCTGGGTAACACCCCCACCCTTATCGTGCATTGAGCTATAGGTATTGTATGTTTTGAGAACTGGGATCGACAGTGAGTCGTTGTGCATCTATCGATCAGTTCAGTCTTACCAATCTGTCTGTAAATAGTGTGTGTAAATAAATCTGTATAAAACCAAATCTTTTATCATTTTGAGTATACTTCCTACGGGAACAAACATTGGTCCTTCGAACCGGATGTGTGAAAATTCTAAAACTTATATTAAAGCGATCCAGGGCTGAAGATCCAACATACAAAGCGATCATAAACCCTCAGGCATCACATCAACTTCTACGCAACGATCCAGGACAGAAGATCCAACAACTAATGCGATCATCGATCCTAAGGCATCACAACATCGATCTCAAAACGCAGGTTAGTGGTCTCCATTTCCCTCGCATCGTTATTTCTTTTCGATCCAAGCGTACCTCAATTCGATCCATTTTCAATTTAAATTCACAAGCGTTACCTATAGTTCTCAAGATGACTAAGGAATTGGAACATTTTCTTACTCAAAGAGGCGTAGTAGATTATAAACTAAGCCGAGTTAGTAATTATATAGAGAATTTCAATATAGAAACGGGTAGCATACATCATTTAAAGGCGCGTAGAGAAATATTAGTCGACGCAAGAAAGGATTTCGATCAATTACAATATGAAATTGAACAACGCGATAAAACTACTGAAATCGAAACTCATAGAAACACATGGGCAGATTTTGAAGATAAATATTGCGACTTAATTGCAAGCATAGACGATTTAATTGATAAAATATCTAACTCCAATAAATCAAGACCAGCATCTAACACAAACCTATCAACTAGTCAAAATCATTGCGGAACAAATAATTCTATGCTATTAAGTTTACCGGTTGTCAACTTGAAAACGTTTGGTGGAGATTATAAAGATTGGCTCAATTTCGAAAATTCCTTTAAATCAGTGATAGATGAGAATAACTCATTAAATAATTGTCAATGATTACAATATTCAAAATCTTGTCTTCGCGATGAAGCATTACGGGCAATAGAATATTTAACAATAAATGAACAAAATTATCTTGAAGCGTGGAATATATTATAAAAACTGTTTAAAAACACTAGGCTTATACTTCAAGATCATGTAATGGCAATCCTAAACGCCCCAGTTATTAATAAACAATCGTATCAGACTCTGCGTGATCTTTTAAATTTAGTAATCAACAATATTACTTCTTTAAAAAATCTTGAACTACCAACAGACAAATGGGATGCTTTACTTGTGCCGATAATATTTGAAAAATTAGATTACAATTCCAAGCGCGAATGGCAAACCTCGTTAAATTCTGCGGTACCGACATATGATCAATTAATCTCATTTTTAGAAAGGCTGTGCTCGGTGTTAGCATCCATAAGTTATGTGTCAACTATTAATGCGTTTGGTTTCAATGCTAATTCACATACGACTCTACTTTCAACCGCTGTTGTTTTAATCAAAAACTCCAAAGATGAGTATATGCAATGCCGAGCCTTTCTTGACGCAGGCTCCATGTCTCATTATATAATGTTTAAATGGTACAACAAGCACAGCTAATAAAGAAATTGACATAAATTAAAAATCGCGAATTAATGCATTTTCAGCAGAGTAGAACCGTTTGGTGGTTAAAACAATTACAGAGAAGTTACCGTTAGTGACACTGGATTCGTATAATTTAGAAATTCCAACAAATATACATCTGGCAGACCCTAGGTTTTACGAAGCAGCAGAGGTAGATTTACTTATCGGGGCTAGTTTATTTTTGCAGCATCTTTGTATCGGCCAAATAAAATCTCCAAACGGCATAATATTCCAGACAACCCAATTAGGATTTATTGCGGGGGGTATCTTTCACGAGGCGTCTGCAATAAAATCTACAGTTTGTAATCTCTTAACAATTGCAGCCGAGGATCGGCTAGACAAGCAAGTTAGGGCCTTATGGGAACTTGAAAATGTAAATACCCAAGCTGATCTTTCAAGAGAAGAGCACGAATGCGAACAATATTTCCGCGAATACACTAATCGTGACTCGGTCGGTAGGTTTATCGTAAGGCTGACAAAATTAATTTAGGCGATTCTCAAAAAACAACACTAAAACGGTTTTACAATTTAGAACGAAGATTTAACAAAGATCATGATCTTAAAACTCAGTATTCAAATTTTATGTCCGAATATTTAAACTCAAATCATATGGAGTTACTAGTTGACAAAGTCGATGAGGATAAATGCAACTTCTTGCCTCATCATCCCGTTTTTAAGAAAGAAGGCACTACTATAAAATTACGTGTGGTTTTCGATGCCTCGGCTAAAACTTCAAATGGCGCGAGTTTAAACGATAATCTTATGATGGGTGCCGTGTGATATTTTTTCAATCATCGTTCGTTTTAGATCTTTTCAATTTGTTTTAACCGCAGATATTGTAAAAATGTATCGGCAGATTCGGATACATCCAGACGACGCAAATTATCAATTAATCCTGTGGCGAGATTGATAATAACAAACCCGTGGATGCATATTGGTTAACTACATTAACATACGGTACGAAACCAGCGAGTTTCATCGCTACGCGTTGCCTGCAGGAGCTGGCAAAACAAAATCGTTTAGATTATCCGGTAGGTAGCGAAATCATTCGTCGCGATTTTTATATGAATGACCTGCTAACGGGAGCTGATTCAATTCAAGAAATTTCCCAAATTGAAAACGGTGTCTCAACTATTTTAAAGCAGGGACAATTCGAACTTAGAAAATTTAAATCCAACGATCCGAGGGTATTAATAGGTGACAGCACTAATACGACACCTAACTCTCAGTCAGATGTTCCTTTACACAAAAATGAACTTACAAAAACCTTAGGATTCCTGTGGATGCCCGAAAACGATCTTTTAAAATATGAAGTTCAATTAGAGGACATTCCTCGCAAGATAACTAAGCGAATCATATTATCGATTACAGCCCAAATATTCAATCTACTCGGTTTAGTCGGTCCTATTATAATGAAAGCGAAAATTATATTACAGCGACTTTGGGCTCTTAAGGCTGTTCGACCCTAAACAAAAATTTCGTTTCTTGATTTTAAATATTCGCCGAGATCTATGCAACCAGACCACCACGGTAAAATTTAATTTGAAAGTTGAAGCAAGCGGATTGGTTATCGATGAAATTTGACCATTTTTAGCTGCTTCTCCAGATGGGTTTATTGGCAATGACAAAATCATTGAAATTAAATGCCCAGTAAGCAAAAACCTCCACCGTAAAGAATGCGGTAGAAAAAAATGAAATTGACTTTCTTAAAATGAAAAATGGCGAGATTGTGCTAAAAGAGAATCACAATTATATGTACCAAATACAAGGGCAACTCCATGTGACAAAAAGAGAGTCATGCTATTTTGTTGTTTGGACTCCACAGGATATGTTTGGCAAACTATTCATCGCGATGATTTGTTTTGGCAAGAAAAAATGGAAAAGCCGCCGAAGAAATTTTATTTCGATGGACTTTTGCACTAAATTCATTAAATTGTCAAATTTCGCACCATATATGTATATAAGAAATACATTTATTCACTTATTCATTGCAATCATCATTTGTTTTGTCTTGCATGTGATACCTATTTTTTAGCGATAATTTTCTGTAATATGTTTTGCACTTATAACAAGCCATTTGGTACCAGAAAGAAGTTAAAATTCTTTATTAGAATTTAAATTTTTTAGTATTTAAATATTTAATAAATTGCATAATGTAAACTCAGAATTATCATTGTAAAAGACAAATATTTCTGTTCAGAATCAAAAATAAAATTAAATAAATACATTTAAAAACTTTCGTTTAGTTTACACAATTTTGCATGTTAAATACGAAGGGATAATATTTCCATTATATACCTGGGTGTCATTATGTTGGTTGAGAGATTACCCCCCCCCCTTGTTTTTATTACAGTCAGGATTCTATAGAAAAGTTTGAGTTAAATAAGTTGCCTACAAACCGGCGTAAGTAGCAAAAATGTGTTCGAAAAGTATCTGAGAAATTGGATTTGCTCGACACATTTTCCTTGTTTTTTAGAGAATAGATAATTTATTAATTTCGCATTTTAGTTCCTCGAGAATAATTAAAACAATGCTATCAGATGTGAAAGAGCAATTTTTAATTAAAACATCGTAACAGAAAATATGAACATGTTTAATATGGAAGTTGCAGTATCTGTATTTCTTTTACAATTACTTATTAAAAATTTTAAGCTTGACATTTTGTTTATGAAGTATTCAACAACATGCATATTTTTTTTTTAAATCTTACAAATTACTCAGTGATGAGGAAAAAGGTGTTAAAGATGGACAAAAATTACGGTATTGAGAGACTAGGGTCGAACAGCCTTAAATTAGACTGGGATGAGTCCCAGTGAAATATATAGGATGTTGATAGCTTTCATCACCGAGCTTAAATATTTAAGTAATTTGCATTTACCTAGAACAATTATAGCAATATTCCCGCCTGCATTTATTGAGTTACATGGTTTCTGCGATGCATCACAATTAGGGTACGGTGCAGCCGTGTATATCAGAACATTAAATGGCAATGATTTATACGAAACTATTAAGAGTAGGTGGTAGATTAAAAAATGCTAATATAGCAAATGACGTTAAACACCCACTCGTACTACCGAAAAGTCATTTTGTTACAAAAATTAATCATTAAGGTGGAGCATGAAAGAAATTTATATGCGGGACCCCAGGCCACGTTCGCAATACTACAGGCCAACAATTTTGGATTTATCTGCAAGAAGTATACAGTCCATACGATGTAACTTGGCGATCCAAAGGAATGTAATTCAGTTCACTATTCCTAAGTTGCGTTTTGTCAAATATTTACTTTTACTTCGATGCCGCACAGCTTCAGAAGTGAAATAGTGATTTTACAATGTTTTATTGCTTTACACAAAGCAAATTTCACCCTAATACACTCAAACTCGGGGTGTCAGGTACTTTTCAACCCAAGAAGTTATATTCATACATAAGCGTTGGTGCATTTTTTTCTCAATAGCAATAGAAATTTTATTTTCTTAACTTTATTAATTTAAAAAATAATTAATTATATTATGATTTATATAATAAATAATTCATTCCAATATTTGTAATATTTTTTTTTGTATAAATAATTTCTTTTTTTTATAATATTCGTAATTTTATTGAACTTCATTCTTCTTCGGTACGCCTACGGATTTTATAACTTTCCCATTACCGCAGTGATAATGTGAATTGCCCCAACTCGCCAAGTTACATCGTATGGACTGTAGTTAGGCAAGTGCTCCATAAATGCATAAAATGTTTTAGAGTTGACCCAGTAAATTTGAACCCAAAAATGGGAAACCTTCCAGAAAATAGAGTTCATTCATGTAGACCCTTTTTAACTTCCGGAGTTGATTATGCTGGTCCTGTGTTATTGAAAGATCATTAGGTCGCGGAAAACGTTTAGTTAAAGCGCTATTCGTATGTTTTGCTACCAAAGCAGTTCATATAGAATTAGTTTTAGATTTAACATCTGATGAATTCGTAGCGGCTTTACGTCGTTTCATAGGCCGCCGTGATCATCCACAACATATTTACAGTGATAACGGCACTAATTTCGTCGGAGCAAATAACGAGCTAAAGCAACTAGACAATTTTCTTAAGAACCAAAATCCATCAATAGCAAACAATTTATCCAATATAGGCATTGAATGGCATTTTATACCTCCAAAATCCCCACATATGGGTGGGTTATGGGAAAGTAATATTAAATCGACAAAAATATACATCAAAAGAACTATAGGTGACGCACATTTGACTTATAGCGAAATGTTAACCCTTTTGGTACGTATTGAGACATGCCTAAACTCGCGGCCCCTGACTCCCCTCTCCAGCAATCCTAATGATCTAGAAGTCCTTACACCCGGTCACTTCCTAATTGGAGAACCACTGACAGCGTTTCCTGAACAAGATGTCCAAGAAGTATCGATACATCGCCTAAAAAGATGGCAGGTGGTGGAGAGGATCAGAGCACATTTCTCGAAGCGTTGGAGCCGAGAGTATTTGGTGCAACTGCAAGCTCGGTCCAAATGGCGCACCGACCTAAATTCCAATTCGAGTACTCCAGATGCCCTACTCGGAGCATTGGTCGTCCTGATAGACGGAAATGCCCAGCCTCTGCAATGGAAAATGGCGCGAATAGAAGAAGTCCACCCGGGAAAAGACACCGTGCGCGTGGTCACCGTCCACACACCTCAAGGACTTTTGAAGAGAGCTCTTCATTAGGTGTGCATCCTTCCTATCGAAGAAGACTCAAAGGTGTAGTTTGAGTGATATGTGTTATATGCAAGTGAATATGTCAAATGAGTGCAATCTTACAACTCTGGTTTTTTCTTTGTAGTACATGTACACATATATGTTTGTTTATGTAATTTTATGTTTTGAAGCTTGTCACCTTCAAGGGGGGAGCATGTTGGGTACAAACCCTTAATTCTTATTCGCTGGGTAATACCCCCACCCTTATCGTGCATTGAGCTATAGGTATCGTATGTTTTGAGAACTGGGATCGACAGTGAGTCGTTGTTCATCTACTCGTATCGATCAGTTCAGTCTTACCAATGTGTCTGTAAATAGTGTGTGTAAATAAATCTGTATAAACCCAAATCTTTTATCATTTAGAGTATACTTTTTACGGGAACAACACACACACACACACACACACACACACACACACACACACACACACAGACATCATCGTAAAAATAGTAAAATCGTATTGTAGACACCCTAAAACGTAGGTAAAAAGGTAAAAACAGGAATATGTAAAAAGAAACTGAAATTTACACCTAAATTATGGTGAAATATATTTGCACAAGAAATTTGGAATTCATCAAAGTTACCATGTGCCTGGATATTTAAATATAATACTATAAACGCAAATAATGCAGGAAAAAAGCAAACGCATATTGTGCTGCATGCCAAAGTGTAATACACAAAATATACAGATATTGACCACCCCGATCAGTGGCCTTTTTGTTAATTATTATGTAATAGGAAAACCTTATAGTGTTTGGCATAGTAAAAAAACGATCGCTTATTGGCCACTGTAGAAGTGAATTAGGGAGAAAAATGATCGATACAAATTCAACAGGGTCTCTAACTCGGAAGAGGTTATACGAGTCTTCCACAATATTATTTGATAAAAAGCCCCCCTACAGTATCATACCTGGAAGTATTAAGAAAAATTAAGTCAGAACTTCATAATAGGGATCTCTTACATGAAGATCCAATAAAATCTTTGGAATTAATGGCACAAAAAATTCATTGCAATACGCTATTCATGAAATTGGCTGTTTAATTTTTTTTATACATTACTGAACGCCCGATCAATTGCGTCAATATAATACGTACTGCCAAAAAGAAATTTATACGAAAATTTCTATAGACGCAACCGGAAAAGTTTTGCGAAAATTGAAACGAATAGATAATGAATTGTCTGGAAATATATTTTTATGTTATTATTATTCATTTGCCCAATGAACATGAAGGTCAAATATCAGTCTCTCAGATGTTATCTGAAAGACAAAATAGTAATGCTATACATTACTGGTTAAGTAAGTGAAGACGGCTAGGAGCTAAAAATTCTAAAGAAGCAATTAGTGACTTTTCTGTTGCTTTAATAAGCGCAATGTGCAGAGCATTTGCTAGTTGCTCTGATACGTCTGAATATATTGAAGAATGCACATAAGTTCTGACAAAGCGGTACGGTGCAAAACTTCCTACATGTTTCATACGTGTGGCTGCAGCTCACTTAATTAAAGCTGTTAGTACATGGAAAGAAATACATCCATTTACTACTCGGCATAAAAAAGTTCGTCAATTTTATATTAGAGCAGTTGGGCAGTTAATTTTAGCAACAGATGTTGTTGAAATTAAGGACCTAAAGTATCCAATATTTGTAACAGCTTTATCACATACTGAAGGCTTCATAAATAACACTACCCCCACTATATGTGAAACTGAAAAAAGTAAATTAATTCATTAATTTGCATACGGTGTACAACAAAGTGCAATAAATGACACAGTTGACATAGAACAAAGCATAGATATCAATACAGACTTGTTGGAAGAAGATGTTTGGGAACAGAATTCGTTAAAATTTATTGTAGAAAACATATTTGAGCAGGCCCAAAAATCTGTTGAAAGTTTAGATTGATTTACTATTATTAAGTTTAGTTTATTCAATTATATTGTCATGTTTGTAGTAATCTTTATTAAAAAATAGTAAGATTTAGCAGAATTTACTTATGAACCCAGTTTAACACGCCTTTTGATGTAGTTTCCAAATCCTTACGTATTCTCACCCAGTCCCACCATTGCACATAAAAATGGCACGATATAACACTAGTCTGAAATTACATTGCATAATATATAGCAGGTCATGTTTTGGTTTATAATTTTTTTTTTTTGGTAAACAGCAAAATATGTGATATACAGGTGTAACAGCTAAACAAGCTATCTCAAATAATTTCTATATTATTAAAGATACAATAAAATATTATAATACAATCTTATAAAAAACCAAGGGGGACATCCGAATACAGTAGAAAATAATTTTTTTAACCAATGGTTCTCAAGTTACAACATAAAGTTATATTTTTTTAAATGGAATGGTATTTATTTTTTAAGCATATTTCATAGAGAATTTTTTTCTGAACTCAACCATGTAATCATTTTATATCCTAACATAACAATTTTTTTGAGAAAAATTCAATTGAAATTTAAATAAATATCATTTTTAGTCATTTTTAGTATGAAAAACAATTGACCATAAATTAAAACGAAACAAATATTTATTAATAACTTATAAATCGTGTTCTATTTGATTTCCATCCTAAATAATTCAATTTGACAGATAGCAGTTTTTGTTTTTTATACATAGCCTACTGAAAAATAACAATAAAATGAAATTTATTTAAATTTCAGTTGAGTTTTTCTCAATATTTTTGTTATGTTAGAATATAAAATAATTACATGATCGAATTAAAAAAAAATACTCTATCGAATATTCCTAAAAAAATATCATCCCTTTTACAGAAAAAAATTGATGTACACAGCAAAAATTAGCCAAAAATGAGCAAAAAATTATAGCGCAAAAAAACTTTTCATTTTACACAAGGGGTTTGCTACGTGAAGTTAGCAGGTATTTTTGTTTTTGTTTATAACTTTTTATATCGTCTGTCGGTCTGTGCGTGCACACTCCTGTACCGGTATTCATCAAGGTCAGCCCCATCATCGTTGAGCGAAAATCGACAACCGGTCAGCAAAGAAGCAGCCTCATGAAGATTTTACTTTTATTAGCATTGTAAGTGAAATCTGATATTTTTGTATAAATTATAGAATAACTATTATACATAGTTCAAAATTAATTCATTGAAAACTTTAAATATTAACTATAAAATGATTAGAAGTAAAGGTAGTCCTTCTGGCGCTTTGTCAAATCTTGACACTAGTGAGTAGTAAATACGCGTAATTAGTGGGTAATTAGTGCTAATTGCTTTTTAATTGCTTTTTCCAGGAATTCACTAATTGCTTTTTAATTGCTTTTTCCAGGAATTCACTAATTGCTATGGACAGGTGGAATTTGTGACGTATGTGGGGCTAATTAGTGTGTTTGTGACGTATGTGAAGGTCATCAGCGAAATTAGATTAACCGCGGGAATTTTTTAACTTTCCATTATATTTTTAACATGGG
This sequence comes from Harpalus rufipes, assembly GCA_951394225.1. Lineage (NCBI taxonomy): Eukaryota > Metazoa > Arthropoda > Insecta > Coleoptera > Carabidae > Harpalus > Harpalus rufipes. Next base: position 29,842,772 of record OX596278.1, on the reverse strand, counting down.
CTAATTGCCCGAGACATTTAGGGATATTTTTACATTGTTCATTTTCGTATAAATGCCAAACTATAAGAGCTGTAGTTACAAGTGTTTTGTTATCTGCTTCTGAAGAAGTTCTCCAGGTATTCATTTCTGCAAAAACTCTATCGTGGTAAGTGTAATAATAATTATACTAGTTATAACAGTGAAATAACGTTATTTTTATATATGTGTGTGTATGTGTGTGCTTTATAGATGAATCACAAGCGTGCACAAACGGCATTTGATGGCGCTCCTCTAAAGAAATTCCGCATTCTGGAGTCTAATTTCGAGCCATCAACCATGCATTCTACCTATTCTCGAGAAAGCGCCGGTTTCTACGCGGAAAGCAGTTACAATCACGATGACTCACGTGATGAGGTTGACCAACCACCGTTTGAGCCTCGGGGAGAATCACAATGTGACGAAGAAATAGGGGAAGGAGTGGATACCTTACTGATGCAAGCTGTAGAAAAGTATGAAAAACATGAAGAGACGAAATTAAATAGAGCCATATTAAATGAAAAACATCGCCTGTTAGATGTTATGGAATTACCCTTAACAAAAACAGCTAAAAAAATTTTAACAGTTGGCGTTAAACCTCTGGAAGGTTTTCAAACAATTTTAAGATTGGGGAATTTAGAATTGACTGCATGTGCATGGTTTCACTACGATGAAGTAAAAGAACTGTTTAAAGTTATTAAAAATATTTTAAATAACACCTTTCGAGTAAACACGGATACAGTAGTTGGATGTTTGAAAAATTATGTAGTAACCATGCACAACAATCAAACTCTAAGTTTTTCCACCCGAAGAGCTGATGACGTGTACAAACCGATTTATCTAGCTTTTGATACTCTTAAAACTGTTTTACAACTTGAATGTGTTGTAATGGAACTGATGGCGAATAGGCAAATAAAGAAGCGTTTCCCTGATTATGAACAATTTATCACGGGTGTAGCAGGTCGACTTATGAATTCCCCAGCACCCATCACGTACAAAGAGGCTCTATTTAATGTATTAAAAGAATCAGAAAGTAATTTGTATCTGTATGAAATAGTATTAAAATTACCGTGTAATGTTAAACATGATGTAGATATGAAGTTAGAATCTTATAAAAATTGTAATCAATGGTAGTTTGTAAAACATATAATAATTAAATAAAATTTATAAATATTAACCGTTGTTCATCATTTTGTAAACAGTCGTGATAGTGTAGACATGGAGTATTGTTTCAGGGCACCGTTTACAGCTATTATTGCTGGACCCGCAGCTTCTGGAAAGTCATATTTCGTAAAAAGACTATTGCACAGTTTGAATTCTATGTGTGATACTGCATTCGATAAAATAATATGGTGCTACGACGAGTGGCAGCCTATGTATGATGAAAAAACTAATGAAAACATAGAATATTTTCGTGGATTACCCGATATGAACTCTTTTGATGGTATAGAATCAACGTTAATTATTTTAGATGATTTAATGAGGGAGACAAATCATAATATTGTTGATATTTTTACTAAAGGAAGCCATCATCGTAAAATCAGTGTTTTTTATATAACGCAAAATATATTCCATCAAGGTAAAGGACAGCGTGATATTTCCCTTAATGCACATTATGTTATTTATTTTAAAAACCCCAGAGATCGTGCTCAGATAAATCACTTAGCTCGTCAGATATATCCCGATAATATTAAATTTATTCAAGAATCTTACTCTGATGCAACAACTAGGGCGCACAGTTATTTATTTATAGATATGAAACAAGATACACCGGAAAATTGACGGATTCGTACGAATGTTTTACCTGATGAAAAGCCAACATACGTTTACGTTCCCAAGAAAGGGTATAAATAAAACATATCTTTTCTAAACAATTTATTTGCGTGCAACATGTCGAGAGCGATAGTTACCAATGCACCTGTTTTGAAATTTCTTCAAAACACTAAACCCGAATATCGAAAGGCTGTATTAAAAGCTGCCGATAAGCATTTAATTCATTGTATTTGTGAGTGTATTCATAATACTTTAATTGGTAAAGTTCCTTTAACTAAAATACAAAAAGAGAAATTAGCACAACATAAAAAAGTACTTAGACGTATAGTTAAAAATAAATCATCTGCTGGTCAAAAGAAAAAACTAATTATTCAAAAGGGTGGCGCATTTCTTCCTCTTTTACTAGCCCCAATTATATCGGGTGTGTTAGGCGGATTATTAAATAAATAGAAAATTTAAGTTATGGAGCATACCAAGAAAATGGTATCAATAGAACCTCGCGTTTTTGAACATTTTCAAAAATTTCAACATACCCAACCCGACACTTTGTCACAGTTAAATCGTGAAATGCATATTATTTAAAACAAGAAAAATGTTAGTGATAATGAAAAATGGGGCCTGTATAATCAGATTTTGCAAAAATATTTAAATATATTGAATAATGTTCGTAAACCCATTACAATATCGACGATTTCCGAAACAAGCGAAAAATAGAAATCACCTGAAGCTGACGAGGAAAAAGAACTTACCGATATTGATCAGTATAAATTTCAAGATATATTAAAAGTGGTACCTAAACAAAATATTAAGAAAGCGACACTGCTACTTCAAATACTTAAAGATGGTGGCGTAGCGTGGAATGAACATGGCGTAGTGAGTTATGGCGGACATAAACTTGTCGGTAGTAATATAATCGATCTTGTTAGTGATATTGTAAAGAGTAATAAAACTGGTGTTGATCCAGAAGGTTGGCAATATTTCGCTGACATTTTACATAAAGTTAATATACCACGAGTTCTACTTGTTAACAAAAGAAGATTAGATTATGTTAATAGTAAATTAAAGAAAGAAGAAGAGAATAAAAGTGAAATAGTAGAAGAAATTCCATTTATTGATAGTACACCTCCTCAGTCACCCAAGTCAAAACAAAAAGAAAAAAAAAGAAAATTAATTGGTCACCATACAAATTATAACAATGAACACTTTAAGTAAACGGTATTATACACCTTCAGATCCTATTAGCTTTTCTCATGTAAACAAAAATTTTAAATCAACAAATATTTCTACAAAGAAAATTCAAAACTGGCTAGAAAGTCAAGACACGTATACTTTAAATAAGCAAGTTCGACGCAAGTTTAAAAGAAATAAGTACTATGTTACAACGATGAATGAATTATTTAAAGGTGATTTAATTGATTTAAAAAATTTGGTTAAGTACAACGACAATGTTAAATATTTACTGACTGTTATTGATGTCTTCTCAAAATATGCTATGGTGAAACCACTATATACTAAAACAGGAAGCGAAGTTGCAAAATCCTTTGAAGAAATTTTTAAGGAACGCGTTCCTATTAATTTACAAACAGACAAAGGCAAGGAATTTTTAGCTTCTAAAGTACAATTATTATTTAAAAAGTGTAATATAAATTTTTATGTTGCTAAAAATCCTGATGTTAAAGCAGCTGTAGTAGAACGTTTTAATAAAACTTTAAAAACAAAAATGTTTAAGTATTTTTCATTTGCTAATACCTATAGGTATATCGACGTGTTGCAGGATTTAGTAAATAGTTATAACAATTCATACCACAGAACAATTAAAATGGCACCAAATGAAGTATGTGAAGATAACATTTTAACAGTGTATAATAATATTAACGGCAATAAATCTCCCAATAAACAGAAAAATAAAAATAAGTTATATAAAGTTGACGATTTTGTACGTATTGTTAAATATAAACATGCCTTTGAAAAAGGTTATGTTAATAACTGGAGTGGTGAAATATTTAAAATTACTGACGTTGTTTTGAGAGATCCTGTTGTATATAAAATATGTGATTTATTAAACGAACCCGTAGATGGCATATTTTATCAACCAGAAATTCAGCGTGTAACATATAATCCTGAAAATTATTTTCAAATAGATAAAATTTTAAAGAAACGCTATAAAAACGGGCGCACTGAAATTTTAGTTCAGTGGAAAAATTACCCGTCAAAGTTTAACTCGTGGATTCCGAGTAACTCTCTTACGCAAATATGAATTCTAATACATTGACTGATTTTTATTTAACTCTACTATCAAACAGTTCGAAAAAATATTTTCCAGCAAATACTTCTGCTAACTATTTTACGCAGTTACCAAAAAGTATACATCTATCGGGAGAATGGTGTGTAGGATTAACTGAAATACAATACCCTTACTCGTTTTCATCGGTTACGGAGGACGATAATACCGTATATTGCACATACAATATAACTTTAAAAGATGAAATGGACGCTACACAAATTTAAAACTTGTTTACGGATACAAGATTCTCTATGTGGCTTGAAAATAAAATGCGACATGAAAAATATAAATCCGTTAACGACGTTGTTAATTTATACCTTAAGAAGAAAAATACTCTCTTGCTCATAGATTACAAAACTAAAATAGATTCGGGTAATTAGCAATCTGTAGAATCAATAGTGACAGCCCTGAATGCAAATATAATATTGCAAAAGGACAAAGTTGAATTTAGAATAAATGGTGGTAGCAAGAAAGTGCTATGTAGTTCTATTAGTCCCTTTATAACATCATTGAAATTATCTCCACGGTTGAGTTTGCAACTTGGTTTTGAACCAGGTACTAATATACTTAATCAATCTTCAACATATCCGTCAAATGTATTACTAGGATTGCCATCACAGCTGTTTGTATACAGTGATATTGTAGAATCGCAAATGATTGGAGATATTTTTGCAAATGTTATTAGAATTGTAGCAATTGACAACAGTCATTACATTTACGGTACCCAAAAAGTACAGTTTTTTACACAACCTCACTATATCCCGGTATTAAAAAGAAAATTTGAAAATATTGAAATAGATATAAGAACAAGCACTGGTGAAAAAGCACCATTCCAATACGGTACAGTGAGTGTAAAACTTCACTTTAAGAAGTTAACACAATGAAGTCATGTCACTACCACGACTATTATGTAAATCAAGCGGGGGATGGAGTCGGTGCAATTTACCGAGGTAATGCTTACCAAAAGGGGCATGGTTTTGGAAGTTTCCTAAAAGGATTATTGAGAAGTGTAATGCCGTTTGTTAAAAGCGGATTAAAAACTGTTGGAAAAGAAGCTATTCGGTCGGGCACGTATTTTATTAATGACTACTTAAAACGTAAAGCTAAAACTAAAATTGATAATTTGATAGGTTCTGGTTTACTTATATAAAGACAACGTTTAACAAATAAAATTCATAACTCGAGTTCCCGTTTGAAGACATCCAAAATTAAAAGTCAACGTACGCAATCACCTGATATTTTTGATAAAAAATAAAAATGGCTTTTTTACATCCTAGAAGTTGTGAATGCGCAAAATATGAATTGGATCTTTTTACTGTTCCTGCTACACAAACAAGCATTGAAAATGGTCGCTGGGTACATTATAAAACCCTATCAAGTATATCAGAAGATGCACCGCTGGAATTTGTTATAAATGGCGGTGAAGATTATATAGATTTAGCTTATGCTTTAATTTCTGTGAATGTAAAATTAACTAAAGATGATGGAAGTGATTTTGAAGAAAATGATAATGCAAAAATTGCACCTGTTAATAATATTTTACATTCGATGTTTAGTCAAGTTGAAGTTTATTTAAATCAAAAACTTATTTCGCCACCAAATAATACTTACGCTTACAAATGTTATTTGGACACACTTTTAAATTATGGGCCATCTGCTAAAAAGTCACATTTAACCTGCGGATTATGGTATCCTGATACAAGCGGTAAAATGGATACAATGACTAATGCTAAAACCTCGCACAGAGAGTCATCTAGACACAATTTCAACAAATGATTTATAACAAATTAATATAGAAACACATAAAACGTTGTCCCAACAATTTTATATTAGCAACATTGAAAATAATACGTTAATTAGACCTTGTATATTGATAGCCAATTACAATCGCAATTGTGTATGTGTGTAAGTTTGGTAAGCTCGGTTTTCCGAACTTACCGTGGCGTTACATGCCGTTCTATGTATAGATTGCGTGGGTTTAGCAACACTACCTTCATTTAAGGTTCGCAGCCGCCTCACCTTTTAGTCAGGACGCACGACGTAATCGAAGCGTCTGCAGGACGTGTGACTGAATCACCCCGTCGTATGAACCGACAAGTACCTGTGTCGTACTCGCCGGTTGTGGAGCTGGTAAGTTATACCCAAGTGAACATGGACACGCCAGCGTTCGGTGCTGATGCGGCACAAGACCCGCAAAATTACGTTTGATTGGCAACCAATATCAGGTCATGTAAATAAAAATCCATTATATCATTGTGACAACAACAAATTATAATATATTTCTTGTCCAAGTTAAGTTTTCCGTAGCAGGTGAATGAGAGGCGAGGTGGGGGGGATAAATGGGGACCCCAAATGTGCCTGACATAGCCATAGCAGCTAAGTGGGGGGAAAGTAGGTCTCCAGACGTGCCTGACATAGCCATAGCAGCTGAGTGGAGGGAAAGTGGGGAGTCCAAACGTGCCTGACATGGCCATAGCAGCTGAGTGGGGGGAAAGTAGAACTCCAAACATGCCTGACATAGCCATAGCAGCTGAGTGGGCGGGGGGGGGGGGGTGATGAAAGTAGGAGCCCAAACATGCCTCACATAGCCATAGCAGCTGAGTGGGGTGAAGGTAGGACACCAAACGTGCCTGATATAGCCATAGTAGCTGAGTGGAGGGAAAGTGGAGAAAAGTATTGAAAAGCGGAGTCGTAGATAGGCCTGAAGAACTTACCTCGGACAAGCCAAGTGTAAAGTTTCGCTGTGTCCAGAAGCTTGGATTACTCAACGTGTCAACCACGCCAGAGGTCCAAAACGTCAGAAGTTCAGGAGCTCGGATTACACAACGTGTCAAGCACGCCAGAGGTCCAATGTTCCCGGAGTCCTTCCGAAGCAAGAGTGAAGAATACACTTTTGTCCCAGTATTTAAACCAAAATATACCTCTTATCCCTTCCGGATCTAAGGCGCTTCGGGGGTAAGATTTGCCTCTCTCCGTCACCGGTGTAGGTGGGTGGTTGGGTGGACCATCGAAAATTCTAGAACATCATAAATTTGCCATTGATTCTTAACACATGTGCACGCCAGATCTCCGAATCAGCCCTGTGACGCTAGCTCAAGTGGTTGTATTGTCTTCGCTAACTGCCGGGTCTGTCCCTTGACCGCCTAGTGCGACACATAAAAAACAAACACATTTGCGACGAGATATCTTTGCAATGGCCATCACAACTAAATAATTACTACGTATTCTTTCTACATTAACAATAATAATATTGTAACGTTTTTATTTATATGGGTGAAGTGTACAAATAACAAATATATTATTAATTAAAAGAATACATTTATTAAACGGTAAATAAATATTAAAAACATAATTAAAATATAATAAATTAAACTAACACTATGATAAACAAATATTAACACTAATTTAAACACTAAGAATATTATAAGACACTTAAACACTAAGATTATTTAAACAATTAACACCACTCTTTATTTCACTAATTACATTTATTTATGTTCACTTGTCGACTGTTGTTTATATCACCAACTATTCACGACGCTTATTTATATCAGACTTCTTTACTCGTTGCTTCTATAATACAGCGGAGTTTCTTTCTTCCGGTAAACACTTGACTTGCAATTCGCCGCACTGTCTTTTCTAGATCTTCAGAGTTTTCCTTTCTCTCAGCATCCATATTTCGCACTCGCGATTGGTTACGTGAAGCTTGTTTGGCAGCTTCATGCTATAATGCATATGAGAGTGCGTCAATTAGAGTTTTTGGACGTGCCAATCGCAGTGCTTGTTGAGTTTCGCTGTCTCGAACTCCGTAGATAAATGATTGAGTGGCCAAGCACTCCAAAACGCTGTCAGGAGCTGTAGGATGTGCGAGACGAACCAAACGGGCTACGTCGGCTTCAAATTCTTGCAGGTTTTCTTTTGAACTCTGATATCGGTTCCTCAGCTACGTCTGGTATACCTGCTCCAGATGTGCATTGCCATATCGCATATCCAACCGCTTGACTAGTTGGTCGTAGTCTTCTTGTTCCTCTTCCTTCAGCGTTTGTAGGATGTCGATAGCTTCTCCACGTAACGAGACAGTCAACGTTGTAGCCTTCACCATGGTCGTCCAGTTATTTGTTTTGGCAGCCGCTTCAAATTGTTTTAAATAATTCGGCCACGAAGGCTTCCCATCAAATTCCGGTGTTTTTATGTGCATTTTTGAAGTAGTATCAAGTTTTACTACTTTTCTTCCTTCTATTAGACTTGGCTCAGCCACACCAGAATTCGGAATTGACGATGATGTAATTTTAGTGATTTTTTCTCGTAATTCTTCGATCTTCTTGTCATACTCATCTTTTAAATTTCTCAGGTCTTCTCCGGTTTTTCTAGAATTCTCCTCTAATTTTTTTTCTAATTTTTCTTCTAAACTTCTAGATTTTTCTTCTAATTTTTGTTCTAATGTTCGAGAATTTTCTTCCAATTTTTTTTCTAATATTCTAGAATTTTCTTCTGCCTTTGTAGAATTTTCTCTTAATTTTTCTTTTAATGTTCTAGAATTATGTTCTAATTTGTGTTCTAATTTACCAAATTCGGATAAGTCAAATAAGTACTCTTCAGGATTTTCACCAGAATCGATTAATGCTTGCTGCAGTCGTTCTTGAAGCTCTGACTTCTTTCCTTTTGTTTCTAAATCCCGTTCTTCCAGTTCTCTCTTGAGATAACTTACTTTTAATTCAGTTAATTTTATTTGTTTGGTCGCCATTTTATTTATTTTTATTTACACTTCACAGTTTATTACCAACCCCACACCTGACACCAATTGTAACGTTTTTATTTATATGGGTGAAGTGTACAAATAACAGATATATTATTAATTAAAAGAATACATTTATTAAACGGTAAATAAATATTAAAAATGTAATTAAAATATAATAAATTAAACTAACACTATGATAAACAAATATTAACACTAATTTAAACACTAAGAATATTATAAGACACTTAAACACTAAGATTATTTATTTAAACAATTAACACCACTCTTTATGTCACTAATTATATTTATTTATGTTCACTTGTCGACTGTTGTTTATATCACCAACTATTCACGACGCTTATTTATATCAGACTTCTTTAATCGTTGCTTCTATAATACAGAATGCGTTCGCTGGCTTTGGCGACGGGTTATATACCTGGCGACTTTAGTTCTAGAACCTCCTGGAGAACTTCTAGAGGTAAACAGCATGCACAATAGATTACGTCACCGCGACCTGTCCTAACGAGTCCGCTAGGCGCGGACACAGCGGCGCCAGCTATGGCGCGGCGGCGGCGAGGGCTACGGAGCGGTGGCGGCGGCGACGTTACAATATTAGTACAACGTACTTCTTCATGATTATGATTAATAGTACCAATGTACACTGGCTTGCAAAAGAATCGCGTACACCTTAAAAATTAAGTAACCGAGTTTTTATCTTTTTTTACCTATGTAAATACGGTTTTTTTTAAAATATCTAATATATATATATATATATATATATATATATATATATATATATATATATATATATATATATATATATATATATATATATATATATATCAACTGTCAATAGAGTTGTCACTGTCATAACACTATTGTAGGTATCGTGGAGCAAGTTCTTCATTGTTCTTAAGTTACTACAAATATATTCTAGAAAAAATAAAGAACAACCAAGTATTTTGAAATGGATTATCAATAAGTAAAAATTATGACTGAAACAAATTATGGACGAAGTAACATTAGTAATTTATCATCGCTCCATCAGCGTCCAGTACTTTATTTAATCTTTGAGGCATGGAGGATAAGAATTTTAAAATAATTTTCATCCTGACTCAAGGTTTTCCAGGTGTTTTCAATAACCCCATAACTCATCTTCATTCTGAGGTCGAACATTTCGTTCATAAATCCGTTTTACTAGCAAGCCCCAAACATTTTCAATCGGGTTTAAATAAGGACTGCATGCAGACCATAGTAAACTTTCTATATTGTTATGTATAAACCACTATCTTATATCCTAGCTGTATGAACTGGACAGTTATCTTGTTGAAAGATAAAGCTGTTATTCGGATACATTTGTTCTATTGAAGGCAGCATGACGTTTTCCAAAATATTTAGATAATTTTGCGCATCCAAGCGCCTAACACGCCACGCTACACCCAGACCTTGTACACGCCCAAACATTCATAGATAATCGCCCAGCGGTGTTCCTTGGAGACATATCTTTCATGATATCAACAATTTGTTGGACGATATACACGTAAACGACCATAATGGAAAGACTTAAACATCCGTTCATCAGAAAAAACTACATTATTCCAAAAATTTTGAGGTCGGTAAATATAATTTAAATAAAACAGAATTCGTGCTTGCTTTTTTTCTTCTATCCGTATACCTTTCTTGAACTTGCTGAATTTTTCAATTAGAATTTTTGACCCTCCGACATGACTATGATCTTGAAAAATTTGTTGCAAATGCAGCGTCTATTGCTGTTTCAAAAGGATTTTCCCATAAATGATTTAAAAACGCTTCATATTGATCATTAGTGGAAATTTTTGGACGTCCGGAACCTTCTTTCCTTTTTATACCTCCTTCATATTCTCACCGACTCTTCACCCTCATAACAGTACTTTTATTAATATTAAAATGTTCTGCTATTAATATGATTGACTACCCCTCTTTTAACTTAGAAATTATTACAAGTTTTCTGATAACTTTGGCATCTTAATTGACACTGACAAGTTAACAATCGAGACCGACTTAATACAGCAAAAAACAGGTATACGTGATTTTTTTGCAAACTAGTGTACTCGTATGCTAGTTCCCACGGTGCATCTTTTCAGATTCACAAAAAAAATGCATCAAGAAGAAGAAGTTCGTAGAAGATGCACCAAATTTAGCGGCGCCGATATAAATCAAGCGTTTTGTTCAATCCTTTTGTGTGTGTCATAACTTTTCATCAGGTGGGTGATTGACATTTGCTAAATATATATCACCTCAAAATAGTTTATCTGTCATGTTAGGGTAATTTATTGTTATTAGGTATTATTTCTAATTTCTGTCCCAGTTAACAATTACCTGTTAATTTAAATTGATATTAGTTCCGTTGATTACAAATAATAGAAATAAATGAACGAAATAGTTGTTATACAACCCTATACAATATTTCATCTACTGTTTGAGAGTCACTTGTTAAATTTTAGGTTTATGCTGATAAATTAGCTCCTTATTCTTGATCATTTTCTGTATATAACATTTTTCTCTAAAGTCATTGGTTCGCCTAAAAAATCGCTGGTTGTTTTAAAGGAAACACCTGTATGTATATATATATGCATATAGGTGAGTCTGCGAAGACACTCCAACCCCCACCCTTTAACTTTTTTTATTATAAGTAATAGAAAAAAATGGCTCACATAAAAGTTTTATTTACTAAAAAATAAACCGCCATTTTTTTGTCTTTTCAACGATGTATTAGTTTTTATTAATGCATTTGAAAAAATTCGAGGAAAATTAAATAATTAATATGAGAAATAAATTTTATTCAAATATTCTAGGTGGCTATGTGAAAATAAATAAATAATAAATAAATAGATAAATAAGTAAATAATACGTAAATAATAATAAATAAGTAACAAACAAATGTATACTTTGTTGTTACATTTTGTTTATTTTCACATAGCCACCTATATAATATTTTAATAAAAATTATTGCCCATAATCTCAATCTTATTTTTCTCGATTTTTTTTTTTCAAATACATTAATAAAAACTAATACATCGTTGAAAAGAGAAAAAATTGCGGTTTATATTTTAGTAAAATAATTATATATTTAAATCGCAGAAATGGGCTATAGTAGATCGAGAATTTAAATAAACGAAGAAAGAAATTGTGAAAAAATCATGGACCTCGTTGGGATTTGAACCCAGAGCCTTCTTATATCTAATTGCTGTAAAGCTGTATTTCATTATAAATTTCAAGTTTTACCATCATTATAGTTGGTAATATTAACTGTAGTAAAACCATATTTACAGCATACATCCCTTAATCTAAATCAACAACAAAATTTGAAAATTTCAGGGGATGGGGCATTTTAGAGCAAATTATATTATTTTTAATACGCACAAGAGCAGCTTTGTCCAAGTTTAACCACACTTATAGCTGGTAATATTAACTGTAATAAAACCATATTTACAGGTTTGTTCAAATTGACAGAAAACTTTTTTTTATACATAGCCTACTGAAAAATAACTATAAAAATACAATTTATTTAAATTTCAATTGAATTTTTCTCAATATCATTGTCTTCTAAGGATATAAAATGATTACATGGTTGAATTCAGAAAAAGTACCGTGTCAAATACACTTCAAAAATATGTACATGCCATCCCATTTAAAGAAATATAACTTTGTGTTTAACCTGAGAACTACAGATTTAAAAAAAATATTTTCTTCTCGAATTAGATGCCCCCCTTGGTCTCTTGTAAGATTGTTTTATAATATTTTATTGTAATAATAATAACAATAATAATAATTTTATTTCTAATTCACAGTATAGTCATTTAATAAGTAATATTAATAATAAGATATTACTTATTAAATGGTATAGTATTACAATAGAATTTGGTAGTATTTTTACAATGGATTTTGTTATATTTTGAAACATAGAAAATCATAATTCATAATATTTTATTGTATCTTTAATTATACAAAAAATATTTCAGGTAGCTCGTTTAGCTGTTACACTCTACAGAATGTTAAAAAAAAAACTAATTTGGAGTAGGTTATTTTCACGCAACGGCATGTGTCTCTGACGGAACTCCTGTATATATTTTTACAAAATCTTAAAGATTTTTTTATTATATAGTTCTAAAATGACCAATACAGAAGCTACTAATGATTAATTCATACAAAAAGTAATCCATAAACTCATTTGTTTAAACAATCACATTGCTGTCGACAGATCTCTAATTATTATTTGCTAATCTCATTTAATTTATTCATATTTCTTTGTTTTAAGCTATTTTCACTACCCTATAGTCCTATAGAGATTAGCTAACATCTCACACACATTTACGCTACCTTTATTTTAGTAACAATTTATGCGATATGCCCGTTACATCTAAAATATTTCCAAAGCAGTAGCAATTCAGGATTAACCGCATGTAGTGCCTCGCTTTCTTATTTCAAATGGAGTGCTGTGTTATATTTTTTATTTTACAATTGAATTCAGTAAAAAAAAAAATAAGAAACAGTAAAAACATGTACTCCTGACTAAAGATGTCTGGCGTACTTAAATTTAAAAAAAATCCATCCTTATATTTATCAATTTGTATATCGTAACTAGAAGAAATTTCTATAATATGTGAAAAATAATTTTATAAAGTAAGCTTATTATGTTTATATTGCCAAAAATCTATTTTTTTTTCTGATAATGCCTTGAAAAAGTTGACTCAGAAGTTGTAAACTGGTGGAACATGACGGAACTTTGTAATATTTTTATAATGTTTGTTTCATGGAAAAATTCGGAATTTGTTTTTCAGTTTGCATTTTTATTGTGTAAATGTAAAGTTGAAAAAATTTGATCACAATTGTTTTTTAAACAGGACATTTTCTTTACTTTATTCGACTTCTATTATTCTCGGCAACTCGGCACAATACCTCCCGCTCTTGTAAATTTAATTATAGCTACAAATAAAAATTATATATTTCATATCCAGTAAAATAATATCACGAACTTAATAAATAACTACTTTTGATTGATTAAGTAAGATTTTTAACACTGCCATTTATATGTTAAGTTACAAACCGGGAACTAGCAAAATAGTGAATATTTATTTCAGCGCTTCATTTAAAAGTGTTTTTTTAAAAATAATATTATTAAGTACCGGTTTAACTTAAAAGTCAACATAAATTTATTATTATTGATATAATAAAAAAATGATCCTTTTCTGGATCATACAAATATTGTTATAAAATAAAGAGAGATTTTATATTTGATTTTGCAATTTATATAATAATAAATGGTAGGTATGTAGGTAGGTATATCATCACGGCATATTACCCATTGCTGGCTGTGCCAATCTGCTTTGTACACAGATTTCGGTAATGATGATGATGATATATTTGTAATGTGCGGGCGTTTACCGGGCATCACCTCACGGGCACTCATTGATGGCGTGGAGAGTCAATTTTGTGCCATTTAAAATTCGAAATATTTAACGTCGGTCGGGATCGGACTCGGTTCCCCAGATTCGCGACATGACACTCAGGCACGCGGCCACGTGACCCCATAAATACTGAATGACACGTAAAATAACTATAAATTTGTTAACCTTTTGTTTAAATTCCACGGCTATAGTTACATGTCTATTGTATAGTATTTTTTGACATTCTCACATCTAATTTCAGCCTTTACAAAGCACACAAAATTAATTATGTTTATTAATTTACATGCAAAATGTTAAGCTCTCAAACTTATTATTTAAAAGATTTTTGCCTAAAATAATTACGGAAACAAGAAATTACAACAGTATAATTTTAAACGAGACGTGGTCACCATCTTGTATAGAGTTTCACGGCTTGACTTGATATTCAAGCTACTTGACTTGACTTGAAATCAAGCCAAGCTCAAGTCAAGTAATAGTAGCCGAAAATCAAGTCAAGTCAAGTAGTTACAATTTCAAGTACTTGAAAAATCAAGTAGATATTTTTCAATTACTTGAAAATATCAAGTAGTTATTTTTTTAATTACCAGAAAAATCAAAAAGTTCTTCAAGACTACATTTTTCATATAGTTCCTTGTGTTTTATAACAATATCAGTAATATACCTTGAAATATAGACTTTTATTCATAAAAATAAATCATACATTCAAATTTAAAAATTAAAAAAAGATTTAAAAGTATAATATATGAATTAACAAACTATTTATAGTATATGTAATTATGGTGGACCTTAAATGGAGGCAAGTCGAATTTTAACCGGGCCGCCTCCTAAAGTGGTTTCAAGTAAATAAAAAAAATTATACTGGCAATGATTCCGCTTAAATTTAATATTTGACCGTGCCTAAATTCACTTGATTTTTCCCCCATTTAAATAACATTCGGTTTTGGCACATTTTGGAACTTTATTTTTTTCCGAGATATTAAGAGGTTTAAAAAATTCATTCATTATTGGAATATATACTAGAATGATCCGACAATATGTGGTCAAAATCTAAAGTCCCACCTATTATTTTTAATTCGAATGGAGTATAGCTTTTTGGTCTTTTGTGCAATAGTTTAACCATCTACAGTTATCTTATTAATAATGATTAGGACTTCAAATTGTATCGACATATTCTCGGGTCATTCTAGTATATATTCCAATATTGAGTGAATTTTTTAAACTTCTGCAAAGATTTTAACTGGCAGTAGTGAATCAGCACAGCGTATGGCGCGCCACGCCATCCCATAGACAGCTAGGTTCTGATTCGCGCGTTTTCGTGCATAATCGGTTCGTTATCAAGTAGCTTGAATTGCTTGAAATTCCTTGATCAAGTCAAGTAGTAATGATAGAAAATCAAGTCAAGTAATGAATTTTTGAAAAGCTTGATTTTCAAGTCAAGTCAAGTAATTTACAAAAACATCAAGCTACTTGACTTCATGAAAACCTAATTTTTGTATACAAAGTGTTCATTTTGAAGTGGCTACAATTGCGATCTCGTGAACTGTAAGATATATGAAGTTGGTTAAATTAACAAAGAATTTTACTTGGATATTTCAATGATAAACTGAAAAAAAAATATCAATCAGTGGTTCTCAAAATATGGATACCAAGTTTTTATTTTAAATAGAAACATATATTTTTATTTGCTCTTTCAATGGAGCTCTTTATTCTGACTCCAACAATATACCATTGTCATACCTTTACATAACAGAATTTTCGAAAAAAAAAAATTAATAAAGTTTTGAATTAATTCCCACAAAATATGATATTAATAAGAGTGCCATGACTAAAAAGTGCATATATTTAAAAAAAAACTTTATTTTCAATTAAATGATTTATTATTTATAAAAACTGCTCAAAATTATTTCCATTTTTGTAGTTGGGAATATTCCTGTTAGGGTATTGTCATTGAATAAATTCTCTGTTTAAACTGCAGCACGAGAATTCTTATGACACAAAATGTAAATTTCGTACATATCTACCTTTTCGTCGTGTGTGAATTGATCCATTTTTATTAGAAATGATATGAAGAGACAATTTCTCATTTAAAAGAAGTAGCAATACACAAAGTATTCATTTTTTCTGTCATGGCACTCTAAGTAATATCATATTTTGGAGGAATTAATTCATTTTTTTTTTTTTCGAAAATTATGTTATGTAAGGGTATGAAAATTGTGTATCGTTGGATTCAGAATAAAGAGCTCTATTGAATGAGCAAATAAAAAGTACATGTTTCTATTTAAAATGAAAAAGTATTTACTAATTTAACCAACTTCGTATCTCTTATAGCTCTCAAGATCGTAATGGTAACCACTTAAAAATGAACACCTGTATATTTAACATTTCACTGTCTTTGAATTGTAACAATAACAGTGCCACGCCAGTGGCGGCTCGTGCACTAAAATTTTGGTGAGGCAAGGTATCCAAAAAAAAAAATGCGTCGCAGGCGAAATTTTTTTTTCATTCAAGGTCAAATGCCTTATAATTGAAAGTTACATTTTTCAAGGGATGTGCAAATGCGTATTTTTTCCCTTTCATGATTACTGTTAGATTGAGGTATTGAGGAATCCGTAGTTACACAGGTATTTAGTCTTATAGAATTTGAGAAATTGTAACTCCAACAACACACACACACACACACACACACAGACGTCATCGTAAAAATGTTATTATCGGATTCTAGGGACCTTAAAACGTGCTTATTCACTAAAATCTGGATATGCGATTTTTAGCATGATTCCAATACCTCTCTCAGCGAGAGGTAAAAATACATACGAAAATTAACTCGCCCCATTAACATCGATTGTAATAAGTTAAATTAAAAAAAAAACTAAAAACAATAATGAATTATTATTATTAGTTATGTGATCAGGGGTACTACTAAGTTATACTTGTACTAATTTTACTTTATGAGCGCAAATAATTTAATAGTGAGTAGTTGCAATCATATTAATATTTAGTAAAAGGTTATGAGCTTGTTATGTTTATATTTCCAAAAAAATTAAATATATTTTTTCGTAAAATGTGAGTGTAAAATTGAAAAAAAATAATCACAATTGTTTTTAAGTAGAACATTTTTTAATACTTTATATGAATTCCATATTGTTATCAACCCAATACCTCCTGCCAATTTATCCTACAAGTATTGTATATCCCGTAAATTTAATTATAGCAACAAATAAAAAATACATTTCATTTCCAGTAAAATTACATCACGAATTTAATATATAACTATTTTTGATTAATTAAGTAAGATTTTTAACACTGCCACTTATCTGTCAAGTTACAAACCGGGAACTAGCGACGAAATTCTTGTGATATTTATTAAGCAAATAATGAATATTTATTTCAACACTTCATTTGAGATAGTGTTTTTTTTTTATTAATAATACCAAAAAACAATGGACCTTTTATGGATCGCACAAATATTGTTACAAAATAAAGAGATTTTATATTTGATTTTGCAATTTTTTTAATAATAAATGATACGTAAATAACCTTTTGTTTAAATTCTACGGACATAGTTACATGTGTATTATGTAGTAATTTTCGACATTTTCACATGTAATTACAGTCTTTACAAAGCATACACAATTAATTATATTTATTAATATATAAGCAAAAGTATTAAGCTCTCAAACTTATTATTTAAAAGTTATTTGCCTAAAATAATTGGGGAAGCAAAAAATTACAGAAGTATGATTGTATACGTTAAAACTGCATCTCCATGAGTCGTGGCCACCATCTTGTATATATTTAGCTTAGCATTTCATTAGGTATGGGCAAAATTAACCGATTATTCCAATAACAGGTTATATTACGTCGGTTAACCAATTATAATTTTTTCGTGATCGGTTTAACCCATTAACCGGTTATTAGAATCAATAATCGTACAACGGTTATTCTACGTTCAAATTTGGTAAACAATTCATATTTTAAACTTGCCGGAATTTTTAATTGGTTTAGAGTGTGCACTGTGACCATGCCATGCCGTGGCCCTGCCTAAAGTCCTTAGATTAATAATCTAGGGACTTTGACTTTGTCATGAAAATTTAAAAAATAACCGATTAGTTGCATAACCGGATATTTTGGTCAGACTAGCCGACCCCGGTTAAACTCGACAAAAGAAATAACCGTTTTTTTTCAATAACCGCCCATCCCTTCATTTCACAGTCTTTGAATTATAAAAACAACAATGCCACTATCCATTATACTTGTATCCAAATCGGATGTAAGCGACACATTGGCATCTAGTGATAAATAGGATAACTTCACCGTGCGTATTTTATAGTTTCCTACTATTTGAGCTCTCTGGTGTAAGGAATTCTGGCGTTGGGCGATTTTGTGTAATCAAACTGCCCACCACTTTCTGTGATTGAATATTCTGGGTTTGCACCTTCGACCATATACATATTTATAGACTCGTAATACTGGCATTTGTAGTGAAGTAAACGGCCTGTAGTCCAGGGAAAAGGGACTGTGCCACTATAGGTTGTTATGTTGGTTGCATAATACAAAGTATTTATTTTGATCAGATATGGTTATGACAGCAAATTTAATAAATCATTGATAGATAACAATTTTTTTAGCGAAGTATAAGAAAGTTATTAATAGTGTAAAATGGATTATGTTAACGTTTTGGAACAGAATTTTTTGTTGCGATGGCGGACAAAATCAATCAAAGCTATAGCGACGCTCTTTTTACGAGTGAATTTAAGTGTACCAAATGTACTAAAAAAGTAAAAAATGGTGTGCAGTGCTATTCCTGCGAATCCAGCTACCATTTTAAATGTGCAAACGTAAGTGGAGGACTTACAAGGAAATGTCCAAATTGCAGCGACTCAAGTCGACCATCAACATTGCTAGAAATACGATGTCAAGATATAAAAAGAAAAAACTTACTATTAGCAGGAGAAAATGCAGCATATAACTACATGTTTCAGGAACATGAAGGTAAGATGTTGGAACTTATAAAAGAAGTCGAACAACTGAAGTTTCAACATGAAAACAAAAAGTCATCATGGGTTAGTAGCAAAGACACAAACCATTTGCAATCAAAATCTGATAAAACCGATAATATCAATAAAATTGAAAAAACAAAACAGATGACACTCCAAGTCTCATTTCAACATGATCCGGCCTCGACTCGAACTCAAGGTCAGAAATTCACACTTCAAATTCAAAGAATAAGATAGGTAGCACACGCAAATTGAGAAAAATAAAGAATTAAATCTGCAAGTAAATGTAGATGAGCAGGGCAGTATTAAAAAAAATACTGACGATGAACCTTTTAAGGAAGTTGTTAAAAAACAGAGAAAAATAAATCGAGAACCAAAAATTGGTAAAAATGTTACAGAAAAAACAATAGAATCTGTACCAAAAACAGGTTGGTTGCATGTTTATAGACTTGAACCAAAAACAACCGCTGAACAACTTAATAATTTTTTGAAGAGTGCTAAGCCTAATGACTTTCATATGCGAAAAATTAAAACCTCAAGGAAATTATCACTCATTTAAAGTACATTTTCCTATTACTGAATGAATTAAATAACCCAGAATTTTGGCCAGCTGGTGTAGCTTTTCGCCGGTTTTTTCTATCAAAAAGAAAAGTACAAACCGAAAATTAATCAAATATCCACAGAATGTTTATCTCATATGCGTAATACACATTATCCTAAACAAAATTTAAAAATAATTTACCTTAACATACAAGGTCTACTCAATAACTTCGAAAGTATAGAACATTTAATTCTAAATAATAATCCAGATATACTTATGCTTAGTGAGACGCATATGACCAGTAATATAACGAACAAAGAAATAGAGATTATAAACTATAAAATTATTAATGCATATTCAGAATCCCGCCATACTGGGGGAGTTACCATGTACATAAAGCAACATATCAGCTATAAATTAATAATTAACCAATCACATGTAAAAAACTCATGGATATTAGCTATTTTATGTAATTTTAATAAAGCAAAATGGAATATAGGAGTAGTGTACCACTCGTCAAGTACTAGAATGCATAATTTTTATTCCAATTAGAATCATGGTGCGAAAATTTACTAGAACACTGTGATTATTGTATATTAACTGGTGATTTTAACATTGATCTTATGAAAGACACAACATATATAAAAAAAAATTGCTACAAATTACAAAAGAATTATCACTAAGTCAATTAATGACTAAACCAACAAGAATTACATTAAACAGTAAGACCTTAGTTGATCCAGTTTTTTCAAATGCCAAAAATATAATAAACGTGTGCATATCAGAATACTGGAAGATATCTGACCATGAAACAATACATAGATATACAAGACACCTACAATAAAACAGCAAATATGGAGAAACAGATATTTCTTAGTTATTCACATGACATTTTTCAAAAAAGTCTAAGAAATAATAAATGGGAATTATTAAAGGGAATGGATATACAAGACAAAACAAATTACCTACATAATGCTATAAAGGATAGTCTGCAACAGTTCGTAATTACTAAAAATACCAATTACAACAATGCAAAATCAGTCAGCTAGCTGAATACTACAATAAAAAATCTAAAAACAGAAAAGATTAGTCTCTACAAAAAAGCAAAGGCTACAAACGACCGAAGACTGGAATATATGTATAAAAAACATCGGAATAAAACATGGAGAGTGTTAAAACAGTTAACAACACAAAAAACAAATGATCCTATAGATACTATATGTACTAATTATAGAACTATTACAGATAAAAGTGAAATTGCGGAACATCTAAATAATTATTTCGTTAATAGTATGAAAGAATTAAGTGAATCAGTTAAGATAAGTAAATGTAAGCTAAATAACTATATAAATGATTTTAAAAAATACAATAAAGATAATAAATTTAGTTTTCAACAAATAGATATAGGAGAATTAAAAAATATAATAGTGGATCTTAATAATAAAAATGACAGTGACTTTATAGATAAAAATAGACTTTTAGACGCTTTTCCAGTGATAGGTGAAGTACTGTGAAACATAATAAATGAATCACTAAAAACCGGTGTAGTACCAGACGGGTTGAAATGTGCAGTAGTAACTCCCGTAAAAAAAGTGCAAGGTACAACTAAATATGAGGAACTAAGACCGATAAATACTGTGAGCATAATAGAAACTTGTGTTCTAAAACAATATATATATATATATATATATATATATATATATATATATATATATATATATATATATATATATATACAGGCTGATTACGCGACAATGAACCAGCAATTATGTCCGTTATTAAGTGAGAACTTTAAAATTTCAAATGGAACATACTATATTTTTTTATATTTTTGAAAAGTACATAAAATTTGCTTTACAATGGTAGTAAATTAGTAGTACATTATATTATTAAAAAATAAAATGGCGGACGTTTGAAATATGAACATATTGAATGAAAAAAAATCAAGTGGGAGAGATTTTATTGTTTTTTTGTTCATAGATGATGATATTTTTTGAGATAAATTTATTTATATGACGTAACCTAGGCAACAAATCCAATAAAACAAAATTCCACACTTTTTTGACTTATTTTGTAATATATTTCAAACGTCCGCCATTTTACTTTTTAATAATACAATGTCCTACTTGTTTACTATCATTGTAAAGCAAATTTTGTGTACTTTTCAAAAATATAAAAAAATATAGTATGTTTCATTTGAAATTTCAAAGTTGGTATCACATACTCCGGAACCGGAAGTAATAGAACGCTTCTTGATACGACATCTTATTGCCCATATTGTCTATAGTAAATTTGTTTATTTGAAGATAATCGCTATCTCACTTAATAACGGAGATAATTGCTGGTTCATTCTCGCGTGATCACCCTGTATATATATATACAGTGTGTTAATTAAAAACCTGGCCATAGGCGTTTAACATGGGAAATCAGTTTTTCCTTGCGCAAAAGTTCCCAAACTATTTTAGACAAAAATACTTCAAATAAATGTTGTAGAGAATTAAATTCTGCACCCGAGTTAGTAATAAGATTTTATTTTTGACATTTAATAACCGAGAAAATCAAATTTAAATTTTTTTGAAGATTGCTGATTTATAGCGATACCCATGCAACTTAATCAAAATTTGTCCACCATTTTATATTCTGAAGCTTTTCTTCATAAGAAAACTGTTCCACACTTTCAAAGAAATATGTTATTACGAAAATCACAAAACACAAACTTTTTTTTGACAGTTAAGATGACACAATTGTTCGTAATTTTGTTTGAGTTCCATGGCTACTGCTATAAATCAGCTATCTCCAGAAAAAATTAAAATTGATTTTCTCGGCTATGAAATGTCAAAAATAAAATCTGATTACTAATTCGGGTATAGAATTTAATTCTCTACAACATTTGTTTGAAGCATTTTTGTTTAAAATAATTTGGGAACTTTTGCGCAAGGAAAAACTGATTTCTCATGTTAAACGCCTATGGCCAGGTTTTTAATTAACACACTGTATATATACAGTGTGTTTGAAAAAGTGGTTACACCCTGTTTTCTCGCTTATTATTACAGATACATATATTGCTTATAGGACATGATTTAATCAGTGCAATATTTGTGATTGAAATGTGTATAAACTGTAATTGTAGAGCTTCAGGTATAACCGGAAGTGACATCAACTTTGTGAATTTAAATACAACCTATACTATTTTTTTATAAATTTGGATTGCATTTTTTGTCCTCTTTCCGACAATACTAAATTTATTAGTGTTAACGTTATTCATTTGTTAAAAATAATTATTTTCTTTTGCACGATTTTTATCGTTGAGATTTAATACTTATGTGAGAGTGCTATGACAGCAATTAACGAAAGTATTTTATTACATTGGTACTGACTGTAGAAGACAAACTGAAGATAGTATTATTAGTTGAAGGATAATAACAGAAGTTTTAGAGAAGCGGCTGAAGAATTTAATAATGTTATGAGTGAATTAAGAAGCCATACTTTAAAATTTATTAATGTAAATGGGGGACATGATGAATAAATGTTTTGTTACTTGTAAATTTCTTATTTCATATTCATTAAATTAAAAATAAATGAATTTATTAACATAATATCATGAAAAAAATTACTGGCATAGCCCTCTCACATAAGTATTAAATTGCATCTCAACGATAAAAATCGTGCAAAAGAAAATAATTATTTTTAACAAATGAATAACGTTAACACTAATAAATTTAGTATTGTCGGAAAGAGGACAAAAAATGCAATCCAAATTTATAAAAAAATAGTATAGGTTGTATTTAAATTCACAAAGTTGATGTCACTTCCGGTTATACCTGAAGCTCTACAATTACAGTTTATACACATTTCAATCACAAATATTGCACTGATTAAATCATGTCCTATAAGCAATATATGTATCTGTAATAATAAGCGAGAAAACAGGGTGTAACCACTTTTTCAAACACACTGTATATATTGGACAAAGACATTTTAATTACGCAACAATCGGGTTATCGTAAAAAACATTCATGCGAAAGTACTTTAAATTTTGTAATCAATGACTGGAAAATGGAAATTGAAAAAGGAAAATCTGTTATAGCAGTTTTTCTAGATTTACGGAGAGCTTTTGCGACAGTAGACATGTATATTAATAAGAAAACTCGAATATTATGGACTCGATAATATAAGTATTAAGTGGTTTAGTAACTATTTAAGTAACAGAACACAAAGAGGTAGATATAGGTCTTCCACAAGGTACTGTGTTAGGAGCTTTTCTATGTATCTTATATATTAACGACATTGTTAGTACTGTTAATAAATGTAATATAAAGTTATTTACAGATGATACTTTGGTATACATATCTGCAGAATCTGTACATGAAGGGTTAGATATATTATAAAATGAATTACCAGTTGGTTGGAATTAAATAAACTTTTACTTAATACAAATAAAACAAAATATATCATTGTAAATGATAGAAGTGACTATCATAAAGAACTGAAAATGGCAGATAATACAATAGAAAAAGTAAAACAAATTAAATACTTAGGAGTAATAATAGACAGTAAGTTAAAATTCTACGAACATGTAGACTATGTATGCAAAAATATGGTAAAGAAATTGCATTTTTTACGTAGGATAAGAAATAAACTGAACTACATTCAAGCTGTCAATATATATAAAACTATTATAGCGCCCCACATAGATTTCTGCGCGACTATTTTATTTTTGTGTAATAAAAATCAGTTACTAAGAATCCAATGTATCCAAAATAGGGCTATGCGATGTATTTTGAAAGTCAACAGATACACAAGTATAAATAGCATGCTAAATGCATTAAACTGGATAAATATAAAACAGAATATATTATTTAACATTAATATTCATTTATAAAATTATAAATAATTTTCTTCCTACATATTTAAGTAAAGGGTGTATCTTTAAACATGAATGTACAAAATATAATTTAAGAAATAAATTTAATTTAAAAGTGGGTACAGTTTATAAAGCTTGTTCAGAAAATTCCTTAAATATTAAAGGATTTAAATTGTACAATAGTATTCCAGACTCAACAAAAAAGGAATTTAAGTTGTCTAGTTTTAAAAGAAAATGTATTGAATTTATTAAGAGTAATGTATAGTATATTGTTTTCTATTTGAAATGTATTAATTATGTATGTAAATAACTTTATGTTAAATAAACTTATTATAATTATTATTTCCAAAGAAAGTATGTATAAGAATAAAAATACCCTTTTATTTTACATTATATGACTTACAAGTGAAAAGTAGTAGATGAATCCTTTTTAACTCTTTCTGGAGGAACTACACACGAACGAACCATAATTTTTATTTTCACTTATTACAATTGTTTTTATAATAAATTAAAACCACCAAATAGTTACATAAGTACAAATAAATAAAATTGTATTCTTAAAAACTATTAAATAACTAAAAATAACTACTAAAAAAAGACCAAAACACAAATCTACAATTAAATACACAGAACTATTATCAAATAACATAAACGAAATAGTTGAGTACTCCGCGTTTCTTTTATTTACTATAAATAAGCAACCAACATAACACCCTATAGGGACACAGTCCCATTTCCCTGGACCTCAACAAGTTCGCTTCAAAACATTGTACACCCTAACATAGGCAATTACATGTCTATAGTTACATGGTCGAAGGTTTGCACTGTCTAGTTTGCGTTTTCTGATTTTGCGTGCTGTCCGTACATATGTATATATATATATACGCTCAAAAAATAACATTTTTATTAAATGTAGTAGACAATGAAATTAATTTTTTTAAAACAAAAATCACCATCATTATATATATATATATATATATATATATATATATATATATATATATATATATATATATATATATATATATATAATGATGATGATGATTTTTGTTTAAAAAAATTAATTTCATTGTCTACTACATTTAATAAAAATGTTATTTTTTGAGCGTTCACCATTGCATTTTCTATTAATATGACATATAATTGTTTTTATACTGTTGGATAGTAAATTTCACGTACTTTTTAAATTGGAATAAAAATAAAGGTGTTTCATTTGAAAATTAAACGTTGCTGTCAATTACTCGAGAACCGGAAGTAATAATATTGCACTACTTCCGCTATTATATAGAGTTTACATACTCTAATATATATGTTAAATCGCGAATCGTAATAATAAGTGAGATAATAGCTGGTTTATTTATATATGTATATATGTATATATGTATATATGTATATATGTATATATGTATATATGTATATATGTATATATGTATATATGTATATATGTATATATGTATATATGTATATATGTATATATGTATATATGTATATATGTATATATGTATATATGTATATATGTATATATGTATATATGTATATATGTATATATGTATATATGTATATATGTATATATGTATATATGTATATATGTATATATGTATATATGTATATATGTATATATGTATATATGTATATATGTATATATGTATATATGTATATATGTATATATGTATATATGTATATATGTATATATGTATATATGTATATATGTATATATGTATATATGTATATATGTATATATGTATATATGTATATATGTATATATGTATATATGTATATATGTATATATGTATATATGTATATATGTATATATGTATATATGTATATATGTATATATGTATATATGTATATATGTATATATGTATATATGTATATATGTATATATGTATATATGTATATATGTATATATGTATATATGTATATATGTATATATGTATATATGTATATATGTATATATGTATATATGTATATATGTATATATGTATATATGTATATATGTATATATGTATATATGTATATATGTATATATGTATATATGTATATATGTATATATGTATATATGTATATATGTATATATGTATATATGTATATATGTATATATGTATATATGTATATATGTATATATGTATATATGTATATATGTATATATGTATATATGTATATATGTATATATGTATATATGTATATATGTATATATGTATATATGTATATATGTATATATGTATATATGTATATATGTATATATGTATATATGTATATATGTATATATGTATATATGTATATATGTATATATGTATATATGTATATATGTATATATGTATATATGTATATATGTATATATGTATATATGTATATATGTATATATGTATATATGTATATATGTATATATGTATATATGTATATATGTATATATGTATATATGTATATATGTATATATGTATATATGTATATATGTATATATGTATATATGTATATATGTATATATGTATATATGTATATATGTATATATGTATATATGTATATATGTATATATGTATATATGTATATATGTATATATGTATATATGTATATATGTATATATGTATATATGTATATATGTATATATGTATATATGTATATATGTATATATGTATATATGTATATATGTATATATGTATATATGTATATATGTATATATGTATATATGTATATATGTATATATGTATATATGTATATATGTATATATGTATATATGTATATATGTATATATGTATATATGTATATATGTATATATGTATATATGTATATATGTATATATGTATATATGTATATATGTATATATGTATATATGTATATATGTATATATGTATATATGTATATATGTATATATGTATATATGTATATATGTATATATGTATATATGTATATATGTATATATGTATATATGTATATATGTATATATGTATATATGTATATATGTATATATGTATATATGTATATATGTATATATGTATATATGTATATATGTATATATGTATATATGTATATATGTATATATGTATATATGTATATATGTATATATGTATATATGTATATATGTATATATGTATATATGTATATATGTATATATGTATATATGTATATATGTATATATGTATATATGTATATATGTATATATGTATATATGTATATATGTATATATGTATATATGTATATATGTATATATGTATATATGTATATATGTATATATGTATATATGTATATATGTATATATGTATATATGTATATATGTATATATGTATATATGTATATATGTATATATGTATATATGTATATATGTATATATGTATATATGTATATATGTATATATGTATATATGTATATATGTATATATGTATATATGTATATATGTATATATGTATATATGTATATATGTATATATGTATACAGTGTGTTAATTAAAAACCTGGCCATAGGCGTTTAACATGGGAAATCAGTTTTTCCTTGCGCAAAAGTTCCCAAATTATTTTAGGCAAAAATACTTCAAATAAATGTTGTAGAGAATTAAATTCTGCATCCAGATTAGTTATAAGATTTTATTTTCGACGTTTCATAACCGAGAAAATCAATTTCAAAGTTTTTCGAAAATTGCTGATTTATAGCGATAGCCATGAAACTCAAACAAAATTACGAACAATTGTATGACATTGACACAATGAATTAGAATTTAACTTTTTTAGAATACATAGCTGTCAACATATACAAAATAAAATAAAAATGAAAACAAGAATAATGTATTTATTTAAAAAGAAAAACAGAAAACTAGAATGAATATAATTTTATATTAAATGTTCAAATAACCCTCCATTTTGCGCTAAGCAATACCCAAGTCTATTATAAAAGCCATGTCGAACATTATGCAGCTGTCTGGCATTTATTTTTCTACATTCATTGGAAATTACAGCTTTAAGTTTTTGTAATAAGATTCTATTGTGGTTTTACTTGGAATTTGTCGATGTGACCACATTACACTTATTAAATCACGTATTTTTCTATAGCTTTGTCCACAGTAACACCATTTTATAATCTGAAGCTTTTCTTCATGAGAAAACTGTTCCATACTTCCAAAAAAATATGTTACTGAACGAAAATCACAAAACACAAACTTTCTTTGACAGTTAAGATGTCATACAATTGTTTGTAATTTTGTTTGACTTCCATGGCTATCGCTATAAATCAGCAATTTTCGATAAACTTTGAAATTGATTTTCTCGGTAATGAAACATCGAAAATAAAATCTTATTACTAATCTGGATGCAGAATTTAATTCTCTACAACATTTATTTGAAGTATTTTTGTCTAAAATAATTTGGGAACTTTTGCGCAAGGAAAAACTGATTTCCCATGTTAAACGCCTATGGCCAGGTTTTTAATTAACACACTGTATATGTATATATGTATATATGTATATATGTATATATGTATATATGTATATATGTATATATGTATATATGTATATATGTATATATGTATATATGTATATATGTATATATGTATATATGTATATATGTATATATGTATATATGTATATATGTATATATGTATATATGTATATATGTATATATGTATATATGTATATATGTATATATGTATATATGTATATATGTATATATGTATATATGTATATATGTATATATGTATATATGTATATATGTATATATGTATATATGTATATATGTATATATGTATATATGTATATATGTATATATGTATATATGTATATATGTATATATGTATATATGTATATATGTATATATGTATATATGTATATATGTATATATGTATATATGTATATATGTATATATGTATATATGTATATATGTATATATGTATATATGTATATATGTATATATGTATATATGTATATATGTATATATGTATATATGTATATATGTATATATGTATATATGTATATATGTATATATGTATATATGTATATATGTATATATGTATATATGTATATATGTATATATGTATATATGTATATATGTATATATGTATATATGTATATATGTATATATGTATATATGTATATATGTATATATGTATATATGTATATATGTATATATGTATATATGTATATATGTATATATGTATATATGTATATATGTATATATGTATATATGTATATATGTATATATGTATATATGTATATATGTATATATGTATATATGTATATATGTATATATGTATATATGTATATATGTATATATGTATATATGTATATATGTATATATGTATATATGTATATATGTATATATGTATATATGTATATATGTATATATGTATATATGTATATATGTATATATGTATATATGTATATATGTATATATGTATATATGTATATATGTATATATGTATATATGTATATATGTATATATGTATATATGTATATATGTATATATGTATATATGTATATATGTATATATGTATATATGTATATATGTATATATGTATATATGTATATATGTATATATGTATATATGTATATATGTATATATGTATATATGTATATATGTATATATGTATATATGTATATATGTATATATGTATATATGTATATATGTATATATGTATATATGTATATATGTATATATGTATATATGTATATATGTATATATGTATATATGTATATATGTATATATTCTGACCTATTGATTTTAGAACAAAACTGTAAATATAAAAAAAAATATTTAGAATTAAGAACTGCATCAAATGAGCCTAAAGTTATTGACATAATATGTTTCTGTCATGACATAGGCGAAAAATAAAATTTCCGTCTTTAAGCTGTTTAGAGTGCATTGAAAACAAACTTACAATTCAAACTTATTGTTTGAGTTTGAGAGGTTATTAAATGATAATTAATGGTTTCTATGTTATACTATAATTTTGCACTTATTAGATGCAGTTTTGAATTCTGATTTTTTTATTTACATCTTTGTTCTAACATTAATAGAGCAGAAATCACAGCAATATGAAAATTTTACCATTGCATTTCCATGCTCTATGGTTCATAAGAATAGCAGACACTCGTTATACACATCTTGCATTGCATTGTAATAATTTCGGTCGCAATAATTGTTTTTTAAGTAGATTGAATTGATTTCAACTATTGTTTTTAATTTGAATCACATATGCAATTATGAAATATATTTATTTATTTTTTAAATTACCTGTATTATTCACATATACCATCAGCGAGCTTTCAGCGATTTCTAAAAGAATATCGTCCCCAAGAAGTTGATATCCATACATAATTGGTGTCAATGTATCCTAAAAAATAGTAATTATTATAAAAAACTCTTAAAAAAGTCTGTCTTAAAGTCTGTCTTATGTTACCTACCATAATTTCTTTTTTCAATAAAGTTGTCTTCCTTCTTTTTGCCTGATAAAAATAACTTCTCTGTGAGGAAGTCAAAGAAGATTGTATTGAACTGATTGTATAATCCAAATCATTTGACTGGTCCATGTCACGTTTTCGTTTCGCTGGTTTCTGATTTTCGATTAATTTTTTCATATAACGAGAATTTTTGCTATCAACTATTAAAACATCGTTATTATTTTCATCTTTTTCAAAATATATCTCTTTAATATTCAATATAAACGACAGCAAATTTGAGTATCCCAAAGACAAAAATGGAATGGAATATCCTGTAAGAGCTTTAAAATCGTCGTTTAATTCTTGAACAGGAACACCGTCTTTTCTTGAAATAATACACGAAATTAAACATTTTTCTACTTCACTTTGTATATTCATTTTTAGATATTTTTCGAGTATACTTTTATTATTTTAAAGTGTGCTTAAGAAAAACGCGAAACAATGATTTTTGATCTAATCACCACGTGGTTCCCTACTAGAATGAACTGGTGTGCTGAGAAAGAAGTATTTTTACACTATTAGTGAATTTTGTTTTTATATTAAAGAAAAGATAAATAAAATCTTGAAGTTGGAAATAATATGAATGAATGTATATTTTTTTATTTATGTTTTTATATTTATTGTAAAGTTTTATTATATAAATTAATTACAATAGTTTATTTTTAAACAAAAAGCAGTAAAAGAAACAAAAGAATGAATGGAAAGAAGATGAGGAAAATACAATTAAAAATAAATAAATAATATTTTCATTTAACTCATAATCATTTTCATTATGTCTAGCATATTAATATAATAAATAATGTATTTTTAGATTAGAGTATATTAAATATTTATTTCTTCTTGCCTTCCGGTCTAGAATCTTATACCGGGTGGTGAACTCAGGGATTTAACATGGGACATTATTTTTGTGCAATTTCCTGCTTTCCTGTTCATTTTACGGCAAAACTATATACAATGCAAAGTTGTACAGAATTAAAAGTTACGTACATTTTTTTATTTTCTTTTTGATTTTGTCACAATTTCAGGCGACTTTAACTCAAAAATCGGTAACTTAAACCAAGCACCCGTTAATTTGTTCAATAATTATTGTAGTAATGTTTGGGAGGCACGCGGAAGCATAATTGACTGTATAGATTGTAGGGGCAATAAACTTGTACAAGCACTGGAATTCTTTAAATTGTTTTTACATTTTTTATTTTGTTTTTGATTTCGTCACAATTATAAAAAGAAATATCAAAATTTCGATTCATTCAACGTCAAACGACAATCTAACTTATGGAAAATAAAGCCCGTATTTTTTTATAACTATTTCCACCATAATATATCTTTATAATAAAGGTAATCGGTTGCCGTTTTTTTTTTTTTGCAAGACAGAAACGCTTGGCGCTCGGACTAATATTGTGCATGCCATTGGACAATTTGTTGGAGGCGTGGTCTATAGAACTCAGCCGACTTGATCTTAGCGTGTACGGAATCTAATCTAGGGACTTTTAATGTATGAAACATGTACTATAGATCCATTGCATAGAATTGTCCTGTGACGTCATATTTTCTGTCATCTAGCGATATTTTTTTAAAGCTTTGTATAGGTGAATTTCCACCTCTCATTTTGAAATATCTTTTGCATATACTGTGATGAAAATCATTTAATAATTCTATTTTTTTTATCTAGACTGTTGATGTTCACCCTGACATGACAGGTTTTTTACCTCTCGCTAAGAGAGGTATTGCATTCATGCTAAAAATCGCATATCCAGATTTTATTGAATAAGCACGTTTTAAGGTCTCTACAATCCGATTTTAACATTTTTACGATGATGTCTGTGTGTGTGTGTGTGTGTGTGGATGTGTGTGTGTGTGTGTGTATGTGTGTATGTGTGTGGGATGTTGGAAGGACGGTTACTCAAAAACTATAAGACTTAAAATTTGTTTAACAACGTATTTCCCAATCGGACATTCATGGGAAGATCTGAAAAGGTTTTGGTAATAATTGGACAACCGGAAGTAGAAGATTCTTGAAAAAAAATCTTCTAAATATTATTTTTTGAAAATTTTTCGTGGTAATATTAAAGAAAATTAAATTCTCTATCTGATACATTTAAATATTTTATTATATATTCCATAGATTTAGAGATAAAAGAAGTATAATATATAAAATAATCTGTTGTAATAAATTTGACAGCCGAAAGAATGCCATGAAAAATAGTTGATAATTTAAATTATTTGTAACTGACAGATAAATGTCAGTGTCAGAAATAATGAGTAATGAATTAAAAATGTACTTGGAGAATCGCTTAGTTCTTGATCTGTGACTATTATGGAGATGACAAGTCTAGGTTGAAGGACTTAAATTTGTTTCAAACATTATGGGACAATGTACACCAGTACTGTAGACTAGAGTAACTTTGAATTGCGAAAAAGCTATCAAATTCTTCTCAAGTAAGTTGTAAATATTGACAAAATCGGAGTGCAATCTATCCGTCACTTTATTAAAGGGAATTAAGGTTATTTAGATATAACAAGTATGAAAAAATAAAATGTAAAAGAAGATATATAAGAATAGATGCACAATCCAGATATATACATTTTAGACCGCCCAAAATTAATGTTTTTACTAGAAGAATATGAAGAGAAAGTAAACAAAGTTGTTCGAATTGAAAATTGCTGTTACCAGCCTAATATTTATATATGGTAAACTCTACTTTGTAATTTATTGTAACATAATTTATGGTAAAATATCTTCATGTTGAGACATGCTATTATTGAATAATAAAGAAGTTTATACGTCATAGATTTATATGTATATATTATTTGTATTTATAAAAATAATCTTTGCTTTATGCATACAGCCAGGTAAAATATACGGCGAGAGGTTATGTGCTGGCCACATCAGATTTTTTCATTTAAAACTGAGAACTATTTCATGTCACCACCTATGTAGATAGAATACAAAATTTTTGCTAAGTGTATAGCAAAAATATAAGATATATATATTTTTTCAGATTAATCAGTTGAACTCATTTATTTATCCTTAACAACAAAACTGACAATTACTAACAAAACAAGGCAAATAATAGTACTTAGCAAGCATGTTTTTAAGTGGTATCATATTTCCAAATAGGGTTATACTTCATTTTTTATTCCTAACATAACCTTAAATAACTAATTTAAATAGTTGTACTTTTCGCCAAATTAGAAGATTTCGACATTTTTTTCGCCTAAAATTAATCACAGACGTTTTGTGTCTCCTCGCTGATAATATTTTTCTGC
This sequence comes from Harpalus rufipes, assembly GCA_951394225.1. Classification (NCBI taxonomy): domain Eukaryota; kingdom Metazoa; phylum Arthropoda; class Insecta; order Coleoptera; family Carabidae; genus Harpalus; species Harpalus rufipes. The sequence continues at coordinate 29,808,425 of OX596278.1, read as the reverse complement.
ACAATAAAAGAGAATCTCTATATACGTACATTGAATAAGTACAAAAGCTACAATACTAAATAGAAAAATAAAAGAAATAAAAAAAACTTAATGAAGTTTGACGTATTGAATATTACCGAAATATAAACAAGTGGAGTATAAATTTATTGCAAGTAAAATGATAAAATACGTTTAAAAGTAAGCAAAGGTGACGAAAACATATGTGGTAAATTAATTGTTGTTTGTTTTTGCATATTGCTAAGTCGAATTACACCTAGATTAAGAGCTGAGTTTGTTCTACAGCGTGAAATGCTAAATAAGTTCATACATCTAGAATCAAGGTTACGATCCCTAAGATTAAATTTTGATAATAGGTACGGTGAATCAGTCATATTATTAAATAATTTATATAGAAATATAAAATCTTTGTGTTTTCTCATGTTTTCTAAACTTAGTAAGTTTGCTCTTTATGTTGGAAATCTGTATTTCAGATATTTTATGAATTTGTTTTGTTTGCCTTCAATTCTGGTAATATAAACTGAATACCATGGATTCCAGCATACAGAAGCAAACTCCAAATGACTTCTTACTAAGCTGTAATATAAGGACAGCAAAGTTGATGGATGTTTAAAATTAGAACTCGCTCTAATGAGGAAGCCAAACATTTAAATGCCTTTTTAACAATTTCGTCTACAAGTATCAAACACCAATTTACTGTCCAAAATTATTCCCAAGTCCCTAATGCTGAAAACTGTTTGTATAACATTTTCATTAAGATGATAATTGTAATTGAAGTTAATTCTTTTCCTGGTAAATTTGATATAAGAAGTTACATTTTGAAATGTTTAGTAACAATTTGCGTTCTTCACAAAATTGAACAAATGCATTCAAATCGTTCTGTAATTCTTGGCAGTCATGCCTGTAATGTGCGCCCCTGACTTAAGAGTATACGAGCGCCGCTACTGGTAGAATATTCCCGAGCGATGACGTAATCCCCGCCGGCGGAAAAACCCATACGTCTACATGTGTTAATTACACCGGTGACCTGAATCCTTTGTATTCAATGTCATTGTGGCGTCGGAAAGATCGAGAAAAACATCGCTCTATATAAACCCGTCGCCAAAGCCAGCAAGACACAGTCTGATATATAGAAACAACGAGCAATGAAGTTGGTGATATAAATAAACAGTCTACGAGTCATCATTTAATAAACGTATTATTTTAATTACTAATCTTTCTCTAATTTTTACACTTCATCCAAATAAATAAACGTTACAGTAAGTTATAGATGATTAATAATTATTTCTTCGTGAATATAACGTAAAAGTTTATATATAAAAATGTTTGAGCTATGCGAACACATTTGTACTCATTAGAACTAACAGTTTGTCTACCACTGGTCGTCAAGTAAAATTAACTCGCGTTTACATTAACATTCTTAGTTCATCCTGTTTTTCCAGAAATAAATTTAAAAATAATTGGTATAGGACCCTATTACAAAAAGTAAACTAAACATTTTTTTTAATTTGATGACTGTCATTTGATTCTGAAATATTGAAAGAAGTAATGTGTACGAATAATTTTGTGAGCCACTGTATTTCTTCTTTGTCACTCTCAGTTTGATAAAATCAGCCAACACTTTCTGTTATATAGAAGCAACGAGTAATGAAGAGTTGGTGATATAAATAAACACAATACGAGTTGTGAACATGAATAAATATAGTTATAAAAATAAATATAGTGATATAAATATCGTTTAAATAAATAATCTTAGTGTTTAAGTATTTAATAATATTCTTAGTCTTAAATTAGTGTTTATAATTATTTAATCATAGTGTTAGTTATTTTTATTATCTTTTTAATATTTATCCTAATTATTTATCGTTTAATAAACGTATTATTTTAATTAATAATATTTCTCTGATTTTTACACTTCACCCATATAAATAAACGTTACAATACATTGGATTTTACGATAAATTATTAAATCATCAGCGTACATATGAAATTGGACGCACAGTGTCCAGGATAATTTGTTCAATATGCGGACATCGAGAACGAGGTCGGTTAAATAAGACGAAAATTGTCCTATTAGGGGGCCATTTTAGTGGTGTTTCGTTTGTTCGGAAAAATGCATAGGTCACTTGATTTGGGTAAAAGTGTAAATTTTTCCATTTTCGTTATTTGCTTGTAACTTTTTTATGTGAATTCAAACTAAATTTTAACTTACACTTCCTATAGGGACTTTTGTACTACTAAAATAAAAAGAACTACACTACTCTTAGGAATAACCAAATGAGTTTTCTTCACAGTTCCATCAGCATTTTCTACCGCACGCTTTAACAGGCCATCCTCAATCATCATGTACCATTGCGTCCAGTACGACTTTACACTCTTTGAGTGTGGTGTAACATCTTCCCATACTGGGTTTCTCTCCTTTGCTTTCCATTCCAGTACAATTTTTAAAATCGGGTTATTTCCCTGGTCTTTGCGTAGTCCATCGGGCTTATCATCGATCACTCTTGTCCTGGCGACGGTGGAATGTTTCTCTTCCAGTCGACTACAATGTTTGCATTCATCTTGGCCTTCTGGACAATGCGTCGACATTACGATGGCTGGTACCTGTCCTGTGCTCGATTTTGAAATCATATTCCTGTAGTCTCTCAATTCACCTGGCCACCTGACCTTCTGGAGTCTTGAATTGTAGGAGCCATTTTAAAGCAGCATGATCAGTTCTTATAAAAATATCCTTCCGTATAAATATTTGTAGAAATGCTCCACGGATTTCACGACTGCCAAAAGTTCTTTTCTGGTGACACTGTAATTCCTCTCCAGTTTTGACAAAGCCTTACTAAAGTAGGCAATAACCTTCTCATGTACGTCTTGTTTCTGGGATACTGCCAAGCATTATCTTATAATTGTTCCTCTTTTAAGAACAAGATAAAAATTTATGTTCATTATTCGAACCGGTATTACCTGGCTGGCTTTGATCAGTGATTTTCCAAACTCCAGTACCAGTTTTGACGTCCTCATTTCTTGGCTCAAGCATAACAATATTTCCCTCACAGAAGCTACCACCTAATTGCAATTCCACGATAGATTCACTTCGTTGTGGGACGGTAACTTCTTCGGCCATTAGTACGTGCACAGCCTTGTCGTCTCGTGAGTTTAATACGAGTTCTTCTTCATTGACCATCATCACTCCCTTCTTCAGGTCAAGTTTAAAACCGCGTTTTGTCATTACGTCCATACTGAGTATTAATTCCTCTTCAACTTCAGCTACCAGCGCACTATATTTAAAGGAGGTGTTTCAAATAGTAATGGTAACATCTACTTCTCCTAATGCGGTAGCTTGTTCTCCCGTCGCTGTGCGTAATCGCTACTTGATTGGTTGAAGATGTGTCTTGCTTGTGTTCTTTGCCAAGTCAGGTCTAATTACAGTCTTTGTCACACCCGTATCCAGTAACATTTTCAATGGCCTTCCGTTAATAGAGCCATCCACGTAGATGTTGTTGGCTTGATGATGCGGCATAACTGATGGATTGTGGAGCTACTAGATTACGGGTCGACGGTTGCCCCTTCGCATCAACCCGATTTATTTTTCCGACTCCTTTTCTTCCTTTGTCGATTCAGTCTTCTTTTGCATTTTTCTGCAGTCTCTGCGGATGACCCAGTTCAACGCAATTCCAACAGCGGGAGGTATTTTTTTTTTAGTAAACACTTCACTTATAATTCGTCGCATGTTCTCTTCTAGACTTCTAACACTTTTTGCAATGTAGTTTTCATATATAATTTTTATTTTAATAATTTTTACCTCTCGCTAAGAGAGGTATTGGATTCATGCTAAAAATCGCATATCCAGATTTTATTGAATAAGCACGTTTTAAGGTCCCTATAATCCGATTTTAACATTTTTACGATATCTGTGTGTGTGTATGTGGGATGTTGGAAGGACGATTACTCAAAAACTATAAGACTTTATATTTGTTTACGTATTTCCCAACCGGCCATTCATGGGAAGATCTGAAAAGGTTTTGGTAACAATGAGACAACCGGAAGTAGAAGATTCTTGAAAAAAAAATCTTCTAAATATTATTTTTTGATTTTTTTTTATATTTTATAAATCAGCCAGCTATGCTATAACCATAGAAACAGATACTATATTAAGAAAATTCTAGCTAACATGTCAGTGTTAATAAAAAGAAAATGAATGGGGAAGAGATAAGGATGTTGAGATAGATGTTGGGGAAGAGACGGAAAGATAGGATAATGAATGAAAGAATAAGGGAAATAGCTCGAGTAATAGAAGTTTCTAGACGATACAAGAGAGACGATTACATTAGTATGAACATGTCATGAGAAGAGATGAAGAATATGTTGGAAGAATGAATAGCTTAGTTGTAGAAGGTAGAAGAAACAGAGGAAGACCAAAGATAAGATGGAAGGACTGTATTGCGGAACACTTGAGCAAAAAGGAACGGAATGAGGACGACACACAAAACAGAAATGAGTGAAAAAAGAAAATAAAACATAGCGACATAGGAAAAGCTAAAGAAGAAGATGTCAGTGTCAAAGGCAATTTGCTTAGTTTTTTTATGAAGTAATTTAACTGGAAATATAGAATCTTTTGCAAGAAAAATTATATATGGAATTTGTACATAATACACGGGATTGACGGAAGGTAATGTGCTGGCAACATCAGCTTTTTTTTTAAGAAAAACAGTTAAGAGCTTCAAATTAAGGTACTTCAGGTAGATCAATTGTAACCAAAATCTAATCTATTGGATGTAAGAATGAGGAATAAAAAAAAATTGTAATTTTTGGAATTGTAGTATTGGAGTTACCGCGGACGAAACGATCATCACACACACATACAGACATCATCGTAAAAATAGTAAAGAATAACACGTGAAATATCTCCAAATAAATCTGCTTTATTAAATAAAATAAAGGCACTAGATCAACGTTACAAAATGAAAATAAAACTGCTCCAGCAGAGAAATCGAAGAAATATTAAAAAAATTGCCACTATGTTGTCAGTATTTCGTGCTTTAAAGAATCAAAACTTTTTACAAGATCAGCTAATTGTTTTGAAAAATATATCGACTCCTAATAAGGAAATATTGAATCCAATGGAAAACCATACTATTTATGTGATTAAAACTATTTCAGAAAAATATATTTCCAGGCTTCGTACTTAAAGAACATGGCGCCAAGCGGTGGTGCATCTATGTGCTCTATTTGTAATTCAAAAATTAGTCGCTATGATGACAAAATTCAGTGTAAGAAAAAGTGTCTCGGTTTTTATCACATTAAGTGTGCTGAATTAACAGTCGAGGAAATGAGAAATTTGGAAGATACTGAGTGGTGTTGCAAAAATTGTGACTTAACCTTGAAGAAAAATTCAATTTCTACTACGCTAAACGAGGGAAACAATATTGAAGAAAGAGAAGGGTGCATCTCTGGAAATAAGGAAGACTGTGATACATTAATATCTAAGGGAAGTATAAGTAAATCTGATGTAATGACAGAATACACATGTGGAGATAACATATCTGTAAGTACCCTCATAAATGAAAACAGTATTCTTAAAAATTTAGTTAAACAATTGGAAACAATTAATAGGCTGCAGAACGAAAAAAATTTGAATTTAGAAAAAAAGATAAAAAATTCTGAAAGTAATAAATTGAACGAAAATAATAACAAATCAATATCCGTAGAGCCATCTAGTAAACATTCATATAAAAATGTTTTGCAGACAAACTCAGCTGATAAAATATTAATAATTAAACCGACAAATACAGAACAAGAGCCGGCAAAGTTGCAGTCAGAATTTCGCAAACTAATAAATCCCGCCAGTTTGTCATTGAGCGTTAATAAAGTAAAACCAACAAAAGATGGCAGTTTACTCATAAATTGTAGTAATTCTGAAACTGTAAACAAATTAAAAGATGAAATAAATAATTCTTTAAAAGACAAATTTAGCTACCATAACCAAAAAAGATTCTTCCAAAATTAGTGATTTTTGGAGGTATTTGTGATGAAGAAGATAATAAAATTTTTGAAAACAACATGAAAACGCAGAATAATCTTGATATAAACAACTCAAATCATTTAAAAATTGTCAGAAAAGTTGCAGTTGGTAAAGTGTTTAATATTATAATAGAAGTAGACCCTAAAACACGTAATACATTAATCAGAAATAAATTTGTCTTCATTGGATGGCAGCGTTGTAAATGTGCAGATTCATTTCACATCATAAGATGCTTCAAATGTTCAGGATACGGCCATATTGCTCAACAATGCAATAAGACAACTCCTGTTTGTGCCAAATGTACTAACTCACATGAGACTAAGAGTTGTACTGTGCAAGATTTTAAATGTTGCAACTGCACTCAAGCCAATAAAACTCAAAGCACAAAATTCAGTATTCATCACTCAGCTGCTGATAAAAATTGTCCTGTGTATCAAAAAATGATCCTAGAAGCAAAACGACGGACGAATTACGAAGAAGAGCAATAGCAATTACAGACAAATTTAAAACAAAACAAAATAACTAATAAACAGTCTGTCAGAAAATTAAGAATTATGCACCAAAATATACAATCATTGCCAAACAAAATTGATATTCTAGATGTTTTTTTACAAGAATACAAAATTGATATTTTATGTTTAAGTGAACATTGGTTGCGAGAAAGTGAACTTCAGTGTCTTGGCATTAATAATTATAATTTAGCAAATTACTTCTGCAGATCACATCAAAAGCATGGAGGAGTGGCCATATACTGCAAATCATCTTTAAATTTTTCCATTTTAAATATTTCTCAATTTAATATTGAATCAATAATCGAATGCGCGGCACTTAAATTAATACTAAATAATAAATTATATATTATTATATGTCTATATCGACGACCAAATTCAGATATTCAAAAATTCTTCACTCAGCTTTCTGATCTACTTTTCCATATGACTCAACAATACAACAAATCTCAACTCATCATCTGTGGAGACTTCAATGTGAATTTCCTAACTGACTCTAAACACAAGCGTGAAATAATAGATAATTTCTTATCGTATGGTTTAGCACAAACAATTTTTGAACCCACAAGAATTAAGTCTTGCATAGACAATATATTTACAAATATGGATGAAATAAACTGGTCAGCGTCAGTGATAAACAATGGACTATCCGATCACTCTTGCCAAATCCTATTAGTGCAGTATATATGTCAACATGAGGACTTTTCAGTGGTACGTGAGTTAAGAAACTTTAATGATAACAATATTAACATTTTTAATTGGTGCCTTTCGCGTGAAACCTGGAGTGAAGTGTATAATTTAAATACAGTTAACGAACAATTCAACAAATTTTATGAAATTTTCAATTATTACTTCAATATTGTGTTCTCAAAGACAACGATTAAATCAAAAAATAAAGCGAACACATCGTGGATTACACCAGAAATTAAAATATCTGCTCTTAAGTTAAAAGACTTGTTCAAATTAAAAGTTAGTGGATTAGTTAGCAATGAAGACTATAAAAAGTATAAAGCAATGTATTATAAAGCAGTAAGACTTGCAAAACGTAAACATAATGATGAAATATATTTAAATTCCTCAAACAAAACAAAGGCAGCCTGGCACATTATTAATAACAACATTATGTCAAAAAAAGAAGTGAAAAGTGATTCCTTTCTCATTAACGGCGAACTCACATCAAATAAAAAAGATATTGTTAATCATTTCAATGACCTTTTTAGTAACGTATCAAATAATGTCTCTCAGAATTGTATGTCAAGTTATTTTCCTCTAGAACAAAATTGTAAAACAATATTTCTAAACAACGTAGATGAAAATGAAGTTGAACACATAATTTTATCTCTAAACAATTCACACTCTACAGGTATTGATATGCCATCAATACCTGTAGAGTGTGAATTGTTTAGAGATAAAATTATGTGTTCAACTTCATTTTCATCTACGTTGTTTAGAAATATTGTTTTACAATTTTGTTCTAGAGGAAAATAACTTGACATACAATTCTGAGAGACATTATTTGATGATTGATGATTATTGATCTCCACTATTCTTTTAAAGAAAGTGTATATCTTTATATTAAAACCAATTACGTTCATAATTAACGAATCGTTCCAAAAAGGCTGTTTTCCAGAAATACTAAAAGTATCTAAAATAAAACCACTTTACAAGAAAGGTGATTGTAAAGATATTAGTAATTATAGACCTATATCTCTGCTGTCTGTTTTTCATAAAATAATGGAAAAGGCTATTCTCAAGCGACTACTATCCTTCATGTTAAAGCATAACATAATTGCAAATGAACAACACGGTTTTAGGAAAAAAAGGTCTACTATCTCTGCATTAGCATCTTTTTTACATGAAATTTATGACAATCTAGATAAAAATATTGAAACATTAGGGATATTTCTAGACCTTTCAAAAGCATTTGATTTAGTAAACCACAATATTTTATTGTCAAAATTATATGCAATAGGTATTAGAGGAAACTGCTACAATTGGCTGAAATCATATTTATGTAATAGGCGACAACTAGTAAATCTATTTAATACGAGTTCTAATGAAACTACTATTAACATTGGCGTACCTCAAGGCTCGATTCTTGGACCTATTTTGTTTATATTATATATCAATGATATCAAACAACAAACAGCCATTACAAATTTTGTGTTGTATGCAGATGACATATCATTATTTATGTGTAACAAGAACTTAAATGATTTAATATGCAGCACCAATTTACAGCTCGAAGAATTGAAAAACTACATGAATAAGAACTTACTAATAGTAAACAATAATAAATCTGTTTTCATGCATTTTTCAATCTATAATAAAAATTCTGATGACAGCAGTTTACTAGTGAAATATAATTCAACTTCTTTACACCAAGTCAGTAATTTTAAAGTTCTAGGCTTAACTATAACGGAAAATGTAAATTGGGAAATGCACTTAAACATTATTTGTAGTAATTTGTCTAAAATATGTTATATTATTAAAAGATTAAGTAATATTTGTCATATAGATATTGTTAAATCATATTACTTTGCAAAATTTATGTCAATATGTATGTATGGTATAATATTTTGGGGTACGTCATCATCTTTTATAAGATTATTTAGAATTCAGAAACGTGCCATACTATTCATATTCAAATTAGATTACAATCAATCATGTAAAGATACATTCATAAAAAATAATTTACTTACATTGCCATCTTTGTGTATATATCACATTTTAATTTTTGTAAAAGAAAATCTATGCAGCTATATGAAAAGATCTGATGTACATAAATACGTAACCAGAAATAATCATCTGCTTCAAATTCCACAACACCGCACTGCTTTCTTCGAGGAGGATCCATATTACTGGGGTATCCGATTATACAATCAACTATCTGAAGAAATTAAGCGTTCTGAGACCCTTTCTGTGTATAAATCAAAATTGAAAAAAAAAACTTATTGAAAAATGTTATTACGATGTACACGATTATTTCGATGATCCTTGTTAGTTGTTGTTAATATTATGTATGTAATTGCACAAATGACATGTCTTATATCATGTATATGATCTATTGGATTAATAAATTATTATTATTATTATTATTATTATTATTATTATTATACGACTATACTACATTGGAAAAAATATAAAAGATTCATCACAAAGTCGACGACAACAATATAACAAATTAATTCTGTTCAAAGGTTACTAGTTTCAGATATTTATATTTATTGTATTTCTTTAAATTTTAAAAATAATTATGCATTTTATTTTACTTATAGAATTATCTTGTATAAATAAAAACATTTTATTACGGTTGATATTATTTATTTCCTACGTTGGATTTATTCTAGTAAATTACACTATTACTATTGTTTTATTATTCCAATATAACTTAATTTTACAAATAGATGTAAAATGGACAGATTTGAATAACGCGCTAAAATGGGGCTGCACAATATGGCTGACGCTTCATTCCCCTTCCGTCACTAGGCATCAAGGTCATTGCCAACAATCGTACTTTACGCTCCCTCTATGTATTATATTCTTAACTCTATGGTCAAATTTAAATACATAACAGTGTACATAACCCATGAATTGAAATATAAACAGAGTTTACTTTTGAGGAAATAACATATTAAAGAATAGCAGACTTACAGATTACAATTACAGGGACGGCAATGAACATAAGAATACTTAGAATTAAACTGATAAGAAAAGTTTATGTTGTTTTGTAGTGATTCATGGACATATCTTTCAGCCACAGTGTTAGATTTTCATCCAATTGAACAATTTCAGGGGACGTACATTATAATACTTCAAATTCCGATATAATTGCACACAAGGAGGATATAGAATTACACAGTTTTTATTTAAACGTCAAAACGTAAAAATTTTCACTTCAATGTTTATAACAAAAAGTGAACAAATAAGTATCTATAGCTACAAGGCAATTGAAATCGCAAAACCGTAATTTATGTAAAATGTAACATCAGTAGTAGATATTTTTCTTTAAATATCTACGTTTGAAGAAACAATATAATGTGTCATTCGGAGTAAAAGTGTCTTTGTGTGCCTCGCGTGCATTTATCCGACTCGCTTCGCTCGTCGTTTAAACTTCCACGCTTGCCACACAAAGTATCACTTTTACTCATAATAACACAATATACTATTGTTACCAACAAAAGTGTTCACTGCCAAGAGCAATTAAACACTTTCCGGGGTTTAAAATCATATAAATATTACCGGTGTATTGGGTACGCGATATTAATGTGAAGAAATTTGGAAAACTTGTACCTACTAGTAAAAGAAAAGGTGAATAATCTATTTATATTGCAATATGTTAGTTTAATACTTTATCATACACATATATTATTATTATTATTATATGTAATATTATTTTATAGGTTATGCATTACAAATACTGAACGAAAAGTTAATTGGTCGTGTGGATAATTGCCGAAAAAGCTGAGAGAGTTCACAGTGGTCACAGCAGATGTACGTCGGGTCTTTCGGAAACGTGCAATCATTTAGCGACAGTTCTTTTAGTTATACAAGATGTAAAATCCCATGAACAAGATGTGTCCGTAACGGGTTTGGAAAACAAATGTAAATTTCCTCGTGGAAGACATGAAAAAATAGCTGACGCTGGGCTATGGTCTGAAGAGGCTAAGAAACTTTGACTTGTACGGTCCTACGTTGTTCCATCATTACCGTCTCAGGATGTATTCTACATTCAATAAATAACGAAAAACTCAGATAAAGAAATATATTAATTTTTAACAATGTTTTTTTTGTAATAAAATTTGTATAATAAAGCATTAAATTAATATATTGTAATATAAATAGATTACTCACCTTTTCTTTTACTAGTAGGTACAAGTTTTCCAAATTTCTTCACATTAATATCGCGTACCCAACTACACCGGTAATATTTATATGATTTTAAATCCCGGAAAGTGTTTAATTGCTCTTGGGTGTAAACACTTTTGTTGGTAACAAAATAATTTATATCCATTGGCAAAATATTCGGAAAATCCTATATATCCTTCAAAAACTTACTTTCATCACATCATCAATATTACAAATTAACTTGATTTTTGTTAAATAGCGAGGTTGCATATCAGATGGTAACTTCTTCGTGAAGTACACATGTATTATAAAAACCATTAACTAATCTCGCATAATGAAATACAGGAGAAATTTGTTTTGTTTTTGTAAACAGCTGAGTGCCCGTTCTACCTCCAACAGCACATAATACGTCATTCTCAGCTAGCAACAACACAAAAAAACAAAAAATACGAGATAGCTTGCGCCACTTCTTTAATCGGCAGTGTTTTCATTCGAAAAAAATTTTTATCCGTTTTCATACATGAAAAGTATTTTTTTGTCAGTAAGATTTACTAGGTACCTATATTAAATTATTTTAGTATTTCTATTTATATTAAAATAAATAGGGTCCCGTGGCCGTGTACCTGAGTGTTTGGTCGCGAATCTGGGGACCCGAGTTCGATCCCGACCGACACCAAAAATCCTTCGAATATTAATGGCACTAAATTGACCCCTGTGGTGTAGTCTCCACGCCAGCATTGAGTGCCCGTGAGATGACGCCTAGTAAACGCCCGCACGGTACAAATATTTCATCATTACCGATATCTGTGTAGAAAGCAGATTGGCATACCCAGCAATAAGTAATATATTTATTTAAAATAAATTTGAATATAATGTCTTTTACCATTGATTATCTTCCATTATACTCGTATACTGTTTTTGTTTTAAAATATAAGAAAGAATCCTGGTTTCCTAAATTTGGCTTCAATAATAATTGTATTTTATGACTGATATGTACCCTGTTTTAGTTATTTTCCGTTAGTATTTCTTTGTAGGTTGTCCGCATTTTATATGTTTCGGTTTCTTTCTACAGCATAAGATACCTAGCATTGGTAAGTCAGGTTTTTTACCTTCCGTCACTTTTAGGTAAGAGAAAGGTATTGTCTTAGGTCAAAAAAACCGATGGTGAGTTATATAAATAAGCACGTTTTGGAGTCCCTAGAATACGAATTTACTATTTTTACGATGATGTCTGTATGTGTGTGTGATGATCGTTTCGTCCGCGATAACTCCAATACTACAATTCCAAAAATTACAATTTTTTTTATTCCTATTCTTACATCCAATTGATTAGATTTTGGTTACAATTGATCTATCTGAAGTACCTTAATTTGAAGCTCTTAACTGTTTTTCTTTAAGAAAAGCTGATGTTGCCAGCACATTACCTTCCGTCAATCCCGTGTATTATGTACAAATTCCATATATAATTTTTCTTGGAAAAGATTCTATATTTCCAGTTAAATTACTTCATAAACAAACTAAGCAATTTGCCCTTGACATTGACATCTTCTTCTTTAGCTTTTCCTATGTCGCTATGTTTTATTTTCTTTTTTCACTCATTTCTGTTTTGTGTGTCGTCCTCATTCCGTTCCTTTTTTTTCAAGTGTTCCGCAATACAGTCCTTCCGTCTTATCTTTGGTCTTCCTCTGTTTCTTCTACCTTCTACAACTAAGCTATTCATTCTTCCAATATATTCTTCATCTCTTCTCATAACATGTTCATACTAATGTAATCGTCTCTCTTGTATCTTTCTAGAAACTTTTATTACTCGAGCCATTTCCCTTATTCTTTCATTCATTATCCTATCTTTCCGTCTCTTCCCCAACATCTATCTCAACATCCTTATCTCTGCCCCATTCATTTTCTTTTCATTTAAAAAAAAATTCACAAAATAATATTTAGAAGATTTTTTTTTCAAGAATCTTCTACTTCCGGTTGTCCAATTGTTACCAAAACCTTTTCAGATCTTCCCATGAATGTCCGATTGGGAAATACGTAAACAAATATAAAGTCTTATAGTTTTTGAGTAATCGCCCTTCCAACATCCCACATACACACACACAGATATCATCGTAAAAATGTTAAAATCGGATTATAGGGACCTTAAAACGTGCTTATTCAATAAAATCTGGATATGCGATTTTTAGCATGAATCCAATACCTCTCTTAGCGAGAGGTAAAAATTATTAAAATAAAAATTATATATGAAAACTACATTGCAAAAAGGGTCACATTTTTTAATGAAATATACATCATATACATCAAATACGGTAGAATTTTATGTATAAACTTCCAATGCAATAAGAATCATAGTCTCAAAGTTAACCTGTGAAATATATAGCCATACAACACAAATATAATATAAATTTGTTTTTTTTTATTTCCCGAAAACTACATAACAATGACATTCCTCTTTTTTGCAGCGTGATCTTCATATAATAATCCTTTTTTTCCTCAATTTGGCTTCAAAAATTTGAAGAATTTGGAAATTAATTGATATCTAAGCTGTTCCTTTACATATGTTTTAGCTTCTTTCTACGTCATAAGATAGTTTTGTTAAGTCAGATTTAAACCATGTTTTTGGTAGACTTGGTTTTATGTGTACGATTATATTTTTACTATTCTTTATGACGTTGTAGCATGGAAAATTCGTGTATTGTAAATGAATGTCTTGGTTTAATTTCTATTGCACGGATTTCCTTAATAATCGTGTTTAGATATTTGAAATAGACTTTTTCAATTTAAAGAGATCTGCGCGTAGTAAGCCAACAACTGACGGGAGTCATGGTTATGCACTTGTGATAAGATTCATGGCGTGTGTTTTTTTTTAATAGTTTTAAACTATGAGGAAAGTCTCAGACAACTTTAAGAAACTTGTCGAAAGTCGTTACAAAGCGAGATTTTGTTTCACAGCCCAGCTGGCTGTTGCAGACGCCATTTTACTTACTATTAGCAGAGATACAAGAGACAGCTGAAAAGGATTATTGTTTTCTATCAGTAGCATTTTACACTTAAACCGTTATATCTATGTATAAATATTGTCATTGTATAATGTAAAATAAGATTAATTATAAGTTATGCAAAGATAAATGTGTTTTATTTGCCTCCTGCCTTAAATACAATAAAAATTAAAAACAATACATCCTTCTCAAACACTGTTCCCATTGATATCAGCTTCTTGCAACAAATATGTGTTTATAAACTTTATTGTATATACAGATTAGTAGGTTTATATTATTTAATGCTACATAATGATGCCGCGAGACGAGAAACGGCAAGAAACAGTTTACTCTCGTCTCGTCTCGAAAATTCGAGACGAGATTTGTTTTCGTCTCGTCTCGTCATATTTTTCATCCTCTATTCTCGATCTCGACTCGAGAGTCTCAAATTTCTCGAATTTATAATTAGCTGTATGGGTGTTCCATAAGTTGGCAGGTCAGAGCGTGTTTGTATGGTTGAAGGTAGCAAGCAGTGACGCTCTAATTATTTATTATTTATATACATATAATATAAATTCATAAAATATTACCATTACATGTTATAAATTTTCTATACTTACATCTATCAGGAAAATAAATTAGCATGAACTTGGACGTAATAAAGGAGTAAGTAGATACTACTGATTAAAACTTTATTTTTACTAAGTCTGACATTTAACAGGTAAGTAAAAAAATACTGAACAAATATTACTCGCAGCAAGAGCATTTAATACTAGCGTGGAGAGTACATCACAGGGAACACTCTTGTTCCTATTCCTATTCTTTATACTAAAACCCTATAAATTTAAAATTAATAAATAAATAATTAACAGGCAATGAAAATATTTGTACTGATAATTATTTTTCTTATTGTATATGTTTAATTATATACATATTAAAAAATAATTCGTGCAATCGAGATCTCGAATACCTACTCTCGTCTCGAGCAAATCTCGAGGGCATTCCTCTCGTCTCGTCTCGATTTTTCGAGACGAGACTTATGATAGTCTCGTCTCGAAATTTCTCGATTTTCGAGACGAGATCTCGAACACGCGAGATCCCACGGCATCACTAATACTACACCATTCCCATGTATTTATAATATAAATAATTGCTATTTACAGATTGTTATACATGTACAAATAAAAGATTATAAGTGATTCATATACTTGGTTTATTTTTTGATGCTGTAATACAAGAACACTAATAAATATTTGTTAATTTTCACAATTTATTTCGTTGCGACATCTATCAGTGCTCACTATAACTATTAACTGTTACAATTTGTAGGACGGAGTGTAATTTTTAAATATGTAAGCGCGCGAAGTTGATACGCGCCAACTTCATGGGCTAGATTTGTATGCTATGACACAGCGCTGGCAGGATATGTACAGGGCGATCTATGTACATTATGACGATGCATAAGGCAAGAAATGTACACTTTGATGCGCGCCAGCTTCATGGGCTAGATTTGTACGTTATGACACAGCGCTTGGCAGGAAATGTACAGGATGATCTTTGTACATTATGACGGAGCGTGTGTTTCCATAAAAATAACTAACACTATGACTAAACAATTATAAACACTAATTTAAGACTAAGAATATTATTAAATAGTTAGACACTAAGATTATTTATTTAACCAATATTTACTTCACTATTTATTTATATAACTATATTTATGTAGCCCCATACGGCTGATTCCCAGGATCCCAGGGGAAAGAATGACTTGAAACCCCCTCCTCCATCCAATATAATTAAGGAAACCGAAACAAAAAACAAAGTCAATAAAATCAACACTTCCAAACATAAAAACAAACTTTATATATCAACATACAATACCCAGTCTCTTATACTACAAGATCGCCTAGTAGAATTCGAAACAGAAATCAGGGAAACCAAATGGAGCATAATACGTTTAAGTGAAATAAGAAGACAAGGTGAAAATATTCTAAAGAGAAAAAACGAAAACCTCTTTTACTATAAAGGCGAAACAAAGGGTTTATACGGTGTACGATTTTATGTAAAAAAAATGTTGATAAAATATATTACTGAAATAACCAGCGTTAATAAAAGAATAGCCATACTTAAACTAAAATTAAACAATCTAACAACAATATCAATAATACAAGTATATGCCCCAACTACAAAACACCCAGATGATGAAGTCCATTCATTCTACACTGAACTAAATGAGGTTTATGACCAGATTGACCAGAGAGATACAAAATTGTCATAGGTGATTTTAATAGTAAAATTGGACTGCGCGAACATGGCGAAGAAAAAAATTGTGGTCCATTTGGATATGGAAACAAAAAAAATAGAGGGGAAACATTAATCCAGTTTGCTCTACGAAACAAATTAGTAATATTTAATTCAATATTTAACACCAATGGACATGGATCTCACCGAACGGCGAATATAAAAACCAAGTCAATTTTATATTGGCTAATGACAGGAGACTCTTTACTAATATAGAAGTTCTGCAAAGATTTAAATACAACTCAGATCATAAACTGCTTCGTAGCACAATGAAGCTAGACAGAAAAATATCTATACAAAAACAAAATAAAAACCTCAATTGTATAGATGAAGCTAAATACATTCATACACTTGAAGAAAGTTTAAACACAAATAAGCTAAATACAATCATACGCTTGAAGAAAGTCTAAACACAAACACAAACAAAAAATGTATGTACTAGAACATGACAACCGCATTGAGAATACCATGAAATACGCCATACAAAAGGCGACCACTCAGAATTCTAACACTAAAATTGATAAACTCTCAGAAACACAAAAAATATAATAGAAAAAAGAGAACGATACAAAGAGATCAATAACAAAACTGCTAAAGAAATGATAGGATTTGCAGAATTAAAAGAAGCTGGCCAAAAATGAAATAAGAAAAGATCTGAGAAAAGCAAATAATGATCTCATTGCAAACATTCTACAAAAGACACAGGTTCAACAAAAAGAATCCAAAAATAGCAAAGTATTGGAACTACTTAATACTGCAACAAAATTCTTCCAAGATTTGTACAGAAGCAACCTAACAGACGAAGAAAAAGAAGAACTAAGTATTTTTTTTAAATACCAAAGAAATTATTCCTAAAATACTTAAAGAAAAAGTGAATAAAGCCATAAAGGAACTAAAAAGAGATAAAGCTCCAGGCGAGGATGGAATTCGTACAAAGCATATGAAACCAACTGAAGAAATACTGTCAATACTGAAACGTGCGCCCCTGACTTAAAAGTATGCAAGCGCCGTTACTGGTAAAATATTCCCGAGCGATGACGTAATCCCCAGCGGGGGAAAACCCTTACGCGTCTAAACTGGTTTAATTACATCCCATGAACTGATCCTTTGTATTCTATGTCATTGTGGCGTCGGAAGATTCGAGCAGGACATCGCGCTATATAAACCCGTCGCCTAAGCCAGCGAACACAATCTGTTATATAGAAGCAACTAGCAATGAACAGTGGGTGATATAAATAAACAGTCTATGAGTTGTGAACATAAATAAATGTAGTGATATAAATATTGTTTAAATAAATAATCTTAGTGTTTAAGAATTTAATAATATTCTTACTCTTAAATTAGTGTTTATAATTATTTAATCATAGTGTTAATTATTTAGTTAGTTATTTTTATTATCTTTTTAATATTTATCCTAATTATTTCTCGTTTAATAAACGTATTATTTTAATTAATAATATTTCTCTGATTTTTACACTTCACCCAAATAAATAAACGCTACAATTAGTGTCAGGTGTGGGGTTGTTAATAAACTGTTATGTAAATAAAAATAAATAAAATGGCGACGAAACAATTAAAATTAAGTGAATTAAAAATAAGTAATCTCAAGAGAGAACTGGAAGAACGGGATTTGGAAACAACAGAAAAGAAGTCAGTACTTCAAGAAAGACTGCGGCAGGCATTGATCGATTCTGATGAAAATCCCGAGGATTATTTATTTGACCCGTCCGACATTGCTAAACTAAAACAGGAAATGGCAGAAAGTTCTAGAAAATCAGAAGAAAGTTCTAGAATATTGGAACAAAAGTTAATAGAAAGTTCTACAAAGGCAGAAGAAAATTCCTAAACATTAAAATTAAATTAGAAAAAAATTCTCGAACATTAAAAGGAAAATTAAAACAGGAAATAGCAGCAAGTTCTAGAAAAGTAGAAGAAAGTTCTAGAACATTAGAACAAGAATTAGAAGAAAATTCTAGAACATTAAAACAAATATTAGAAGAAAATTGTAGAAGTTTAAAAGAAAAATTAGAAGAAAATTTTAAAAGTAGAAGAAAAATTAGAAGAAAATTTTAGAAGTTTAGAAGAAAAATTAGAGGAGAATTATAGAAAAACCGAAGAAGACCTCAAGAATTCAAAAGATGAGTATGACAAGAAGGTTGAAGAAATACGAGAAAAAATCACTAAAATTACATCGTCGTCAATTTCGAATTCCGGTGTAGCAAAGGCAAGTGTATTGGAAGATAGGAAATTAGTAAAACCAGATACTACCTCAACAATGCATATAAAAACATCGGAATTTGATGGAAAATCTTCATGGCCGAATTAATGAATACAATTTGAAGCGGCTGCGAAAGCACATAACTGGACGTCCACCGAGAAGGCTACAACGTTGACCGTCTCGTTGCGTGGAGAAGCTATCGACATCCTATAAACGCTGAAGAAAGAAGAACAAGAGGACTAGGACCAACTAGTCAAGAGGTTGGATATGCGATATGGCAATACGCACCTGGAGCAAGTTTACCAGACGCAACTGAGAAACCGGTACCAGTATTCAAAAAAATGCCTTCAAGAATTTGAAGCCGACATAGCTCGTTTGGTTCGTCTCCCACGTCATACAACTCCGGGTAGCGTTTTGGAGTGCCTGGCCGCTCGATCATTCATCTACGGATTTCGAGACAGCGAAACTCAGCAAGCACTGCAATTGGCCCGTCCAAAAACTTTAATTGACGCACTCTCGTATGCATTAGAACATGAAACTGCCAAACAATCTTCACGTAATCAATCGCGAGTGCGAAATATGGATGCCGAGAGAAAAGAAAAACACTAAAGATCTAGAAGAGACCATGCGATGAATTATAAGTGAAGAGTTTTTGACTGAAAGAAAGAAACTTCGCAGTTGGAATAACGGTGAACTAGATCATCCACAGAGACTTTGCAGAAAACTGCAAAATAAAACGGATGCCATGCAGGACGAAAGGGAAAGGAAGTTGAAAGAAAGGGAAGCAGTGCCGATGCCTTTAAGAAGACTTAAGACGCCTGGAAGATATACAGAGAGACAGAGAAAGGAACTTGAAAGAAAGGGAAGTAATGTCGACGCACTGTCGAGAAGGCCATACCAAGATGGAGGCAAATATGGTAGTCGACTGGAAGAAAAACATTCCACCATCGCCAGGATAACAGTAGCCGACGATAGTTGGCAGTCCGATGGACTACGCAAGGACCAAGAAAATGACCCGACTTTGAAAGTCATATTGAAAGGAAAGTAGAAGAGAGCAAACCAATATGGAAAGACGTTGCACCACACTCACAGAGTGTAAAATCGTACTGGGCGCAATGGGACTCCATGGTGATTGAGGATGGACTGTTAAAGTTTGTGGTAGAGAATGTTGATGGAACTGAGAAGAAAACTCAGTTTGTCATTCCTAAGAGTAGAATACCAGATGTATTGATAGAGATCCGTGACGGATCTGGAGGAGGCTATTTTGGAGTCAACAAAACTTTAGAAAGATTGTGCCACCGATTTTACTGGGTTAACTGCAAGGAAGACGTTAAAGACTGGTGCAAGAGATGTGTGGTTGGCGCTGGAAGCAACGGTCCGCATAAACGGCGAAGAGCTCCAATGCGTCAATACAACGTAGGCAGGCCATTTGAGCGCATTGCGATTGACGTGGCCGGACCATTTCTAGAAAGCGACGACGGAAATAAATACATCGTGGTTGTCATGGACTACTTCACCAAATGGGTTGAAGCCTATCCATTACCCAACCAGGAAGCCACCACGGTCGCTGAAACTTTAGTAAAAGAATGTATATGCCGATGTGGTGTACTACGTGAACTTCACTCCGACCAGGGAAGAAATTTTGAGTCTGCCGTTTTCCAAAATATCTGTAAGATATTAGGAATTAATAAAACGAGGACAACCGCATTACATCCGCAGTCCGATGGCATGGTTAAACGAATGAACAGAACGATCAACCGATACTTGTCGAAGGTAGTCTCCAACCACCAAAGAGAATGGGACCGACATCTTCATGTGTTCCTGATGGCTTATCATTCATCCGTGCATAAAATAACAGGGAAAACTCCAGCGAACATCTTATTCGGGCGTGAGATGCGCCTACCATGTGACTTGGTGTTCGGCAGTAAACCCGGGGAAAATTACATTTCGGACTTACGGAGAAGAATGGATGACATTCATGAACAAGTCCGCACGAGCATTCAAGTTGCCAGCGGCCGAATGAAGGACCAGTATGACATCAAAGCAGAAAAAGGTGGATACCAACCTGGGGATTTAGTGTGGCTTTACAATCCACAAAGGCGTCGCGGTTTATCACCAAAGCTGCAAAGAAATTGGAAAGATCCTTATGAGGTCATTAAAAGGATAAACGACGTAATATATATATATATATATATATATATATATATATATATATATATATATATATATATATATATATATATATATATATAATTAGGAAAGCACCTACCGGGAAGCCGAGAGTAGTACATTTTAATCGGCTAGTCCC
The DNA here is from genome assembly GCA_951394225.1 of Harpalus rufipes. Taxonomy (NCBI): domain Eukaryota; kingdom Metazoa; phylum Arthropoda; class Insecta; order Coleoptera; family Carabidae; genus Harpalus; species Harpalus rufipes. The sequence continues at coordinate 29,787,250 of OX596278.1, read as the reverse complement.
TTTCGCCGGTGACAACAATGAAGAACATCGTGGAGCAACAGTTTGTCGGATCATAGCTCAGGAACCGACTTTTGTATTCCTTTGGTCACCAGGCGCGGTATGGCGTGACGACAGAAGAACATCGAGATCTGTTCACCGTGTCTTCAAAATATGCCCTCGCTCACTGCGTATCAGAAGACTTAGAGATGTCACGCGGCCTAGCTTCGGTATTTAAGACGAAATTTAGATGACTACAAGAACTGGCCAACCAAGGTTCTTCCGTCGGGAAAACGCTACGACTGAGGGATAGCAATACAGAACATCAGCGGCATATCTACTAACGATACTGCAGTTTTCATTCCCATAAGATATTATTTCGAAGAAAAATAGACTTTATGTTAAAGGACTGTAAGGCTATTTTCCTATACATACCTGGTAGACATTTGATTCAATGCATGGATAGAGCGGCTCAAAAATATGGGCCGATGCCAAACAGTATTATACTACAGAAAGTAAAGGATATGCCGCTTTATCATAATTGCGATATTTATAGTTCATTTATAGTTTTATTACTGTACCCGACAGAGTCAAAAAATTTGACTATATCTGGTCACAAAACCAGACTCGTATAGAGTGTTTTTAGATATAGTGAAAGCAATAATACTGTTATACTTTTTGCCTTCGCTTAGTATTTTTTATATCCTATTGTTGGGCGAAAAATCCAGGTATATTACACAGGAAGGTATAGCGAATAATTTCAATGATACACTTAATATAGGTACATTATTATTTATTTAATTAATCCACTACAATATCATCATCATCATTATTACTATCAGAATTACTATCACCTAAATTAATAAGAAAAATATTATAAATATTACTTATGTCTATGTACTTATTTTCTATTTCTATTACATGCTCTATGCTCTTAAACCAACCATTTGATACATTTATAGTTTCATTTTTAATAATATCAATTATTTGCGGACAATTTGTTGGTGAGGTATTATTTCGCCTAATATTAGATTTAAGTTGTCCCCACATTAATTCTATTGAATTAAATATACAATGGTATGGAGGCAAACGTAACACAGTATGACCATATTTTTCCGCGATCACTAACATAATTTTTTACTATAGGCTTAATCTTAATTAATTCTAACAAACTTTCTTCACAATAAATGTCCATGGAATGTAAATATTCAAAGAGCTCTACTTTTGTCGATGATTGGCTATAGGCAATTTACTTAGCTAGCGAGAATGGTAACTTGCATTGTCCATCACTATCACACTGTTGGAAGGTAAATTGGGAATAAGCGAATTTCCAAAGCACTGTTCGAACACATTTGCGCACATATTTTCATGGTAGTCCACATTACACTCACTGATATTTTTTGCTGAGAGAAATAGCGCGTTTTTGATCCAACCCTCATTCCATAATTCCAGAAGCCGTTGTATGGCAGTCTATTGAACTCACTGTGCGATTTGAAGAATCATCTGCTAGAGAATGACATTTTGAAGCTAGCAGTACCGAAGTTAGGCTTATGGACTAGATAGTTTGGATTGGACGATTGTTAGAAACATGTTGGAGAACCTCTTCCGCTATACCGGTATTGAAATTCTCGTCTGCAGCTTCAGAAAGAATAACTTCAGCGGACCATCGACTGTCACTTCTTCAAGACTTCTAAATGTACCAAGGGCACATGTAGATTTCGTCATCAAGAACTGTCCGGGACGAAACAGTCTTAAGGAGGGGGCAGTGTAACGTTGTCATTGTGGCGTCGGAAAGTTCGAGATATCGCGCTATATAAACCCGTCACCAGAGCCAGCGAACACAGTCGGTTATATAGAAGCAACGAGCAATGAACAGTGAGTTGTGAACATAAATAAAGGTAGTTACATAAATAAATGTACTGATATAAATATTGTTTAAATAAATAATCTTAGTGTTTAAGCATTTAATAATATTCTTAGTCATAAATTTGTGTTTATAATTATTTAATCATAGTGTTAATTATTTTTATTATCTTTTTAATATATATCCTAAATATTTATCGTTTAACAAACGTATTATTTTAATTAATAATATTTGTCTGATTTTTACACTTTGCCCAAATAAATAAACGTTACAATACACTTAAGCCAATCTATTTAATAAAATTATAGAAACCAATGAAATTTCTACAAGTTGGTTCTCATCAATCATTATCCACTTGCACAAAAAAAGTTCAAGAAAAGAAATTAATAACTACCGTCGCATTAGCCTATTACCAACAATCTACAAAGTTTTTATAAAAGTAATAGATAAACGAATAAACTGTACATTAAACGACAACCAACCAGTAGAACAAGCAGGATTTAGAAAGAGATTCTCAACGACTGATCATTTACAAACAGTCAACCAAGTAATCGAGAAATATACCGAATATAACCTACCTCTATACATCGCCTTTGTGGACTACACGAAAGCATTTGATAGCATCGAACACACATTTATGTTCCAACCACTGAGAGAACAAGGAGTAAATGATCCATATATAAATATTATTTAAAAAATATATGATAACAGTACTGCAAAAATAAAAACAGAAAAACGAGGTCCTGGTTTTAAAATCGATAAAGGGGTCCAAAATGATTTAACTGAGTCTTAGAAACCATCTTTCATATTATAAATGATAAACTTAAAGAAATTAGAGTAGATGGCAAATACTTATCAAAACTACGTTTCGCTGACGATATTATCTTGTTTGCTAATTCAAGTGAAGATTTACAGCAAACATTCCAAGTACTAAATGAAGAGAGGATTGAAAATTAGTACCGATAAAACAAAATTAATGACAAATGGAGTCACAAAGCCGATCTATATACAAAATAAAGAAATAGATTGCACCAATGACTTTACCTACCAACTCATCTCATTCAAAAATAGGATAACAAAAGAAATTAATCGAAGAATAAAAACACTCGTAAAAGATTTTGGTCCCTGCCCTACTTAAGGGAACATAACATACCCCTCAGTCTAAAGAAAAAAGTAATCGACTCATGCCTATTGCCGATTTTATCATACGGAACCTAAACTTTGAATTTTACAAAAAAAAATGACAAATTTACGTATATGTCTGCACAACCTAGAGAAAAAATCCTCGCTATAAGAAAATTAGAAAAAATAAGAAACATCGAAATTAGAGCGAAAACAAAAATAACAGAAATCATTAAATACACCAAAACTCTAAAATGGAAGTGGGTTGGTCATATGATGTGCTGCAAAGACAACCGATGGAGCAAACGATGCACGGAATGGGTACCAAGAGAGGGACATAGAGAGAAGGGAAGAAAACACCTAAAATGGTGGGACGTCCTATCAAACTTCGACAAATCTGCCCAACCACATCACAAGACAGAGAAAGGTGGAAGACAATGGTGGAGGTCTTTGCCCAGCAGACTCAATATTAGCATTATTTATTTGTAGATTATTTATTTATATCACTAACTGTTCATTTCACGATGCGTTTCTTGCACTTCTCTATGGCACTTTTTTATGTTGTTTAAAATAGAGATCCTCGATTTTTTTATCACTTTTGAATTTCTAGTCAAAGTTTTAATTTTTATATTGACGCCATATTGGAAAATTAAACCATGGAAAACAGAATGTTTTTAGTTTTCTGATTGCTCGTTTCTTTCAAACAACGAACAAACAACAATTATTAATACTAAATTATTACTAAAATTTAAAAAAAATCAATTGAAATTTAAATAAATTTTATTTTTATAGAACAACTTATTTATCTATTTATTTATTTTCACATAGCCACCTAGAATATTTGAATAAAAATTATTTCTCATATATCTTAATTATCTTATTTTTCTCAATTTTTTCAAATACAGGTTACTATTTATAAAATAAAAGTTGATAATTGTGTAGTTGGCTTGTTGTTTTGTATCTAGGAAGATAAACGTTTTTGTTACAAAATTGAGGCATTCACTTTTTAATGATAAAATAAATAAGTCGTTTTCCTAAATTGTTCTGTTGTGTTCATATATTTAATATCTACAATTTAATTACGATAACTATGAGGCGTGTTTTTAAAGTAAGTACCGTTTTGAAATTCCGCCGCTGCAGCGCTGCGGTCGGCATTTGGCACATTCGCACTGAGTACCGCACTCTATTGGTGGCTTACCAGACAGATGTCATTACATTCGGCGTGTTTACGAGTCTTTTGTGAGTATTTGAAATGCCTCTTCCGATTGAGATTCCCGCCGACTGTGAAATACGCGCTGTGTTCATTTTCTTAGTGCTAAAGGCGCGAAAGCGGCTGAAATTCATCGTCAGATCAGAGAAGTGTATGAAGAAAACATTATGAGCGATGGGATGGTACGGAAATGGGTGAGAGCTTTTAAAGATGGCCGTACGAATGTGCACATGTGGCCAATCGAACTCAAGAGTTGATCGAATCATTTGGGTGGGAACAATTTGATCACCTTCCATACAGCACCACGAAGACGGTGAAGATATCAAAGCGACCGTGTTGCAATGGTTGTCTAATCAGGCGGCAGATTTCTACGAGGATGGTATTCAAAAGCTGGTTGTACGATATGATAAATACCTTCATATTGGTGAAAATTATGTAGAAAAGTATATTAAAGTACAGGCTTTCATTTAAAAATAAAATTGCTAAGAAAATTCTACTTGTTTTATTTTTATTTCAAAACGGTACTTACTTAAAAAACACGCCTCGTATTTTTACATTGGTGACCCCAGTCCTTTGAAGTCGCACCTTGTTTTTTTTTCAAAATGCCTCAAATTCCACTTAATACTTCAACTGAAGTTTCAGCCAATAACGCTGCGGACATACGAGTATCTGCTGTCTTCACATCCTTTAAGTTTCCTGAGTTTTGGCCAGCAGATCCGGAGCTATGTTTCACACAGTTAGAAGGGATTTTCACCTAACACCGTATAATGTCTGAAATGTCAAAATTTAACAAACTCATTGGAGCATTAAATCCGAACTATGCAAATGAAGTTAGAGACATTATCGTTGCACCTCCGGATGATCTTCCCTACTCTACACTTAAGGCTGAATTGATTCATCGAGTTAGTACTTTCGACAAAGAAAAATTACATCAGTTGTTTCACATTGCTTCGGATGGAGATAAGAAACCATCATAAATTTTGCGGCTTATGAGGCAGTTAGTGGAGAACAAAACCATTGATGAAGCAATTTTTGAAGAATTATTCATTCAAAAGTTGCCTACAAGCACTCAAGCTGTACTTGCTTCACTAATTAATTCTACTTTAAACGAAAAAGCAGAAATAGTCGATAAGATTTCAAGCATTCTACATCCTTCATTGTTAGAAGTGACACAAGACAATTTTGCACTCCAGCAACTGATACAAGAAGATAAGGAGCTGAAACGTCAAATTCAAGGCGAAGAAATGCGTTAAACCCTGCTCATGGGATTTTTCATTGAAAAATCATAATGCAAATACATAACATACAAGTTCATTTCACAATGTTATATACCTTATATTTCTAGTGACCCTGTTAAACATAGAGAATCGAATCTTTTATTCCTCACGGACAAAAGTTCAGGATGCAGATTTCTTATCAACTCCGGTGACAGGTGAGTGTTATCGCAAATTTGTCAAATTCCAAACAAAGTCATCTAATATTTTCTTACGCGCTGCTAATAATTCAAATATTTATACTTACGGTTTCAAAAACATGACATTAAACTTTGGCCTTTCTAGACCTTTCACTTGGAAATTTATTGTTGTAAATGTAAAACATTCGATATTAGGGCAGATTTTTTATCCCATTTTAAGTTACTTATTGATCTTTCATCAAAACGTGTTTTAAGAAATGTGTCCCTTATGCAAAAATATAAATGAAATTTATTCTAATACAAAATTACAGTCATTCACGCCTTTCACTGACATACAACATCCATCATTAACTGACAATGATAACGTCAATCGTCAAATTAAACATCCTAAAAATACTCACTACAGGACTATCCACTTTTGCGAGACCACGTCGTTTGGCTCGTGAAAAATTACTAGCAGCCAAACAAAAATTTCATAAGATGTTGGAAATGGAAATAATTCGTCCTTCCTTCAGTTGTTGGGCTTCACCATTTCATTTAGTTAAAAAAAATGAGGCGAATATCGTCCTTGTGGAGATTATAGGGCTCTTAATGCTCAAACAATTCCGAACAGATATCCACTTCCGCATTTATAAAATTTCACATAAAATCTACACAATACTAAAATTTATTCAAAATTAGATCTTATTAAAGCCTACAATCAAATACCAATGGATGAAAAATAAATCGCGAAAACTGCAATCACAACACCTTTTGGACTTTTCGAATATACTGTATTGCCATTTGGTTTGAGGAATAGCGCGCAAACATTCCAACGTTTCGTCGACGAGGTAACTAGGGGTTTAAATTTATGTTTCGCTTATATTGATGTCATACTCATTACAAGCGAATCCCTTGAACAACACCGAAATAATTTACAAATTGTTTTTCACAGATTAAAACAATTCGGCATATTAGTAAATAAAGATAAATATAAATTTGGTATAAATGAAATAGAATTTCTCGGTTATTTAATATCAACTTCAGGAATTAAACCTTTAGAGCAAAAAGTTAATGTAATTAAAAACTTTCCAAAGCCAAAAACACAAAAACAGCTACGCGAATTTCTAGGTATGATTAATTTTTATCACCGTTTTATCAAAAACTGCTCAACAATTCTTAACCCACTCAACAAACAGCTAATGCAGTTAACAGTTCAAAAGAAATTACTTGGTCAGCAGGCGCTACACAATTTTTTAACCTAATTACAAATAGTCTGACACAAACACTATCTTTTCCAAAACATGACACTGAAGTCAATATTATGGTTGACGCTTCAGATATCGATGTAGGAGCTCTTCTCCAACAAAAAGTTGTAAATCATTGGGAGCCAATTTCTTTCTTTTCCACTACGCTGACAAATACTCAAAAATATTATAGCACCTTTGGTAGAGAGCTTCTGGCCATATTTTTAGCAGTACAAAAATTTAGATACTATTTAGAAGGAAGAAAATTTTCTATACACACCGATCACAAACCACTCACGTACCTACGTTTCAAAACTAGTTCACAATAAAAAATATTCTTCACGTGAAATACGACAATTAAATTCATATTTCAATTTACAACTGACATATATACGGAAAACAAAATCCAGCAGCAGACACTCTTTCTCGAATTTCCATCAATACTATTTTTCAACACCAAAGTATAGACTACAACAAAATAGCGGAAGCTCAACTAAACAACCAAGAATTAGAGGAACTTTTAAAATAAAAAAAACAAATTTAACGTTCGTCAAATATAAATTACCTAATTCAAATTTAAATTTATACTGTGACATATCGACAAACACTTCATTTACGTTTTCATTCAATTCACATTGATCTCGTTAAGTTATCCTCAGCAGAAGGATATACTTACATCGTAACTTGCATTGATAGATTCACCAGATGGTCAGAAGCAATTCCATTAAAAGATTGTTTCGCACAATCTGTCGCAAAAGCATTAGTCGACTTTTGGATTGCTAGGTTTGGCGTTCCAGTCAACATCACAACAGATAGAGGACAACAGTTCAACTCTTCACTATTCCAAAATCTTAATAAATTATTAGGAACATATCATATTCAAACTACAGCCTATCACCCTCAATCAAACGGCATAATAGAAAGATTTCATAGGCATTTAAAAACTGCTCTAAAACGTATCAAAATCCAAAACAATGGATAAATTTTCTTCCAATTATACTACTGGGAATTAGAACCACCGTTAAAGAGAAAACTAAATGCAGTCCAGCAGAACTAGCATACGGTATAAACCCAACATTATCCGGTGAATTCATTCCCAATTCCAATACTAATATTTTAACAGCTACAAAATTACAACCATACTTACAAACACTTAAATCGACTATTCAAAAACTCCAACCAAACACTCCACGTAAAATAAAAACATCACTATAGGTCTTGCCAAATAGAAATGACCTGCGCGTAAAATTTACGAATTCTAACTTAAAGGGTCGCAATCACATGTATTGCGGGTATGTCTCAGTGGCGTCCGAATAATATATATATATATATATATATATATATATGAAGCATGAAGCTATATCATACAAAACCATTCCCTTGCAGGAGTTGAACCCACGATACCAACATGCCCATGACCAAGGGTTTTTCGAAAATCTAATTAAATCCACCTCTTTAACGATGACATAGCAATGCTATTACACAGTGTGTTCAAAAAACCCTAACCCGGAGTAAGCTATGAACAAAGAAACGTACCTATGTCGATTTAAAAAAATCTGATGTGGCCAGCATAGACCTGTGCGCCGCCGCGCCACACCGCCGTCGCCGACATTTTTTTCACGCCGCCGCCGCCCTTATTTCAACTATCGGCGCGCCGCCTATCTGTTGTAAGGCTCGCCGTCGTTGTTCTCGTCTATTAAGTTATTATAATATTATAAATGATTATATTTTCAGTAAATAAAATCATATTAATCGCAAATGAGATTTTCAACACTGCTTACTGCTTTTCTGATCTGTCATCTGTACTATACACAGTGTTCCCAAATCGTAGGATTTTTAAGTATTACCAGGGATTGAGGGATTTTTTCAATTTTGTGGTAATTTTCTTATATATAAAATTTGGAAAATATTTAAACATTCGCGCCATGCAGAAATTGTTCTTGTATAATATAGTAATCTCCTATACCGACGTAGTGAATTTAACTGCTGCATATTTAATGAGGGGCGATCACATTAAAAAACAGGCTAAAAGCATGTATTCATTTATAAATAAGTAGTAGATGGAGACCAGAGACATATTTTTTTTAAGAATTATTATTTATTTTTTATTTGCTAAAATTATTGTTTATGTATTTGTTATATGTAATCAATTAATAGTGAAAATATTTGAATTTCCCGCTATATTCTTAGATAGGGACTTTCTGTCTGCAATTGGAAAAATGTTTAGAAAACTATCAGATCAGAAAGAAAATGAGAATGCTACATTTAACTGGTACTGGTACTAGTACTCCCAGTGAGCGAGTATTTTCTGTTACAGGATTTACAGTAACAGCGAAACGAAGTTCATTATCGCCACACTCCGTAAACTAAATTATATTCATACACGATAATTGATATTTGTAAAGAAAAATTATAGTTTACGTTTTATGTAGGTATGATTGAGTAAATCACTCCAGTATTTGTATTAAAACACCGGCGTACGCCGGCGCGCCGCCGAGACAGTAAGTACGCCGTCGCCGTCAAAAAATAAAGAACATACGCCGGCGCGACGCCGCCGCCGCTATTTTTTTAACAATTGTCGGCGCACAGGTCTAGGCCAGCACAATACCTTCCGTCAATCCTGTGTATAATGTATATATTCCATACATAAATTTTCTTGTAAAAGATTCTAAATTTCCAGTAAAATTATTTCATAATAAATTATGCAAATTGTACTTGACACTGACACCTTCTCTAGCTTTTCCCATTCGTTTTGCGTGTCGTTTTCATTCAGTTCCTTTTCTCTCAAGTCTTCCGCAATACAGTCCTTCCATCTTATCTTTGGTCTTCCTCTGGTTCTTCAACCTTTTGTTACTAAGCTATTCATTCTTCTTCCAATATATTCATCATCTTTCCTCATGACATGTTCAAAATGTAATCGCCTCTCTTGTATCTTTCTAAAAACTTGTAACACTAGAGTTCTTTCCTTACCGTATCTTTCCGTGTCTTCCCCAACATGTATTTCAACATCCTCATCTCTGCCACATCCATTTACTTTTCATTGATACTGACATCTGTCAATTTGATTTATCTGAATATATTTAGCAGTGTTCATGGTTAGCATAGCTGGCTGATTTATGGAATTTAATATCTTTATAATTCTTTAACTCTATATCTATTCAATATGAAGTATAAAGTGCAATCAAATCGTATATAGAATAATATATTCTTCAATATATAATTACGTCAAATGTCAATAAATCATATTTAACTGTTAAAATCTTCAAATGAGGGTACTTCCGATGGATCAATTATAACCAAAATCTAATCACTTGTTCTTCTGGATGTAAACTTGAGGAATACGAAAAAAAAATAATAAAAAAAATATAAACACACACACATATCAAATATTCGTGTCAAAATGAATTTCTTAAACGCTAACGATCGAGTGAATATTATAAAAATGTATTACAATTCGTAATTAATACATAAATAAAAATAAAAAATTAAAAGTTTAGATTGATGGAGATTTGAACTCAACCCTCAAAAATTGCTTCATTCCACACGCAGACATGCTAACCACTCAGCTACAATAACAGTTGTAAATATTTTTATATTACATAATAAAATATTAAAACAAATGTTTATTCACAGTTAGTTATAATTTTCTTTAATTTATGTAATAATAATAAAACAATTAGTATTAAATAACATACAGGAGGTAATGTACTATTATCATATTAAATAGCATGGCTTAATTTCCTGCCGGACACTTTTTATTTACAAAAAACTGTTTTCCCATGTTAAACGCCTATGTCAAGGTTTCCTTGGGACACACGGTATATATATATATATATATATATATATATATATATATATATATATATATATATATATATATACATCTCTCTATCAATTTGACTTCCGTACATAGAAACATGCATTTGGGAAATATTGGTCCTAGGCGTCTACTTCTTCAAGTATATAGAATGTTTCACCCCACCTAATAATGTGAGCATACGGATATTTCGAAAAATTCGTATTTAAAGAAAACAACATACACGTATACTTGACTTCCGTACTTTATACGGGTTTTTGCCGTCCCGCGTATAGTTTTGTCCGTATTACTGACAATTTGGCGTCCAAAATTAATATACGTTTACAAAAAGCTATCAATAGGGTATCCTGCACTGTTGCCAAATATTGTGTACTGTAGCACCAACATGGAATACGAACATAGTCGTCTAACATGGGATCATGATTTTTTTTAAATTATATTTTTACTAATATTTTGAAAACTATTTGTTTAAATTTGATTTACATGCAATTCTTCAATTAAATCAAATAAAACAAAATTCGTGGCTGGGTATGAAGCGTCCTAATGTTCCTACATTGTCCCGTTCAATTCTCGCTTCGTTCAGTTTCATAACGTTCAAATCTTGACCATGAAGTTGGCGCGCACCAAAACGTTCATTTATTGCCCTTTTCAAATACCTACTTCGCGCGTTTCCAAATTTAAACAGTACACTCCAAAGAACAAATTGCAAAGAATTATGTTTTATTCAGTAGAAATACATTTATACTTCTTGAGAATGTTAAGGTGTCGTAAAAATTGCGGAAATGTCAAAAAATTCAAATTGAAATAAATTTATTATGTACTATCAAAGTACACAGTAATGATATTACAAATGTATGAGGATATTGCGTGCGTCATTAGAAATGGTTATAAAAAGCATTCTAACCATTATTTTATTGCTAAGGAAAGGACGGGAAGATGATATTTCTATTAATAAATTAAACGAAGAAAATGTACTACAATATTTATAAATTATTTAAAGATATAAATTTGTTATAACTTTTATAATACACTTTACATTTTATTACAGTGACGATATTTGTACAGGTTTTGTTATAGATAAAAGAATATGAAATAAAATAGTTTCAAAATATGTAATTTAACATGATATTTAACTAATTCTGTATGTAAAATAGTAAATAACAAGGAAATCAAATAATTTTATATCAATTAATAGAATTTTGGAATAAAACAAGGCTTCAAGCGATGTAAAAATAGATATAGTGAAAAAAAAACGCATCAAGTGTTATTTTATGCTAAAAAAATGACGAACATCACGAATAATCACCTGGATTATGACACATATATAAAATGGTGTGAAGAGAAGAAAATTGATCAAACAAAAAGGCTTTGATACTTTAAATATGTTTCAAAAATCATAATCTCTGTGGTACTATTATTCCATGTTAAAAACATTTTTTTATTAACGAAATCATTGACAGAAAATATCTATACGAATTTAAATCAGCTTGAGTGGTCAAAAGTACCAAGCAAAGAGAATATAACATTTTTGAAGCAGGCGGATAAATGAATTGAGATACTGTAGGTTTAGATAGTGACATTTTATTAATTATTGTATTGTTTTTACACAGGAATGCGATACAATAAATTAAATGTAAGAATAATACATAGTTATTATAGAAAGTGTTCCATTATTGCTGCGAATATTGCTCTTTCACAAATCGTACCGCCCAAGTCAAAATACCGCTATGAGAGAGAATATAACATTTTCGAAAATTGGTGCAAGAAAAAGGCTGTTACTGAGTCTACAGAAGAAGTAATTAGCCTATTTTTCTGAAAAATCTTACAAATATGAACTAAATCGAATAACCTATAAAAGAGGCTCAAGATGACGAAATTCTTATGATGAAGGTAAACACCAATTTTTATTAGTTTATGTGTTGTATAATAGACTTATCCAATTTTATATTGTAGATTGTTTTTATACTGGCCTTGGCAGGAGCATGTCGTTGTGACAAATTAAATAAAATGTCTTTAGACGATATTAATGAAACTCCTAACATGTTAATTCTCAAGATTCCAAATACAAAAATAAATAATGTAAGACGTTTTGTATTTGATGAAGGTAACCAACGCTATACAGGTGTTAAAAAAGTAAAATATTTTAAGGGCATATAGTACTGACCAAAATGAGTAAAAAAAGCTTAATGTTTGTACGGAATTTTGAATTAAATTCGTGCTCAATAATCTGTTAATAATTGGTAATACGTTTCATTTCCTGATAAAGCTTTCATGAGTCGCAACTGTTCATTTTCATGCAAGTTTCAGGTAAAATCATTTGATGGGCGTGGTCACAGATGAAATTGGCGCTTGTCGCGAATGCAATGGGTGTACCGAGGACCGTGCTTACACTTGAAGAGACTAAGTTGGTCGAGGTTATGGAAGGCGCCGTTGCAAATGTACTACTGTTTTGTTTGCCCACTCTGGATCGTTGTGACACTACTACTGTGTTTGAGCCATTGTGACCAGGAGACCCCAAATAACCCTTATTTGGGGTCTCCTGGTCACTATAGTCTGATCGCAGATTTGTTCTAAATTATCGTTACCCCAGCTGCACCATAAGGAGGCAAACTAGCTCTACAACCCAATTTATGAATACATGACAATTATGCGTAGTGCACATGGAGAAAGTTTTAGAAAAGTTTCCTGAAATTTGTTTATGCCTAGTGCACACGGAGAAAGTTTTAGTAAAGTTTCCTGAAATTTGTTCCCCGAAGAAGAAAAAGTTTTGGAGAAACTTTTGCTTCAACGTACCGTGTGTTCACACGAGAAAAATAAAAGTTTCCTCAAAACTGGTATTTTTTTTTTTCGAAATTTGTAGGCTCTGAGAATTATTTTTTCCAAAGAACAAGAAGTACACAAAATTACATGTAGGAATTAAATTTAACTAAAATTAAATGGAGAAATAAAGTAAACTATATGTGCTTATAATTAAAATAATTAAGAATTCTAACCAAATTAAATTTATGAAGTAAACTAAACTACATAAAATTTCTGAATAAACTACACTGAAATAAACCAATTTTTATAATCAAGAATTATTGTAATCGACCCCAAAAATCAAAGTTTTTGTGATCCTAACTTCTTTTTCTTTACAAATGTCATAATAGATGAGAAGTTAGGTGCATGTCACAAAGTTTCCGCAAAACCTCTCGAGTTTTAACAGCACAGTTAACTTACGGACAACTTCTTCTTTATGAAACAAATTTCAGGAAACTTAGCTAAGTTTCTTCGTGTGCACTAGGCATAAAGGAGACGTTTTGTGGAAACTTTTAGACATGCACCTAACTTCTCATCTAATATGACATTTGTAAAGAAAACGAGGTTAGGATTACAAAAACTTTGATTTTTGGCGTCGATTATAACAATTCTTGTTTATAAAAATTGGTTTATTTCAGTGGAATTTATTCAGAAATCGTATGCAGTTTAGTTTACTTCATAAATTTAGTTGTGTACTTCTTCTCTTTCGAAAAAATAATTCTTGAGCCACCTTTGTCCGATTTTTAATGAAATAGTTATTTTTTTGCTCTCGTACACCCTTATATTTTGTAAAGGTTTGTGTTAAAATAATAAGCCTCATGAAAGCTTTGTCAGGAAATGAAACGTATTACCAATTATTAACATATTTATTGAACACGAATTTTATTTCAATTTTCCGTACAAACATAAAAACAAAAATATTATAATAATATAATGATACTGTTTAATTATAAATATAAAAAATAGGGTAAAATTTTGAGGGTATATAGTACCTTTGAATATATAATAGTAGGTATTATATATTCATATATTATACAACAAGACGATTGAAAATTCTCGATTACACGAAACGTGTTGCCTGGAAACACCACGAGACCGAAGGTCGAGTGGTATTTCCAATAGGCAACTCGTTGAGTATGTCGAGAATTTTCTATTGTCGAGTTGTATACAGGTAGACTATATCATGAATAAAAAATAAATTAAAAAGTAAATAGTAAATTTAACGTAGACCTGTGATCTATTTTATTTTAACAGAAACGTCAAACTGTATGCTACATAACGTCTTACATTATTTATTTCTGTATTTAGAATCGTGATAATTAACATTTTAGGAGTTTTTTTTTAGTATTGCAACGTTTTATTTATATGGGTAAAGTGTAAAAAAATAAGAAAATTATTGTTAATTAAAATAATACGTTTATTAAACGATAAATAAATTGAGTAAATAATAAAAAGATGGTAAAAGTTACTAACACTATGATTAAATAATTATAAGCACTAAGAATATTATTAAATACTTAAACACTAAAATTATTTATTTAAATAATATTTATATCACTATATTTATTTATATAACTACATTTATTTATGTTAACAACTCGTAGAATGTTTATTTATATCACCAACTTCATTGCTCGTTGCTTCTATATCACAGACTATTTCTCCGCTGTCATTCAGACGGTATTTATACAACTCATATCCTTCTAGAACCCTCCGGCGCCACAGCGATTCCGAGTACAAAAGAATTAGGTCACGGCGTACCTAATTAACATGTTTCAACGTGTATGGGTTATTCCGTCGTCGGGGATTGCATCATCGCTCTGGTATATTCTTTCAGTGGCGGCGCTCGTATACTCTTAACTCAGGGGCGCACGTCACAGTATAAAACGAAAATAACACTTGATGCTTCTATTTTCCACTATATCTATTTTTACATCGCTTGAAGCCTTGTTTTATTCCAAAATTCTATTAATTGATATAAAATTATTTGATTTCCTTGTAATTTACCATTTTACATAAAGAATTAGTTAAATATCATGTTAAATTACATATTTTGAAACTATTTTATTTCATATTCTTTTATCTTTAACAAAACCTGTACAAATATCGTCACTGTAATAAAATGTAAAGTGTATTATAAAAGTTATAACAAATTTATACCTTTAAATAATTTATAAATATTGTAGTACATTTTCTTCGTTTAGTTTATTAATAGAAATATCATCTTCCCGTCCTTTCCTTAGCAATAAAATCATCGTTAGAATGCTTTTTATAACCTTTTCTAATGACGCACGTAATATCCTGTATTGATATAAAATATATTTATAAACTTTACTATATATATATATATAAAGATCCATTTGTAATATCATTACTATGTACTTTGGCAATACATAATAAATTTATTTCAATTTGAATTTTTTGATATTTCCACAATTTTTACGACACCTATTAATATTCTCAAGAAGTATAAATGTATTTCTACTGAATAAAACATATTTCTTTGCAATTTGTTCTTTGGAGTGTACTGTTTAAATTTGGGAGCGCGCGAAGTAGGTATTTGAACAGGGCAAGAAATGAACGTTTTGGCGCGCGCCAACTTCATGGTCAAGATTTGAACGTTATGAACTGAACGAAGCGAGAATTGAACGGGGCGATGTACGGACATTAGGACGCTTCGCGTGTTCCCTAATTCGTTCTGCATGTTTAATAAAATGGGTCTGCAGATATGTATTTATACGCCTTATGTGCAAAATATTTTAACATTGCTACGTAAATGTCACATTTATTTGTAATTTTATTAAAATAAATAATTTTGCTTTTCCTCTCTGTGGTTTTGTTTGTTTATCTTCCGTTACCTTAGCCAAGGAAGGTATTGTCTTTGGTCAAAAATTTCGTTTTACTATTTTTACGATGATGTCTGTATATACTCGTATGTATGTGTATGTGTGTGTTTACGTGTGTGTGCATCTCTCTCTCTCTCTCTCTCTCTCTCTGTGTGTGTGTTTATGTGTGTGTGTGTGTTTAATTGTGTGTGTGTGTGTTTAATTGTGTGTGTGTGTGTGTGTGTGTGTGGGTGTGTGTGTGTGGGTATGTGTGTATGTGTGAAAAAAGTTCTCCGATAACTCCAACAACTACAATTCTAAAAATTATAATTCTTTCATTCTTTCCTTTTGTATGTCCGTATAAAGACTTTATTAAATTTTGGTTATAATTGGTACACCGAAAGTACTCTTATTTGCAGTTCTTAACAGTTTTTTTTTTTTAAAGCAGTTAAATATATATTTTTGACATTTTGTTATCACAAATATTATAGATATGTTATTCTCTGTACGATTTGATTTTTTTTTCTTTATATTCAATGTATTTGGAGATGAAAAATTATAAAGAAATTAATATTCATAAATCTTGCAACCTACGTTGCTGTAAGCACAATGGAAATCAAATAGAAACAGCATATTTTAGTAATTGACAGATGTCTGTGTCAAGCATAGTTTGTGAAATAATTTTACTGGAAATATATAATCTTTTGCAGGACACTACCTTATCTGTGAGTAATTTATATAAAATACATAGAATAGACGGAAGGTCATGTGTTGGCCACATCAGATTTTATACAAATTTATGTCTGCTTCCGACATATTGAAAATTTGAATTAAAGTAACCAAATGCTTTTAGAACAGGTAAACATACTTGCACTGGGGTTTAGAAGATTTAGCATATTTTTTGATTGTTTTACAGCCACAAATTAAATATTTAGTTTAGGTGTTCCTAAATAGATACAAGGTACAACAAGAACAAAATTTAACCGCAGGTACATGAATTATTAAATAAATATTATGATATAAAGACTAGACGAAAAATATGAAATGATTTTCTAATAAATTAAAAATATTGACTGGCATTCTGAGCACCCAACTAAGAAGACTGAAGTACTTATATATTATATTAGTAGTGTAGCTAGGCCGATTCTACATCAAAATGGTCTACTGCGCAGGTTTCTGCGCAGGTTTTACCCCCACCCCAAGCCCCCATCCCGGCCCCCGGTTTGGCCCCCTCCCCGGCCCCCGCTTCGGCCCCCTCCCCGGCCCCCCGCTTCGGCCCCCTCCCCGGCCTCGCTTTGGCCCCCTCCCCGACCCCCGCTTCGGCCCCCCACTGCGACTTGAGGTCAATGACCTTGCATTAGCTAAAAATAGACCAACATCTGGCATGCACGTGTTCAACCAAACAGGGTATGGTGATGAATCATGTTCTAAAAATAGACCAACATCTGGCATGCACGTGTTCAAGTCAATGACCCTGCATCAGCTAAAAATAGACCAACATCTCGCATGGGTGTGGTTATGAATCATGCTCTAAAAATAGACCAACATCTGGCATCCACGTGTTCTAGAAAAACCGGTTAGAACCAGATGTGGTGATTAGTCATGCTCTAAAAATAGACCAACATCTGGCATGCACGTGTTCAAGCAAACAGGGTGTGGTTATGAATCATACTCTAAAAATAGACCAACATCTGGTTTACACATGTTCCAAAAAAACTAGTTTGAATCGGATGTGGTGATTAGTCATGCTCTAAAAATAAACCACCATCTGGCTTGCATGTGTTCTAGAAAAACTGGTTTGAACCGGTTGTGGTGATAAGTCATGCTCTAAAAATAGACCACCATCTAGCTTGCACGTGTTCTTGAAAAAAACTGCATGAGGTAATTAGTCATACTCTAAAAATAAACCAACATTTGGCATGCACGTGTTCTTCAGTGTATAAAAGGGATAACCGGTTTAAACTAGATATGATGAATCATGATTTAAAAATAGGTTTCGTTGGTTATAAAAACGGACCTCTTACTGTATATAAGTACATGCACAGGCGTACATTTTTCATTCTGTTGTTGTTCTCCAAAATGACTTCTACAATGACTAACCTTTGTGCGTTAAGCGACCAAATGGTAAAAAATATATTAACTTCAATTAAAATAATAAAAACTTTCGATGAAGCGGAGCATTGGCGCAAGCACGTTAATAAAATAGTACTGCTTTTAACAAAATATATTAAAAAAGGTGTTTCTTCAAACACAGATGTAAATCTGGGCAAGCTGGAAGCGAACCTGGCACTTCTAAAGTACTATCGCGAACAGCTTAAACAGCTAAAAGCAACAACTGTGAAAACTGGGTTCGGCATTCGTAAAACATCAACAAAATCTTCAAATCTCGTGTGGCAGGAAGTGGAATCCCGATTTGCATGCAGAATCAGGACAGGAATTATCATCAACAGTGTAGCTAGGCCGATTCTGCATCAAAATGGTCTACTGCGCAGGTTTTACCCCCACCCCAAGCCCCCATCCCGGCCCCCGGTTTGGCCCCCTCCCCGGCCCCCGCTTCGGCCCCCTCCCCGGCCCCCCGCTTCGGCTAACCTGTTCAAACCTGTTCCTGACCTGTTCAGACCTGTTCCTGACCTGTTAAAACCTGTTCCTGACCTGTTCCTACCCTGTTCAAACCTGTTCCTGACCTGTTCCTACCCTGTTCAGACCTGTTCCTGACCTGTTCAGATCGGTTCCTACCCTGTTCAGACCTGTTCCTGACCTGTTCCTGACCTGTTTAAACCTGTTCCTGACCTGTTAAAACCTGTTCCTGACCTGTTAAGACCTGTTCCTACCCTGTTCAGACCTGTTCATACCTGTTCTTGTCGGTTGAGACCTGGTCCTTACTTATTCTTAGCTGTTTATTTTTTTTTGTGTTAAATATGAATAAAAATCTTAAAGAGAGATTAATAAAAGCGCGTAAAGCAGTTAAGCAAAAATTGCAGGCTTTAAAAACGGGTACTATGGAAAAAGAAATTGAACTTGAAAAATCGTATCAACCTATCACGAAAAAGTTAAAAGAGTACTAATCACCACATCCGGTTCCAATCAGTTTTTTGGAACATGTGTAAACCAGATGTTGGTCTATTTTTAGAGTATGATTCATAACCACACCCTGTTTGCTTGAACACGTGCATGCCAGATGTTGGTCTATTTTTATAGCATGACTAATCACCACATCTGGTTCTAACCGGTTTTTCTAGAACACGTGGATGCCAGATGTTGGTCTATTTTTAGAGCATGATTCATAACCACACCCATGCGAGATGTTGGTCTATTTTTAGCTGATGCAGGGTCATTGACTTGAACACGTGCATGCCAGATGTTGGTCTATTTTTAGAACATGATTCATCACCATACCCTGTTTGGTTGAACACGTGCATGCCAGATGTTGGTCTATTTTTAGCTAATGCAAGGTCATTGACCTCAAGTCGCAGTGGGGGGCCGAAGCGGGGGTCGGGGAGGGGGCCAAAGCGAGGCCGGGGAGGGGGCCGAAGCGGGGGGCCGGGGAGGGGGCCGAAGCGGGCGCCGGGGAGGGGGCCAAACCGGGGGCCGGGATGGGGGCTTGGGGTGGGGGTAAAACTTGCGCAGAAACCTGCGCAGTAGACCATTTTGATGTAGAATCGGCCTAGCTACACTACTTATATTAGCATATTTGCTTAAGTAATCGCTTGTAAAATTGGATGATCGGAATAACAATCATTATTTTTATTTAATAATTACCTACTAGTTTTCTCACATCTTCCATAAACTTATTTATATGTACCTCAGCGTATAAGATATAAAAGAAATATTTTTCTGTTCCATATTTCAAAAATATTATTCACATAGATGTATGTGTCATTTGCAAGTAAGAAAACTACCATCCATATTTCAAGTATTTTGATCATATTAAATATTTGTTTTGTCAAATTAAGTTTGTCTATCCTATAATAACAGTATTTTTTAATGAAATGTATATGTGTATCACATGTAATATTTAACGCTGTTTTTGCTACATCTTAACTTATATGATCGCAGTTCAAAAGACAGAAATAAATTTTCAAGTTTATTTTTGATACAAATTACAATACTTATTTGGAATTTTTAAAATACTGAACTTTTTATTTCATTATACACCAATAAAATTTAAGCAGCAATAATGTTGCGAAGTGCTATGCACTTCTCTACATAAGTAGTATACCTAGGCTGGTTCTGCAACAAAATGGTCTACTGCGCAGGTTATACCCCCACCCCAGCCCCTACCTCGGCCCCCGACCCTCACCCCGGCCAGCCGCTTCGGCGGACCTTGCATTAGCTGAAAATAGATTTAACATCTGGCATGCACGTGTTCAAGTCACTGACCTTGCATCAGCTAAAAATAGACCAACATCTGGCATGCACGTGTTCAATTTAATGACCTTGCATTAGCTGAAAATAGATCAACATCTGGCATGCACGTGTTCAAGTCACTGACCTTGCATCAGCTAAAAATAGACCAACATCTGGCATGCATGTGTTCAATTTAATGACCTTGCATTAGCTGAAAATAGATCAACATCTGGCATGCACGTGTTCAAGTCACTGACCTTGCATCAGCTAAAAATAGACCAACATCTGGCATGCACGCGTTCAAGTCAATGACCCTGCATTAGCTAAAAATAGACCAACATCTGGCATGTCTGTGTTACAGCAAACAGGATGTGGTTATGAATCATGGTCTAAAAATAGACCAACATCTGGCATCCACGTGTTCTAGAAAAACTGGTTGGAACCGGATGTGGTGATTAGTCATGCTCTAAAAATAGACCAGCATTTGACATGCACGTGTTTTAGAAATACTGGTTTGAATATAAACACAAGCGTAGAATTTTCATTTCAGTTGTTTTTAACATGGCTTCCGCTTGTGAACTTAGTGACCAAGTAGTTAAAAATATATCAAATGCAATTAAAATTATTAAAACTTTTAATGAAGCTGAAGTCTGGCGCAAGCACGTAAATAAACTTATCTTGATGATATCAAGATATATTAAAAAGGGTGTTACGTCAAACAAGGATGTAAACGTGAGCAAGCTGGAAGCGAATTTGGCACTTTTGAAGTACTATCGTGAACAGCTTAAACGGTTAAAAACAGCGACTTTAAAAACTGGATCCGGTACCGGTGGAACATTAACAAAAATATCAAACCTCGTGTGGCAGGAAGTGGAATCCCGATTTGTAAGCAGAATCAGGACAGGAATTATCGTCAACAGCACCTTTAAGGATCCAAAATTATTTCTGGAAAAATGCTTAAGAATTTTCAAGAATAAAATTAATGCAGCACGGCGGGTATCAATGATCAAGGTAAATGTAGTATTCAGTGCCGAATTCATTTTGCCACATACTGGAACCGTGGAAATAAAAACATTCAACACGAGAAATGAGGTCATTAGCAACATTACCAATCTAGATGACTGGTACAAAACTTACATACTGGAAAATCTTTTAACAAAACTGGAAGAATTCCAGGAACGTGATTCAGGCTGGGCATTATCCGAAATTTTACACCTGAAGGTTCACATTAACAAATACCAACCAATATCCGGGAGTTCATACATTGATTTACCTCCCGACATTAAACTGAAAAAGGCGGTAGTTATTGTGAAAAACGATGACAATTATTGCTTTTTGTGGGCTGTAGTATCAGCACTACACCCAGCACACAGGTCAGAGAATGTTAATCGCACATTATCTTACCCCCACTACTCTAAAGTGTTGAAGTATGAGGGTTTGAGGTTTCCACTACAACTAAGGGATGTTCCAAAATTTGAGGACTTGAACAACTTATCAATAAACGTTTACACGTTGCAAAAGGCTGGAAAGAAACATAAAGTTGTCCCACTAGCACTTAGTGAAAAAAACTTTGAAAAATGCATCCACCTTTTAATGATAATGGAATCTGAAGAAGAGGGGGTAGAAGAAGAGGATAATGATAATGAAAAAATGGATGTGGATCAGGTTAATTTTAAGGAGTTAAGGAATAATGTCAACCACCACTACATGTGGATAAAAAATTTGTCACGCCTGTTAAGCAAACAGCTTTCAAAACATAATAAACGAACTTGGTTGTGTAACAGGTGCCTCAACCATTTTAATACTGAAAAAAATTTAAATAAACATAAGGAAATGTGTAAATTAAAAAATAAATGTTTAGTTAAATTACCATGTGAATGCGAAAAGTATTTGCAATTTAAGAATTTCCACCATCAGGAAAAAGTTCCTTTTGTAATATACGCTGATTTAGAGAGCATACTAAAAAAAGTGGAAGGTAAAAAAAGGTGTAATACCGAATACGTGCAGAAACACATACCATGCAGCATCGCATTCTACCTGAAATGCTCCTATGATGATTCATTGTCATTTTTCGCAATTACACGTGGTAAGAACTGTATACGCTGGTTTTCCGAGAAATTACATATCGCTGCACAATATGTAGACGGTATTTTGAAGAGAATTGCACCAATGCAGCCAACATGTGAGGAGGAACAAATTTTTTTAACTGCAACCCACTGTCACATTTGCAAAAAAAATATTGCTGAATAATCAAATTAAAGTTCGAGATCACTGCCACCTGACAGGGAAATTTAGAGGTGCAGCACACCAGTGGTGCAATTTAAACTTACGGGATTCTCACACCATACCTGTGATTTTTCATAATTTAAGCGGGTACGATGCTCACTTCATAATAAAAAGCGTTGTCAAGGATATTCCTGGTAGGATAAATCTACTGCCCATAAACAAAGAGCGGTATATTTCATTTACAAAGCATGTGAGTGAAACAAAAGTTAACTTACGCTTCATTGACTCGTTCCGGTTCATGGCGAGCAGCATTGATAAACTGTCATCTTACTTGAGTGACAAAGATAAACCTCTAACCCGAAAACATTGTGCTAGTGATGACGAATTTCACCTGCTCACTAGGAAAGGTGTTTTCCCCTATGAATACCTAGACACTTGGGAGAAACTTGATGAAGTGCAGTTACCAGCAAAAGAGGAGTTTTATAGTTCACTGCGAGGCGAAGGGGTCAGCAACGAAGACTATCAACATGCCTGTAACGTGTGGAACCAATTTTATGTTAAAAACTTGGGTGAATACAGCGATTTGTACCTGAAAACTGATGTATTATTATTAGCCGATGTGTTTGAAAACTTTCGCGCTAACTGCATGGAGTCATATAAACTTGACGCTTTACACTACTACACAGCACCAGGACATGCGTTTGATGCAATGCTAAAGTGCACAGATGTAAAATTAGAATTACTGACTGATGTGGATAAAATAATGTTTTTCGAACGAGGAATGCGTGGTGGCTTGTCACAGTGTTCCAATAGATACGCGAAAGCTAACAATAGATATATGGGTGAATTACATAATCCAACTTTAGATGAATCATACATTATGTACTTTGATGTAAATAATTTGTATGGAGCCGCGATGAGTCAATACCTACCGTACGGAAAATTTGAGTGGGTAGAAGAGCAGGATTTTTACTCATTTGATTTAATGAATATTAGTGATACATCTGATATTGGATACTGCTTTGAAGTAGATTTGGAGTACCCAGCTGAGTTACATGAGCAGCATAAAGACTTACCATTGTGCCCTGAACACTTTACACCTCCAACATCAAAATATTCAAAACTAATTGCAAACTTGTATTCAAAATCAAAATATGTAATTCATTACCGCAATTTAAAACAGTGTTTACAATTAGGACTAAAAGTAACCAAAATACACCGAGTATTGAAGTTTAATCAGAGTGCGTGGCTCAAACAGTATATAGACTTAAACACTGAGTTGAGAAAACGATCGGAAAATGAATTTTAAAAAAACTTTTATAAATTAATGAACAACGCAGTGTTTGGAAAAACTATGGAAAATGTTCGAAAATATAAAGATATCAAGCTCGTAACGAACTGGTGTGGACGTAATGAAGTAAAATCATACATTTATCAGCCAAATTTTCATAGTTGCACAGTATTTGATGGTGATATAGCCCTTATTGAAATGAATAGACTAAGTGTTAAATTTAATAAACCGATATATGTAGGATTTTCA